>CM042029.1:67690905-68380643 GCA_023525975.1 Smallanthus sonchifolius
ATTTCAGTATATATCATTTAGTTAAGAAAATTACAGAAAACATCATTTATGTTTAAAAAACCTTGCACGTTACGTCCTTTGGCCTAACAACCGTTAAATTTAACGTGAAGAACTATTTTTATAATTTGTTTATATGAATGAGGGTTTACAGAAATAGTCATTTTACAGTAAAAAGACCAAAATACCCTCACGTGCCTTGCACACAACCTGACTTAACGGTAAAGTTAACGGTTGTTAGACTAAAGGACATAACATGTAAGGTTTTTTAAACATAAAAGACGTTTTCTGTAATTTGCTTAATTAAATGACGTATAGTAATACTTAAAGGACATAATTTGTAATTTGTTCTTTATCATTAGATGAAAAAAACTCTAAAAAAATTACTCCAAAAGCCAAGGGCGTGGCAAAGATTTAACACCGCCAAGATAATTACCTGCATGGCTCGTTTTTAGTGATTATTTTTTTCACGTGTCGTCGACCTATTGTGCATTCAGTGTCCATTCGTGTCAGGTGTCAAGATCTCAATGATTTATAAGTGAAAGAAAATGAATAAATCAATCTTCATAGATTTGTAAACGAACTAAACGTTTAGTAAACCGTTCGTTAGGATGTTCGTTTATTTAATAAACGAACGAACACAAAAACAATTTTTTGTTCATTTAATTAATCGAATGAACATGAACACATGTCCCGTTTGTTAATTTATGTTCGTTCGTTTATGTTCATTTATGTTTGTTATATTCATTCACTTATGTTTATTTGTTTACGTTTGAATATCCATTCAAAGTTATTTGTACTAATATTAATTTAAAATCAATTTGTTTTTTATATTTTAAAACCATTAAGCCTAATTTAAAATGAATTTGATATCTTTGTTTACTTTGAAATATAGGATATTGGGACAATATTTTAAACTTTAAAATTAAATATTCACATTACTTTTAAGTGGTGTTCGTTTACGTTCATTCGTTTTGGTTAGTGAATGGTTCGTTTAGAATGTTAATAAACGAACATAAACGAACATGTTAATTTTTTTTAATGAACGAACACGAAAAAGAAATTTATCCGTTTAAATGTTTGTATTTATTTATTTAATCACTAGGTTATATACCCATTTATTACATAAGACTATTTAATAGAAAAACGAAAGTGCAATAATGTGTAAAAACATAATTAAAATAATGTGTAAAACAAGAATTAAATTTCTTTGTTTTCTTAATTAAGTAATATTTATAATTCAAATTTTATATTATATTTTTTTAAAAATAAAAATAATAACATAATTAAATTTAAAAATTTAAACTTACTTAAAATAGGAAAAAGTTAGAAAATTTTGATAAAATAAAATATGATGATCACACGTGAGATTGTATGAAATTATTTATTATAATAAAGATTTAAAATTTAACAATGGAACATAATTTTTTTTTAAATTTTATCCATAAAAAAACATTAGTTAAAGTCCAAATACGTGAAAACAACTCCAGCAAATAATCACAGACTCAGGGGGTGTTTGGGATTACTTATTAAAACCTACTTATGCCTTTTTAGAAAAGTAACAATTTTCTAATTCTCACAAACAACTTTTTATCTCTTTTAATTTTGACTTTTTCATCAATTATCCAAACAAACTTTTAACTTATTACCTTTTTAAAAAAGGTAATAAGTTAATAAGTTCTTTGAAAAGTAAATCCAAACACCCCCTCAGTCTTCGGGCGTAGAATCCACTCGCGGCGACTTCTTCTCTTCTCCACCCGGCACGGCGACTAGAATCCAGATCCGACGACCAAGTCTCTCCTTTTCCTGTTCAGATCCGGCAACTGACGCCTATTTCTGTAATTCCATAAAGATGGCATACTCAGGTGTCCAGATGTTCATGGATAAGTTGAATCAGCTTATTAACTGCAACCACATTCCATCTATCAACAACCCGGAAATTATACGTGAAAGGCCTCAATTCCAGCTTCTATATGAAGAGCTGGACAATCCAGTGATCCAAACTCTTTTCATCCACCAACATCAAGACCTGGAAAAAGTTAATGATCTGAAGAAAAGATTCACAGATGCAGCAGAAGAGGCTCAGTATATCGTCGATCTGTTTCTATCCCGTGTTCTCGATAAGAATAATGGATATTTTACTACATCTGAGGACTATGGTAGGAGATCATTAAAGTCTGTCGTCAATCTGTTTCTACCCTGTGTTCACATTAAGAAAAATGATGTCAGTTCCCCTACATCTGACGACTTTAATCCCTCCCTAAATCTTGATGGTGTTATGAGATCATTTAATTTAGTCAAAGTGGAACTCACCAGTATAAACATCGGTAGCATCAAGACGGATCCATCTCCAAGACCTGAAAGAATGTTAAATCAATCTGCTGATCCAATTCCCTTCACCACAAAACCACAAGGATCCAATATCGTCATGGGGCTTGATGATGATGCTGGGCTGATAAGAGACAAACTTGTGGAAGATCAAAAGAAGGTAGATGTTGTCTCTATTGTTGGTATGGGCGGAATAGGCAAGACTACCCTCGCCAACAAAGTGTTCAATGATCGTTTTGTTATGTATCATTTCCATGTCCGTGTTTGGGTCACTGTTTCTCAAACATATCATAAGCGGGATGTCTTGATTCAAATTATGGAATCCATCTGTGGTCAACTACACCTTCAAAAGGCTACTGACTCTGAACTTCGTGAAATGGTGCACAAACACCTAATGGGTCGTAGATATTTGATTGTGATTGATGATATCTGGCACACAGAAACATGGGATAACCTCAAAGTATTTTTTCCCCATGATAACAATGGAAGTCGAATTCTGCTCACCACTCGCCTCAATGAAGTCGCTAAGCATGCAAATTCAGATGGATTCATTCATCACTTAGGATATTTGAGCAAAAAACAAAGCTGGGAATTGTTGTGTGAGAAGGTGTTCCATGGCAATGAGTACCCTGAATGGTCAATCAAACTTGGTATGCAAATAGTAGAAAATTGTCATGGATTACCACTTGCGGTGCTTGTCATTGCAGGAGTTCTAGCAAAAGAAGCACGGAGTAAAAAGTTTTGGGCGGAAATTGCTGAGAGGACGGGTTCGTATATTGTTGGTGACCAGAACAGATGCATGGAAACGATAGCTTTTAGTTACAATCATCTTCCTCAACACTTGAGAGAGTGCTTTCTTTATCTTGGTGGCTTTCCAGAAGACTACGAGTTTGAAGTACACAGGTTGATCTGGTTATGGGTGGCTGAAGGGTTTATTCAACAAGATGGAAATCGAAGCTTGGAGGATATTGCAGAGGATTACCTGATGGATCTAATTGACAGACATCTTGTAATTGTAGCAGACAGGAGCAAGTATAATGGAGTTGTGTTACTTTGTAAATTGCATGATCTTGTCAGGGAGCTATGCTTGAAAAAATCCAAGGAAGAACGATTCATCCTTCAGACAGAAAGGCTATTATTGTCCTCTCAATTTTCTAATGTTCTTAAACCACCATATAAGCCAGTGCGTATGTTCCTAAATGAAGCTATCCACCATCGACACTCTGCTCATCTGCACTCCGGAAAGCTTCGATCGCTTTTGTGCTTTAGGCTATTCAGGTTCTTGAGTGATGACATTGCAAAGTATTTTCGTTCCTTTGTGCTACTTAGGGTATTAGATCTAGAACAGTGTTCACTAGATTACTTTCCCAAAGGCATGGACTTGCTAGTTCACTTGAGGTATCTTGCAATTTGCATATCATCAGGAGATTTCCCATCTTCAATATGCAATTTATGGAACCTTCAAACCCTCATTTATATTCCAAGTATTGATAGATATTTTATTGTTTTACCCAGTAACATATCAGATTTGGTAAATCTGAGGCATTTGCATGTTAATCGTTTCTATAATCGGAGGGGCTTTTATCTTCCTTCCATTGAGAACCCAATGAATTTGCAAACTATTTCAGTTATGGAGTTAAGAGATGGGTTAGATAAGTTTCAAAAGTGTTTTCCTTACATTAAGGAACTTAAATGTAACACTTATAAAGATGAGGATTATGACTTCAAATCTCTCATCTACCTTGAAAAGCTCGAAGTTTTTAGCAGGCGCAGAAGAATGCAATGGACTGTGCATGATGTTCCCAAAGGCTGTGGAAAGAATCAAATCACATTCCCAGCGACATTGAAAGCACTTACACTAGTTGAGAGTTGTCTACCATGGAGTGGTATGTCAAGCATTCAGTCGTTACCTAATCTCGAGGTTCTAATTCTAATGGATGATGCCTTTAAGGGAAACTGCTGGAACACAGAAGGACAGGAGTTTCCGCAGCTAAAATTATTGAGACTATGGGGGTTAGATATCAAACAGTGGGAAACGTATAGTACAAGCTTCCCGTGTCTCAGAGAATTAGAAATTATCTGGTGCTATCATCTTGAAGAAATCCCCCTTGAAATTGGGGACATACCAACGCTTGAGCTTATTAAAATCCTCAACTGTAGGCACTCTGTTAGTGTATCTGTTCGAAGAATCCAAGAAGAGCAAAATGATTCGGGAAACAACCTAAAGATTGACATCAGTGAACTTCCTTAATAGAAAGATTGAAAAATCAATGAATGTGTCTGCCAATTTTGGTTTTGCTTTGTGCAGTTACTCTGAAAACTTAACAGGGCTTTGTTTTCAGGGAGAAATTATGGTCTGCATTTTTAACTTCAAGTCTAGTGGAAAGAGTGTATTTGTAGAATTTGGTTGTCGGCGGTTAATAGGAAAAGCTAGCATCTAGGTCTATAAAGTGTGCGACTGTCAGCGGGTGAGCTCCAGGTACACTTTCCCTGCTGTAAAGTATTTTATTTCTTCACATTTATTTGATCTAGTTTTATATTTATTAAACTGAACCAAAAGATTCAAAGCCATGTGACATCTTTGATGTAAATACAGTTTCCATTTTGAGTTTTATTGAATATATTTAAAGTTTTCATTTATGGGAAAGGTAACCGTTTCATAATTTTTTTTGTTAGTCTCTTGTAGTTTTGGTTCGGTTTAATGGAACGCTTTAGATTTTTTTTGTTAGTCTCTTGTATGCAAACCAGAATCAAAAGGCCGAACCGATTTAATGGAACGCTTTAGATTTTTTGGAGAAAAAAAGTCAAGAATGAGCGCAACTCGGTTTGTTATAAAGTGTGTGACGTTTGGCAATGGAGCCGCTGTGAAGATTTGTATGCTTGTTTCTTACACCAGTAACACTTTCCCCACTGTAAAGTCATCTCAAATCTACATCAAATTTATTTAATCAGTTATCCTGTACGTTTATTTATGTTCATTTTTAGATGCTAATTTGCCCTTTAATTGACGTTTTAAAGCTCTATCTTGACCTAATTTTCATTTAATTTGAATGTATTAATGTGATCTTCAATGGATATCTGTAAATGAAAGAAGTTCCCATTTTCTTTCAAGGATGAGTGTCATCCACTAGGAACAAAATGAGGGACAAATAGTTACTTTAGTTTTCAGTATTCATAGAATGTCATATTTTTTTCTTTCTGAGAAAAAGTCAACCTTGATGTTGACCAAAACCGTACAACAATTATTGCAGAATATGAAAGCGGTTTGGTTTTTGATGCGGCCATTAAAGTGATTCTGCAAGCCCCAAAGCAGAAGAAGAATGCTTGAAATTGAAATTACCTCTGAATCGATATGGTAGGCCCAAGTGCTGTTAGTGTCAGGTCCAATGCTATTAAACCTGATTAATTCTTTTCTTTTGAAAAAGTCAAAATTTTGACTTATTTATTGGGTCAACAGAAGTTTTGATAATTTTTGTTTATAAGCTTTGATAAACCACATGTTTTGAACCGAGATTAATTGTCACTGTTAATTTTTTTTCTTTATGTACTTGTGCTCTTCAATGAGGATGAAATTTTGATGAAGATAAGAGTTTTTTTACATTGATCCAAGATTACTAAAAAGGAGAGTTGACTTTTCTACACTGAGAGATTAGGGTATAGTTTTTTTTGAACGGCATCACCTAGATATGCAAAGATAATTGGGTTTTTCCAAGGCAACACCTAGAACATCTTGGGTTGCCACCACAGGACGAACCCTCCAACTAGGTAAACCTCATAACCTGACCACAAACCTTTTTTTTCTTGTTGTCAGGATTCTAACCCAAGACCTCCACTATGGAAGTCTTGGGGCTACAATTGCACCAAATGATCAACGGTGATTAGGGTATAGTTATTTTATCTATAGATGAAAAAAAAACTCTACAAAAATTAGGGGTGTGGCAAAGATTTAAAATGGCCAAGATAGCTGCCTACTTGGCTCATTTATAGTGGTCTTTTTATGTGCCTCCGACCCATTATGCATTCAGTGCCCATTCGTGTCAGGTGTCAAGATCTCAATGATTTATAAGTGAAAGAAAAAGAATAAATCAATGTTTATAGATTTGTAAACGAACTGAACGTTCAGTAAACCGTTCGTTACGATGTTCGTTTATTTAATAAATGAACGAACACAAACACAATTTTTTGTTCATTTAAATAAACGGACAAACATAAACACATAGCCCGTCCGTTCATTATATCCATTCACTTATGTTTATTTGTTTACATTTGAATAACCATTCAAAGTTGTTTACGTTTGAATATCCATTCAAATTCTGGCCTGTTGATTTTAGTCGTACCCGACCGATTAACCCGACCCGGCTTCATCTGAACCTATTAAACCCGTAATCGATTAAAACGATTGTTAATAGGGCCAGGTTTCGGTTAGATTTTCAAACATCAATTGTAGAACCACAGGAGATCATCGATGCATATCCATAATCAAGAAATCAATAGCAAACCAACAAGAACAAAAATAACACAAACGAACTTTCGATTATAATTCTGGGTGCATTCAATGTGCCCAGATCGTATCTATATATACAAACTGAACCAACGTAACTTTTCATGAAGCAACGTATCTTCTAAATGAACCGTTTCTAGGGTTACAATCTACTCCTTGGACCCTCTAACTTAACACAATTACAATTAGACTCTAAATACACAACTTTACACTATATACACTTTTGACCCGTTAACTTTTCAAACATGGGTTGAACAATTATTTCTAACATTCACCCTCCTAATTGTTAACCCACGTTTGAACCTTCTCCATATCTCCATTGTTCTTGTTCCGTATCTCCTATGTTGTTGTTTATCACGCTCTCGTCTCTTCTCCGAATCCGTCTACAAGTTTATTTGAATCCAACGTGTTCCTTTCTCTAGCAATCTTCTCCTCCGCTTGACTCTTTATTGCTACACAACATGGCCACTCTAATCTCGATTGGATACGCCATACTCACACTAACACGCCTGACCTTCTCCCGAACTTGTACATGACCTGTAACACTCTCCGGTACCGCAACCGTAACACATTTTTCTAATTGGAACAACAACAAATAACACAAACAATCTAAAGCTTTTCTGACCTTGGCTTCTTTTTATTTCTCTGATGGTTCCATCAACAGCTAACGTGTTCCATGTTCTTTTGGATGTTCCCATGTACACAACAATCCATTCTATCTTCATTAATTTCTTCAATTTCATATAGAACCATATTCACAGCCTACCATCGAACCACATAGAACCATATTCTACCAACATGTTTTCTTCACCAATTTTCCACTATAATCGACCCTTCTCTTTGAATCATGACCAAATACTTTAACACTTCTTCAATTTCCGCCGTAGCCCAACACAATCACAAACGTTACCGCAAACGCATACACCTATTTTGTCTTCATTGACTGCATCGCCTCTTTTCTCTTTTGCGATTCACAAACAGCCCCTTCTCTTCTCTTGACAAACAGATCGGTATCACCACTCGGACTAAAACGAAATTCTCAAATTCAAACTCTCTGATGATCGGCCCTTTCAATCGACTCAAATCAAAAACTCTGAAAATACGAAATTGATTTTTCTGATTGAATGAAGAAAAGCGAATCCTTGAAGTCTGATCAAACAGCGAACCGATTTCTTGACTGGATTGCAAAGATGATTTGGATCGTTTAAGAGCCTTGCGCTCTGATACCAATGTAGAACCACATGAGATCATCGATGCATGTCCATAATCAAGAAATCAATAGCAAACCAACCAGAACAAAAATAACACAAACGAATTTTCGATTATAATTCTGGGTGCATTCAATCTGCCCAGATCGTATCTATATATACAAAAACTGAACCAACATGACTTTTCATGAAGCAACGTATCTTCTAAATGAACCGTTTCTAGGGTTACAATCTACACCTTCCAACTTAACACAATTATAATTAGACTCTAAATACACAACTTTAGACTATATACACTTTTGACCCGTTAACTTTTCAAACACGGGTTGAACAATTATTTCTAACATAAATAACCCGAATAAACAGAATGTTATGATGAATTCAAATTCTATAAGTGGATGTGATGAACTCAAATTATGAAATGTTGCATCTTTAACCAGACGGAAATAAATAATATGTGTAGGTAGCAAATATATGTCTCCCCAAGTTAGAACATATAATTCTAGTTATACAAATGACAAATTTGAAGATGTAAGATTTACTCTTTTAAAACTCAAATTACTCATCAGATTTCAAGTCAAACGATTTATAAATGAATAAAAAGAAGTAAAGAGTCCATGCCTTATTAAAATCACTTGTTGCACCAACAGGTGCCATGCTTCCTGAACTTGTTTCATGTAATTCTACTTAAACAAATGACAGCTATTCCTTCTCAATGATTGCCCTTTCGCTAATCGTGATTAGAGCATTCATAATGGGTTCTTTATCTTTATCCATATAATTTAAGTATAATGAAAAATATAAAGAATAGGATGGAGTGCAATTTCGGAAGTTTTTTAGTTTTACCTTAAAATATAAAGATAAGGTATGTTTTCAAAACCCATTAGAGCTTTTTCAGCCGGTTCCTTATATTCCTTATCCTTATAATTATACTAAAAATCACTACTTTTTCTACCTTTTATCTCTATTTTTTTTCTCTCATTATCCTTATAATTACAGTAAAACCACTATTTTATTCTTATATTTACAAAAAACTTATATCTTTTCTCTCTCCTCCACTCACAACCACTTCTTAAAATATACAAAATTCACTCATAGATTTATACCAAACCGGCTGTGAATGCTCTTAGAAATGCTCTTATATTTTCTAATCTGACTAAAAGCTTCTAAAATATTGAATCTCTTTTAGTAGTTGCTAAAAATATATCGAATCTCCTCTGTGATATAATTCTTTTCAAGTTAATTAACACTCACTCCTAAATTTTTTTCAGCATTGACATTCTTTGGATGAACAAACCGACCCGATCTACCCGACAATCATACGGATCGGTTATCATTATATTAAGAAACACGAAAAACTCGAACTACCCGAACCCCGATTAATAAACCCGAAGAACATGAATAAACCCGTTCATATTCGTTCGGTTCATTTACAATTTTAAATAACCGGTCAAATGTTTATTATTGTGTTTGTTTACGTGAAAAAAAGAAATCAATGTTCATTCTCCACTCTACTTGTTGCACTTTGTCTCTCTTTTTCCAGCAAATACATCACCTCTTCTCTTCTCCACCCGGCGACGAGAATCCAGATCCGAAGACCAGATCTCTCCTTTTCCTGTCCAGATCCAGCAACGGCGAGTTCTTCTCTGTTTGCTATTTCCTCATCTGACGCTTAATTCTTTAATTCCATAAAGATGGCATTCTCAGGTGTCCAGATGTTGATGGGGAAGTTGAAGCAGCTTATTAACTGCAACCACATTCCATCGATCAACAACCCGGCAATTATATGTGAAAGGCCTCAGTTCCAGCCCAGCTGGGTTCCATGATCCAAACCCTTTTCATCGAAGAACATCAAGACCTCGAAAAAGTTAATGATTTGAAGAAATGTACAAGGATCTTTAATATATACTCGATTAATGATTTGAAAAAGTTAATGATTTGAAGAAAAAGTTAATTCTTTAATTCCATAAAGTCCTCTGATTATTATTTTCATAACAAGAAAAGATTCACAGATGCAGCAGAAGAGGCACAATATATACTCGATCTCTTTCTATCCCGTGTTCTCGTTAAGAATAATGGATATTTTACTACATCTAAGGACTTTAACCTCTTCCTAAAGCTTGACGATGGTAGGAAATCTTTCAAGTATGTCATCAATCTGTTTCTATCCTATGTTCACATTAGAAATAATGGACATTTCCCTACATCTGACCAATTTAATCCTTCCCTGAATCTTGGGGGTGTGTGGAGATCATTCAATTTAATCCAGGTGGAACTCAGGAGTATGAACATTTGTAGCAGGAAGTTGGATTCATATTGAAGAACCAAAAGAGAACCAAGTCAATCTGCTGCTGCTCCTCCAGTTTCCTTCAACAGAAATCCACAAGGATCGAAGAAATTATTGGATGAAATTGTGGTGGGGCTTGATGATGATGCTGGGCTGATAAGAGACAAACTTGTGGAAGATCAAAAGAAGGTAGATGTTGTCTCTATTGTTGGTATGGGCGGAATAGGCAAGACTAGCCTCGCCAACAAAGCGTTCAATGATGGTTTTGTTAAGTATCATTTCCATGTGCGTGTATGGGTCACTGTTTCTCAAACATATGATAAGCGGGATGTCTTGATTCAAATTCTGGAATCCATCCATGTTAAACTAGACTTTGAAAACGTTAGTGACTCTCTACTTCGTGAAATGGTGCACAAACACCTAATGAGTAGGAAATATTTGATTGTCATTGATGATATATGGCACACAGAAACATGGGATAACCTCAAATTATTTTTCCCCCATGATAACAATGGAAGTCGAATTCTGCTCACCACTCGCCTCAATGAAGTTGCTAAGCATGCAAATTCACATGGATTCATTCATCAGTTAGGTTATTTAAGCAAAGAGAACAGCTGGAATTTGTTGTGTCGGAAGGTGTTTAGTGGCAATGAGTGCCCTGAATGGTCGATTAAACCTGGAATGCAAATAGTAGAAAATTGTCATGGATTACCACTTGCAGTGCTTGTCATTGCAAGAGTTCTAGCAAAAGGGGCATGGAGTAGAATGTTCTGGGAGGAAATTGCTTACAATACAGGTTCGTATATTGTTGGTGTCCGGTACGGATGCATGGAAACATTAGTTTTAAGTTACAATCATGGAGTGCTTTCTTTATCTTGGTGGCTTCCCAGAAGACTACAACATTCAAGTACAAAGGGTGATCTAGTTATGGGTGGCTGAAGGGTTTATTCAAGAAGATGGAAATCGAAGCTTGGAGGATATTGCAGAGGGTTACCTAATGGATCTAATTGACAGAAACCTTGTAATTATAGCATATAAGAGAAAGTATAATGGATCTGTGGTAGCTTGTAAGGTGCATGATCTTGTTAGGGAGCTATGCCTGAAAAAAGCCATGGAAGAACGATTCATCCTTCAAACAGATAGGCTAATCTTGTCCTCTCAATTTTCTAATGTTCTCAAACCACCATATAAGCCAGTGCGTATGTTCCTAAATGAAGATATCCATATCCAGACTTTGCTCATCTGCACTCCGGAAAGCTTCGATTGCTTTTGTGCAATAAATTCTTGATTGATGACATTGCAAAGTATATCCGTTCCTTTGTGCTACTTAGGGTATTAGATCTAGAAACGTGTGTATTTATTGACTTTCCCAAAGGCATGGAATTGCTAGTTCACTTGAGGTATCTTGCAATATTGACATCATCAAGAGATTTCCCATCTTCAATATGCAATTTATGGAACCTTCAAACCCTCATATATAGGCCCAGTAATAATGGAGATATCACAATTGTTTTACCGAGTAACATATCAGATTTGGTAAATCTGAGGCATTTGTATTATATTGCGAGAGGTGCTTGGCCGTTTATTCTTCCTTCCATTGAGAAGCCAATGAATTTGCAAACTATTTCAATTGTGGAGTTAAGAGATGGGCTAGATAAGTTTCAAAAGTGTTTTCCCTACATTAAGAAACTTGAATGTGTTACTTGTGAAGATGAGGAATATGACTTCAAATCTCTCACCTACCTTGAAAAGCTCTATGTTTTTGATGTTCCCAAAGGCTGTGTAAAGAATCATATCACATTCCCATCAATATTGAAAACACTTACACTACGTGATTGTGGTCTACCATGGAGTGATATGTTAATCATTCAGTCGTTACCTAATCTCCAGGTTCTAAAACTTGTGGATGATGCCTTTAAAGGAAGCTACTGGAACACATATGAACAAGATTTTCAACAACTAAAATTCTTGAGACTTCAGGGGTTAAATATCGAGCAGTGGGAAGCCTACAGTACAAGCTTCCCGTGTCTCAGCCAATTAGAAGTTTACTACTGCGAAGTTCTTGAAGAGACCCCCCTTGAAATTGGGGATATACCATCACTTGAGCTTATTCAAATCAAGGGCTATAGGCACTCTGTTGGTGAATCTGTTAGAAGAATTCAAGAAGAGCAAAATGATTTGGGAAACTACCACCTAAGGATTGATATCAGTCACGAACTTCCTTAACAGAATGATTGAAAAATCAATGAATGTGGCTGCCAATTTCGGTTTTATATATATATATATATATATATGAATATTTAGGTTTATATAGGATATTAAAAAAAGAAAAATTAAAAAATATCACATAAGCACTTTCACCTAATAAACATGTTAATTATATAGGATTAGCACCTTGAGTGACTAAAACAAATCCATAAACAACCAACGAACGCCGGTGGTTTATAGATTTTTTTCGTTCTTTCATAGATAAAATTTAGGTTCTCTTGCCCTTACACATCTTCACAAAATGTTTTCAATGTGACAACGAAACCGAATACTCTAATAATGCATTATATACCTTTTGTAATCAAAATGGCATGCAATTTAGGTTTTCTTGCCCTTATACCTCTTCACAAAATGGCAAAGCCGAGAGGAAAATACGATCCATTAATAACATTATCCAGCACCCTCTTGGCGCACTCATCTGTTAAGACCACTTTTTGGCACCATGCCTTTCAAATGACCACTTATATCCATAATATTCTTCTCGCCAAAACCAAAGGTTTGTCCACCCTCACCCAACTTCTCTACCACAAATATCCTACCTACACTCATCTTCGTAGTTTTGGTTATCTTTGCTATCCCTTATCTCCTTCCCCCACTATTCATAAACTTGAAAATCGTTCCTCCCCGTGTGTCTTTCTCAGTTATCCCACCAATCACCGGGGGTACAACTGCTACGATCTCTCTTCTCATAAATTAATAATCTTTATAGATGTCGTATTCAACGAAACCGCCTTCCTATTATCCAAACATCACTCCTGATGCAGTTTCGGAAGCAATCAAATGACTAGAAATACTCAAAGGATTCCAAAAACTTAAAAAACCTCAAAGGTTTATTAAAAAACAATATTCATAAAACAATCAACTCCCTAAAACAATAATTCTCTTGGTATTTAAAGTCTAACCTTAGAGATAATTAAAAAAACAAATAAAGATAAAAAGGAAACAGTATAAAGATAAAAAGGAAACAAAATAAAGATAATCCAATAATTTAAATACGAAATTCAAATAACACAAATAATCTTCAAATTCCAACTAGAGATAAACGTTGCATCATACTCTCCGTCTTCGAAAAAACTCGTCCTCGAGTTTTGCCTTCGAACCAAGGCCACCTGGGTCAAATGGAACATCAACATGTTTTCCTTTTATTAATATCATCACAACCCGCCTAAATAACTCAACTCCACCGGTTGTCTCGCCCCGCTCTAGGCCTGTATCACCTAGGTCTATTGGATTGCTAGATCTCCTTCTCCCTTCCTCCTCCTCCTCTTCGAAAAAGACTCGCCCTCGAGTCTTGATAACATTAAAAAGATCGTATTTTTTTTTTCCAAAATTACGTTTAACGACGAACTTGTATACTTGAAAAAAATTGTCCATAATCTCGGTTTTTATTTGTGAAATATCTCCATGCACACGTGGATGTTGTAAATTAGTTTCACCTTTAATTTGAGTTGCATTTGACGTATGTTTATCCCCAACTAAATCATCAGCCACTGTATTAACCTTAAAAAATTCATCAAACGTACCTGGAAAAACCATCAAAGACTTATGATTGTTGTTGACTCTTTTTCTTCTTCTTGACCAGTAACTCCGGTAATCGCTCGTTGCACCCACAAATATTCTTCTTCATCGTAGGGCAACTCATATTCATCGAATCTGGGTTCTTCTTCCGATAAACCCTCTGGATAGATTGGTTTAGAGGACCGGTGTTGATGAGGGCTAAACGGCTGTTGCTCTCTGTCGCCACCTTCGTCCCCGACGACGGTGCTCGACTCGGTTTCCGTCCGACACGTATCCTGTTGCAACTCGAGGTGGCGGATCCTTTGTCGGAGCCGTTTAATCTCTAGTTGCAACTCGAGATCTCGGACTCGTCGCTTGAGTCGTTTGATCTCAAAATCCCATGGGTCACGGTTCCCGATCTCGTTGCCTCGTCCGATGAATCTACGGTCACGATTGAATCGATCTTCATGAGCACGTGAACCGCCAATGTTCTTGTCGATGTCTTGGTCGGCGACTCTTCGAACAAGAAAACATCCGTCTTCACGTAGAGCATTTGATAAACCTAGTTCTCTGATACCAACTGATGCAGTTTCGGAAGCAATCAAATGGCCAGAAATACTCAAATGATTCAAAAAACTTAAAAAACCTCAAATGTTTATTAAAAAACAATATTCATAAAACAATCAACTCCCTAAAACAATAATTCTCTAGGTATTTAAATTCCAATCTTAGAGATAATTAAGAAAACAAATAAAGATAAAAAGGAAACAGAATAAAGATAAAAAGGAAATAAAATAAAGATAATCCAATAATTTAAATACGAAGTTTAAATAACAAAAATAATCTTCAAATTCCAACTAGAGATAAACGCTGCATCAACTCCACCCCTCCCTCTTATGAAGTCCTGACCTTTGATCCTCATCCATCCGTTTAGGTTTCCTTCTAAGACGCAATCTAGTTCCACCCACACGACTTAACACACTCTTTCTACCTCCCCTACGGCCCAAAACCCTCTTCCGGCCCAAACTCCTATCACCTATTACCGCCGACCTCGCCCGACTACTACAAACAACTCGATAGCCTCTGCACCAGGCCGACTACCTCACTACCCGAACCCACTATTCCCCAACCTCCTTCACTGCCCACTCATACCATGATCACACGGTCCATGTCCGACATTTCTAAACCAATACAACCTCTCAACCTTCATATGTCTTCCTTTCACATTGAACCCCTCCCTCGAAACCCACAGTCTGCCTTATCTATTCTAGTTTGGCGCCATAGTTGATGAGTTTAATGCACTAGTTACTAATAGGACTTGGGTATTAGTACCACGTGAACCTCATATGAACGTATATTTAAACATAAAACTAATAGTATCGGGTCCTTTGAAAGATACAATGGCCGTCTTGTTTGTGACGGCAAGTCTCAACCGGTGGGAAATGATTGTGGTGAAACCTTTAATCTGGTTGTTATGCTGGCTACTATTCGGGTGGTTATGGGCATTGCCTTGGCCAATTCTTGGCCCATTCACCATCTTGATGTCAAAAAACGCGTTTCTTTATGGTCGTTTATCATAAACCGTCTACATGCATCACACAAATTGGCTTTCGAGATCCACGTTATCCCAATCATGTATGCCTTTTACAGAAATCTCTCGACGGGCTATGGAAGCCCCTGTTCCTGGCACCAACGCTTAGCTGACTATCTCTAATTTTTGGGCTTAACTCATAGTCAATGCGATCAATCCTTGTTCATCTTCAAGAAAAGGGAAAGATACTGCTTACATTCTTTTATACGTGGATGATATAATGTTGGTAACTTCTTCCGACTATCTCTGACAGTACTTTATGGCTCAACTTGCTCGTGAATTTGCCATGAAGGACCTAGGCAAACTCGGTTATTTTCTTGGCATATCGTGTTAAATTAGCTTACAGGTGAACCAAGAACTTAGCACTAGAAACTCTTGATTCAGTTTGCACAAGGACGACGAACAGTCCAATATACAATCAATTTGACACACAAAATTGAAACTAATTTTATTGACGAGACGAACTAAACTTGCAGAAGCATAATGGGGTTTAAATACCCTTACAAATAATTGCAATCCTATTCTACTTAAACTAGGAATTCAAATTATAAACTAAAACAGAAAGTATTAAACTGAATAAAAATAATACTAAACTTTGCTTCCACTCCAAGCTAATAATAAACAAATTATTTTATTTAGATCTCCTCCAACCACCCCTCGAGATCAACCGAACCACCCTACGAGTTAGCTAACGTTGTACTTTTAATACTCTCTCTCAAAGTTAGCTTCCACCAATCCAAGAGCTTTACAAAACTTGATCATCTTCTCTCTAGTCAATGCTTTAGTAAATATATCCGCCACTTGTTCAAGAGTATTGATATACTTGAAATCAATTTCACCGGTTAAGACCTTTTCACAAATGAAATGATAATGTACTTCAACATGTTTCGTTCTTGCATGGAATGTTGGATTTTCCGCCAAGAGTATTGATGAGATATTGTCCCCGAACAAGGTTACCTTTCCCACTACCTCTTGATTCAACTCTTTTAATAATCTTACCAACCATGTACACTCTTGAGCTGCCATAGCCGCTGCTCTATACTCGGCTTCGGTAGTTGACAACGAAACCATAGGTTGTCGTTTACTACACCAAGAAATTGCTCCCAAGCCTATCATAAAAGTATACCCTGTAGTAGAGCGTCGAGTACGTACATCCCCCGCGTAGTCTGCGTCACAGAACCCGGTTAGCTTTAATTCTTTCTCCCTCTTGAACATTACTCCATGACTCGCTGTACCTTTTAAATACCGAAGCACCTTTCGTGCCGCCTCCGGATGAGGTTTCTTAGGTTGTTGCATAAATCGACTCAACACTCCCACGGCATACGATATGTCTGGTCGGGTTAACGTGAGATAGATTAAACTTCCCACTATCTTCCTATACATTGTACTATCATTAAGATCCCTTCCTTCATCAATTCTGAGTTTAAGGTTCCCATCCATGGGGGGTTATGCTTGGCTTGCAGCAACCCATACCAAATTTGTTCAATAGGTCCACCACATACTTTCTTTGATGCAAAATCAATCCCTCTGATTGGTACTGTATTTCTAACCCAAGGAAGTGATTCAAGGTGCCCAAGTCTTTCATGCTAAACCGTACACACAAGTTCTTTTTAAGTTGACTAATTTCTTCAACTAGGTCTCCGGTAATAATAAGATCATCG
The DNA here is from genome assembly GCA_023525975.1 of Smallanthus sonchifolius. NCBI lineage: Eukaryota > Viridiplantae > Streptophyta > Magnoliopsida > Asterales > Asteraceae > Smallanthus > Smallanthus sonchifolius. The sequence continues at coordinate 67,708,244 of CM042029.1, forward strand.
ACATACACTAGGACTATTGCAACCTTCTTTTCTTTGATCTGTACAAACAGGCTCGTATCAGCAGTAGTCGGTTCAAACCCATTAAGTTCCAAAAACTCACCGATCTTTCCGAACCACGCTCTAGGCGATTGTTTTAAACCGTGCAACGCCTTCCTCAACTTGCATACGTGGCTCGGATACTTTGTACTTATGAATCCTTTAGGTTGCTCCATATAGATAACATGATCAAGATCCCCGTACATGAACACATTACTTACATCCATTTGCCACAACTTCCAACCCTTTATTGCTGCCACCGAAAGTAAAACCCGAACTGTAGTAAGCTTAGCTACCGGGCTAAACGTTTCCTCGTAGTCTAGCCCGTGTTGCTGTGAGAAGCCCCTAGTAACCAAACGGGCTTTGTATCTATCAACCGAACCATCGGCCTTCCTATTAATTTTATACACCCACTTGCAAGATACCAAGTTTTCTTTACTTTCGTTTGAGACTAGCTCCCATGTTTGGTTCCTCATGAGGGCTTCAATATCTTCTTGCATGGCCAATACCCATTCTTCTTTTCTCTCAGCCTGCTCGAAACTTTCGGGCTCTATTTCTGTTTGTTCTTCAAGTAATGCTACATTTGCATACCGTGGGTTTAGTTTGCTCACCCGGGTTGATCGTCTAACACTTTCTTCCTCACTTCTGGCTCCTTCTATCGGATCACCGTGATCACTGTTATAGGTGTTCGAACCAGTTTGCCACGGAGTTCTCCTAGTGCTAGAACTCGAAATAGATTCTTCATCCTCTATTGTTCCTTCAGGATCAGATATAGTTAGAGTTACCCTACTTTCAAGTCCTTCTTTTAAGACATGCGTGTCGGGCAGTGGTTCATGATTTTCAGTCCACCAACTCGAGGCTTCATCAAATATGACATCTCATGAAGTATAACGCTTTCCGGTTGTAGGGTCACAACAGCGCCACCCCTTCTTCTCATTGTTATATCCGAGGAAGATACATCTCGTTGCCTTCTTTTCTAACTTATGCCTTAGATGACCGGGAACAAAGACATAACACACACATCCGAATACTCGGAAGTGACTTACATTAGGCTTAACATTGAATAGTTTTTCGTATGGTGATATGTATTTTAGAGACTGCTGTGGTAGCCTATTGTGTATATATGCAGTTGTACACATTGCTTCAACCCAAAAACGACCCAGAATGTTTTTGTCGTGCATCATGCTTCCTACCAACTCCGTTAGTGTCATGTTCTGTCTTTCGGATACTCCGTTTTGTTGAGGAGTATTCGAATAGGTAAACTGTATCTTTATTCTGCACACTTTTAAAAATTCATCAAATTCTTTTGACGTATACTCTCCTCCATTATCAGACCGTAAGCACTCAATACTTAGTTTGGTTTCTCTTTCGGCATTACTCTTAAACTCCTTGAACTTGTTTAAGACCTCAGATTTTTCTTTAACAAAGTATATCCACAAAAATCTGGAAAAGTCATCAGTGAAGGTAACTAGGTATTTCATACCTGAGATCGAGGGTTGTTTTACCGGTCCGAACACATCAGAATGTACCAGTTCTAAGGGTTTTGATGATCGATGTTTTGAGCTTTCGTATGGTTTTTGATGAGATTTACCGAACTGGCATTCGGCGCACACCACACTTTTCTTGACCTCTACGTTGGGTAACCCGGCTACCAAGCTTCGTTTAATCATAACCTCCAAACGGTCATATCCGACATGCCCTAGTCGTTGGTGCCATACATCAAATCCTTGGTTTGATTTAGCCTTCTCCACATACGATGTTCTTGCAGATAAGACATACACAGCCTCATTCTTCTTCCCACACAGGATTGGTTTAGACTTGGTTTCAAACTCTTCAAACACCTGAACTTCTTTTGGCCCAAACAATACGTATCTGTCTGCTTCGGTTAACTGAGGTACCGAAAGGAGATTCTTTTTCATTCCTGGTACATGATAGACATTTTCAAGGCTGAACCCATGTTTGTCACTAGCATCAAACTGGAAGTCTCCAACATGAGCAATGTTATGTCTTGAGTTGTCGGCAATAACAACAACTCGACTCCCTTCATACTTCTTCGGGTCTTTAAGTTTACGTTTGTCTCCGGTCTTGTGATTAGAACACCCGGAGTCAACGATCCACTCGTCAACCTTATTACCTTGTTTTTCGGTTGATGCAGATAGAGAGAACTCTACTTCTTCGGCTGCATAATGAGCTTCTGCGTCCCACGGCTGTTCTTCTCTAACATCAGCCATGTTTCCTTCCTCCGGTTTCTTTTCGGGACAATTTTTAGCCATATGGCCTCGCTTCCCGCAGTTATAACATTTAAACGGGAACTTTCGAGCTTGCCCTTGCTTCTTATCTTTCCGGTCTCGATCATCGGCTTCACAGTCATTGCTCTTTTGGTACTGATTTCTTTTTGACCGGTTGTTAAAGCTCTTATAGGATGATCCTTTGTTTTGACGGTACTTGCTTTTGTCTCGATTGGCATACATGGCCGATTCTTCTTTCTTGCTTGGCTCGGAGATATTCACATCAGCCATCTGCTTTGCTAATGCTTCCTGGGCTGCTAAGAGATTCTCAAACTCAACCAAAGATGGTTGATTTGGCCATCCTTGGATTGCAGCAACAAAGGTTCTGAATTCAGGCTTCAACCCATGGATTAAGATCCGTTTCATTTTTGCGTCACCTATCTTTGCTTGAGAGTCCAGATCTCCGATCTCTCGACACAAGGTCTTCACCTTATGGAAGTATTGTTTTACCGTTAAATCCCTTTGCGTTATTGATAACAACTCGTTTTCCAAAAGTTGTAATTCTTTTTTGGAAAATAGGGATGCAAGTGCTTCCCAGGCTTCTTTGGGTGTTGCAAGATCACGTATATGATCCAACAGTTCTTCCTCGACCATTGTTTTTAACACGAACATGGCTTTCCCGGTCTTCACTCTCCATTTGTTGATTGCTCCGTTGACATCGTTCCTTGGTAAAACGGTGTCGGCACCTTGAACAACATCCCACAAATCTTGGCCTTGCAGATACTAACTCATACATGTTGACCAGGTATTGTAGTTTGTTGAGTTCAGCTTCTTCATGCCACCAACGAGATGGAAGTCGGCCATTCTTTGTTCTTGCTGTTCTGAACGATCGTTTCTTGTTGTTGAATCAGATGCGTGGCTCTGATACCACTTGTTAAATTAGCTTACAAGTGAACCAAAAACTTAACACTAGAAACTCTTGATTCAGTTTGCACAAGGACGACGAACAGTCCAATATACAATCAATTTGACACACAAAATTGAAACTAATTTTATTGATGAGACGAACTAAACTTGCAGAAGCATAATGGGGTTTAAATACCCTTACAAATAATTGCAATCCTATTCTACTTAAACTAGGAATTCAAATTATAAACTAAAACAGAAAGTATTAAACTGAATAAAAATAATACTAAACTTTGCTTCCACTCCAAGCTAATAATAAACAAATTATTTTATTTAGATCTCCTCCAACCACCCCTCGAGATCAACCGAACCACCCTACGAGTTAGCTAACGTTGTACTTTTAATATATCGGTCCATCATTCTAGCACGGCCTGGTTTCTGTCTCAACAAAAATATGCCATTGAGATCTTAGAACGTGTCGGCATGTTCTCATGTAAACCCGTTACCACTCCGGTTGACACAAATGGTAAACTTAGTGCCATCGATGGAGCTCTCATCGATAACCCCACTCTTTATCGAAGTCTTGCGGGGACCCTCCAATACTTGACTTTCACTCGCCCAGATCTCACTTATGTGGTGTAACAGATCTGTGTATATCTGTATGTATATGCATGATCCTAGAACCACCCATTTTTGTGCTCTCAAACGCATTCTCACGTACGTCTAGGGCTCCGTCACTTATAACCTACGTATGCAACAATTTTTTTTTTAATTTGTTGTGTTGTAGATAAAATAATTGACTGAAAAAACTAAAGATGAATTTATAAAATTCAAAAAATCATTTTCTTCTTCATTCCCTTCGAGTTCAAACCTGCCCCCACAAGACACACAAGATAAGAGAGGTGGGAGTGGTACCCTCCCAACCAAAGTACCCTTCCAAATTACACCAATCAGAAGATGCAACCTCAATTAGTCAAAGTACCCTCTAAGGTGGAAATGGTACCCTCCAAGTACATCAAGCCTTACACAAAGCTTCAGCTTGTTTAGGAGTCACGGTTGAAGGCCTGCACGGTTTATGAATTTTCCTTTTTTGACGATTTCTTCGTCATATTCAACCGCCTCATCTTCTTCATCAACCTGCATCTCCTCATCTTCTTTTTCAACTTCAACTTCTTCCTCATCTTAGATATTTGGATATATATAATTTCTTCGATTATGTTCTAAACTATGATCCTCGTGAACATTGTAATCGCCACTGTCATCATAGATGGGAAGTGAACGTTCTTCTTGACGGGTGGGTTTACGGGACGGTTGGTTGTCGTATCGAGGTGCAAAAGGTTCAAAAGTTTGTTGATCCTGTAGGGAATATGTGTATTGACCAGATGCAATTTACGTAGGCATGACCGGTATTTGAGAATACGGAAAACTGAGTATGGAGTATACGGTTGTTGGGGATTTCTTGGCTCGTTGGTTGTTTGCTAGAACCGCCTCTCGGTTTGGACACTTTTTTGCGGCTAGAACCGCCTCTCGGTTTAGAAACATTTTTGGAATCCATTGTATTTTATATAAATAATAGAGGAGATAAGATGTATTTTTGTGTGGATTGAATATAATGTTTGGTATGTGTTTTTAAGGGTAATATTTTTATTTTATTTTAATAGCTATATTGCCGTACGGCTAATTCCAACCATTTGGACGGGCTTCTTTACTCGCTGAGCATACCTGCTTGGCTCTACCCGTTGAACCCGTCAAGGGTGCAGCGGTGTACCGCGAAGCCGCCCGTACCTGTGCTCCTCTCCCAATCCCCTAAGTATACTAAAAGATAAGTATTGACAAACCTTACAAAATGTGAACACATTTATTATATTTGAATCTTAATTATTTTACAAAATTCTTTTATTATTTATAGTTAAAATAATTGACCCAATAAAGGTTGAATGGTATTTTATGCATTTAATCAACGAAAAAAATATGAAAATGGATATTTGAGTAAGAAAATACTTAAAAATGGACATCCTTATTTAGTCTACTGTTTCATGGACATTGTTCTTGCGAAAAGGCTAAAGACGGCTAAGCTAGCCGGCTAAAATTTTCGTGCCAACATTCCATTTGTCAGAGTACGAGCCAATAAGCATGTGACATGTGACAGTCTTAGCCGTCTAATAAACGGCTATAGCCGTCTAAATAAACAGTTTTAGCCGTCTAATGCATTTAGCCGTCTAAATAAACCGTTATAGCCGTCTAAATAAACAGTTTTAGCCGTCTAATGCATTTAGCCGTCTAATGCATTTAGTCGTCTAATGCATTTAGCCGTCTAAATATACAGTTATAGCTGTCTACTAGACGGCTAAGCCTAATAGACGGCTATAACTGTTTATTTAGACGGCTAAAACTGTTTATTTGGACGGCTATAGCCGTCTATTAGACGGCTAAGCCTACCACGTGTCGCCATATTATTGGTTTATACTCTGAAAAATGGAATTTTGACACGGAAATTTTAGCCGGCTAGCTTAGCCATCTTTAGCTGACTGTCATGACCAATGTCCATGAAACAGTAGGCTAAATAAGGATATCCATTTTTAAGTATTTTTTTGATCAAATATCCATTTTCGTATTTTTCTCTTTAATCAGTCATCAATTACTTTTTAAAGAGGCAATCATTACATATTTTTTAGTAGGAGACTAAAAATTAAATAAAAGAAACTTAAGACCATATAGACTAATAGTTGCTTATTATTTATATTTATTCTTTAAAACTAGTTTAGAACCCCGTGTTTACATACGGGTGAAAAATATCAATACATAAATTCTTAAATCTTTATTATATATTCATAAAAATACGTTAATTATTATTTAATATAGTTTAACTTTCATTTATTATTTAAATGAAAATAAAAGTTCCATAATTAGATTTCAAAGTTTCTAATAATAAGGGATAATTTAAAATAAATATGATTTATTAGTATACTTAGTATACTCTTTATATATTATGATTATTAAAAGATGAATTAATTACATGGATGGCCCCTGTGGTTTGGTCAAATTATGGTTTTGGCCCTTAGGATTGGGAAACTACAACTTTGACCCAATAGTTTGCATGATTGTAACACATTTGGCCCCTGAAGTGGATGCCAGTTAAATTTTTCAGTTAAATTTTATAAAATGACGAGAATACCCTTAGTTTATCATCTTCTTCCCCAACATTTGTCACCACCTCCGCCGGCCACCACCTGAACCCACCCACCACCTCCGCCGGCCACCACCTGAACCCAACCACCCACCACCTCCGCCGGCCACCAGCCACCACCTGAACCCAACCACCCACCACCTCCTCCAGCCACCACCTGAACCCACCCACCACCTCCTCTAACCACCCCCTCCACCGTACTCCTCTAACCACCCCCACCACCGTCCTCAAACCAAACACAGGGACCATCCTCTCCTGCTCCATCTAGCGCCTAGCGCCGCCGCCGTCAAAGCTCTAGCGCCGCCGCCGTCAAAGCCCTAGCGCCGTCGCCGTCGAAGCCCAGATCTGTTGCCGTCTTCTGCTCCACCATCTAGCGCCGCCGTCGCTTAATGGTCCAGGAGCAAACCGCAAGTCGCAGAGGGTGGCTGATGGTGGAGACGAATGATGGTGGTGGCTGATGGTGGAGACGAACGATGGTGGTGGTGCTGGTTGTGGACGGCGGCGGCGGTGGTGGACGGCGGCAACAATGGTGGTGGTGGCTGATGGGGTAACGATGGTGGTGGTGGTGCTGGTTGACGGCGGCGGCGGTGGTGGACGGCGGCAACGATGGTGGTGGTGGTGCTGGTTGTGGACGGCGGTGCTGGCATCCACTTCAGGGGCCAAATGTGAGGGTATTTTAGTCATTTCACATACACTTAACTGAAAAACTTAACTGGCATCCACTTCAGGGGCCAAATGTGTTACAATCGTGCAAACTATTAGGCCAAATGTGTAGTTTCCCAATCCTAAGGGCCAAAACCATAATTTGACCAAACCACAGGGGCCATCTGTGTAATTAATTCTTAAAAGATGGAAATCTATACTATATAATAAATAAAGGTTTTGATTTATCACTTGTCACTGTCTAATGCATCCTCAAGTTTGTTTTCCCGTCTCTCTCCTATTAATTATACAAATTTCTTTAATTTTTTCTCTCTCCTATTAAATAATAATGACTTCTATAATTTTTTTATAAAACTTTTTCATGAATATGTAATATGTAAATCGTTATTATTAAGTATATAATATTACATTTATTTAACACGTGTAATACACCGGGTTTCTAAAGTTTAATATGAATTAACATTTATCAGTTAAATAAAAAAAGTTAATACTCGGCTAAAAAAATGTTTTAAAAATTAACTTAACATAATTTATAACTGTCACGTAAAATTTTATTCAACTCCTGTACTACACGGGTATTTAAAAACATAAACTTTTTTATTATTAAGTATATAACATTACATTTATTTAGCTCATATAATACACGAGATTCTAACCTAGTGTATTTAATAAGAAAGAGAGAGACGAGAAAAAAAATGATGAGAATGAATATGAAGCCGACATGTGTCATATAATATTTATTATATAGTATAGATATAGATTAGAAAATAGACATGGCCTTCAAATATATATCCGCTCGCATAGCTCTAAATCTGGTATAAGTTATAGGAAAACGTTATTTATTGGTAGCTCAACATCACACGGATAAATAGAAAAGAGAAAAAAACTCTGAAGTAGATATATAAATGAAAAAAAAACGCTCAAACAATAAAAAAGTTTTATAGATTTTTTAAGTTCTTTTATAAATAAAATAAATGACTGAAAATATTAAAGATAAAATCTATAATAAAAAAAATTTCTTCGTCATCCCCTTTGGGTTCATACTCGCACAAGAAGCAAAAGAAAGGTATACTCGGGGATAAGTATCGACAACCCTACAAAATAATGTGAACATATTTGTTAAATTTCAATCCCAATTCTTTCAAAAAAACGTTGAACGATATTTTATGTATTTAATTAATTTTTTCATAGGCAATCATTACATCACTTTTAGGTGGGAGACGAATAATTAAATTAAAACTAAATTATAATTTTTGTCCTTTAAGTTTATCTAAATTATGAAATAGTTCCTTTAAAATTTTGACTTTCACTTATTGTCCTTTATTTAAAAAGTTTCATCGTCTTTTGTCCTTTAATCTAACTGACATTAATTTTTTCAGTTAAGTCACCTTATATGCATTGCACATGAGGGTATTTTAGTCTTTTTACCTTAAAACTTATTAAAATGATAATTCCTATACGGTGAGGCACACCATTCTTTCCTGTGACCTGAATGGATGTCTTCGTGATTGACTCTTTTGGTCCACCATCATCCCAGATCACAATTAACTCCAACTCCAGCACACCCTACCAAACGCAACACACACCATCTCCTTCACATCATTTCTTCTTCTTCATCAACCATCACCAACATTGTTTCATTTCGATATTTCTACCTCATGCGTATCTAAACCCCCAAACACACTCTCTATCTACTCTCTCTCACTATCCCACACCAGCTGATGCCCGGCAAGACAAACATAAAGGACAAAAAATTGTAATTTAGTCTTAAATTAAACCTCCATCAAAATATAAAAGACTAACACTTGTATAAATTATAATTACAATACATGAAGTAAAGAAATCAGTAAATTATAATACTTTTACACTTGAATTAAAGAAAGTACAAAAACAGTAAACGAAAATGAATTTCGTGAACGAGACTTCGTGTTTAACACGAGTCCCTTAAAACAAATTCCGAGACTCCCAAGATAACTCGAATGTTTCCCAATATACAATGGTTGAATCTGTGTGTACAACCGGAAGGACTCTAAACCCGAAATAGTACTTTGAGAAGAAAAGAGTATAAGTAAGAATTCTTACAAACTTTTAGAGTTTGTTTTCGTATGTTAAAATGCCAAGTACTTTGAAGTGGACACGGACCCACGCGTATATCCAGACATGCCACACAAACAAGGCGGAGGCACGTGCGCGTTGGCTGCTTCGCAACCTCCCAATTCCCGATGAGTGTCATTCCTTATAAGGTAACAAACCTTAAGGAGTGTTCCTCCTTATAACCCACTTAAAGGGTTGTTATCCCACCTATGTGGACAAGTTTCCTGCTTTTCTACTCGAGAAAACCTGAATTTTTACAGCTCTAAATAACAAACTTTGAGCATCGATATCTCATTAATCTTTGCTCCGTTTAGGACGTGGTTTGTTTCCTATTGAAGGTCTCACGTAAGAGAACACAAATCTAGAAAGAAATAATAATATTAACATCAGTTGCTTATATTTATTTTTGTCCAAAGTTAATAAAAAGTCATTTTTGTAATTTAGTGAAAAAACTCATTTTTAAACCAAAACTCCAATCAGAGCCGGTCCCAAGGAATCGAATGCCCTACACGAGCAAAAAAAAGGCCCATGTGGAATGTATTTTTTTTAAAGTCTAATACAAAATTTCAAAGTGTTAGGTTGAATTGGATTCATGTGCCTAAACAAATTTAACACTTTTAAGCCTAACATACTTTTTAAAAATGACCAATTGTTTTTTCTTGGTATATTTGATCCACTATTACTTCTTTATAAAAGCCCAGCTGTTTTTTTATATATTTGATACAATATTATTTCTTTAAAAAGGCCCAATAATTTTATTTTCTTAAAGCCTCGAAAATTATATATATATATATATAATTTTTTTTACCCCCTCGAAATGTTAGGCCCACTACAGATGTGTTGCCCGCAGGCCCAATAGGCCGGCCCTGACTCCAATATAAATAAAAGACACTTTATTATATAGACTAACTAGTTTAGATCCGATGTATACACACGGGGTGAAAAATATTAATAAATAATTTTTTTAATTTTGTATGTATATAATTTACAGGTGTAAAAATGTATTATATACTAAGGATAAAAAGAAAAACTCAAAATATGTAAAACTAATATATAATTGGGTTTCAAAAATACATTAAGTACTATTTAATGTAATTTGATTTTCATTTATTATTTGATTGAAAATAAAAGTTACATAATTAGATTTTAAAGTTTCATAAGGGATAAATTAAAATAAATGTATTTTATTAGTATAATTAATATTTTATTTAAATATATATTATTATTAAAAGATGAATGTACATTTAATAAGAGAGAGGGGCGGGAAAAAAATGATGAGAATGAATATGGAGGCGACACGTGACATGGAAAAACCTTTATTTATTATATAGTATAGATAGTTGTTTACTCTTCATATTTTTTTTCTTAAGATGAGAAACAGACATTACATCCAAATATGTATCGGCTCCTAAGCTTGTTTGTGTTTCTCTAAATCCGGTATAAGATATAGAAAGAAATATTTCAAACACCTCAACATCACGTGGATACATAGAAAAAAAAACTATAAAAGTAGATAAATAAATTGAAAAAAAAACTATATATAACAAAAATAAAAATAAAAATTCTGCAAACCGACAGCTGTTTGTAGATTTTTTTTGTTCTTTTATGGATAAGAGTTGAATGAAAAAAAAATAAAGATAAAAGTTTATAAAGTCAAAGCTTAAATCAATGATCAAATTTTCTTCTTCTTCATCATCCCCTTTGAGTTCATACCTACACAAGAGGCAAACGAAAAGTCTACTTGGTGATAATAGGGAAAATTACCAAACTAGCCATTTGACTAATTCAAAAAGCGAAAATAGCCGTTGACTATTTTTTTTACCAAATTAGCGAAAATTTGCAATAAAATTTCGCCACAAATTTTTTTTTTTTTTTTCAAATTTTGTGGGACCGAATGGCGATTGGGTGTGGCGAAAATTTTGAAATTGGCGAAATTTTTGAAAATGTCAAAATTTTTGAAAAGTGGCGAATTTTTGAAAAATGGCGAAATTTTGAAAAATGGCGAATTTTTGAAAAAAGTGGCGAAAATTTGAAAAAAAGTAGCGAAAATTCAGAGAATCTTTAAAAAGTGGCGAAAATTTCAAAAAAGTGGCGAAAATTTCAGAAAAATGGCGAAAATTCAGAGAATCTTTGAAAACTGGCGAAAATTTCATCTCTGACCGGATTTGACCAAAAGTGGCGAAAATTTAACCAAAAGTGGCGAAAATTCAGAGAATATGGCGAAAATTTAAAGCGAAAATTCAGGAAATCTAGCGTTAGGATTTGACATATTTTCGCCATTTATAGTATAAATTCGCCATTTTATACGAACAAAATGTTAGAGCGTTCTCATTTTGTTAGTTATCATTTACTTTAAATTATATTTTATGTAATGTTATATTCTTAACATTTATATTTTTGTTGTTAAATTTATCAGATTGGCTACGAGCCCATAGTAATTTCTCCTACACAATTAGAAGAACAACAACAATACTGGAAAGAGAGTTTTATCATTTTGGGTGATGGTGTAGATGATGATACATCAAAATATTTTAAAGAAAATCAATCGTCATCGAATGACGTTATCAGGAACATTTTGGACCGTTTACAGGTATATTCTTTTCCATCTAATCTCATTTAATTTTTTCCTTATATAAATTGTTTTTAATTAAATATTATTTTGTTTTATAGAAGATAGAGACACCGGTAGGTAAAAATTATAGTAAAAATGATCATGCTGAATCAACGTCAAATAGAAATGATGACGTCTACACAACACCACCTTATGTAAGCGTTTTTTTTTTATTTTAAATATTTATATCTTTGCTAACTTTGCTGTAATTTTTTTGATTTAAGGCTGACCATATAAATATTCATGAAGAAAAAGTAAGATATTTATGATTTTAATAATTTCAGCTTTTTTGTATTTTTACATATTGTTATAATTAATTATTTTTACAGCCTGTTGGTCTAAACTGGAAAAAAAGGATATGCAAGTCATCTGCTGTTTTGCTTTCACCTTTCGGGATCATTGAATCAACTCCTAATTTAAAGAAAGGAAAAAGCGCAATTATTAAAAATATTAGGAGTTTTTATAAAACTGGAAAGTGTTGTAAAACTTCTCTTACTATGTCATCCATTATTGAGCCGTGTTTTTGGAAGAGTTTGTTGGTTTTAGATGGGTCTGATGGTTGGCTAGAGTCGAACGTAAGCAATTTCTTAAAGTAAAAAATAATTTTAGCTTTATTAATTTATTAATTAATTTAAAATTCATTATTAACAGCATCTTCTGGCTTGGGAGACTTACTTGTACAATTGTAGACCGGTAGATTCACGTTGGTCAATTTTATCTACTGAATTTCATTATCATTTATTAAGAGGCGAGAAGTGTTTCTCATTAGGGGATGGAACATACTCTCCATATCTTGTTAGTTGGATTGTTGATGATGTAATGCATTTTATTTAATAATTATATTATTATTAACAAATTGTTAAATATATTTTTCTCTATGTTTGTAGTTTTACATTCCAGTGAATGTAGAAAAATCACATTGATTCCTAACACATGTGAACACATCAACATGGACTCTAACAGTATATAACAGGTTATTATCTTAAATATTTTTAATTAAGTTTTATTACTTAATAATAAAAAATTGACATTATTTTTTCTACAGTTTGCAAAACATTTATGTTGAAGAGACCGATACATTGTTGGAGCGTTTGCAGTTTCTTATTCCTAGTTGGTTATGGTACACCCAATTTTTCCATAATCGCAATATGACTGAACGACTGATGCCATTGAAGAGGGTAATACCACCTAACGTGCCTCAACAAAGCCCCGGGTTCGGAGATTGTGGTGTTTGGGCGTGTATTTTTATGGAACGGTTAATCAATGGACGCGTCTTAAATCCACAGGAGGACACTCGAGAAACTGCAGCAGAATTTCGTAAACAATTAGCAATATTGTGTTATAATAATATAACCAAAGAGTTTGTTGTTAAAAAAAAATAGTTAAATGTAACATTTGTTTGATTTTAATATTATTATGTTTTATTTTTTTTATGCTTGTATTTTAGGTTATAAATATACATCTTGTGCTTCCATTTGGTGGTCATGGCGGATCATAACCACATTCACATTCACTTTACTATTAACATAAATATTCAAGAACATAACCCTCGTCCAAATGATGAAGAACATAACCCTCATCAAAATGATGAAGAACATAACCCTCGTCCAAATGATGAACAACATAACCCTCGTCGAAATGATGAAGAACATAACCCTCGTCCAACCGCTCAACAACATAACACTCCTCTTGTTGTGCAACAACATAACCAAAGTCTAATACAACGAACAAATCATCCAATTCCGGTACCTGTCCAACCTACAAACCCTCAAGAAACAACAAATTCTTCACCAGATTTTGATGACGATTGGGATTTTAAATTTAGGGTAAGGAAATTTCGACGTCAACAGCGACGTGAAGAATTTGGCTACTCCTGTTCAGATGACTCCGATTACTCCACTGACTCGGAATAATATTTTCATGTAATTTTATTTATGTGTTTATTTTATTATGTTATAATGTATTGTTAGTTTTGTAATTTTAGGTTTAATTACATTTTAATCTTATGTTTGTAATTCAAAGACAAAATTCGTCTCATAAATTTGTAATTCAAGGACAAAATAATTTAAAAAACAGATAAAAATAATATATTTAGTCTGTTGACGATTATATTACAAAAGTTAACATAATACGATAGAACCTCAACTACTAGGGGGAAACCTCATCTTTTAGGGGGAGAACGTCAACTTTAGGGTGTGTGGGGGGGGGGGGATCCGCAGCTACATGGATGGGAACCTCAGCTTCTGGGGGGTGATCCGCAGCTTCATGGGGGGGATCCGCAGCTTTATGGGGGCGAACCCCAGTTACTTGGAAGCATATCCCAGCTTCAACTACCCTTCAACGAAGTCTGCAGTTTTATTATATTTCCGAGTACACCGATTCCAACGAAGTCTAAAGTGAACAATTAAATAAATCTGGAGGTTTTTTAGTAGTGTGTGTTTTATATATGAAAAAAAAAACAAGTATAAGGCCATGGGTAGTATGATGGTTCATAGTATAGAATATAATGTCTTGGAAATGATGGTTTGGAATATGATTCAGCCTTCTTCATATAGAAATGTTTTTTTTTAATTTTTTTTTTAATAAATTAAAAATAAAATCTATTGTTGTGTACATGGGTAAACATTAAGACAATAATTTCATTAAAACAAAATAATTTTTAACATAACTTGACAACATCACAAGAAATAAACATAATATTAAAACATAAGTTGACAACGTCACAAGAAATAACCCTAACGTGGCAAACAACGCCAGAAATAAAACTGATCTGCCATAAACCGTCGGTAAGACTTACATTTCTGTTTAAATTCGCCATTTATATTCAATGGTTTACCGGTTACTAGATGTTCCATTAGCATACAAACAAACACCCCTTCATTACCAACCAAGTCTTCATGTGACTGAACAAATTCTTCATTAACTTCGTACGACATAACCATTTCAGAGTATCTAGTCTTTTTCCAATAACCAATGTTAACCAATAAAGCTGTGAAATATACTGAGATTTTCATTAGTTTCGGGTGAATTAACCGTAAATATGTATCACCAGAGACGTTTTCAATCCAATACGATACCATATTTAATGTCCTCATATCAACTCGGACAAATAACAATTCTTGATTTTGGATTGGTATAGGAAAATAGACATAGTCTACCTCCCAAAATGGGGTAAAATAGTTTAATTTTCCATTAGCATAAGAAATTACGTTTTTGTTAGGTGAGTCTAGCAGAAAATTATAAAACTGCGGTGGTAATATTGTCCACCGCATTTCGGAGGATACCCCACTGGCGAGTTCCCTATTTCTCCATTTCATCAATCTTCCAACCCAGCCTTCTAAGTGCTGTAAAAAATAATCATATTAGAAAAATAATATTTTCCAAAAAAAATAAGTTATAATAAAATTTAAATTGTTTTTTACTTCTGGTAAGAGATAACCGTTGTTACGAAACCCTAAAATACTACCCCAAAAACTTTTGTCAACTTTTGTCAAGCTTTGCCTCTCTAAAGAAAACAGCGGAATAACAAAACGGTTTGTCCCCGTGATTGTAGAAATCAAGAATAGTTTCTGACCAATTATGAGACTCATCGTCTGGAATTGCCATATATTTCGTGGACGCTGAAAGTTATCTGGTCGAGCAACAGCTGGGTTCTGTTGCTCGGATGATGAAGATCCCTCGGTGTTCTTTGGACGCCTCCATTTATCAAGTATCCAGCTTGACGGTTTACGAATTGGTTGAGAATTATATTGATCATCACCCATTATGTGTTGAATGATACTTAGATGTTGAATGAGAGTTATTGGTGAATGATAGTTGGTATTTATAGATGATATTTGAAATTATTTTTTCTTACTACAAGAAATAATAATATAATAACATAAATAGAAATATTTATTTCTTACTGCAATATTCGCATAGCATATAATTCATCAGCCATATATCGTCTATATCTCATACAAGCATCTTGTATATTCATTTCTTGCCACGACAATGACCTATTTATTACCAATCTACACAATAACATACAAATTATCACCCCAGAATCTGGACCAATATGACCACCATTTGGAGGCCATACACTTTGACCTGACATTGGTAATTCAAGGGGTTCGTTTTCAAGAAATATTTGTTGCCCCGATTGTTCAAAATATGATATACGTTGTAGAAACCATATAAAGCTATCCACAAATTGCACATAAATTTGGTGGACATGACGATGAATGCACCATGAATCACTGCAGGTGTTTGGACGACATTCATATGGAAAAAATACATGAATCTCTAGTCTCTCCATATTAATCTGAAAAAGATACCAATTTATGTCGTCATCTGTTATCGGTAAGTATACCTGTAAATAATAAAAACAATTAACTTATTGTTGTTGAATAGTGTCAATTAAATAAACAAATATTAATTTACCGTATCAACCTCCCATAATGGAGGATATAGTCTGTTTGTCCCATTTCCATATTGGAGGGCATCAACCGACCCATCATAAATTAGGTGATAAAATTCCGACGGTAAGATAGTCCAACGATCGGTTGATTTGTATTTCATCTAACCTCCAAAACATAAGTCTGTTTGTCCAAGCATGAACATGCTGTACTTTAAAATTTTCCATTAATTAAATTACAAAAAACGTATATACGACAAATATATGTATTAAAAACTTACAATTGACTCTATATAACCGTTTCCAGAATACCCTAAGAGGGTACCCCAAAAATCTATGTTAAGTACAGTAACGCCTATACAATGAACCCTGCACCATTCTGAATCTCCGTTGTAGAAGAATTGGAAAACATTTCGTGAGCAGTTCAAACCTGTCTGGAAATAATGGTTCTCAACCGGTGACGGAATGTTGTCGGGTATGATCGGATCATTTGAAAATGACTCATTCAAACGTCTTTTGTTTCTTCTACTTCTACTGTTGGTGATGTCTCTTACGTTAGAAGACATGTTATATTCTCAATAGTGTTGTGAAAGAAATAGTCATTTGTCTTGTTGTATTTATAGGGATGCATGTCAAATAATTTACGGGGACAAGAAAACAAAAAATGTCAAACAACCAAATTTAAGCGCTGATAACTCCCATATATAAACTCCGTTTGGAACACGGGTAGGTTCGTTGAGTAGACCTCACGTGATATTACGGGGACAAGAAAACAAAAAGTATTATTTTAACTTGTAAAATATAATTTTATGACTCCTAAGATAGAGAAAATGTGTTTTGAAAAGTAGAATTATCTTGAGTTTTAATGTCAAACAACCAACTTTAAAAGCTGATAACTCCCCTGTATAAACTCCGTTTGGAACACGGGTAGGTTCGTTGAGTAGACCTCACGTGATATTACGGGGACAAGAAAACAAAAAAGCATTATTTTAACTTGTAAAATATAATTTTATGACTCCTAAGATAGAGAAAATGTGTTTTGAAAAGTATAATTATCTTGAGTTTTAATGTCAAACAACCAACTTTAAGCGCTGATAACTCCCCTGTATAAACTCCGTTTGGAACACGGGTAGGTTCGTTGAGTAGACCTCACGTGATATTACGGGGACAAGAAAACAAAAAGTATTATTTTAACTTGTAAAATATAATTTTATGACTCCAAAGATAGAGAAAATGTGTTTAGTAACATAACATAACACAATCTTAATAATAAAATTTAACAACATTTTCAATAATAATAATAATACAACATAACATAGTTTTTGTCACTAAGGATCATTTAGATCAAATTCAAATTTTTGTGATCCCTGGCCTGTTGTATCGACGATATAATCATGAAAATTTTTAGGATCGACATAAACATTTGGTTGGGTTTGAGGGTTGTGTCCTCCGGCTCTCCCTCTAGATGATAGTTGTGATGTATTGGGCTGATTACAACTGACACGAGTATGTCCTTCATTATGACATCGGGTGCAAAACGGCGGTGTTACAACCTCTCCAACTGATGGTATACGTCTATTTTCACGTGGTCGACCGGCCTGTCTTTTATTCATGAGTGGTGGTTGAATTGGAAAATAGTCTTGTGGAATCTCCCATTCTGTTTGATCAGGAAGAGGATTTACTATCTCTTGATACGTCCCCCGATAAAACTCTGTTGAAAACCAATTCAAAGCCCAATGACTACAATCTGTTTGATTTAGATATCTCGAAACACAAATTACGTGACCACAAGGTAAACCAGAGAGTTGCCACTGATTACATGTACAAGTTCTATTACCCAAATCGACTACACCTTTTTTCCCTCCTTCATCAACCTCAAACTTGTTTTGATCAATACCACTAACTCTCCATGACCCACTTTTTGAAATTCTTTTACTAATTTTACCCTGACCGTACTGGGTAAGTGGGTGTTGATTGTTAGCTATTAAAAAAAATAAACATAAATTAGTAACTAACAAATATGTTAAAAAAATAAAATAAAAATAAATTAGTAACTAACAAATGATTTAAATAAATTATTACCTCCAACCTGTCGACGATTATAGTACCATTTCTGTAAGCTTTCACGAAAAAATTCAATAAGTTTAATTATTGGTAGTTTTCGGGCATTAACCGACAATGCGTTAATTGACTCTACACTGTTAGATGTCATAACATGATAGCGTTGTCCAGAGCTGTGTGCTCTAGCCCATTTTTCAAACCCAATATTAACAAGAGTATTGTAAATATTTGAACCTGCAGCACATATTAGCCGCATACCCTCATTAAACTCAGAAACTCTGTAAGCTTTACAAGTTTTCCACCATAAACATTCAAATGTTTTTTTGGACCTTGCCTTTGTGTGTAAGTTCATCATAAGATGCCGATAGCAGAGACCATGATAAGCATGGGGAAAGACGTCCCTAATTGCCTGAGCAATTGATGCAGCCCTATCTGATATGATCGCCAAATTTGGATTTTCGCCAATACAATCCTTAAGTCTTGACAAAAACCACGACCATGATTCACCACTTTCAGTTTTACCAACACCGTATGCGATCGGCAGGATTTGATTGTTTCCATCCATGCCGACCGCTAGAAACATAGTGCCCAAAAACTTTCCTTTTAAATGTGCTCCATCAATAATTACCAACGGTCTTAAATAACCGACGAAACTTCGAATCTGTATATAAAAATATTTTTATTAGAACTTTTAAAACAATGAAAAATATTTTTAAAAAATATAATAATTTAAAAATTCACTTACCGCCACACCAAGGGCAATAAAAAACATTTCAAATCTTCCGGCTGCGTCCGTTAATGTGTGGGTAACTGTACCCAGGTTCGTCTTTTTCAAATTATGACAGTAAACTGGGAGCCTAGCAAACGAATCCTCAGGAACCGGTCAATAGTTCAAGCGCAAAAGATTTTGCTCTCCAACCTTGAGAGTAAGATATATCAATTTTGTATTTCTCTTTAATATCTGTAACGATATCATTCGGCCGGTATATCCTCCCGCTATCTTTGAATTGATCTTTTATCAAGTTACCCAAGACCTTTTTATTGGCTTGACGTATATGAGGATACGTCTGAGTCCTTGAACATGTGTGTTGATCTTTAAAGTATCTCACTTGGAAAACGTCGGTGTTTTCAATCATATACGCCCTTATACGTCACTCACAACCATCATTTAGACATGAAGCCTCAAATTGGGTTTTCGAAGATCTCTCAACTTTATATTCAAAACATTCAGTAATGCAAATTTTACCCAGTTCGAGTTTTAATTATTCTTTGTTTTTAAAAATATGACCCTCAGAAATATGTGAAGAGTGTGAGTTAAGAACTTTTACTTCGTTTGTTGTACGATCAAACAATGACTCGGGCATAGACCAAAAAACGTTAGGTACAACATTAGACTCCGAAGAAGACACTGGAACTTTAAAATCAACAGGAGTTTCATTAGACGGAACAGTTGAACTACTACCCACACCAGATTCTTCAGTAACGAACAAAGACAACCATTCATTTGGTTGATTTAAAACAACATTTAAAAAAAATAAAACATCATGATCATCCAACAGATCAATTGGATGTGTGTAAGTAGACATTTTATAAGAAAAACGAATTTCATTGCTAAAACCACATTTTTCACAAATAAGATTTTTCAAACCCACGTAACTAATATTACTAGGAACACAAAAAACACGTCGCAAACATTTTTTTTTAAAGGAACATACTCCTCAACACCGTTAACAAAGTCCCATTTTCCACCGGTACATAAAATAATATTACAAGACATTACTTAAAAATAAGTTGTAAGTTGATGGATAAAATGATGAATTTTATAAAGTGGATAAGTGAAGAAAATGTTTAAGTAGAGGGAATGTGAAAGAAATGAATGGTAGGGAGGGATATAAATATTTGATTAAGTTTGTTAGATAAGTGGAGAAAAAATCAATGGTAGGGAGGGGTATAAATATTTGATGAAGTTTGTTAGATAAGTGGTGAAAAAATGAAGGGATGGTAGGAAGAGGTATAAATATTTGTTTAAATAATATTTTATTTAAATTCGTTTTTTAAATTAAAATTATATTTTATTATTTTACAAAAATTGAAAAAAATAATAATTGAAAAATAATTGAAAAAAAATAAATATTAAATAAGGCGAAAATTTAAAAATATTAAAAAATTAATAATATTTTAATATTAAAAATTAAATTATAATTTAATAATAAATGGCGAAAATATCCCATATTTTTCGCCATTTTTAATAATGGCGAAAATTCAATATATTCAGAATTTTTTTTGGCGAAAAATCAAAGGTTTTTTAGCGAAAAATCAAATTTTTAGCGAAAATTTAAATTTTCGCTGTTGGCGAAAATTTGGCCCAAATTTTCGCTATTTTGACAAATGGCACGACCTGATTGGTTGGCTATTTTGGTAAAAAAAAAAAAGTCAATGACTATTTTGAAATTTGATCATGGTCAAATGACTATTTTGGTAAATATCCCTAAATATATTGACAAACCCTACCAAATGTGTCCCAATTATTTTTTCAAATTTCTTTTTCATTTATAGATAAAATAATGGTTCCAAACGATGTTGAGCGATATTTTATATTTAATCATTAATCAGCTACTTTTTATAGAGGCAAATATTTTTGGTAGGAGACGAAGAGTTAAATAAAAGACACTAATTAAGACCTAATAGACTAATAGTTGCATACCATATATTTTTTCTTAAAATGAGAAATACACATACCCTCCAAATATGTACCCGCAACTGAGCTTGCTCACATTGCTCTAAATCCGATATAAGGTATAGGAAGAAATATTACATATAGGTCAACCAAATCACCTGAAGATACCTAGAAAAGAACCAAAAAACTCTAAAAATAGACTTATAATGGACAAAAAAACTAACAAAAAGAAAAAAAAAAGTTGTACAAAGCAGTGTAAAATCTTTGGGCACATTAAGTAGATATTGATAGATTTTTTTCGTCAATTGGCTGGGAAAAATTATAGATAAACACTATAAAAATGAAGGCTTAAAACATATTAAATCAACAAACAATATTCTTGTCTTCAACATCCCCTTTGAATTCATGCTCGCACAAGAAGTAAAAGAAAAGTATATCCGGGGATAAGTAATGACGACAAACCTACAAAATGTGAACATATATTGTATTTGAATCCAAATTATTTGTTAATTTCCTTTTTTTCATTTATGTATAAAATAATGGATAGAGATTAACGGTTGCTTACAAGCTTACACTTCATAATTTTCTTAAAATGAGAGATAGACAAGACCTTATTTGTATCCGCTACAGAGTTCGCTTGCATTGCTCTAAGATCATCCGGTATACATGGTAAAAGCACAGCTTGGTCCTAGTCGGCACACACAATCACGGCGTGAAGGGAATGGCACACCGCTCCTCTCTTGGCGTGGTCAAGGGCGTGAAGTGGTGGCGTGATTTTTTTTCACGGAGTGAGTTCAAAGGTGAATGGGATATAGCCATTGATAGTGGCTAGTTTTACAATAAATTAAAAAAAAAGTTTTTTTTAATTAAATTTTCGTTATCTCATCTCTTTATATAATACCAAACCATTTACATTTTACCTTAGCTTCTATATACTACAAAAATCTTTATAAAATGCCTTCTTTAAGCGAAGAAGCCCGAGAAATGGCGTTCGGCATTTTCATATCGGAGGCGGTTGTTAGGTATACGTAGCGGAACACAATCACACACACGAAAAAGCAATAAACAGAACACGAGAATTATAATGGTTCGGTCGGTAGACCTACATCCACTTTGCAACTAGGGATCTTATTATATTTCAGTGCACACCTTTACAATTACATAGACACGACTTAAATAGAGAACAATTAGGTTAAACAACTTAGGGAACAAGAAACCTTATTAGTAGGCCCGCTTAGAAACTAAGCCGGACCTACTAGCCAACTTAACCCTAATTGTCCTAAAAGGCCTTCGAACCCAACAATCTCCCACTCGAAGGCCTTGCGATAAACCCCAAGTGCGCCAACGAGTAGATAGTAGTCCATGTCTTCAGTAAACAGTAATCGGTAACATGAACATAAGTCTTCAGGTACAGCTCCCGATGAACAAACCAACTTCAATCCACACATCCCAATTTCACCTAGTTGCAGTCGCCCCAAACACATCAGTAACCTGATGGGCCCGTTGAAGCCCCAGATAGCTTTAACCCAGTCTCAAAAGACCCCGTCTTTACATCCCCAATCCTAACTGATCCCTATAGACTCGAATCATCAGATACAGGGATCCTCAAAGGAACACTCCTCACTAGCAAAATCATAACAGGAGAGATTTCATTCGGAACTTTAGTCTTCCGAACCCAACCTCGATTTCCAGACTGTGTCGGAACACCCCTCGTGCTCCTACTGTCACCAAAATCCCGTACAACTTCAAACCTCCGAATACGCTCAACTGAATTTCCTGAAGTCCCAGAGTCCCTTTCTACAACCTTGACTCGTTTTACTGTCGAATCGGTGAGCCCGACTTTGGAGTTCGTCTTAACAAGGGTGGTTACTTTCCAGACGGAACATGTACCATGTATAGCGACCCCTTCTTGAATCCCTTAGCAATCACGAGATTATTCTTCAGAACCTTCCATTTACCACCACCAAACTTCACGTCTAAACCTTGTTCATCCAATTGCCCAATGGAGATCAACTTCGTTTCAAACTTTGGAATAATTCTGACGTCATTCAAGGTCTAAGTAGTACCTAAAGCAGTAATCTGGTCCAAATCTCCCATGCCAGTCACCTCAAGAACATCACCATTTCCCAGCTTAACCTTCCCAAAATCGCCTACTTTAACATTCCGCATGCCATCAGATCAACTTCGTTTCAAACTTTGGAATAATTCTGACGTCATTCAAGGTCTAAGTAGTACCTAAAGCAGTAATCTGGTCCAAATCTCCCATGCCAGTCACCTCAAGAACATCACCATTTCCCAGCTTAACCTTCCCAAAATCGCCTACTTTAACATTCCGCATGCCATCATTGCTATGGGTAGCATGTGATGCACCGAAATCCATGACCCAAGATTCAGTGGCAAATTCTACACTGCAGACCAGTGAATCACCATAGCGAACAACCTCTTTTTCCACATTGTTCACTTCCTTTTGCCCAGATTCTTCCTTTTCCTTTCCGGGACATTGAATCCTGAAATGTCCTTTCTCATTACAATCCCAACAACGCACACTAGGACGAGCCCTAGAAGAGCTCCTGCTCTGACCCTTGCTGTTCTCACTATTCTTACTATTATCCCTTCCCCTGCCAATATGTACCATCTCAGAAGAAGAGCCTGCAATATTCCTACGGAGAACATCTTCACCCAATACCAAGTCACCCATCTTTTCAAATGTTAAACCATCAGGCCCTATAGAGTTGGTGACAGCTGTCACCATTCCAGACCAGCAGTGAAGATAGCAAAGTTACAACCTTGGTCTCATTATCAAACTTCGTTCCAGTAGATGATATTCTAGCCAACAGTGAGTTCATATTGTCAATATGCTCGGTCACTGAACTTCACTCTTTCATTCTCATTGTGAACAGTTCTCTCATCAGGAACACTTTGTTAGATGCAGACTACTTCTCATGCATGTTCGAGAGAGCCAACATCATACCACGAGCCGTGGTTTCAGACATGATGTTAAAAGCAACGCTCCTCGATAACGCCAACATAATAGCCCCTCTAGCCTTTTTGTCCTTGGCATCCCACAAAGTTTCTTCAGCTTTTTTCATCTTCTCAGGTTTCTCTTCAAGTACCACATCTAAATCTTTTTGCCCTAGAAATGCCTCTATTTGCATTTTGCACCAACTAAAGTCAGACCCATTAAACTTTTCAATCACCAATTTCCCGTCTTCGCCCATAGTGTCAAACGAAAAATTAAAATATCAAAGTAATAAAGTTCTAAAGTTGATAAAAAAAACATGTCAATCGATTCAAAAAACAATCGATTGAATAGATCAGCAACAACAACCGATAAGCAATAGCAGTCGATCAGCAACAGAAAACGGCGGCTGTGATTCTAGGGCTGAACCCTAATCAAGGGTGGAAACCCTAATCGGCGGCGGCGACGGCTTGGCAGAGAAAACAACGACTCAGGCAGAAAACCCTAATCACGAACGTGTGTATGATTAAATCTTCTGATACACGATCTTTAAACAGCCTCCAACGGAGACAGGTAGGAAGATCGAACAAAGAACTGAGAACCTGGATCTGATACCAGTTGTTAGGTATACGCAGCGGAACACAATCACACACACATGAAAAAGCAATAAATAGAACACGAGAATTATAGTGGTTCAGTCGGTAGACCTACATCCAATTTGCAACTAGGGTTCTTATTATATTTCAGTGCACACCTTTTACAATTACATAGACATGACTTAAATAGAGAACAATTAATTTAAACAACTTAGGGAGCAAGAAGCCTGATTAGTAGGCCCGCTTAGAAACTAAGCCTAGTTGGCCTTCGAACCCAACAACGGTTATTTGGTGGCAAGAAGCGGAATCGTCCTCAAGACCATTAAAACGAAGTGCACGTCTTAACTGTGACCGGGCGGCTGCGAACTCACTTTTACTCAAATATTACTGTGACGATGGGTGTATGTACGGGGAGGAGCAATTCAATACCCGGTCTTGAATGAGTCGAAAATTATTTTTAAGAATTAAAAATGATCTCGACAAAGACGTGCCTTGGTTCTGTCAACGGGTTGATGCGAGAGGTCGGGTTGGTTTTACCTTCATTCAAAAGTGTACGACCGCAATTCGTCAAATGACGTATGGCACCGCTAGTGATTCGTTTTGAAGATTACTTGAAGATGTCAGAACGAACGTTCAGGTCATGTATTTACAAGTTTTGTAAATCTATAATTTTATTATATGGTAAGAGATATTTACGTAGACCGTCAGCTAGCGACATTCAACAATTATATGATTTTCATGAAGCTAAACATGGATTTGTCGGGATGCTCGGTAGCATCGATTGCACTCTTTGGGATTGGAAAAACTGCCCCAATGCGTGGCAAGGGGATCATCCTCGTCCAAGTATTATGCTTGAGGTTATGGCTTCAAATGATCTATTGTTTTGACATGCATTCTTTGGCGTTGCCGGTGCGAACAATGACATTAATGTTCTTAATCAATCGCATATATTCGACCATATGATCAATGAAACCGCATCCTACTCATCATTTGAACTTAGAGGCACACATTACAAGCGTGGATATTATCTAGTCGATGACATATATCTAGAATATGCTACAATTGTCAAGTCTCTTACGTGTCCAAAAGGTATTAAACGTAAAAATTATAAAAAGGCTCCTGAGGCGGCAAGAAAAGATATCGAACGAGCGTTCGGTCTCTTGAAGAATAAGTGCATATAATCGAATGGCCGACTCGATCTTGGTCTCAAAGTAAAATTCGGAACATTATGTATACTTGTGTGATTTTTCCTAATATGATTTTAGAGGATCAAGGAGTGACAATTTGTCAATACATCCCAAATGAGGAGGAGCCTACACACGAATGAAATTGATGAAAATCAAAAGTGAGTTAACGGACAAGAAATACGCAATCGAGAATTTCATAAGATATATTACGCGACATAGCGACACGGTTTGTCAACTAAGAACCGTGAAAAGTTTTTAGAATAACGACTTATTTTTTTTTTATTTTGGTTTTTTGTTTATATCACGTTAAGAGTTTGTAAAAATCGGTAGTTATAGTTTTTAAAATCCGGTCACCTCGATTATCGGTTTGAGATGTAAAAAGTGAATAACGACTTTTTTTTTCTTTTGGTTTTTTTTTATCACGTTAAGAGTTTGTAAAAATCGGTAGTTATAGTTTTTAAAACCCGGTCACGTCATTTTTATTATAAAACTAGTTTTTGTTTTAATTTTCGGCTTGATATGTAAAACTAGGAGTTTTTTTCGCGTGTTAAACTACTCGTAAATAAAACTATATATAGAAACATCATATACAACTATTACAAACAACCAAACAAACACAACCATCACAAACACAACAAAACCATCATAAATAAAACTGCATAGATAAATACAATGAGTTTGTACATATAAAACAAAAGTACATCTTGTAAACCCGGTTCAAATCTTCGAAGGTTGGCTCCTCATTCAAATCTGGAAACTTCGACTTCTGATAAGGATCTCCTGAACTCGATATCGGTGTCAGGTGTGAAACAAAAAAAACAGTGGTGTCCCAACAGCAAATAACCACAACCAAGAACTCAAACACTCACTTTCGTCTATACTTTCTGTTTTTTTTTTAATTATGGTGAAGATGGTGGTGTCGGTTGGTGGGTGAGTAAGGTTTGGTTAGCTTAACGGTGGTAACAGCTTGTAGTTCGTTATGGGTGTGAGGATGACGATGGTTAGGGTGTGGGGGTGACGGGTTTGTGTAGGATGGTGGGTTTAGTGTGATGAGAGTTGCGTTCATATATGCTGAATTTGCATACATAACCGTCACGTATAGGTCCATCCGTGACGGTTAGGTGCCCGACAACGTTGTCAACTTTAACTTTCTGTCAAAACAACCTCGTATTGAACCGTCACGTATTGGCCTACGGGACGGTTAGAGTTTGCTTTTTGCAGTCTTCCAGACTGCACAACTTCGTATTCTCATCAGTGGCCTTTTTATTCCCGGGACTCACGAGAGACCAATCGTCACGTATAGGCCACAACGTCACGTTTTGGGAACAACCGTCACGTTTAGACCTATACGTGACGACTAGGTCAGGTGTGAAACAAAAAACACAGCGTGTCCCTAGCACAACCCTTTATTATATTTAAATGAATATTAAAAAAACATTTAATTATCACACCACCTGAATCACTTGAGTATTTCCTTTGTCAAGTGATAGATGGTGTGATAATAAAGAGTGTGACGTGGCTCCACGTGACATGTACTTTTGAATCACTTAAGACCCTTATCACGTAGCTACACTTAGCTATAGCTTTGCTCTAAATCCAGTATAAGCTATAAAAAGAAAAAAAATCAGATAACTCAACATCGCATGGATACCTAGAAAAGAAATTAAAAAAACTTTAAAAATAGATGTATAAATGAACAAAAAAAATCCACAAACCGTTGGCAATGTTAAATGTTTGGGCATCGGCGGTTTATAGATTTATTTTATTTTTTTTTAATAAAATAATTGATAAAAAATAAAGAATTTGCTTAACCAGCGATTCTGATTGAGTGGTACCCCGTTAATTACTTTCTAAATTAAGGTTATGTGTTTAAGTCTCGCTCGAGACAAAAAAAATTCCAGGTTAGCCGGTGGCCAGTGGGTTTTTCCAGTTATAAGATTTTCTCCCGGATAATGTGGGGTCGGGTTCGAACCAGGGTGGAGACAACCCAATTAAAATAACAAAATTCTCCCTACTGGTAGACCATCTGTCGTTCAAAAAAAATATCAAGGCTTAAAACATATTAATATAATAATCAAATTTCTTTTTATCTTAAAAAAGATAGCTCAATAATTATTTTATATATAGATGAACAAAAAAATATAATAAGTCCAGAAACCAAAGAAGTGGCAGAGATTTAACCACGCCAACATAGTGGTGCTTTTTTCATTCCGTGCACTCAGTTCCACCGGCGACGAGAATCCAGATCGGACGAAGAGGTAATTCTGTAATTCCGGAAAGTTTGAGAGAAAAATGGGATACGCAGGAATCCAGATGTTGATGGAGAAGTTGAAGCAACTGATTAACTGCAAAGACAATCCATTGATCAACATCCCGTCAATTATATACGAAAGGCCTCAATTCCAACTTCTGTATCAAGACCTTGGCTCCATGATTCAAACACTTTACATCGATGAACATCAATACCTGCATGACCAAAAAAAACTTAATGATGTTAAGAAAAGATTCACATACGCAGCAGAAGAGGCACAATATATCGTGGATCTGTTTCTATCTGGTGTTCACATTAGGAATAATGGACTATTGCCTACATCTAAGGACTTTAAAGACTCCCTAAATCTTGATGATGTTAGGAGATCATTACTGTCCGTCAAGGTAGAATTCATGAGTATGATCATCGATAGCATGAAGATGGATTCTTCTCGAAGACCGGAAAGAATACTAAAGCAATCTGCTGCTGCTCAAATTTCCATCTCCAGTGAATCGAAGAAATTATTGGATGAATTTGTGGTGGGGCATGATCGTGATGCTGAGCTGATAAGAGACAAACTTGTGGAAGATCAAAAGAAGGTAGATGTTGTCTCTATTGTTGGTATGGGCGGAATAGGCAAGACTACGCTGGCGACCAAAGTGTTTAATGATGGTTATGTTAAGCATCATTTCCATGTCCGTGTATGGGTCACTGTTTCTCAAACATATGATAAGCGGCATGTGTTGATTCAAATTCTTGAATCCATCCGTGGTCAACTACGCCTTCAAAAGGATAATAGTGACTCTCAACTTCGTGAAATGGTGCACAAACAGCTAATGGGTAAGAGATATTTGATTGTTATTGATGATATTTGGGACATAGAAACATGGGATAACATCAAAGTATTTTTCCCCCATGACAACAGTGGAAGTCGAATTCTACTCACGAGCCGCCTCACTGAAGTTGCTAAGCATGCAAATTAGGATGGACTCACTCATCACTTAGGATATTTGAGCATAGAAAAAAGCTGGGATTTGTTGTGTAAGAAGGTGTTCCATGGCAATGAGTGCCCTGAATGGTCGATTAAACCTGGAATGGAAATAGTAGAAAATTGTCATGGATTACCACTTGCGGTGGTTGTCATTGCAGGAGTTTTAGCAAAAGAAGCCTGGAGTAAAAAGTTCTGGGAGGAAATAGCTTACAATACAGGTTCATACATTGTTGGTGACCAAAATGGATGTATGGAAACATTAGCTTTAAGTTACAATCATCTTCCTCTTAACTTGAGGGAGTGCTTTCTTTACCTAGGTGGCTTCCCTGAAGACCACAAGTTTCAAGTACAAAGGTTGATCTGGTTATGGGTGGCGGAGGGGTTTATTCAACAAGATGGAAATAGAAGCTTGGAGGATATTGCAGAGGGTTACCTGATGGAACTAATTGAGAGAAATCTTGTTATAGTAGCAGACAGGAAGTCTAATGGACATGTGAAAGGCTGCAAAATCCATGATCTTTTGAGGGAGCTATGCCTGAAAAAAGCCAAGGAAGAACGATTCATCCTTCAAGTAGATCAGTCGTTCACTCAATTTAAAAAGGTTAAGACACCACCGTATATTCCCCGTCGTATGTTCATAAACAAAGATATCTATGATCTGAACATTGCTCATCCGCCATCCCAAAGCCTTAGATCAATTTTGTGTGTTGGTTATTTCAGATCCTTTATTGATTACACAGCCAAGTATTTCCGTTCCTTTGTGCTACTTAGAGTGTTAGATCTGCAACACACTGAATTGGATTATTTTCCCGGCAGCATGCAATTGCTGGTTCACTTAAGGTATCTTGCAGTTTGGAATTCATCGGCAGGTTTCCCATCTTCAATATGCAATTTATGGAGCCTTCAAACCCTCGTTTATACGACAAGTTATTTCCATATTGTGTTACCCAGTAACATATCAGATTTGGTAAATTTGAGGCATTTGTGGAGCTTCACGAAGCCCTTTTTTCTTCCTTCCATTGAAAAACCTATGAATTTGCAAACTATTTCAAATGTGGAGTTGGGAGATGGGGTGGATAATTTTCATAAGTGTTTTCCCAGCATTAAAGAACTTACATGTTCTATTTATGTAGATGAGGAAAATGACTTTAAATCTCTCAGTTACCTTGAAAAGCTCAAATTAACCGGCTTGTGCAGAAGAATGAAATCAAACAGTGAAAAGAATCACATCACATTCCCAACAACATTGAAAAGACTTACACTAGCAAGGTGTTATCTACCGTGGAGTGATATGTCAATCATTCAGTCGTTACCTAATCTTGAGGTTCTAAATCTAAAAGAATACGCCTTTGAGGGAAGCCGGTGGAATACAGAGGAGCAGGAGTTTCAACAACTAAAATTCTTGAGGCTTGAGTGGCTAAATATAAAAAAGTGGGAAGCGTATAGTACAAGCTTCCCATGTCTCAAACAGTTAGAAATATCCGACTGCTACCATCTTAAAGAGATCCCCGTTGAAATTGGGGAAATACCAACGCTTGAGCTTATTAAAATAAAAAACTGTAGCCACTCTGTTGGTGAATCTATTATAAAAATTCAAGAAGAGCAACATGATCTGGGAAACTACGACATAAAGATTGACGTCAGTCCATTTGCATGATGAATGTGGCAGCCAATTTCGGTCTTGCTTTGTGAAGTTGGTGTGTCTGCTATCTTTGGTATTCTTTTGTGCAGTTAGTGTGAAATTATTCTGTCTTTTTGACTTCAAGTCGAGAAGATAAATTAATTAGTGTCTTTGTTGAATTTGGTTGTCTGAGATCAAAGTTAAAACTTTGGTTACTGGGGAAAAAGTGAAGAATAATGTGATGGTCTGTTGAGAAGCTGTGCAAGATGTTTAGATTTAAAAAGGTTGGGATTTTTGTTTTGAAATTTAGTTATGTTTCTTCACATTGTGTATGCTGTGTGTTTGTTTATTCCAATTTTTCATTTACGTTCACTCTTAATTTATGTTCGTTTAATATATTAAAAACATACTCCGTAGCATCCAAGTCAAGGATTGAATCGATATAACTCAAACGAAACAAACAAAAATGAGAAATCTGATTTATTACGCAGATGAAATATAACTCAAAAACCTTTATTACAACTTTTTTAATAAAACCCTAACCCGATAACATATATTTATAATGCTACAAACTTTGCTAACAATAAACCTAATAACCCTAACTTGATCATTAATTAAGTAAACCATCAAAACTCCTTAACTCACGGGTTGGGCATGTTTCTTGGGCCGGACAATAATTGAGCCAAAAAACACCCCCCCCCCCCCAATTGTTGTATCCGAATGACCCCATAATTTCCGACTTGAAATAGGCGCGTCATCAGCTTGAAGATCGTCATCTTTGTCTTGATTCTCCCGAGGCACTTCTTGATCTCTTGCAATGTTCTTTAGGCTTCATTTAGCTTGAACAAGCACATGGTTCTTGTGATCACTACACGTCTTTCCTTGTACTTGAATCTCTTGCTTGACTTTACCTTTGAATTCTTGAACTTTCGTCCTTGGACTTTAAACTTTGGAACTTGGATCTTTGATTGGAATCTGACTCATACATAGCTTATCATCTTTAGTCCAACTCTCTGAATATCTCTATCCGCAAAGTTCTTCACTTAAATGCTAGCTTGTAAACTGGGACTTGCTATCTTGATGCTAATCTTGTATAATCGGTTCTTGGTCCTTGTCACCTTCATCAAAATCTTACCTGTATCATCATAAATGGTTAGCAAGTCATGTTTCATGTGAATGTCCCATCCAACTTCCGTTGCTTGATCGGGACTTTTGATGTTGCTACATGCACCGCTCCCCCATTTTCCCTTCTAGCAATACCGAACCCTTTCCGCGAATGTCAATACAAAACTCAATTTCACCTTTACCATGACTCGTTCATCCGGTTCACAAAAAAAAAGCACGATTACCGGTTATGTGATTTGATGCACCATTGTCAAGATACCAAGCGTCTTTCTCTATTGGCTCGGTCTCAAATGTCTTGGTATTGCGTTTTCTTCAACAAGGAAAACTGTCTCTTGATCACATCTCATCATAAACAAAGATGGATCCTTGACTTTTACCAAGTTTGTCTCTTCCTGTTTCTTCACAATTTCTTCATGTTTCTTTATAGCTTCTTCCTGGACAATGAGACGTGAAGTGACCTAATTTATCACAACAAAAACACTAAACATGTGATTTATCCTTCTTTTCCTTTTGAAGATCATATGTTCTCCTTTGACCCGTGTTCTTTGTTCCATAATCTTGATCGTCATCTCGACCTTGTCTTCCTACTTGGTCCTCATCATCTCGATTTGTGTACCTCATACTAGAGTCTGAAGATTTAGATTTATGAAACATAAGCTTACCTTAGGCCTCTGTCTGCTTTCTAGTTCCGTAACATGTTCCTTGTATGCTTTCAGTCGTACCACAACGTCTTCAAACTCGATAGTCTTGAGATCTAAAACTTGTTCAATTGAAGCCACAATCTGAATGTACTTACTCCAGGGTTGGCTTTTGAAGAACTTCTTAACTAACTTTGATTCCTTAATCACCTCCACCGAAGTTGCCGCCCTCGATGCCGAACCTGTGAGGTTTGCCAGTCTCTAGGTTACCCACTTGCAAGATCATAGTCTCTAGGATCAATTGAAACACCAACGCATTAGCCATGTTGTTCTTTTACGCTTCAACCGTACCCGGATATATGGCATCTGAAGCCTTGTGCCGGTTCATGATCACCTTCATCCTCATAGCCCATACCATATAGTTGGTAGGGTTAAGCATGGGACATTGGAACGCTGTCGTGTTCCCACTCCCACCGCTTGTTTTCATAGTTTCTCTATCACCCTGGTTTCCTTTGGTACGTAACCGACATATATGGCTTTTGATGCAGTCTTGTCAAACCCTAGCCACGATATCATCTATCACAACTACAAAATACCGCTGATTAAAAACAACATCTCCAAAAACAATACCAATGATTTCTTAGGGTCGATCCATACGCCTCTATAAAAAACGTGTATTGACAACACACATAATAAAGACGCCGTGAGCTAATCGCACCGCCACATATGGTGCACGTCATTGGTGCCACCGTGTCACCCTATGTCCCCATAGGTGGATGTGCTCGGGTATTGAGGTCAATGAAGAAGTAATCAAGTTTAAGCAATGAAATGCATAAGTTCTCAATAAGTTTCGGTTAATGTTTAATGACTACCTTCAAAATTTGAAACATGCGATAATGATATCAAAATGGGTAATCTGTCACATGCATATAAATTCAAATGGTGAAAAAAATGCTTTAAGTGGTGGTAGTAATAAATGGTTAAAAGAACCAATGTTTCATGATAGCTTACAAGGTCGGTGACAACTTAGGGGAAAATGAGAAAATGTTTACGCTAAGAGGGAAGGACCAAGGATCTGTACCTTAGATATTCTTTAAAATAAATCTAATCTTTCGAACCTTCGTGTGTCGTATCCTTTATTTTAGATTGATGGTTTCGTTAATAACTTATTGAAATCAAGTACTTACTAATACATTCGTTATGATATATTCATTTCTAGAAGATTCAGATAGTTGTTTATTTCTTATACTTAATTAGTTCAGTAGGGTTCAGATTTAGTTTAAAGTGTTTCAAAAGAGTTTAAATGATTTTAAAATAGTTTAGAGAGTTTCAAACTTTGTTTAATTAGAAGACTTTGATTTTTAGTTTAAAGAGTTTTTAAGTAGTTCAAAGAGTTCAGAAACGTTTAGAAGTAGTTTAAAACAGTCCAATCATAGTTCAAATAGTTTGGAAAAAGTCTTCATAAGTGTTCAAAAGTAGTTCAAGAGAGTTCACTTTAGTTCAAAAGTTATTTTAGTTGATCGGCCCTTAACCATCTTCTAACCAACATTTAAAGCAGTTGACTAGGTGGTACTCAGAAGAGTTTAAAAGAGTTCAAATTTAGTTTAGAAGACTGCAGACTTACCTTCGAAGAGTTCAGATTAAGTTTAAAGAGTTTAGAAGTAGTTTAACGATTTCAGAAGAGTTTAAAAGTAGTTCAAAAAGTTCATTAGACTTTAGAAGTAGTGTAAAGAGTTTAGTAGAGTTTAGAAGTAGTTTAAAGAGTTGAAAAGAGTTTAGAAATAGTTCACAAAAAGTAGTTCAAGACAGTTCACAATAGTTCCAAAGAGTTCGCAATAGTTCAAAAGCAGTTGCAAACAGTTGACAGTAGTTCTAGAGATTACATTAGTTCGAAAGTAGGCCTAGATGGTTTACATTAGTTTGAAAGTTGCTCCAGTTAGTTTACATTATTTTGAAAATAGTTCCAGAGAGTTTACATTAGTTCAAATGTAGTTCAACGTGGGGCTAGCCCACTCGGTAGAGGCACATGCCTCTTAGAGGGGAGGTCGCACGTTTAAACTTGGGAACTAAAGTAGTTTAGAATTATTGGTATAAAGTAAAGGAGTAACATTTGTCTTTCAAAAAAAAGTTGGCCAGCAGTTGACTAGCAGTTAAATTAGTTGACCAGTAGCTTACTAGATTTGACCAATATGACTAGCAGCGCATAAGAGTTAACTAGAACTCAACTGAGCTGATCAACATCTCACTAGATTCGACCAGAACTAGTTCAAAGACTTTAGAAGAGTTCAAAATTAGTTCCCAATACATTAAAAGAATTCAAAACTAGTTCCAGACCATAGTCACATGGTTTGCTGGACTAGCCACGAATTTCGATCTGGATCGTTCGTACCGAATCGCGGTACGATCGCGTACCCGGTTTGCTCGGGATCACGATTTCTGGCTCCGAACTGGCGTTCCCGAAAACTGAAATGTGAAGGAAGAAGAAATGCTAGGAAAATGAACTTGAAAAAGCTGTAATGGAGAAAAGATGGAAAAGAAAGATGAAGAAGCTGTGATGAAGAATAAAGAGAAATTTAACTACCTTTTTTAATGTTTTTTACTCATGGAAAGTGGAATCTGAAATTATCTAGAAAAATGGATGACATGATTTGTCTTGAAAAATGGAAAATTTTAATTCCCTTGTAAATTTAAACTAAATATTAATGATTTATTTTTATTTGTAAATTTATGAAAATTGTTGCGGAGTATATCGTACCACATTACATGGTAAATCGTACCGGAATGATTCGAAATGAGCCTACCCCCCTCTCGTATCGGATTTCAGGGACCTAGCGAATTGTGTACCCGTTCCACGTTCCCGTACCGGACTGTACCGCGAACTATGTGACTATGTTCCAGACACGTTAGGAGAGTTCAAAACTAGTTTCCAAACATTTTAGAAGAGTTCGAAACTAGTTCCAGATGCTTTATAAGAGTTGGAAACTAGTTCCAAACACTTTAAGAGAGTTCAAAACTAGTTCCAAACAGTTTAGAAGAGTTCGAAACTAGTTCCACATCCTTTATAAGAATTGGAAACCGGTTCCAAACATTTTAGGAAAGTTAAGAACTAGTTCTAGAAGAGTTTAAACTAGTTTTAGAGACTTCATTAGAGTTTTGAAGTAGTTCATATCAAACCACATCCGACTAAGCTATTGACTAAGCTAAAGATCAGGGAGTAATTACTTCCTTATTTCTAGCTTTCTATTATGTATTTATATTGGGTTATTGTAAATGAAAAAGTCATCCGATTGAAATCATATTCTTTATATGGTATCAGAGAGGTTCTGATCATCACTCTCCTATTTTCCGGCAACCTTTTACTTTCCGGCGATCCTCTTATTTCCGGCAATATGTCTACACACCATGGCACAGTTCCCGCCACCATCTCCTCTTTTGTTTCCTTTATTCCAATCGCCTCCACCCTCACCTTGGTCACATTTCCCCATCCTTAAAACTCATTGCTACTAATTATTTGAGTTGGAAAACTTAAGTTGAAGCCCTCCTCCATGGTCTAGACCTATACAAATATATTGATGGCTCATACAAATCACCCCCACCAACCATTACTGCTGCCGGAGTCTTCACCCCACACGAAGACTAAACCAAATGGTTCCGCCAAGATCGCTTGCTCTTTGGTGATCTTGTTGGTAGTCTCTCCCCTACTATTGTTCCCCTAATCACTAATGCCCAATCCTCCTTTGATGCTTGGAAAATCCTTTCCAATACCTATGCATCTCCATCCCGTGGCCACATCAAACAGTTGCGACATCGGCTAAAACAACTAACCAAAACTGCTAAACAGCCCATTACCGAGTATATGCAGTCGGTAAATACTCTTGTGGACGAGATATCCATCCTAAGGAAACCCATGGATACCGAAGACATCACTGACATCATTCTTCATGGTCTTGATCAAAAGTCTTACAAACCTGTCATTGAAGCAATTCATGCGTGAGATAACCCTATCTCATTTAATGAATTGCATGAGAAGTTAATAAACCATGAACTCTCAATGGTTCAAAATCCTCCCCCGACTGCCAACCTGCACCAACCCATTACTGCTTTCACTGCCCACACACGGTCTGCCTCCAAACCTTGGCAGCACCGAGCAGTGGCGGATCCAGGAATTTTTTTCAGGGGGTTCACTGTTTTTAGATGCTCCAATTTCATAAGGCCGTACATAAAAAATTTCGGTTCGGTTCGATTGTTCGGGTCGGGTAAGGTTGATCACATAATAAAAATACGATACAATAATAAAAAAACATCGTCATTAGAAATTAAAGGGTTATTGGATTTTAATAATCCCACCTTTTACCAATTGGCCAATAATAATCCCAACTGAGAATATTCTTACCACTAGTCCCTACTTTCAAACTATTTTGTTACATTGGACTTCCCGTTAAAAAAACTTAACGCCGTTAGATTTTATATGGCGTGGACATCTGCAAACTGCCGGAAAGTCGAGCCAAGCTAGCAGTGGTCTCGTGGTGGGTTTTGAAATTGGCTTTGGTGGTGTTTAACTAGTCTCGTTGGTCAGGCAAGTCCAAACAGAGATAACGGTAGTGTTTAACGAGACCAGTTAAACACCACCAGAGCCAATTCAAAACCCACCACGAGACCACTGCTAGCTTGGCTCGACTTTCCTGTGGTTTGCAGATGTCCACGCCATATAAAATCTAACGGCGTTAAGTTTTTTTAACGGGGAGTCCAATGTAACAAGATAGTTTGAAAGTAGGGACTAGTGGTAAGAATATTCTCAGTTGGGATTATTATTGGCCAATTGGTAAAATGTGGGATTATTAAAATCCAATAACCCGAAATTAAAAAACACATAATATAGATAAAATGGTCTTTACGAATTTAAAAAACTACATATAGTTGTTCCCCACCACACACGTATTATTCTACCCAATGTTTTCAGAACCGGACCAGTCGAATCAGATTTAATAATCGGATAATATTATAACCAATTTATAATATAATAAATGTAAACATTAAAAAAAAAATTCTTGTAAGAATGTTATATACAATATATACATTTAACATATATAATTTAATAATATATTAAATTTTTGATACATTTTTTTTAACGGAAAAATCTTTAAAGCCTAAATTTAATAATATACTCAATTGACTTTGCTAGTTTCAACTTTCAATAAAAGTTGCAGCTTTAAAGTTTTCAAAAGTAATAAATTGTGTTTGATGCCTTTCAAAAACAATTAGTTGAGTCAGAATCTCGAAACCCTCACCCTTCTTCTTCTTCATCAAGCCTGAACCTCCGTTGCCATCTTCCGGACCTCCGTTGCCATCATCCACGGTTCGCCACCAGCGCTCCTCCATCAGTCGGTCGTCGGATTTTTAAGGGGTTCACCTTATACTTTTTCAAGGGGTTCACCCAAAATTTTCTATATAACTTTCTACTACAACTTCGAAACTCGGGGGGTTCCGATGAACCCCCTTGGCCTAAGTCCGCCCCTGGCACCGAGCCTACTCCCACAACCTTGGACTGCTTCATACTCCTCATAATCCGAACACCTCCAGGCCTTTCCTTGGGAAATGTCAATGGTGCTATACCAAAGGGCATTCCCTAACTTCCTGCCAAGCCTTTAAACAACACCACCCATAAATATCTTTCCCCCTATCAAAGAGCCAACCATCAACCTCAAGCGCACATGATGAGTACAACCAACAACAACACCTCCAATCCTACTTGGTTATTTGACATTGGAGCATCTCATCACATCACCAATGACCTTAATGCATACTACATGCCCCGTATGACGGTAACGAGGAATTAATCATCGTGACAGTTCGTCACTAACTATAACTCATATTGGCTCTATTACTCTTTCTTTTTCAAATGTTTCTTTCACATTAAAAAAATGTTCTTTGTGTTCCATCTCTCTCTCGTAACATAATTTCCATATCTCGCTTATGCATTGATAACGCTATACTAATTGAATTCTTTTGTTTCAGTTTTGTTATCAAGGACTTCCACTCCCGTCTACCACTCCTTCGGGGAACCGCTAGTCGTGGAATTTATGTGCTCCGCTCCTCAAGCTCATCACCCCAAGCTTTTCATATGTAAACCAATAAGGCTTCCTTTTGGCACCATCGCCTCGGACATCCACACTCCAAAGTATTGAACTAATTAGCATCTAATGTACCTTCTATTTCCATGTTTCAAAATAATTGTAATTCATGTTGCATTAATAAAAGTCATAAACTTCCATTTCATATTTCTTCAATTTCCTCTACCGCCCCATTACAAATATTATTTTCCGATGTTTGGTCATCTCCCGTCATGTCCTTTGATGGATTCAAATATTACATAATTTTTGTTGACCATTTTACAAAATATATTTGGATCTATC
The DNA here is from genome assembly GCA_023525975.1 of Smallanthus sonchifolius. Lineage (NCBI taxonomy): Eukaryota > Viridiplantae > Streptophyta > Magnoliopsida > Asterales > Asteraceae > Smallanthus > Smallanthus sonchifolius. The sequence goes on from CM042029.1 coordinate 67,746,884, forward strand.
TTTTAAAACACAAATCGGACTCTCTTGACACCTTTACTAAGTTCCAACATCTCGTTGAAAGTTATTTCCAATCTAAAATCAAAACTTTTTCTCTGACAATGGAGGCGAATATATCAAATTGTCTAAACACCTTGCCTCATGTGGCATATCACATCTTACCTTCCACCTCACACACCCGAACACGACGGCTATGCGGAAAGACGTCATCGTCACATAATCAAAACGGGCCTTGCTCTACTATCTCATGCAAAATTACCTACCAAATTTTGGACTTTTGCCTTCACCACCGCCACCTACCTTTTCAATAGACTACCCACCCTTACTCTCCAAAATGACTCCCCGTTCTACCGTCTATTTCATCAACAACCTAACTATGAAAAACTTCGTAGTTTTGGATGTTTATCCTACCCATGGTTACGTCCCTACACTAACCACAAATTACAACCTCGTTCTATACCTTGCATCTTTGTGGGCTACTCTTCATCCCAAAGTGCATATCACCTTCTTGATCCACTAACTAGTCGAATTTATACATCACGACATGTTAATTTTGTGGAACAAATCTTTCCATATGAAACCATTATTAAAACCCCTACACCTACTACTCCACACCCTGACCAATTTCTTCCTTTTTCAATTGAAATTCTTCCCACTCATCAACCAAATGTGACACCTACTCCCCCAACCAATCCCACTACCTCTCAAACTCCAACCACACCCCTTCTGACATACCAATGTCGGCACCGCACAAATAAAAATGCTTCTAATTCTGCCCTCCCACAAACAAACAGAACAACAATCACCCATTCTCTTCCCTCACCAACATCCCCCACACCGAACACAACTTTTTCCCCTCCTTCCACACCTCTCACGGCTCCTTATCCATCACCCATTCCAATTACATCTCCCCCCATCACTCGTGCCACCAGAAAACCCAACCCAAAATATCACCATGACAACTTTGTTCTCTACACAGCTTCTGCCCAACCTTTCACCGAACCAGCAAACATCACCCAAGCTCTCAAACAGCCACAATGGCGCTCGGCTATGCAAAACGAGTTTGACGCTCTCCAACGTAACAATAATTGGAGTCTCGTTCCATCCACATCTGCACCAAATCTTGTCGGGTGTAAATGGGTTTTCCAAGCTAAATATAAACCGGACGGCTCGATTGATCGCCTGAAAGCACGTCTTGTTGCTAAAGGATTCCACCAACGACCCAGCTTAGATTATGTTGAGACTTTCAATCCCGTGGTTAAACCCGCCACTCTACGTCTAATCCTTTCCTGAGCCACATCTCATAACTCGTGCCTTCGCCAACTAGACATAAATAACGGTTTTCTTCAAGGCACTCTCACCGAATCCGTCTACATGTCTCAACCACCGGGTTTTGTCAGCCCATCTCTTCCCGATCACGTATGCAAACTCAAAAAGGCTATATACGGTCTTCGTCAAGCATCACGAGCTTGGTACGATGAACTAAAGAACCACCTCATATCCAACAATTTCACACCAACAATTTCTGATTCTTCCTTATTCATCCAAAAACACACCTCTTCCCCAATATTCATTTTAGTTTATGATGATGATATAATTATCACCGGTCCAAACTCAACTATCATATCAGTTTCATTCAATCTCTCGCCAATCGTTTCTCTCTTAAAGACCTTGGCACACTGTCCTACTTCCTTGGCATCGAAGTCATCTCTCACTCCAACGGTTTATTTCTCTCTCAAAGCAAATATATCCTTGACATCCTTAATAGAGCCAATATGAATGAAAGTAAACCGAATACAACACCTGTGACAATCCGGACTTTTCAGTTAATTCCGTTAGCAATCCCGTTAAATATGTTGTTAAATCCTAACCCGATTAACCCAATATTAAACCCCGGGGACTGTTTCTGTCATAAATTGATCTAGAACTGCGGGGACTGAATTTGCCAAGTCTCAAAACATAATTCATTGACATTCAAAGTCAAAATCATGATCAATTTAAGTTCTGTTTGACTTTAAAAAGTCAAACCATTTGCCTTTGATCAAATTCTAGTTCCATAACCGATTCTTGTTCGAATTTGTAACATATCACACACATTCATACCATTAAAAGTCTTAACTACTGAATTAACCACCATCACTGCCGAATTAAACCCCGTAATGACTAATTAACCCATAACCGTCGACTTCATCCTCAATGCTCACCAATTCGCAACAATTCGATGAAATGCACTGAAATTGAACACCCTCACACCTCATTCGAATACCTCAGAAGCTTTTTCACACGAAATTATGGTCTGAGTTGAAGCTGGGGTAGCCGGAGGACAAACCACGCAAGTCGCGGCTAAGTCCTACTCGATCCCCATCAATTCGATATCCATTCTGGTAATTGAACACATCCCTAACTTCGACTCAATACCTAGATCAAAAGCCCCATCATAATCAGGGATTACAATATCTAATTTAACATGATCAATTATCTAGGGTTCATACGATTCGGGCTTAATCAAACCCTAACCTAAACGCGATCTTAATTCAATTAATTTGCATCGTTAGATTCGCAATGCAATTATTATTAAAATCCTATCAAACCCACGGCTTATAACATCGAATTGATGATGAACCAATTCTAGGGTTCATCGTATTTCGAATTCAATCGAACCCGACCCCCAACTCAGTCTCAATCAAATCAAACCATAGAATTAGATTTTTATACTTTATTCGTCAAAAGCCCCATGATTTCTACAAGTTTTATTATCAGATTTATTCAATTCGAATTGTGGTTTCAAAACTTACGTTTCGGTTTTTCAATCGAACAAATTACGATTCCAAACTCAATGTTTTTGCAGTCAAGCTTACCCACATACTCGCATACCACTGATGAATGAAACCTCTATTATATCATGACTAATCGCGATCAAATTCGTCGAGATTGGGACTGGTTTTCGTTTCGGGTTCGTAGGGAGGAGAGAACACAGGAGCCCTCTGTGTAAAAATCGTTTAGAAGCTGGTGCTGATGCAATAGCCTAGCAAGCGGAGTTGGTTAGGCTGCTGGGTTGGTTCGCAGGAGACCCGGGTTCGAGTCCGGTCTCCTGCATTTTATTTTTAGGGGCTTTTTCAATGGGTTCCTTTTTATAAAATCATTCCTTATAATATTATAATACTATATCAAAATGTTTTGACACCCGAAAACACCGGTATACTCGAGATTTAAATTACGAAGCATTTTAGATATTATTTCAATATATATATATATATATATATATATATATATATATATATAATCATTTATGTTACTTCCTAAGGCTATTATTAAGTTCGTAAAATACGTAAGCAGTGATTTTATATTAATATTCAAGTTTGGAATTATAACTCGTTCATATTATTATTCTCACGTTTTTTTTAAGTAATATAATTATTTATATTATTATTTCAAATTATTTCTTAACTCAACCGAACACCCGAATCAATATTTTTAACACGTGTTAGGTGACGTTTGATACGTACCACGTTTACCTTATTATCACAACTAGAACACTTTATATTCCCGATGACTCATTCGTCTATTCGTTATTCCTAAGTATGTATTATGACGTCAATTCTTTCCGTGTCATCGTCATGAAATCCCATGTGTACCTAACAGTTGTAAATCGTATTCTAGGGCATTTGTAGATTGTCCGCTAGCACTCTATTTGTGGTATTTGTTTCACTCTTGCGAGGTGCTATTTACCGACGCTTTACTCACCCTCAGGTGAGTTTCACGGCCCCTTTTTCTTGTTTTACTATTGGGGGAGAAACATGCTTATACACAAACATATTTTACTTGTTTTCCTGTTGAGGAGAAACATTCATACACGCAAACATATTTTACTTGTTTTTCTGTTGAGGAGAAACATGCATATACACAACCATAATTCTACTTGTTTTCCTGTTGAGGAGAAACATGCATACACGCAAACATAATTTTACTTGTTTTCCCGTTGGGGAGAAACATGCATACGAACAGACATCCGTTACTTGTCTCCCAGCTAGGGAGAGACATACACACGGACATGGATCACATATTATTTCATTACCACTTGTGTACCTAAGTGCAAACATAAAATGCAAAGTCCTTACACACTCGGACCGTTAGTATATGGAGTATAGCGAGGAAATTTGAGTAGTACTACTGGGTTTGACAAACCCCACCCCGGTTAGTCGCGCTAACTTGATTGGAGGTTTAACGGGTGTAAATTGTCCTAAACACTTGCCATTTGTTGATGTTAGCAATGGCGGAAGGCACCCAAACACAAACAGTCAACTTCGGTTGCGAACGCTTAGAGTAACTTGTACATTGTTTAGCTAGCAATAGGTGTGACTTACATAAGTGGATCCAGCAACACTCAAACAGTTTATTTACATTCAAACCTGTGAACTCACCAACCTCGTGTTGACACTTTTTCTTACATGTTTCTCAGGTCGCCTTGGCACAGGTTGCGCACTTAGGACATGCATGGAGTCCTACTGTCATATCATCCATTTCAAATATTTTAAACAGTTTATTTAATTACAATAATTGACGCTTGTTGCGTGTAATTACGTTTGACTTCATTTTAATGTTTACGCTTCCGCATTAACTCTGAACTTTTATGTTATGACATTTCAAGTCCCATATAGTGTCGTTTGATGTAACTAATGATGGAGATCCGGGTGTGTCACCTCCCAAATGGTAAAACTCCGTTAGTGGAATTTGGGGGTGTGACAACACCTATGTCTAATTCAGACCTGATTACAAAACATGATGGAAAACCCTTACCCTCTCCCACCGAATACCGAGCATTTGTTGGGGGCTTTACAATACTTGTCATTAACTCACCCGGATGTGGCCTTTACTGTTAACAAGTTGTCCCAATTTTGCACTGCCCCACTGAGCTTCACTGGGCTGCTTTGAAAAGACTATTGCGTTACTTACATGGTACAATGCATCATGGTCTCTTAATCCGCCGTAACTCTCCACTTCAACTACGCGCATTCACTGATGCGGATCGGGCAGGTGACAAACTCACGTACCGAAGTACAACCGGATACATTGTTTATCTTGGCTCTAACCCAATCTCTTGGAGCTCCAAAAGACAACCCACTTAGCTCGTTCGTCCACGAAAGATGAGTTTCGGGTTGTAGCATCAACCACCACGACAACCAAAGTACAATGGTTAATTTTCCTTCTACAAGAACTTGGTTACTAATCAACAGCCATACCTGCTATCTACTGTGACAATTTGAGCGCAACACACTATTCAGCAAATCCGGTATTTCACTCCAGAATGAAGCACTTAGCTCTTGATTTCCATTTTGTCTGAGAAAAGGTGCAAGATGGTACAATTCGTGTCACTCATATTTTAGGAGATGACCAACTTGCAGATGCACTAACAAAACCACTACCAAAACCCCGGTATCAATCTCTCATTTCCAAGATTGGTCTTCTCTCAAGATCGTCCATCTTGCGGGGGCATATCAAACCACATCTGAATTAGTAGTACATCCAAAATTCAAATCAATTTGAATTTTGATTTATTCATAGAATTTTTTATTTCTTGATCTTTATTGTAATTACTCTCTGATCTTTAGCCTAGTCAATAGCTTAGTCATTGTAATTACTTCCTTATTTCTAGCTTTCTATTATGTACTAGCTTTAACCCCCTGTGTTACACGAGGTGAAACGTTAAGATTATATTGATAAATATCTTAACAACTTTTTTATACAAATATGATATTGTATTTGTAACTTTTCATTTTGTTACACGTTAAGATTATATGGATGAGAGTAATCACAACATCAAAAAATAATGAAAATACATTTCATAAGTTGTGTACTTTTTACAATACATTAAATTAAATGTCAAATGAAACCTTATAACGATCATTTACAAATTTTAAAATACTTCATTGTATGCAACATTTGACATGATATTGGTAATTTTTTCATGTTTACCAAAGATTAATAGTTTGAGTCTATCTCTACTTTTAACTCTTGATAATGCAACATACAACTGATCATTAGTAAACATTGGATCTTTCAATACAAACCAGCATTTGAAAGTGGTTGCCCTAAACTTTTATTCATGGTCAATGCAAAACATATAACAATTGTATATTTTCTTATTTGAAGTTTTGACGAAATTCTTTTGTCTGAATATGCTAACCCAATTATAGGGATAAAATTGTGATGACCAATGTTGTTTCCAAATATAATCTTCGTTTTTATAACGCAATTAGCTAATGATTTGACCTGAAGTCTTGTTACATTACTTAAACCATTTTTTCATCAATATTTCTTAATACCATAATTGGAACATATACATTTAAAAATCATTTATGGTTTAACAAACTTGATAGTGTAAGTCCATTTAGAAAATCAGGAAATTATAAACTTTCATCAAAATAATCATCAACATGCTCTGATTGACACACACTATTTGTACTTGTATGCGGAAAATCTCGTTAAACTTTTAATACTAAATCTCTTATTAAAAAAATAATAAAAAAGATACAAATAAAATTTAAATTTCAACTATATATCATCTTTTAAATTCAAAATTTAAAACTCCAAATTTAAAAAATTTCATTCCTTAATATTTTGACACAATTAAATTTAAAATTCCAAAATTAAATATGAAAAAATTAAAACTAATAAATTAGAATTGAAACTTGTAAACATATTTTTTGAAAAAAAACAATTCTCGTCATTTACGGAAAAAAAAAATTTTAATATAATACACTTTTAAAAATAAATATTTGCAAGTTTCATAATTTTATTAAAAACTAAGTATTAAAATCTATAAATTAAAATAAAAAATTTATTTATAAATATCAAATTTAATTAAAAATACTAATTAAATATTAGTAAACTTTATTTTAACAATTTTTTTTATTGAAAATACAAACGTATTATTTTTATATTTTGTTTGTAAAATTAAAAAATATTGTTTTTTGATAATAAATTTTAAAAAATAGTTTTTTTAATAATAAAATTTAAAAACTCGCTTTTTTAAAATCTCCTATTTTTTAATTCTTAATTTTTTTAAATATTCACTTTTGATGATAATTTAAAAAAAATGTTAGCTAATGGTAATAATGATAAATTTATTTGTTAAATGTTTATTTATGTAATTTAAAAAAAACTAAATATAAAAATATTAAATTGAGGATATAAATGAGATTTTGGGGGGGAAAATTTTATTAGATGTAATGTGGTGATGCCAAGTGACAAAATCATTTAGCTTTTTATTATAAGAGAGATTTATATTGGGTTATTGTAAATGAAAAAGTCATCCGATTGAAATCATATTCTTTATAGTTCATATCCTTTAGACTAGTTCAAACTGGTTCCAAAGTTTATCATAGTGGACCAGAACTAGTTGTGGAGTTGACCAAAATTTATTTAACTATTTATTTATTATTATTATTATGGCTCGTAACAATAAAATACTGGGATCGAAATTTACCTTAATCGATTCGTTTGTCGGTGTTTCAAATGTCTCCGGTGCTTTACAAGAGGTTTTGATAGTTTATTGGAGCTGGTTTATTTCCTTGTGTGTGCTTATGTATTGTGTATGAGTGTTTATCTTCTCCAAAATTATGTACATACCTCCGTGGACCAGATGATGTGTCAGTTTTGGATATTGCATAAACAATTTCAAGAATATCCAAATGCACTTCAGATTGCATTTTTTCTTGGGGAAAATATGCAGGTATGTATTTCAACGTTATTTTTTTTTTTAATAATTTGATATATGATGAATAACATTAAAGTGTTTCTGTGTTATATAGTGATTTAAAACGGTCCAGGTTGGGTAATGGGTTACAACAGGTAGTGTTAGGTAAATAGATAACTAGCTGGGTGATGGTTAAAATGGGTTGGGCTGGGTAATGGTTAAAATGGATAGGGCTGGGTAATGGTTAAAATGGGTCTATGTGTCAAAACGGGTTGGGTTGGGCCAGTTTACATTCAGTTTTACGTTATATCTTTGTTTTGCTTTCCATGTGACGTGTGATCGATATTTGTGCAGTTTTATGATGTATTTAAAACATATAATTAGATTGACAGTTGCACTATAACTATGTTCACAGTTGTGTTCAGCTTAATGAATTGATTAAAAGCCTGCTGGGTCCATTTTCATGTTGTTTTGAGTGAATTAATGTTGTCAAGACTTCACAAAGATGTTGGCTTACTTGATGTTTCCAAAGATGATTACTTATATTTTGTGTTGTTTGTTTCCCTTCAAATGTGTGTTCAAATACAACGTATTTTGCTTGAAATAATTTTTCTTTTGCATCAAAGAGAGAATACCCTATGTCGCCTTTGTTCCGCGCCTATGTGTGTGTAATGAGATATACCACCAAAAAATACTTGGTTCTGACAAATTGATTACAGAGGCTGCTTATGTGGCTCAGATTAGGTTTTTTTATTTCTCTTCTTCGATCGATTCCTGCTGGATTCCAAAGCCAAGATTCAACGATTTCTGCTTCTTGATTAGTGCTTAATTCTCATTTACTTTATATATCAAACGTCTGATTTTCTGTGGCTTATGCTTTGAGGATTATTTTGTGCTTCATATTGGTTGAATAAATTTATCTTAAATTTTTTGACACATTGAACAGAAGTAACCAAATCTGTTTGTATTCCTTTGCAATTTATCGTTTCATAGTTTAGGTTTTGTGATTTGACTCTATTTAACGGATGATTTATGTTTAATTGTTGTTGAACCGACGTACATTGAATATGTTTCATACTTTTATTTTTATTTAATATATAGATATCTTGCAAATTTAATCAGATTGATTCATGGGCCATTGTTGTATCATTATGAACTGTGATCCTTTATTTCAGGGAATATTGCCAATTATCTATAGATGTTTGAAGTTGAACACATGTATCTTCCAGTCCTAGTGAATTTCATCTTTATAGGATTTGAAGGGAGTGGGAACCAAGGTATATTATAGTCTTCAACTTTATCTGCTTTTGGTGACTTAACTCTTTGGTTCTTGAACTAATATAAAGTTTGGTGGATGAATATTTTTTTTTTGATATTGATACAGCCTTTAACCTACGTGCTGAAGAACTTGAGCGTTGGTTCACAAAAATTGATCATGTATTTGAACACACTAGGTTTCTACAAACTGAAGTTCTTGCTCCATTCTACAAGAACAGGATGGACAGAAGTCATCATCAGCATCATCTTTTTCTTGTCATTCACCTCAATTACAAGTAATATGTTTACTCTTTCGCTCTTATTTTTCTGTTATCAGGTTTTGGGTTGATTCTGTCTTTTGTTATTTACTAATTTGCTACCTTTGGGATAACACATTCTCATTTACTCATGCAGCTTCTCTGTTCTTGCTATCCAAATGAGTTAGAAAGTCAATTCCATTTTCGAGCATGCTATTGGTGTCTTCTCTCGTAAGGATGATGTTAATCATACAAGGTAGATGTGACATTCTACAAATGTATCGGTTTATAACTCTATGTTATGAGTCGCAAACATTAGATGTCAACAACAAATGACTGCAAATTGTCAATGGTTACAGACGACTCACAAAACTTCTCAAGTCAACCTTGAAAGCTTTACACTACTCCCTTAGTTCTAAATGGTTCAAGCAACTTGGTTAATACACTGGTTTAGTGCTTTGTTTTTTAAGTTCTTATTTGCACAACTGTATAACCATATATTTTTGGGTGTGTAATTAGATATTTTCTGCACTCACACTGACTTTGCATCCTTTTTATTACACCCAAAATTGTTTTCCTAACTGTTAAAGTGTAATACATGGGCTTTGAATGTTGTTCTTATCTTGAATGGTTGTTGTTAGCATTGTATTATAATTATAGTTGGTTGCAATTGGTTTTGGGTCACAAGCATTAAGGATCGAACTTTTGAGGTTATATACTGCATATTTTGTCGGTTTATGGGTCAATATTTTCCTTAATGTTGTTATTACTGTTTTTGATCCCTTGGTAACTTTGATGTCATTTGGTATAAGTATGTTGCTGCAGATTAGTTGCCAGTCATCAGCACCACTTGAGTTGGTTCGGTGGATTTTAAAGGGGATCATTGACTATGTGATTAATTAGGATGAAAGTTACAGCTGTTGAAGGTAGTTGGTTTGCTAGCGTGTTGCTATATAAGTCGATCCCTTATGTAACACCAAACTAATGAAGCTGAGCTGTCTCCTGAGAATGAACCCAATAAAGTTGAAAATACAATTGACAGAAGTGTTCATAAAAAACATGTAGAAGGAAACCAATTCCTCGAGTGCATTTTCATGCCTATGAAAGTGGTTAGCAAATACCTGACACTACTTTTGTACGGGAAATAGAAATACATAAAGCTGAAAATCTCTCAAAAAGGGTTAAAGTATATTGCTATTTTATGAAGATTCTATAAGTGCAAAAGTTTGAGGCCAGTATACGCCGTGAAAATGGGGCATTTGAATCCCTGATCAGGCAGAAATCCATGATGATGTCACCAGTTGATCAGGTTCAGTTGCTCTCCCTGTATATTTAGTATCATAGTAGTATTCTTTTTTATTCTTAACAATATGTTAATTGCAATATGTCAAAAATATCATCATGTGGCTCATGGTCTCACTTTTCAGTAGATCACAAGTTAAATATTTTTATGGTTTTGTATTTAAAATGTTTGTTATGGAGATGTATTCTAAGAAAATTTCTACTTGCAGATGCAGTGATCCCGTTACTCGCTTCATATTAGTGTGTGTGTTCGCTCTACAACGCTATGGCACGCACCGAGTCGGTTTCTTTTTTGCTCCAGCCGTATTATTATGGATGATATGCATAAGTCCCTTGGCTTATACAGTAAATCCATTGGAATCCGCATGTTTATCAAGCTCCTTCGCCATATTACATGTTAGAGTTCTTCAATTTTGAATTTCCTATTTTGCCCATGCAGATTGCATTCACATCTCGGGTCAAGTTGGTTCATTTACCTAATAGTATGTTATTGGTTACTTATATATTTTTTAAATTAATCTGTATGTTCAAGGCGGCATATGACATAATTAATATTATACATTTTATGTTTTTTCAGTCAATATTTTGAAGTCTACGGATTTCACTTCAATCGTGTACGAACCAAACATGCCGGAGGCCACTGATATTAAAATGATGGGTCGATCTTAAAGTCTGTGTTTGTGTTTTACTTCATTTGACAACTTTATAGAATTGTAACATAACTTCTTTACCTAAGGGAGCTTTGTGCTTTACCTTGCCATATTACTACCTTAAAGTACTTGATCACCGGACGGGTATAAAACTATTAAGTAATTGAGTTGTGATTGTATAAGACACCTTGTCTGATTTTGCTTACAATTCAAAGAAAGACTATTCTATACTAAAAAAATATGTCAAAGCGCCCCGGCCATCGGACGGGTATAAAACTAGTTATTAGTGGAGTAGTGGAAGTTGGTTAGGAAAGTAGTGGTAATATTGACAGTTTCATTGTAAGCCTTTAAAGGCATGTTTTTCTTTGGAATAGAGTAAGCATAAAAATGAATTGAACTCTTGTTTTCTTACTAATTTCTCTCTGAACTTCTCTCTATTTTCTGGGATTCTAAGATGGTATATAACAGATCACTTACGGCAAAATAAAAAACAGAAGAAAGGGTGTCGATTATGGTGATTTGAAACTGGATTGAGATTCGTTTTACATACCTTGAAGGAGAAGACGTTTGATTTTCCACAGCTGGCACTATGAATACGTTTGATGATGGTGATTTGCTAGATGATTCGATTACAGCACAAACTCAGAACTGGAATTGATTTTCAGAATTTTTGACCTTCAATCGCTGCAGAGATGAAAATGAAGATGATGATTTCGACAAATTAGAAGATAGGAGGAATTAGTGAAGTTTGTGATGAAATATGTTGATTAGAACCTGCTTTGAAGTGTCGATCGACAGTTTCACCAATCTGATCATGCAATTTGAGAGGTACATTTGCGGAAATAGGGTTTAATTGAAAGGGGGAGCAGGGGTGGTTTTACACCCGAAAAACCGACTAGTTTTGTGATCTTCACTACAAATAATATGTATTTTAAAAAATTCAATATGTAGTGTTACTGTCACTATATGCATATAAGATACCGCAAATATTAATTCCCATGAAGATTAAAAAGTTTAAATTGTACAGCTGCTATATTGCGTTTTCTGCATTTCAGCAGACCAAAAAAACATAATTCTTCTACCTGTTTATTGAATATTAACAGGTATTCAAAAAACTGCAGCAGATATGTCATATGTAGAGAATGCGAACTGCTAAGACAGGATCGTTTGCTTTTTTGTGTGCGTGGCGTCTGTTTCAGTGATAAAATGGAAAGCTGTTAATTCACCTGAGCATATGAAAAAGCAAATAATCTTTCTGCAATTCATAACTTTAATACTGTTACTAAAAGAGATGCTTTAATGTTTAAGAAACAACTATAAGGATAACACACAAAACATGTTTTTGTCTTTTACTTGCTAAAACAACAAAAAAAAGGCTACTTTAAATCTACAGTAATATCTACATGATTGTTAATACAGACGTGATTCGAATCAAACATATTTATACAATTCATGACGGACACTTTTCTTTCATCCCTTGTGGGTTTTAATCTAGGGTGCTGATGTCGTCTACACGGTCTATAAAATAACTGATAAAACCTAACCTAGACTCCTAAGTAATAAGTGGAAAATCTATGAACTAAACCGCACTGACAGGCAAGTGGACCTATCGAGTGTAGCACAGCTTAATGGTAAACCGGAATATCGAACCCTAGAGACACTACGATAACAAAACTAGACTCTGACTCGGACTAAAGAATGATTTGGTTGGGGGTTTACTACACTACTGGATTAACTAATAAATGCAGAAAACTAAGATCGACTCAACTATCAAGAGAAAGGACAAAGGTGAATATCAGGAATAGGAGGAACACTACCTAGGTCGGAATCCTATTTGCAAAGCATAACTTCTACCGGTTCTGGAACTATGATGGATCTGGGTTTCTAAGGAAACAACTCTAGACAACCTAGTGGATCCCTAATCACTCTCAGGGTGTCACCAACTAAGATACCTAAGGTGTACTAACTCACTGGATTGTTGGATCACTTCTTAGGTATTTCCAACTATGATATTGTACCATAATGGATGGATTACCTCTCAGTCTCACCGTCCACAATACACTCAAAGAATGCACGGGGTAATCTCAGAATAATAATTATGATTCAGAATAGAAACAGATCACTAGACACCTAAACCAACTTCCTCTCAGACATTTGACACTCGGATTCCTAATGATGAAGACTAAACGACTAATTCTCACCTCTCGGGTATTGAGCTAGGAAGAACACTCAATTCAAATCAGTACTCAATGACAATTCCTATGGTCACTACGTCTAGCAAACCACCAAAATCACAAACCCTAAGATCTATGATCACGATACGCTAATTACACATGGCAGACAATCACAATCAACGCAAGGAATTAATAATCAATCACTAAATCATAATTAAGCATGCAAGTTCATCACAATAATCATACTAAGATCGTTACAAAATCATAAAACATCATTCAATATCCAAAAACCGATAAAAATCTAAACTTTACGAAACATTCATCATAAGACCTAGATAGTATCAATGTTTTAGCCTACGATCATACTTAAAACATTCAAAACAGAAGAATTCAACACAATCATGGTTCAAACACAAGAAACAAAGATAAAGGTTCAAGTTTTGGAACCGAAAACGCTAAATCTAACGCACCCGGGATCAAAGATTTGACGTTTGCACTTCAATCCACTCCTCCAGCCTCAAAATCGCCTTTTTCTTCCTTCTAAATGGCTGGAAATCGATTATCCTTGTAATGGGAGAGTCCTAACCTAATAAACTTTGAAAGAAGGCTAATTTCTGAGTTTCTGGGGCCCCTTGCGTACCGCGAGGCCCCTTGGCTAGTCCTCTCGCGTTCCGCCGGGCAAACAAGATGCGTAAAACTTTCCTAGCAGCCTAATCTTCGCGTGTCGTGAAGTTTTTGGGCGAAAGGTTCACGTGGCGCGAGGATTAAGGTTGACAGAATGTTACTTTTGTATTCTTCTCGTCGAGCTACCCAAAATCGATATAAAATGGGCCCCGTAACTCATTTTCTAACCCGAGATATGGCCCTTTTAAGATTTGACTTTTTTTCCCGACTTTTTCCGTTTCTCATCTCGGGTTCTCGTGCTTGTTTCTTTCCGGGTTCTTGTTCGTTTAAGCCCAAAAGTGACTTGATCACCTACAAAACCACGTATGAATCAATACTAACTAAAAATGACTCAATACGACTCTAAAACTATATAAAAACGACACGAAACATGACGGAAATACATGTGTGCTTTGCAACACATCAAACATCCCCACACTTAACCTTTTTTTTCGTCCTCGAAAAAGTCTGCAATGGAATCATAACTGAGATCTGACTTTAATAATCAATTACCAATTAGCACAAATATACTCACGCGTTAAAAAGTAATAATCAGTATTTATGTCCGATTAAACCCAACCACCAACTATCTAGCCCCCCGTGATGTGTTCTAATTCCAATTTATACAACAATCAATCTATCTATGTGACTCACACTTAGAAGCTACAGCTCTACCTAATCCCGTCCCACGGTCATGTTTAGGGATGGGTTAAACCATATAGATTTGCCCACCACGTTAAACTAAGATTTAGGGGGAAAACTTCCTTAGCCTGATTCCCAAGCCTGCACGAACCATGGAGCTCCAAAAGGTCTCTAACCAAGAACACAAAAATAGGGGGAACCCAACGCCAACTGCTAATATGAGTCGGAGGCGGAGGCGGGAACCCAACACCAACAAAAATAGGGGGAATCCTTCATAAACAGTCGGCTCCGATGGTACTTGCATTCACAATGTAAGAGTCGGAGGCAACGGTCTTACAACAATGTCACATACGAAACCGGTCGTATATTATTTTTTTAGTAAATTACACAAATTGTCCTTTAGTTATACCTGAAATTGTAACATTTGTAAATTAACTTCAATAAGTACAGATATTGTCCTGATTTAAAACATTTTGCACACTCTATGTTAAAGGACAAAAAGTGCAATTTCAGGTATAATAAAGGACAACTTGTGTAATTTACTTTTTAATCTTATCGTTAATAACAAAAAAAATATTGACGGATGTAGTTATGTACGCAAACTGTACTGAGAGTAAGTTCTTGTAAATAACACAAATATTGTCGCCAATAGAAAATAATAGAACCCGTTGATGAGTCTGTTTACGAGTCCGCTGATCTCATCGGGTGGGTATGTTTACCAAAAATTCTAGGTTTGGAGGTTTTGAAGTAACTCTCTTTCCTATGAAACTTCTTTTTTCTTTTTCTACCTAAGGCGTCGTAGGATTGTATTCTTATCGCTCTCTCTCCTGTAAAATAACTCCCTTTTATATTAAATAATAATTATTTTAAATAATTATATATCTAAAATTTATTTTAGTATTTTATTAAAATTTACTAACTCATATGATTTAGTATGATAATTATTAAATCTTCATTATTTTTTATTTCACAAATTACTAATGACATCTAACATATACAAATTTTCATCCAAATTATTGATTTACAACAAATTGGATTTATTCGACCCGTGCAATACATGCGTTTTTAACCTAATTTTAAATAAATAAAAACAAAAAAAATAAAACATATTAAAGACAAAAAAAAATCTAATCAAAGAAAGTTTTCCGTAAAAACAAATAACAAAAAATAAAGAATTTAAATTATTTCTCCTCACTTCTGCTGAAAAAATTTTTAAAATGGTGTGTATGGAAAATAAAAAGAGGAAAATGGGAAAGTCAAAAAAAAAAAGGAAAATGGTTGAGCCTCTATTCCCAATAGCGGCTTAGGATAAGTTAAAAGGGAGCCGCCATTGCCAATCGCGGCTTAGGAGCAACCAACATAACCCCGTTTAACCTCCGTTAGTTATAGTATTTAACCCCGTTTAACCTCCGTTAGTTATAGTATTTAACCCCCGTTTAACCTCCGTTAATTATTTTAATGTAATGTAAGATTATTTGACATCTAATAATATTAAGATAATGAAATAAAAAACTATAATACTATCAAGAACACAAGATACAAGACCTAACATTCCTCAAAATATTAAACTGGTTAACATAATACACATACAAAGTAACACGAGATACACGACCTAACAGCACTAATTTGGTCGGTTTGGGCAATTGTTGATCATGTGACCCGGTTGTTTACAGCCAGAGCACAGACGCCCTGTCCTTTCCTGTGCATAGGTGTTATCCATCTCGTTACGCATCCTCCTCGCACGACGTCTTCCTCTTAGTATGGTTATCTTATTTGCGTCCCTATAAAGTGTCCATCCGGCGCCGTTCCAATCTTCTTTATGACTCACCGGATGATAGATGTTGTTGTATTGAGCACGGTATGTGTCTGTGTGAAACCTGCTATTCACAATACTTTTTGGATCTTCTTGTAGATAGTGGCAAACTGCAATTGCATGGCTACAAGGGAACCGGTAAATTTGCCACTTACCACAAGTGCAGGTTTTCTTCTTGAATTTGACCGTATAAGGACTATCGCCGGTTTCATCGGAGGTCTGTAGGCATGTTTTCACCATGAACACTTGCTCAGGTACTGAATAAGGGAATACTCTATGTTCTCGAGCCCTTATTTCACGACCATGGAACAATGTCCACTTGCGGTCCGGAAATTGGGTTGAGCAATTATACGCCTGTTGGTAGTTTATGACGTATTGGTGAACCTCTCTTGTAAACGTATTGGTGAACCTCTCTTGTAAAGGTATAATCTTACATTACATTAAAATAATTAACGGAGGTTAAACGGGGGTTAAATACTATAACTAACGGAGGTTAAACGGGGTTAAATACTATAACTAACGGAGGTTAAACGGGGTTATGTTGGTTGCTCCTAAGCCGCGATTGGCAATGGCGGCTCCCTTTTAACTTATCCTAAGCCGCTATTGGGAATAGAGGCTCAACCATTTTCCTTTTTTTTTTTTTGACTTTCCCATTTTCCTCTTTTTATTTTCCATACACACCATTTTAAAATTTTTTTCCACTTCTGCTGCTTGCACTTTGTCTATACTGAAAAGTTTGAACACTCCATCTCTCTCTCGCCGGCAAATAGTCGGAGAATCCAGATCTGACGAGGAGGTCTGCTCTTTTCCTGTCCAGATCCGGCCACCACGAGGTTTTCGCTCTTTTCCTGATGAGGTTAATTCTGTTATTCCACAAAGGTTGAAGACAAGATGACATATGCAGGTATCGAGATGTTCATGGAGAAGTTGAAGCAGCTTATTAACTGCAACGACAATGAATTGATCAACATCCCGGCAATTATACGCCGAAGGCCTCAATTCCAGCTTCTCTATGATGAGCTGGACTCCATGATTCAAGCCCTTTTCATCGACCAACATCAAGACCTGGAAAAAGTTAATGATCTGAAGAAAAGGTTCACGGATGCAGCAGAAGAGGCACAATATATCGTTGATATCTTTCTATCCCGTGTTTTCGTTAAGAATAATGGATATATTACTACATCTGAGGACTTTAATACCTCGGTAAATTCCCTACATCTGAGGAGATCGTTCAAATCTGTCATTGATCTATTTCTATCCTTTGTTCACATTAGGAATAACGGACATTTCCCTACACCTGGGGGCTTTAAACGGTCCCTAAAATATGTTAGGAGATCATTCAAGTCTGTTATGGTGGAATTCATGAAGATCGAGTCATCTCGAAGACCTGAAAGAACACTAAATGACTCTGCTGCTGCTCAAATTCCCTTCATCAGAAAACCACAAGGATCGGATGATATCGTTGTGGGGCTTGATCGTGATCTTGAGCTGATAAGAGACAAACTTGTGGAAGACCAAAAGAAGGTGGATGTTGTCTGTATTGTTGGTATGGGCGGAATAGGCAAGACTACCCTGGCGACTAAAGTGTTCAACGATGCTTATGTTAAGTATCATTTCCATGTCCGTGTATGGTCACTGTTTCTCAAACATATGATAAGCGGGATGTGTTGATTCAAATTCTGGTATCCATCAGTGTTAAACTAGACTTTGAAAAAGACAATGACTCGAGACTCCGTGAAATGGTGCACAAACACCTAATGCGTAAGAGATATTTGATTGTGATTGATGATATCTGGCACATGGAAACATGGGATAATCTGAAATTATTTTTCCCCCATGACAACACAGGAAGTCGAATTCTGCTGACAAGTCGCCTTACTGAAGTAGCTAAGCATACAAATCCAGATGGACTAATTCATCCTTTAGGATATATGAACAAAGAAAAAAGCTGGGAGTTGTTGTGTAAGAAGGTGTTCCATGGCAATGACTGCCCAGAATGGTCAATTAAACCTGGAATGAAAATAGTAGAAAATTGTCAAGGATTAGCACTTGCTGTAGTTGTCATTGCAGGAGTTCTTGCAAAAGAAGCATGGAGTAAAAAGTTGTGGGAGGAAATTGCTGACAAGACAGGTTCATACATTGTTCATGACCAAAATGGATGCCTAGAAACATTAGGTTTAAGTTACAATCTGCTTCCTTTTCACTTAAGAGAGTGCTTTCTTTATCTTGGTGGCTTCCCAGAAGACTACAAGTTTCAAGTACGAAGGTTGATCTGGTTATGGGTGGCTGAGGGGTTTATTCAACAAGCTGGAAATCGAAGCCTGGAGGATATCGCAGCGGGTTACCTGATGGATCTAATTGACAGAAATCTTGTAATTATAGATAGGACGAAGTCTAATGGTGCTGTCAAAGCTTGTAAAGTGCATGATCTTGTTAGGGAGCTATGCTTGGAAAAAGCCCATGAAGAACGATTCATCCTTATTACAAAAAGGCTAACATTGTCCTCTCACTTTTCTAATGTTACTACACCACCATATAAGCCGGTGCGTATGTTCACACTCCAAGATTTCAACAATCTAGGCTTTCGTTATCCGTCCGCCCAAAACATTCGATATAGGTTTTTGTGGGTGGTGGTGTTTTTAGATGTCTTTTTCGGCTTTTTAGGGTTTTTTTTGTTAGGATATAGGTTTTTGTGGGTGGGGGCGGGGGGTTTTAGATTTTTCGGGGTAGGGTGGGGTGGGGTTAGGTTTTGGGGGGTTAGAGTGGGGGGTTTTAGGCTTTTGGTGGGTGGTGGTGGGGTTTTTAAAAGACTTCCTACACTTTTCACAGTTTTAGGCCTTTTTAGAAAATCTCTTCTCTCTCTCTCTCTCTATATATATATATATATAAATATATATATAGGTTATAATGAAACCTCACTTGAGTTGTGAAAACCATGAAAACCTTATAAAAAATTAAAATGCTTTTTATGGTAGCTTCTATATATAATTGTAAGACTCTAAAAAAAAGTTTTAAAAAAGCCAAGCCATTTTTTTATAAAGAATAACCAGAGTTACATATGTAACACGCTGAATTTACATTTTTTTTTCCATAAACGGGATGTTTTTTTAATTTTTCAAGATTTTTTTAAAAAAGTATTCGGCCCAACGACTATAAGAAGGGCCCAATATGTTTTTATGTTTTTATAAAAATGTATCAATATATATAACCGGTATATAAAATGTTATAAAAAAAACACACACACACACACACATATATATATATATATATATATATATATAACATATATATAAAACTTTAGGCCCCCTAAAAAATGGGGCCAGGGCTGTCCTGCACACCGCAATCTATACGTCTCATATTGGACAATACGAGGCATAGAGGGTTTATGTATTTAGACACAGAATGTCACATGTCATTTCTTGTCTGGCGGCTGGGCCTATACGAAGCGTATTGCACTATAAGCGACGTATGGGTCACGGGTAATATTTTTACTCAAAATTTGGCAAATTTTGGGATACAAAGTCCCTATACGTGGCGTATAGTGCTATATGAC
Source organism: Smallanthus sonchifolius (assembly GCA_023525975.1). NCBI lineage: Eukaryota > Viridiplantae > Streptophyta > Magnoliopsida > Asterales > Asteraceae > Smallanthus > Smallanthus sonchifolius. Next base: position 67,766,888 of record CM042029.1, read on the forward strand.
ACGCATATGAACTTTTTTTTAATTTATATAATATTTATCTTTTTAACAATTTTTATAAAATTTTGAATAATATTACTAACACTTTTATATCATATTCATCGTTTTTACATTTTTTATTTATAACTTTGTTAATAAAACATTTTATACGTAAACAAACAAACAAACTAAACATTACAATTAAAATATCATAACTAACCAAACAAATAACCAAAACATTACAAATATGACATCAAAATGTTTGTACATAAATAACAAAAAATACAATTGACTGAAATAACTACAACTACGCCCGACCCGCGCCGCCCTGATACTGACGTGGCGATGGTAGTGGTGGTGGCTTGATGCCGACGGTTCATGACAGATTGACGAGGCGATCAATCGCCCACGTCATCAAGTCCTTCATCTCGTCGCTCTGACGAGCCTGTCCTCCAAAATATAAAACAATAAGTGCTTAATCTTCAAGTCTCTAGCCATGCAAACATGGGCACTTGAAGCTTTAGCTTATTCCATGTGAACACAACTGATGATCCGTACCCATCACCCGCGAATAAACCCGATTAGCCCAACATAACCCATTTCCTTACCCTTTTTTTTAAATGTGTTTTATGTAAGTTAAACAGTTTGGATATATATGCTAATATTTAAAAGTTTAAAATAAAATAATATGTAAGTTGAGAATTTTAAAAGTACTAATACATAAAAAAAATTAATAAATAATATAAGTAAAATGTTTTAGGAGGTTTTATGGCATAAAAATACACTTTGGGCTACTAAAGTGGAAATTGCCACCTCCACTGTGATAGTCGACAGAGGGTATTTATTTATATTATAGAATAATATATAATTAACTATTGTTAGAAAATGATAGCGTGGAATCACTCCACAAATTACGTGCATGATGAAGGATTCAAATGGATCAAACACAATAAGAAAGAAATCTCAAGTCAAAAACATTCTTTAAACTCTCCAAAGATGCTCATCTAAACCAAATACATAAGTTGTTTAAGTACTAAAATATGGAGAAAATGAAAAGACTAAAATCCCTATAAATTCTGAACGGAAATCAATTTGAAAACTAGATTTATGTTAACTTAATGCAACGTGCACTAGTACAAAATTTCCTTTTTAGGGCAGTTGGGGATTTTTTTTAGAAGCGGTTAAGGAGGAAACCACTTCAATAAATCGTCATTTTAAAAACCGATCCTAAAAACTTGTTTGTTGGCCATAAAAATAAAAATCCAATTTTTTATTGCGGTTTAATGTCCACCAAAAAGAAAAGAAGGATATATCACATGTTCGGTGTTATTGTTGTGATAAATTCGGTCACTTTGCGTCAAATTGTCCTGATCGTATAAAGAAAGAGGAAGAAGCTGTGAGGCAACGGGAAGAGGCCAACTTGGTCGAAGTCAAGGATCCCGCTTTGTTTATGATGAGATGTGATCAAGCGACGGTTTTTATCGTTCAAGAAAAAGTAATACCAAGATGTTTTGAGATCGAGCCAATGGAGAAAGACACTTGGTATCTCAACAACGGAGCATCGAATCACATGACGGGTAATCGTGCTTATTTTTATGAACTGGATGAATGAGCCACGAGAAAGGTGAAATTCAGAGACGGATCTTGTATTGACATTCTGGGAAAGAGGTCGGTATTGCTAGAAGGGATAACGGGGGAGCAGCGCCTGTTGACCGATGTTTACTACATCCCAAGCTTACGTAGCAACATCATAAGTCTTGGTTAAGCAACGAAAGTTGGATGGGGCATCCACATGAAACATGATTTCCTAATCATTCATGATGATACAAGTAAGCTTTTGATGAAGGTAACAAGGACCAAGAACCGGTTATACAAGATTAGTATTAAGATAGCAAGTCCCGGTATACAAGCTAGCATTGGAGTGAAAAACTTTGCTCGTCGAGATCTTCAAAGGGTTGGACTGAAAGATGATAAGCAAAGTATGAGTCAGATTCCAATCAAAGATCCATGTTCCAAAGTTCAAAGAAGAAAATTCAAGAATTCAAGGGAAAAGTCAAGCAAGAGATTCAAGCCTAAGGAATGATGTGTAGTGACTAGAAGAAGCATGTGTTTGTTCAAGCTAAGTGGAGCCCAAAGAACACTGCAAGAGATCAAGAAGTGCCTCGGGAGAATCAAGACAAAGATGATAAGACTGAAGTTGCAGACGCGTCTATTTCGAGTTAGAAATTAGGAGGTGATTCGGATACAACAATTGGGAGGTGATTGTTGGCTCAGTTGTTGTTTGGCCCATGAAACGGGCCCAACCCATGTGTTAGGGGTTTTAATGGGTAACTCAATGACCAAGATAGAGTTATTAGGTTTTAGCATTATAAATAGATATTATCGGGTTAGGGTTTCATTATGAGAGTGAGAGAATTATTGTAATTGGTTTTTTGAGTTATATCTTCCGGTTATAATAAAGTTATTGGAGAGTTATTCCTATTATTATTTGTTTCGGTTGAGTTATAATCGATTCCAACTTGTGGGGAACCAAAGATTAAAAAAACAACGTATACAGGTGCATTGAAGCCAACAATATGGCGATTGCAAAAGCAAATGGGGTGTGCGATCATTACGTGGATAATTCTAAAAGGCAAATTGATTTGAGTACTAAAATTCAGTTCGGTACTATCCCTCTTGCTCCTTTTGCTCAATTGAATAATTCAAACTCACAATATCAAAGTATTCCTCTAAATTCACTTTCTTCTAGTACATAAAATTATGATACGTACGATAATTATTTGGTTTTGGAGGACTAGAATACCGACAAACTATGCTATGGGTGCAAAAATGGGGAATAAGGGTTTATTTCAAAAATTGGTTGATGGTGAGATTGTAAAAGGTGGTAAAATTTTGTTAAACTCACTTTATGGAAAAAATGCAACGAGGTCTGTGGTTTACTTGTATGTGGTTGTCCAGTTGGGACTGAACTATTTAAGTTAAATCTAAAGTGAACGAAGAATCGACCAAGGTGGTACTGGTCTAGAGCCGGGCGAGGCGACCCATACAGTTGAACTGTTTAGGCGGTCCTGATATAATGAATAGAAATCGGGTCGATGTTCTTTTCGATTCAGTTTTGTATTGTCAAGCATACTCAAGGAAGAGTTGTATGTTTTTTCAAAGGCGGAGTATGATGTCGGAGCATCGAGTTTAATCGGATCAAAACATGCACCCGATGCTGACCCGTTGGAGTTGGTCAGAAGGTGGCGCTATTTTTGGAGAAGATTCAAGATTTATCTAATCTTTTAGATTATTTAAATTTATTTATTTCTTAATTTTTGTGGATTTTGTTTTCTGTTTGAATTTTGGTTTATCCCTATAAACAGGGATCTAGGGGTTCTTGTTTAGATTTTGTTTATGAAAGATGACTTTTTTAAACCCTTACTTCATTCGGGAGGAGCCTGGGTACTTAGTGAGACATGCATGTCTTTCCTATCGGTTGTAACCGCAGCGGACTCGAACCCGAGATCTCTTCAAGAAGAAACCATTGAACCAGGCAGAACCCCAATGGCGAGTTCTTGTTTAGATGGCTGTTATTTTTTGAATAGTTTGTTCTATTGAAGAACTTAAAATCCAAGCGTTCGGTTGGAGCTAATTTAAGCGTTTCATTTTATCGTTTGCTTCTTCAGTCATTTGATTGTGTTTTCGTTTGCATCATAACTATTTATAAAATATGTTTTATACTTTTATGTCATACCTTAAACTCAAAATTTTGAAATTTACGAAGAAATGAGTATAAGACCTTATAGTTAAACCTAACTTTTTTGTTGATAAAACAAAAAACTAAATTATTTTGGGTTAAACAAGTGATGTTGGTGTTAACCCGTAAACACGACCGGTGGCGAAGCTTGAAAAAAAACACAGGGGGCCGAGAATTTTTTTTCCCTATCAGGGGGCGAAACTTAATACCTATAAAATTTTCGACATAATACGTATAAATTAACACTTATGAGCGAAAAAACAGGAGGGCCGGGCCCCTCCGGGCCCTCACTAAGCTTCCCCCATGAACATGACATGATTAGCACCCTAATTTGAGGTGAGATGAATGAAATGAAAGGGAAAAAAAACCAAAATGGAAAAATGAAGAAAAGTTGTGAAGATGCCAATTATCGTTGTACGGCACCACCTGCGCACAAAACGAATTATCAAACGAATTAAAGAGTTTTTGAAATCGTGTTTTCAGTGTAATTACTGCGATTGAAGAGTCTTATTTGTTTAAAAGTTAATCAGGGGGTCAAATATGATAATCTATATTTTGCAGGAAAAGAAAACAACCAAAAAATACATATTTATAACTTAATTCTAAAAAAGAAAACCAGAAGAGAAAGAAAATACAACTTACAGGAAACTAAATTTAAAACATCAAATACTGTGTTTCCTTCAAAGATGTGAGATGGTGTTGAGTTAACCTGACTTGAATTTACAGTAGGGAAAGTATTTATGGGGTAAAAAACATAAACAATACTGAAATTAAGACAATCTATAATCAATGGTTTTTTAGGGGCACTGACTGCGGACGTGGAAGAAAGAGTGAACAAGGCTACAAATGAAGACATGTGTCACATGGTCGGTCGCTACGGACCATCTGTGGAAGACGATGGCAGGTTTTGTAAGAAGGGGAGGAGAAAGGGAGGGGCAAAGTCCGGGTGGTAGGAGAGAGAAAGGTCTCGTCCATCTGGCACTTCTCCGATTGGTGATAATGTTACATGAAGAAACAATTTGGAAGCCCTAACACTTTTGGAACTGACATCAATCTTTACGTCGTAGTTTCCTTGACCATGTTGCTCTTCTTGAATTCTTCCAACAGATTCAGCTACAGAGTCGCTACAGTCGTGGATTTTAATAAGATCAAGAGTTGGTATGTCCGCAATTTCAAGGGGGATCTCTTCAAGATCTTTGCAGCTGAGAATTTCTAATCGTTTGAGACACGGGAAGCATGTACTATTCGCTTTCCACATTTTGATGTTTAAGTCTCAAGAATTTTAACTGTGGAAACTCCTTATCTGTATTCCAGTTGCTTCCCTCAAAAGCATTTTGTCTTAGTTTTAGAACCTCAAGATTAGGTAACGACTGAATGATTGGCATGTAACTCCACGGCAGACGACACCTCAGTAGTGAAAGTCTTTTCAATGTTGATGGGAATGTAATGAGATTCTTTCCACAGTTTGGCTCACCTTTGGGACTATCATCAACAGTTGATTTCATTCTTCTGTGCAATCCATATAGTTTGAGTTTTTCAAGATAGGCGAGAGATTTGAAATCATTTTCCTCATCTACATAAGTGCGACATGTAAGTTCCTTAATAAATGGAAAACACTTTTGAAAATTACCTGACTCATCTCCGAACACCACAACAGAAGTAGTATGCAATTGCTTTGGTTTTTCAATGGAAGGAAGAAAAAGGATCCTCTTGAAGTTCAGATATCCCTTTTTAGACGGAAGATAACACCTCAAATGCTTCAAACTTACTAAATCTGATATATTACTTGGTAAAGTAGCATGATCATGACTTGTAAAATAAATGAGGGTTTGAAGGTTCCATAAACTGCATATTGAAGATGGAAAACTTGCTGATAAATTCCAAATTGCAAGATACCTCAAGTGAACGAGCAATTCCATGCCTTTAGGAAAATATTTCAACGCACAGTTTTGTAGATCTAATACCCTAAGTAGAATAAAGGAGCGGAAACACCTTGCAATGTCATCACTCAAGGATCTGAATTCACTAAAGCACATAATTGCTCGAAGGTTTTTGACGGACGGATAAGGAAAGTCTAGAATGTAGATATGTTTATTTATGAATATGCGAACCGGCTTATACGGTGGTGTGGTAATATCATTAGGAAATTGATTGAAGAATCGTTCTTCTTTGGCCTTTTCCAAGCATAGCTCCCTAACAAGATCATGCACTTTACAAGCTTTCACAACTCCATTAGACTTCCTCAGGTCTGCTACCATTACAAGATTTCTGTCAATTAGATCCATTAGGTAATCCTCTGCAATATCTTCCAAGCTTCTATTTCCATCTTGTTGAATGAATCCCTCAGCCACCCATAACCAGATCAACCTTCGTACTTGAAACTTGTAATCTTCTGGGAATCCACCAAGATAGAGAAAGCACTCTCTCAAGCGAAGAGGAAGATGATTGTAACTTAAAGCTAATGTTTTCAAGCATCCACTTTGCTCACCAACAACGTATGAACCCGTCCTGTAAGCAATTTCTTCCCAAAACCCTTTACTCCATGCTCCTTTTGCTAAAACTCCTGCAATGACAACCACCACAAGGGGTAATCCATGACAATTTTCAACTATTTGCATTCCAGGTTTTATTGACCATTCCGGGCACTCGTCGCCATGGAACACCTTCTGACATAACAGGTCCCAGCTTTTTTCTTTGTTCAAATATCCTAAATGATGAATGAATCCATTTGAATTTGCATGCTTAGCAACTTCAGTGAGGCGACTAGTGAGTAGAAGTCGACTTCCGTTGTTCTCATGGGGAAAAAATAATTTAAGGTTATCCCATGTTTCTGTGTGCCAGATATCATCAATGACAATTAAATATCTCTTACCCATTAGGTTTTTGTGCACCATTTCACGAAGTAGAGAGTCACTAGCTTTTTCAAGATCTAGTTTAACACCCATGGATTCTAGAATTTGAATCAACACATCCCGCTTATCGTATGTTTGAGAAACAGTGATCCAAACACGGACATGGAAATGATACATAACAAAACGATCATTGAACACTTTGTTGGCGAGGGTAGTCTTTCCTATTCCACCCATACCAACAATAGAGACAACATCTACCTTCTTTTGATCTTCCACAAGTTTGTCTCTTATCAGCCCAACATCACGATCAAGCCCCACCACGATTTCATCCCATAGTTTCTTTGATTCTTGTGGTTTTCTGGTGAAGGGAATTGGAGCAGCAGCAGCAGATTGATTTAGCATTCTTTCAGGTCTTGGAGACGAACCCACCTTCATCTTATCGATTATCACACTCATGAATTCCACCTTGACAGATTCGAATGATCTCCTAACATCATCAAGATTTAGGGAGACTTTAAAGTCTCCAGATGTAGGGAAATGTCCATTATTCCTTATGTAAACACCAGATAGAAAGAGATCGACCATATATTGTGCCTCTTCTGCTGAATATGTGAATCTTCTCCTCATATCATTAAGTTTTTCGAGCTCATGTAGGTCATGGTGTTGGTCGATGAAAAGGGTTTGGATCATAGAGCCCAGCTCTTCATAGAGAAGTTTGAATTGAGGCCTTTCATGTATAATGGAGTGGTTGTTGATCAATGGATTGTCATTGCAGTTAATGAGCTGGTTCAACTTCTCCATAAACATCTGGAGGCCGGCGTGAGTCATCTTGTCTCAACCCAAAGAGAGTATGAGTGGCGTGTTGTTGATTGATTATAGTCAGGTTGTTGTGAGTGTAAATAGTTGAAAGTATAGGATATCTAGATAGATCTTATCCTCTCATATTCTGGATATGTTAAGCTTTCAAGTATATAGATGAAGGGTCTACTAACTTTTCTTGGTAATGCATATCATCACGCACAATACATAAAACGAAATTCGTGGTTTTTGAACAAAAACAATTATTTTTTTTTTAAAAGCAAATTTCTTTATTTATGTGGGGCTAGAACTTGAACTCATGTTCTCAAACCTTGGTATATCTAAAAGATTTTCCTTTATTACAGAACCATCAATAACAAAAACAATTTAATTAACAATCATTTTCTTTTATCCCTTAACTTACGCATAAAGTCGTAATAAAAATATTTATAGTTTTTGAAGTTAAAAGTTATAATTTAATTCAAAGTAAATTACGATTTTGATCCATGAGATTTGATATGTGTTTTAACCTTTTGAGTCAAAAAATAATCTTTTGTCATGTAATTCTTCACATTTGAATTTTGTAATCATTTATGTCAACAATAACTCTGGTTAAAATTTTCTTCTAAAATTAGCGACCGCAAATTTTGTGACGGCTCACTTTCGGTCGCAATTTAGTTGCAGATTTTGTGACCGCTAAATTGACAATTTAGGGTGAAGTTCTTATTTCGCGGCAAGTGGCTACCCACGTTCTTGACAGCCACCAACGACCTTTGTTATCCACAACACAATTTCTCATTTCATAATCGCTCCTCATTTGTCCATTGTTTGACAGGCCTCATGATTTGAGACATTCTCTTTGTTATTGATTAAACAAGTGAAATGAATAGTAACTTTTGTGAAATTACAAAGGTGCCCTTCATTTGAGATTAATTATAAGAATGTCATCTTTCATTGTAAAAAAGAAAATAGGGATGATGACAAAATGGTAATTATTATCAACTTCAACCCCAATTTATAAGTAGTAAAAGACAATAAATAATTTTTCTATTTAGCCCCCTCAGCTTTAATAAGTTTAATATTTGGTCCCTCAACTTTAATAATAAACCTTTTTCTGTAACTCAATTAAATTACGACCTACGTTTCGACGCCGCCGTAACGCGGGTGGTTCGAGTTACTATACGTTTTGACGTCGTCGCAACGGGGGGCGGTTCGAGTTGCTGTGCGTTTCAACGCCGCCGCTGTAACGCGAGGCGGGTAAATCCCCTAGTTCGATTGAAAAAACAAAGCAAAAAACGAGCAGCAATGGTTAGATTATGTTTATTAATGTTTAATTATGATCAATGATGGTTAGTAATATTAAGGGTGTTTGATGAATCATTATGGTTTTTTTTTTGAATGGCAGAATTATATATAAAAAAACGAAAAGCCAAGCCGGCAACAACCAGCCTGCAAGATACAACATGGATTAGAAATACATACTACAAGATTAAAGCTTAAACTTACACCAGCTATTCCAATCCATGGTGATTGATGCTTCATTATAGGCAATGATTATCAAATAGGGTCAATGACGGTAGATTAAGGTGCATTAAAGGTGAATTAGGGTGATAGATGGTCAAGTAGGACCAATAATATTTAATTAGGGTTAATGATGATATTTTATATTCAAATGCCTAGTTTTCTACTAGCGATGGGCATTTCGGTCATTTAATTTCCCACACACTAATTACGTAAATTACATATTGTTTGATATTTCAGGGGTTGTTTATGTAAGTTTAAAAACTATTTTACAAAATACATTTTTCTAAAAGCATATTTAAAAAATTAATTATTTTGTAAAATCTTCATATAAAAATGTTTTTGTTTAATTTTGTAAGTCCAATTAATTCGATAAAAACCACCTTTTTACAAAAAAAAAATTATGTTATTGCCTTACTATATAATATAAGAATATATATATAATTCAAATACAACAATAGATTTTTGTAAACGTGACATGTGAGACTGTAAATTAATCAAATGAGAACGAACGAGACATCTTTATGTCGGTTGATTTAATTTTAATCGAACAAATATAAATGATCGAATGAAATGAACGAACAAGAAATGTGTTCATGTTTATTTAATTAAACAAAAAAGTAGTATTCATGTGTGCTTGCTTACTAAAGTAACAAGCATAAATAAACTTTACGCCGAACAAATGAACAAACACGAACATTTAAACGAACGGATATTAAGGTTTTATAAATAAAAAAAATAATCATTTTCTTTTATACTTAGTTTACACATAAAGTCGTAATAAAAATATATTTTTTAAATCGAATTAAATTATGCTTTTGGTCTCTAATAATTATTTGTTTAATCATTTCAGTCAAAAAATAATCTTTTGACATATAATGCCATCACATTTAAATTTTGTAATCATTTCTGTCTCTGACAAAAAGTCAGTTAGATTTTTCTGTTAAGGTTAGTCACTACTAGAAAGCTAGGGTAAATGTGACCGAAATTTTGCGACCGCTCAATTTCAGTTGGTGCATCATGCTACCAGCTCAATATCGCAGTGAACTGTCGGTGCGTCATGCCTCCGCCTTGAGCTCCACGAACTCTGCCTCAATCTCATTCTAAGGATAGAACTTCTGAATTATTAGTGCCTTCAGATCGTCCCACTCCATCTTCTCGATCCCCCTCTCACACTTAGCTTTCTTAATATTTTCCCACAAGCTCAACGCTTCAGATGCGAACGAATGCGCCACAAGTTTCACCACCTGATCTGCGCGACACTCTCTCATCTTTATGACCGCGCTCATACGGTCTATCTAGTAGTAAGCAGCAATGGCATCTTTTTTGCCGTCAACATTAGGCGGGTCACAATTCTGGAAGGAGTTGTAGTCGCATCCGCGCAGTGATTCATAGTCGGAGTCATCACCATCAGACTCACTTTCTACTATGTTCAGGTTATCGGCCCTCGGGCATCTTCTTCTTTCCAACACAACGGTCTTCAGAGCCTCCGTCAGTGCCACTGGTACAGTGCTTTTTAGAACTGTATTAACCTTATAAGTTATGGCCTTTCTAACAATCGGCTCCAGAACTAACCTTCTTTTTTGTTCTCATCATGGTTGTTTAAACTGTGCTCATTCTCAGTATGAACCGACACAGATGCATGGACGGAAGGTTCGTTTTCCTCCCTCTCTACTCGGTTGAATCGGTGTCTACCCTACGACCAGTACGAGCACCTCTCTTTCCGGCCGTAATTGTGTCATCATGATAGGTAACTATTTAGAACACCACGAGTAATGTAATTTACTAATTACATAGACCGGTATGAAATTACTAATATACTTTACTACTCGGGTTCTGAACATTTCCTGCCAGAGTAACATTTGCATTCAAGTTCAGAGTTCCTACTTTAAGGCATATTCTGTCTACTTTCTATTTTAAGGCATTTATTGTCTATGTTCTACGTTAGAACATTGACTGCCTTTTATTATAAGGCCTTTATTGTTTAATGTGTCTACTCTTCTATGTACTAAGGCCTTACAGTTCTACATTAATGGTTTGGTGCTTTGACTGACATCTCATTCTCTTGTCCCATACTCAGTTTAAGTCTAGACATTTTAGTGAATGTCCGAATCTCTCAAACTATGGCTCTGATAACAACTTGAAAAGACCCAAACCGGATAACTCACATAGTTGGCACATATAAGCAGAAACATAGTTTTTAAATCTTGAATAATAAAATAAAATACAATGGAAGCCTATTACAAAATTCATATTTAATTAAAACTTTCAAACAATAATGTCTAGATCATAAGCTAAATTCATAAGTCTTTTCTGAAAAGCATCCATCCAGCCATGCAATCCTAGCCCTCGCGGCTTCATAATTATATTTACCTTTGTTATCTGATGCACATACTAAAAAGTCAGCTAACGCTCGTGAGTTCGTATAAAACATATTTAACGAAAATATATTATATAATACTATGTAACTACAACATAGTAAAACATTTAATAAGATATTTAGTTATTTCAATGCTCTGATAATTAAGTCATACATTTTATATCTACAATCTGTTTCTTTTTTTGCTATCCACAAGTGACTTCTTTTGTCGACAAAGGACATTATTTTGTAAGTATTGTTCCCTAAGGCTCATCGTCCAAATGCCGATATTCACTTCTTTGTGTATAAAGGACTTCTTTTCTTAGGTGACGATCAGCACTGCCCCCGTTATTCATATGACACGCATGCAACTCATAATTTATAAGACAAAAATTTATAATTTATAAATCATACATCCACGTCTATTTGCTCATTAATTTATAGTTCCCTTAGTTTCAAGAGAACTTATAACGTGGAACTCTTGACATATGTCCTAAACATGTGGAAAAACATAAACCGGCCTTCTATCACCTTTTAACGTGTTCTCTACGTGATACAACTCAGTAGTACTAGATACAGCCTAACCCAACAAGACTAGATCCAAGTTACACCATGCAACCTGGTTTGATCGATTAGACTAATCGGGGCAGATGTCCGTTCAAAATCTAATAATCGACCATTTCCCTCAATTTCTATAGAGAGAGAGAGAGAGAGAATTGACAGGTTTGCAACGTAAGATTGCATCGGAAATGCGTTATTAATCACTAATTCTGACGCAGTTTCAACAAAATCGTTGCATCGGAAAAACCTTCGTCAGAAATTCATTTGCGACACAACTGTGACACATTTGCGACACAATTACTGGTCGCAAATTTCCGATGCTTTTCTGACAATTTAACAATTTATTTAATAATTATTAATACGGTATTAATTATGGAGGTTGTTGAATAAGAAAAAAATGAATAATTAATTTTAATGAGATGTAATAAGAAAGTCGTAGTTTTATTGGGTAACGGGTTTATGCGGGAAAATGAATGTGAGGTTTAATCATAAAGAGACATGTGTTTTAAAATTTATTCTTTTATTATATACTAGGTTATAGACCCGTGTATTACACGGGTTTAAAGATAAAGATTACACCGTTTTAAGGACAGAGAATGTATAATTTTATAATCTCTCACAAATAAAGATATTTAGCTGAGTTATTTTTAATTACATACAACAATATAAAATCACAAATTGGACAACCGCGTTTGGAAAATAATTACTGAAATCATTAGAATTGCTAAAATTGTGTTAAATATGGTATGGTTACAATATAATCCCGAAATTTAATTGAAAATTTGTGAATGAAAAACGGGATTGGAAATTAATTGAGGTTATATATGGTATGGTTACCATATTTTTTACGAAATTTTCAATGAAAAAAATCATTGAAATTTATAAGTAAACATTATTAAGTTGTATGATTAACTTGAATTACTAACTAACAGTCTATATTTTACCAATTAATAAATGAATAATTATTCATGTGACAAAAAAAGTGATTAAAAAATTGTTACAGTATTCTCAAAATCATGATTTTAGTAACGTGAATTAACATTATTTAATAATCCATACCGAAAACATCAAAGATGATAGATCCACGGATTAACTCTAAACCAGTCTGAATCAAAAGCATCAATTTTACCTGCAAATGATAGAGAAAAGGTTTTAAAATCCAAAAATAAAATATGATAGATCCACGGATTCAACTCTATCAAAAGCATATTTATATACTATGAGGGTTTGGGTCCAATATGTTGAACCATTTGCTAGTATTGTCTTGCCAGCAAGTGCATTTAAACCAAAAATAATTTCAGCCCTAAATGTAAACCATGATTAATTGATTATAAACCATCAGAAAACTGTTTTTTGTAAAAATGTCAAATTTATTTATTAAAAAAAAAAGAAACAAATGGTTAGTCTAATTTACCCTGTTTCTTCAAAAAAAAAGTGCTTAATTGATCCCATCTGGATAGAGGCAGGCAGCCTTCACTAAAACCAAACATTTCTGATCTTGAAAATGGAATGCAGGGTTTTAGACCATCTTTTGTTTGGTAAACAACTTTGTCTTGCAATAACCCTCCTAATCTTATCTTTAATGTTGAAAAGGCTGCACAAATTGTTCAAATAAACCAGGTTAACAAACAAGCTACCAAATTTGGAATCTTTTGACTTCAAAAGTCAAACTTGCAGTAGCCAAGTTTGAAACTATTCATAGAGTCCCACATTTTTAACATCAAATCTCTTCTAAATTTTAATTCAGGAAATTATTGTAATTTTTAATGTATTAATTGATTTATGTATAATAATTATGGAAATAAAGATAACTAATTTAATGTAATAAATGAGTAATTTAATTTCTGTTCGTACCTTTGATGGCATTTTGAAAATTTCTGTTGTTAAGATCCTGCACAGAAGAAAAGTTAAAAACTTTACACTTGCAAACACTTAAAACTACAAAATATGAGGGATTTATCGAAGAAGGCCAAGCATTTTATCAAATTATTATGCAAACATAAATATAAAATGGAAAAATGAAAAAGTAATTTACTTTTAAATATTCATATCTGTCTTATCTTTGAAAATCAATCCTAAAAGAATGAGTGATTTTGCACAGATTATATGAACACAAATTCAAGATGTCCAAGATTGCTCATTATGGCAAAAATTATAGTTACAATGTCAAAATTAGTAATGATGATTAATGCCCAACATTGACAACAATTTAAAATCCATGAAAAACCCTTGTAAGCTCAGCTGTAATATCATCCATTCACACACTATACACCTCCAAAAACACACACAAGATCTTAAAAACATACCACATTGAGGAGGGAAGCATGGCTCCAGCTACAAGTACCATAATCACACTTCTCAGGTGGCCACCAATCCATGGTAGCACAAATAAAGTCACTGTCAATCTTTGCAATTGAACTTTTGCCAGCAATGAAAACCCTTCCTTCAAGAACATCAATTTGTAAATCCTTATTCTAATAAATGATTCCAAGAAATGCCACATGTCATCATCATATTTTTTCTTAACAAAATCTTCTAATTTTTTCTATTTTAAGTAAATTTGAATTTTAAAATCTAATTATATTAATGTTTTTTTCACAAAAAAATAATATAAAATTTGAATTCTAATTATTACATAATTAAGAAAACATTAACATAAGCATATAAAGTTTTATGATTGTAGAGTATATGAAATTTACAATCATCAACCACCACATGTAATACATGGGTATATAACCTAGTATATAATAGACATCTACTAAACCTAAACCACTGCATGAACTAAACCTACTGTCCTACTAAACCCATTTACATATCAGTATCGAAATCAAATTGAAAAATTAATGAATTAACCTAATCACATTTCAAATTCGCTAGCTTGATAAGCATCTTAACGAATTTGTTCACAATTGATCAAATCAATTTTTTTCAAAAATTACATGGGTTTAGAAACAAAAATCTGTAGCCAAAATTTTATGAGGAGTAACCAAAAAACATTGTCAAAATTACAGAGAAACAATTCAATTAGTTATTAATGAAATTGGTTTCAGTACATCGTTTAACATCATTTGTATGAAAATAATCCATACCCAAACATCAAAGATGATAGATCCCGGATTAACCCAACACCAATCTGAGTCAAAAGCAAAAATTTAGTAACGGTAATTAACACAATTTTATGAGAAGAATCCTTACCCAAAAATCAAATATTGTAGATCCACGGATTCGAGATTGTTGGAGAATAAAATAACCTACCCTGGATGATAGAATCGAGCGATGATAGATCCGCGCATGAGCGATTGTTGGAGGATATGCCATATGGTCCGTGCGATTAGGGTTATTTGATATAAGCTGATGATAGGAAGAGCGACTATTGGGTTGGTATCTGCAGAACGATCGATCATAGAGTGCAGGGAGGATAGAATCGATCGATGGTAGGATTGAGGGATTAGGGTTTTTCAATTTTGGAGAGGATGGGAAAACGGCGAGGAAGAACCCACAGTTGATGATAGGATGAGGGATTAGGGTTTTTAAATTTTGGAGAGGATGGGAAAACAGTGAGGAACAAAATCGGAGTATGGGTTATTGGGTTAATAGAGGTGGGTTAAAAGATCCGCGCATATGTTAAACGGGTCATTGTTTGCGGAGATGTCACGTGTCATTCCTGGAATTGTTTATTAGAATATATATATATAAGGGAGCGATAAAGAGAAAATCATAAAGTTTAGCGAAAATCGAGAAAAACACATTATTTCAAGCAATTTTTTTATTTACGTATACGTATCCAAAAACAATTTTTTTGATTTATGTATACGTAACCACAATTTTTTTATTTTATGTTTACGTATACGTAACACTATGTGTAAAAATGTTTTTTGATAAAAATGTTTAATATTACATTGGTACTCTTATAAATAAATAAAAATAAAATAAAACAAAAAATAAATATTATTATATGATTGGGTAAAATTGGTTTTTTTAGTGGTTTTCTCGGTTTTCGCCTAACTTGTGGTTTTCTCTGGAACCCTCCCCTATATATATATAGGGGCATGTTCTTTTGAGAACCAACCATATGTTGAGAACTGAAAGAACCGCACATAACGCGTAAATATTTCTTTAGTGAAAAAAGTATAATTCAACAACAATGTTTTATTTATCTCTTCTCACTCTTAGTTTGAGTTTATCTCCTCTCTCCTAAATTTTTTTAAGAAAAGTATAAAAATATGCATATATGCATTCATTTGTGCATATAGTGTGAGTGCATATATGCATTTAAAAAAACAACTATAAATTTGAGGTCTTTTAAAACTAAACCTTAAACATATTGAAATGTACATGAATTCTAGTCAATTTCTATTATATATAGACCAAGAGTTAATGCAGTTTTCACGGTTCTTAACATATTGATGGTTTTCAAAATAACATACCCCTATATATATATATATATATATATATATATATAAGATGAAAATAAATGCGTGGTCAGAATTTGATTTTTTGGTTTACGAGTTCACAAATGATCCTTACCTAGGAAAAAGATCAAATGAGAATCATGTTTAAATGTGTAAATCAAAAAACCAAATCCTTGACACATATTTATTATAGTTTATAGAGTGTTTGACTTTTTGAGAATGTATTAAAATAGGATTATTGGATTTTAATAATCCTCATTTTACCAATTGGCTAGTACTAATCCCAACTGAGAATATTCTTACAACCGGTCCCCTACTTTCAACTATTCCTTACATTGGACTCTAGTTAAAGAAACTTAAATCTGTTAGATTTTATATAACATGGACATCTGCAAACCATTGGAAAGTAGAGCAAAGCTAGCAATGGTCTCGTGTTGGGTTTTGAAATTGGCTCTGACGGTGTTTAACTGGCCTCGTTTTTTGGGCAAGGCAAAAACAGAGACAACAGTGGTGTTTAACGAGACCAGTCAAACACCACCAGAGCCAATTTCAAAAGCCACCACGAGACCCCTGTTAGCCTAGCTTGACTTTCCGGTGGTTATAGATGTCCACATCATTTAAAATCTAACGGCGTTAAGTTTTTCTAATTTGGGGGGGGGGTCCAATGTAAAAAAATAGTTTGAAAGTAGGGACTGATGGTAAGAATATTCTAAAGTGAGATTATTATAATCCAATAATCCATTAAAATAAAATAAATATGTGGTCATAATTTGGTTTTTTGGTTTACAAGTTCACAAATGATCCTTACCCTATATATACTACTATATAATACATATTAGACAAGTTAGGGGGTGATTGTTGACCTTAGTTGTGTGATCAACGTTGGATAAAAGTTAGCGGGTCAAAGTGTAATTAGTACATTTAAAACTTAGAAACTGATTGGAACGTGTAGACGTATCCATCCCTAATCGACGCATCTATCCATCATCATCGATATAAAAGTCCGATCACATGTATCTAACACAGTTAGTCGATCAATACAGATTATGGTTAGGGTTAATCCATATTGTTCGTTTCTTTATTTTTTTTATTCTCGATTGAAAAGGTTGACTTATGGTCCCTGAGATCCTATAATCTAATAAAAAATTTACATACGTATAATTGGTTAACAAATATTTAACACCCATGTATCTATATGAAACAAATGTATTACTACGATCAAAACCTATGATTTCTTTGTAGAATAGTAACCAATTTCGAAAGTGTTCGAATTAGGTTACTTAATACGCATTTTACACGGTATACACCCTCGGGTATACTATGGTTAGTGACCTAGTTGAAAAACTTTTAAAACTTGATTACTATTTTGTGATGTTTTCCCTACATAACGACCAAATCCGTAATATGAACATATGACTATTATCGTAATTCTTTCGTTTTTAAGTTAACTAATAATAATGGCAACTTTAAAGTGGGTAAACCTTATCTTATCAGTTATTTCTTAAGAATATATAAAAGCGAGAATGTAGCTTTTATCTTGTTCTCCTTTTAATAAAGTTCTTCTTTTTTTTGAACGGCGACTTTCATTCGTTGAGTGACAGTCGCATCTCCGACAAGTCGGAGACCCATCACCCCTCAATACCTGACCATACGTTGTCTGAACCGGGCCCGCGGGTTCAGAGCGAGGGGTTAGGCGTTCCCTTGGAAACCATAGAGCCTGCTGCCACTTGACAACAGTTGCGCCGCCACACGGGCCAATACCCGCTAGCACTCCGGACTAAAACCCGGTGTGGCTCGGGTTTGAACTTGCGTGGCTTTGTTCAAACCTTCATTGCCTTAATAAAGTTCTTCTTTTAGTAAAGATTATCTAGACAAAAGCCAAAGAGCATGATTAGAATAAGGGTTATGCTATACGTACCCCCTTAATCTGAATTTTACTTGTTGTACTCCATCTTTCAAATTCTCTATAAATACAGTTTTAACCTTTTTTATTTTCTTCTTTTGTTTCTCTTGTCTTTTACATGTTTAAGAAAACTTTAATTAAATAATTTTATCATAAGTATTAATTATGGGTTGAATACATAACCCCAACTTAAAAAAAAACATAATTTATAGTTTTATAAAAACTTTATACGATTACTTTTTTAAAAACGTTTTATGAAAAAAAATACTAATTAGAAAAAAGAGTTTTTATATAAGTGTTAATTTATTTTATCGGATGTGGCGGGTCGGGCTTGTAATTTTAGTAGTGGAGGTTAGTGGCGATAGAGGTGTTCAACGGTTCGGTTTTCGGCTTTTTTGGTATAGTTTAATCGATTTTTAATTTTTTAGGCCTATCTTTTAATTGAACAGAAACGTATTGTGAAATTATCTAACCGAACCAAATTCAACCGAATAAAAGGAATTTTTAAAACGTATAAACCGAATTCAATATATATAGTTATCACTTATTCGGTTTATTCGGTTAAAAGAATAAACTGAATTCAAAAAATTATATATCCGTTAACCGAATTCAACATATATAGTTACAGATATCCACATCATATAAAATCTAACGGCGTTAAGTTTTTCTAATTGGGGGAGGGGGGGGGTCCAATGTAAAAAAATATTTTGAAAGTATAGACTGATGGTAAGAATATTCTAAGGTAAGATTATTAAAATCCAATAATCCATTAAAATAAAATAAATATGTGGTCAGAATTTGATTTTTTGGTTTACGAGTTCACAAATGATCATTACCCTATATATAATACATATTAGACAATTTAGGGGGTGATTGTTGACGTTAGTTGTGTGATCAACGTTGGATAAAAGTTAGCGGGTCAAAGTGTAATTAGTACATTTATAACTTAGAAACTGATTGGAACGTGTAGACGTATCCATCCCTAATCGACGCATCTATCCATCATCATCGGTATAAAAGTCTGATCACATGTATCTAACACAGTTAGTCGATCAATACAGATTATGGTTAGCGTTAATCCATATTGTTCGTTTCTTGACTTTTTTTTATTCTTGATTTAATAGATTGAATTATGGTCCCTGAGATCCTATAATATAATAACAAAATTAACATATGTATAATTGGTTTGAAACCAAATATTTAACACCCATTTATCTATATGAAACAAATGTATTACTACGATCAAAACCTATGATTTTTTTGTAGAATAGTAACCAAGTTTCGAAAGTGTTCGAATTAGGTTACTGAATACACATTTTACACGGTATACACCCTCGGGTATACTATGGTGAGTGACCTAATTAAAAAACTTTTAAAACTTGATTACTATTTTGTGATGTTTTCCCTATATAACGACCAAATCCGTAATATGAACATATGACTATTAACGTAATTCTTTCGTTTTTAAGTTAACTAATAATAATGGAAACTTTAAAGTATCCGTTATTTCTTGAGAATATATAAAAGCGAGAATGTAGCTTTTATCCTGTTCTCCTTTTAATAAAGTTCTTTTTTTTAACGGCGACTTTCATTCGTTGAGTGACAGTCCAATCTCCGACAAGTCGGAGACCCATCACCTCTTAATATCTGATCACTACGTTGTCTGAACCGGGCTCGCGGGTTCAGAGCGAGGGGTTAGGCGTTCCCCGGGAAACTATAGAGCCTGCTGCCACTTGACAACAGTTGCGCCGCAACACGGGGCATTACCCGCTAGCGTAACACACTCCGGACTAAAACCCGGTGTGGCTCGGGTTTGAACTTGAGTGGCTTTGTTCAAACCTTCATTGCCTTAATAAAGTTCTTCTTTTAGTAAAGATTATCTAGACAAAAGCCAAAGAGCATGATTAGAATAAGGGTTATGCTATACGTACCCCCTTAATCTGAATTTTACTTGTTGTACTCCATTTTTCAAATTCTCTATAAATACGATTTTAACCTTTTTTATTTTCTTTTTTTGTTTCTCTTGTCTTTTACATGTTTAAGAAAACTTTTAATTAACTTTATCATAAGTATTAATTATGGGTTAAATACATAACCCCAACTTAAAAAAAAACATAATTTATAGTTTTATAAAAACTTTATACGATTACTTTTTTAAAACGTTTTATGAAAAAAAAATACTAATTAGAAAAAAGAGTTTTTATATAAGTCTTAATTTATTTTATCGGATGTGGCGGGTCGGGCTTGTAATTTTAGTAGTGGAGGTTAGTGGCGATAGAGGTGTTCAACGGTTCGGTTTTCGGCTTTTTTGTTATAGTTTAATCGATTTTTAATTTTTTAGGCCTATCTTTTAGTCGAACAGAAACGTATTGTGAAATTATCTGACCGAACCAAATTCAACCGAATAAAATGAATTTTTAAAACGTATAAACCGAATTCAATATATATAGTTATCACTTATTCGGTTTATTCGGTTAAAAGAATAAACTGAATTCAAAAAATTATATATCCGTTAACCGAATTCAACATATATAGTTACAGATGTCCACATCATATAAAATTTAACGGCGTTAAGTTTTTCTAATTGGGGGTGGGGGTCCAATGTAAAAAAATAGTTTGAAAGTAAGGACTGATGGTAATAATATTCTAAGGTAAGATTATTAAAATCCAATAATCCATTAAAATAAAATAAATATGTGGTCAGAATTTGATTTTTTGGTTTACGAGTTCACAAATGATCATTACCCTATATATAATACATATTAGACAATTTAGGGGGTGATTGTTGACCTTAGTTGTGTGATCAACTTGGATAAAAGTTAGCGGGTCAAAGTGTAATTAGTACATTTATAATTTAGAAACTGATTGGAACGTGTAGACGTATCCATCCCTAATCGACGCATCTATCCATCATCATCGGTATAAAAGCCCGATCACATGTATCTAACACAGTTAGTCGATCAATACAGATTATGGTTAGGGTTAATCCATATTGTTCGTTTCTTGACTTTTTTTATTCTTGATTGAATAGGTTGAATTATGGTCCCTGAGATCCTATAATATAATAATAAAATTAACATATGTATAATTGGTTTGAAACCAAATATTTAAGACCCATGTATCTATATGAAACAAATGTATTACTATGATCAAAACCTATGATTTCTTTATAGAATAGTAACCAAGTTTCGAAAGTGTTCGAATTAGGTTATTCAATAGGCATTTTACACGGTATACACCCTCGGGTATACTATGGTAAGTGACCTAATTGAAAAACTTTTAAAACTTGATTACAATTTGTGATGTTTTCCCTATATAACGACCAAATCCGTAATATGAACATATGACTATTATCGTAATTCTTACGTTTTTAAGTTAACTAATAATAATGGAAACTTTAAAGTGGGTAAACCTTATCTTATCAGTTATTTCTTGAGAATATATAAAAGCGAGAATGTAGCTTTTATCATCTTCTCCTTTTAATAAAGTTCTTCTTTTTTTTTGAACGACGACTTTCATTCGTTGAGTGACAGTCGTTTCTCCGACAAGTCGGAGACCCATCACCTCTTAATACCTGATCACTACGTTGTCTGAACCGGGCCCGCGGGTTCAGAGCGAGGGGTTAGGCATTCCCCGGGAAACCATAGAGCCTGCTGCCACTTGACAACAGTTGCGCCGCTACACGGGCCAATACCCGCTAGCGTAACGCACTCCGGACTAAAACCCGGTGTGTCTCGGGTTTGAACTTGAGTGGCTTTGTTCAAACCTTCATTGCCTTAATAAAGTTCTTCTTTTAGTAAAGATTATCTAGACAAAAGCCAAAGAGCATGATTAGAAGAAGGGTTATGTTATACGTACCCCTTAATCTGAATTTTACTTGTTGTACTCCATCTTTCAAATTCTCTATAAATACAGTTTTAACCTTTTTTATTTTCTTTTTTTGTTTCTCTTGTCTTTTACATGTTTAAGAAAACTTTAATTAACTAACTTTATCATAAGTATTAATTATGGGTTGAATACATAACCCCAACTTAAAAAAAACATAATTTATAGTTTTATAAAAACTTTATATGATTACTTTTTTAAAAACGTTTTATGAAAAAAAAATACTAATTAGAAAAAAGAGTTTTTATATAAGTCTTAATTTATTTTATCGGATGTGGCGGGTCGGGCTTGTAATTTTAGTAGTGGAGGTTAGTGGCGATAGAGGTGTTCAAGGGTTCGGTTTTCGGCTTTTTTGGTATAGTTTAATTGATTTTTAATTTTTTAGGCCTATCTTTTAGTCGAACAGAAACGTATTGTGAAATTATCTAACCGAACCAAATTCAACCGAATAAGATGAATTTTTAAAACGTATAAACCGAATTCAATATATATAGTTATCACTTATTCGGTTTATTCGGTTAAAAGATTAAACTGAATTCAAAAAATTATATATCCGTTAACCGAATTCAACATATATAGTTACAGATCTCCACATCATATAAAATCTAACGGCGTTAAGTTTTTCTAATTGGGGGGGGGGGGTCCAATGTAAAAAAATAGTTTGAAAGTAGGGACTGATGGTAAGAATATTGTAAGGTAGGATTATTAAAATCCAATAATCCATTAAAATAAAATAAATATGTGGTCAGAATTTGGTTTTTTGGTTTACGAGTTCACAAATGATCATTACCCTATATATAATACATATTAGACAATTTAGGGGGTGATTGTTGACCTTAGTTGTGTGATCAACGTTGGATAAAAGTTAGCGGGTCAAAGTGTAATTAGTACATTTATAACTTAGAAACTGATTGGAACGTGTAGACGTATCCATCCCTAATCGACGCATCTATCCATCATCATCGGTATAAAAGTCCGATCACATGTATCTAACACAGTTAGTCGATCAATACAGATTTCACATGTATCTAACATAGTTAGTCGATCAATACAGATTATGGTTAGGGTTAATCCATATTGTTCGTTTCTTGATTTTTTTTATTCTTGATTAAATAGGTTGAATTATGGTCCGTGAGATCCTATAATCTAATAATAAAATTAACATATGTATAATTGGTTTGAAACCAAATATTTAACACCCATGTATCTATATGAAACAAATGTATTACTACGATCAAAACCTATGATTTCTTTGTAGAATAATAACCAAGTTTCGAAAGTGTTCGAATTAGGTTACTGAATACACATTTTACACGGTATACACCATCGGGTATACTATGGTGAGTGACCTAATTAAAAAACTTTTAAAACTTGATTACTATTTTGTGATATTTTCCCTATATAACGACCAAATCCGTAATATGAACATATGACTATTAACGTAATTCTTTCGTTTTTAAGTTAACTAATAATAATGGAAACTTTAAAGTATCCGTTATTTCTTGAGAATATATAAAAGCGAGAATGTAGCTTTTATCCTGTTCTCCTTTTAATAAAGTTCTTTTTTTTTAACGGCGACTTTCATTCGTTGAGTGACAGTCCAATCTCCGACAAGTCGGAGACCCATCACCTCTTAATATCTGATCACTACGTTGTCTGAACCGGGCTCGCGAGTTCAGAGCGAGGGGTTAGGCGTTCCCCGGGAAACTATAGAGCCTGCTGCCACTTGACAACAGTTGCGCCGCAACACGGGGCATTACCCGCTAGCGTAACACACTCCGGACTAAAACCCGGTGTGGCTCGGGTTTGAACTTGAGTGGCTTTGTTCAAACCTTCATTGCCTTAATAAAGTTCTTCTTTTAGTAAAGATTATCTAGACAAAAGCCAAAGAGCATGATTAGAATAAGGGTTATGCTATACGTACCACCTTAATCTGAATTTTACTTGTTGTACTCTTTTTTCAAATTCTCTATAAATACGATTTTAACCTTTTTTATTTTCTTTTTTTGTTTCTCTTGTCTTTTACATGTTTAAGAAAACTTTTAATTAACTTTATCATAAGTATTAATTATGGGTTAAATACATAACCCCAACTTAAAAAAAAACATAATTTATAGTTTTATAAAAACTTTATACGATTACTTTTTTAAAACGTTTTATGAAAAAAAAATACTAATTAGAAAAAAGAGTTTTTATATAAGTCTTAATTTATTTTATCGGATGTGGCGGGTCGGGCTTGTAATTTTAGTAGTGGAGGTTAGTGGCGATAGAGGTGTTCAACGGTTCGGTTTTCGGCTTTTTTGGTATAGTTTAATCGATTTTTAATTTTTTAGGCCTATCTTTTAGTCGAACAGAAACGTATTGTGAAATTATCTGACCGAACCAAATTCAACCGAATAAAATGAATTTTTAAAACGTATAAACCGAATTCAATATATATAGTTATCACTTATTCGGTTTATTCGGTTAAAAGAATAAACTGAATTCAAAAAATTATATATCCGTTAACCGAATTCAACATATATAGTTACAGATGTCCACATCATATAAAATTTAACGGCGTTAAGTTTTTCTAATTGGGGGTGGGGGTCCAATGTAAAAAAATAGTTTGAAAGTAAGGACTGATGGTAAGAATATTCTAAGATAAGATTATTAAAATCCAATAATCCATTAAAATAAAATAAATATGTGGTCAGAATTTGATTTTTTGGTTTACGAGTTCACAAATGATCATTACCCTATATATAATACATATTAGACAATTTAGGGGGTGATTGTTGACCTTAGTTGTGTGATCAACTTGGATAAAAGTTAGCGGGTCAAAGTGTAATTAGTACATTTATAACTTAGAAACTAATTGGAACGTGTAGACGTATCCATCCCTAATCGACGCATCTATCCATCATCATCGGTATAAAAGCCCGATCACATGTATCTAACACAGTTAGTCGATCAATACAGATTATGGTTAGGGTTAATCCATATTGTTCGTTTCTTGACTTTTTTTATTCTTGATTGAATAGGTTGAATTATGGTCCCTGAGATCCTATAATATAATAATAAAATTAACATATGTATAATTGGTTTGAAACCAAATATTTAAGACCCATGTATCTATATGAAACAAATGTATTACTATGATCAAAACCTATGATTTCTTTGTAGAATAGTAACCAAGTTTCGAAAGTGTTCGAATTAGGTTACTCAATAGGCATTTTACACGGTATACACCCTCGGGTATACTATGGTAAGTGACCTAATTGAAAAACTTTTAAAACTTGATTACAATTTGTGATGTTTTCCCTATATAACGACCAAATCCGTAATATGAACATATGACTATTATCGTAATTCTTACGTTTTTAAGTTAACTAATAATAATGGAAACTTTAAAGTGGGTAAACCTTATCTTATCAGTTATTTCTTGAGAATATATAAAAGCGAGAATGTAGCTTTTATCATGTTCTCCTTTTAATAAAGTTCTTCTTTTTTTTTGAACGACGACTTTCATTCGTTGAGTGACAGTCGTATTTCCGACAAGTCGGAGACCCATCACCTCTTAATACCTGATCACTACGTTGTCTGAACCGGGCCCGCGGGTTCAGAGCGAGGGGTTAGGCATTCCCCGGGAAACCATAGAGCCTGCTGCCACTTGACAACAGTTGCGCCGCTACACGGGCCAATACCCGCTAGCGTAACGCACTCCGGACTAAAACCCGGTGTGTCTCGGGTTTGAACTTGAGTGGCTTTGTTCAAACCTTCATTGCCTTAATAAAGTTCTTCTTTTAGTAAAGATTATCTAGACAAAAGCCAAAGAGCATGATTAGAAGAAGGGTTATGTTATACGTACCCCTTAATCTGAATTTTACTTGTTGTACTCCATCTTTCAAATTCTCTATAAATACAGTTTTAACCTTTTTTATTTTCTTTTTTTGTTTCTCTTGTCTTTTACATGTTTAAAAAAACTTTAATTAACTAACTTTATCATAAGTATTAATTATGGGTTGAATACATAACCCCAACTTAATAAAAACATAATTTATAGTTTTATAAAAACTTTATATGATTACTTTTTTAAAAACGTTTTATGAAAAAAAAAATACTAATTAGAAAAAAGAGTTTTTATATAAGTCTTAATTTATTTTATCGGATGTGGCGGGTCGGGCTTGTAATTTTAGTAGTGGAGGTTAGTGGCGATAGAGGTGTTCAACGGTTCGGTTTTCGGCTTTTTTGGTATAGTTTAATCGATTTTTAATTTTTTAGGCCTATCTTTTAGTCGAGCAGAAACGTATTGTGAAATTATCTAACCGAACCAAATTCAACCGAATAAGATGAATTTTTAAAACGTATAAACCGAATTCAATATATATAGTTATCACTTATTCGGTTAAAAGATTAAACTGAATTCAAAAAATTATATATCCGTTAACCGAATTCAACATATATAGTTACAGATCTCCACATCATATAAAATCTAACGGCGTTAAGTTTTTCTAATTGGGGGGGTCCAATGTAAAAAAATAGTTTGAAAGTAGGGACTGATGGTAAGAATATTGTAAGGTAGGATTATTAAAATCCAATAATCCATTAAAATAAAATAAATATGTGGTCAGAATTTGGTTTTTTGGTTTACGAGTTCACAAATGATCATTACCCTATATATAATACATATTAGACAATTTAGGGGTGATTGTTGACCTTAGTTGTGTGATCAACGTTGGATAAAAGTTAGCGGGTCAAAGTGTAATTAGTACATTTATAACTTAGAAACTGATTGGAACGTGTAGACGTATCCATCCCTAATCGACGCATCTATCCATCATCATCGGTATAAAAGTCCGATCACATGTATCTAACACAGTTAGTCGATCAATACAGATTTCACATGTATCTAACATAGTTAGTCGATCAATACAGATTATGGTTAGGGTTAATCCATATTGTTCGTTTCTTGATTTTTTTTATTCTTGATTAAATAGGTTGAATTATGGTCCCTGAGATCCTATAATCTAATAATAAAATTAACATATGTATAATTGGTTTGAAACCAAATATTTAACACCCATGTATCTATATGAAACAAATGTATTACTACGATCAAAACCTATGATTTCTTTGTAGAATAGTAACCAAGTTTCGAAAGTGTTCGAATTAGGTTACTGAATACACATTTTACACGGTATACACCATCGGGTATACTATGGTGAGTGACCTAATTAAAAAACTTTTAAAACTTGATTACTATTTTGTGATGTTTTCCCTATATAACGACCAAATCCGTAATATGAACATATGACTATTAACGTAATTCTTTCGTTTTTAAGTTAACTAATAATAATGGAAACTTTAAAGTATCCGTTATTTCTTGAGAATATATAAAAGCGAGAATGTAGCTTTTATCCTGTTCTCCTTTTAATAAAGTTCTTTTTTTTTAACGGCGACTTTCATTCGTTGAGTGACAGTCCAATCTCCGACAAGTCGGAGACCCATCACCTCTTAATATCTGATCACTACGTTGTCTGAACCGGGCTCGCGGGTTCAGAGCGAGGGGTTAGGCGTTCCCCGGGAAACTATAGAGCCTGCTGCCACTTGACAACAGTTGCGCCGCAACACGGGGCATTACCCGCTAGCGTAACACACTCCGGACTAAAACCCGGTGTGGCTCGGGTTTGAACTTGAGTGGCTTTGTTCAAACCTTCATTGCCTTAATAAAGTTCTTCTTTTAGTAAAGATTATCTAGACAAAAGCCAAAGAGCATGATTAGAATAAGGGTTATGCTATACGTACCCCCTTAATCTGAATTTTACTTGTTGTACTCCATTTTTCAAATTCTCTATAAATACGATTTTAACCTTTTTTATTTTCTTTTTTTGTTTCTCTTGTCTTTTACATGTTTAAGAAAACTTTTAATTAACTTTATCATAAGTATTAATTATGGGTTAAATACATAACCCCAACTTAAAAAAAAAACATAATTTATAGTTTTATAAAAACTTTATACGATTACTTTTTTAAAACGTTTTATGAAAAAAAAATACTAATTAGAAAAAAGAGTTTTTATATAAGTCTTAATTTATTTTATCGGATGTGGCGGGTCGGGCTTGTAATTTTAGTAGTGGAGGTTAGTGGCGATAGAGGTGTTCAACGGTTCGGTTTTCGGCTTTTTTGGTATAGTTTAATCGATTTTTAATTTTTTAGGCCTATCTTTTAGTCGAACAGAAACGTATTGTGAAATTATCTGACCGAACCAAATTCAACCGAATAAAATGAATTTTTAAAATGTATAAACCGAATTCAATATATATAGTTATCACTTATTCGGTTAAAAGAATAAACTGAATTCAAAAAATTATATATCCGTTAACCGAATTCAACATATATAGTTACAGATGTCCACATCATATAAAATTTAACGGCGTTAAGTTTTTCTAATTGGGGGTGGGGGTCCAATGTAAAAAAATAGTTTGAAAGTAAGGACTGATGGTAAGAATATTCTAAGGTAAGATTATTAAAATCCAATAATCTATTAAAATAAAATAAATATGTGGTCAGAATTTGATTTTTTGGTTTACGAGTTCACAAATGATCATTACCCTATATATAATACATATTAGACAATTTAGGGGGTGATTGTTGACCTTAGTTGTGTGATCAACTTGGATAAAAGTTAGCGGGTCAAAGTGTAATTAGTACATTTATAACTTAGAAACTGATTGGAACGTGTAGACGTATCCATCCCTAATCGACGCATCTATCCATCATCATCGGTATAAAAGCCCGATCACATGTATCTAACACAGTTAGTCGATCAATACAGATTATGGTTAGGGTTAATCCATATTGTTCGTTTCTTGACTTTTTTTATTCTTGATTGAATAGGTTGAATTATGGTCACTGAGATCCTATAATATAATAATAAAATTAACATATGTATAATTGGTTTGAAACCAAATATTTAAGACCCATGTATCTATATGAAACAAATGTATTACTATGATCAAAACCTATGATTTCTTTGTAGAATAGTAACCAAGTTTCGAAAGTGTTCGAATTAGGTTACTCAATAGGCATTTTACACGGTATACACCCTCGGGTATACTATGGTAAGTGACCTAATTGAAAAACTTTTAAAACTTGATTACAATTTGTGATGTTTTCCCTATATAACGACCAAATCCGTAATATGAACATATGACTATTATCGTAATTCTTACGTTTTTAAGTTAACTAATAATAATGGAAACTTTAAAGTGGGTAAACCTTATCTTATCAGTTATTTCTTGAGAATATATAAAAGCGAGAATGTAGCTTTTATCCTGTTCTCCTTTTAATAAAGTTCTTTTTTTTTGAACGGCGACTTTCATTCGTTGAGTGACAGTCGCATCTCCGACAAGTCGGAGACCCATCACCTCTTAATACCTGATCACTACGTTGTCTGAACCGGGCCCGCGGGTTCAGAGCGAGGGGTTAGGCATTCCCCGGGAAACCATAGAGCCTGCTGCCACTTGACAACAGTTGCGCCGCTACACGGGCCAATACCCGCTAGCGTAACGCACTCCGGACTAAAACCCGGTGTGGCTCGGGTTTGAACTTGAGTGGCTTTGTTCAAACCTTCATTGCCTTAATAAAGTTCTTCTTTTAGTAAAGATTATCTAGACAAAAGCCAAAGAGCATGATTAGAAGAAGGGTTATGTTATACGTACCCCTTAATCTGAATTTTAGTAGTTGTACTCCATCTTTCAAATTCTCTATAAATACAGTTTTAACCTTTTTTATTTTCTTTTTTTGTTTCTCTTGTCTTTTACATGTTTAAGAAAACTTTAATTAACTAACTTTATCATAAGTATTAATTATGGGTTGAATACATAACCCCAACTTAAAAAAAACATAATTTATAGTTTTATAAAAACTTTATATGATTACTTTTTTAAAAACGTTTTATGAAAAAAAAATACTAATTAGAAAAAAGAGTTTTTATATAAGTCTTAATTTATTTTATCGGATGTGACGGGTCGGGCTTGTAATTTTAGTAGTGGAGGTTAGTGGCGATAGAGGTGTTCAACGGTTCGGTTTTCGGCTTTTTTGGTATAGTTTAATTGATTTTTAATTTTTTAGGCCTATCTTTTAGTCGAACAGAAACGTATTGTGAAATTATCTAACCGAACCAAATTCAACCGAATAAGATGAATTTTTAAAACGTATAAACCGAATTCAATATATATAGTTATCACTTATTCGGTTTATTCGGTTAAAAGAATAAACTGAATTCAAAAAATTATATATCCGTTAACCGAATTCAACATATATAGTTACAGATCTTCACATCATATAAAATCTAACGGCGTTAAGTTTTTCTAATTTGGGGGGGGGGGGGGGGGTCAAATGTAAAAAAATAGTTTGAAAGTAGGGACTGATGGTAAGAATATTCTAAGGTAGGATTATTAAAATCCAATAATCCATTAAAATAAAATAAATATGTGGTCAGAATTTGGTTTTTTTGTTTACGAGTTCACAAATGATCATTACCCTATATATAATACATATTAGACAATTTAGGGGGTGATTGTTGACCTTAGTTGTGTGATCAACGTTGGATAAAAGTTAGCGGGTCAAAGTGTAATTAGTACATTTATAACTTAGAAACTGATTGGAACGTGTAGACGTATCCATCCCTAATCGACGCATCTATCCATCATCATCGGTATAAAAGTCCGATCACATGTATCTAACACAGTTAGTCGATCAATACAGATTTCACATGTATCTAACATAGTTAGTCGATCAATACAGATTATGGTTAGGGTTAATCCATATTGTTCGTTTCTTGATTTTTTTTATTCTTGATTAAATAGGTTGAATTATGGTCCCTGAGATCCTATAATCTAATAATAAAATTAACATATGTATAATTGGTTTGAAACCAAATATTTAACACCCATGTATCTATATGAAACAAATGTATTACTACGATCAAAACCTATGATTTCTTTGTAGAATAGTAACCAAGTTTCGAAAGTGTTCGAATTAGGTTACTGAATACACATTTTACACGGTATACACCCTCGGGTATACTATGGTGAGTGACCTAATTAAAAAACTTTTAAAACTTGATTACTATTTTGTGATGTTTTCTCTATATAACGACCAAATCCGTAATATGAACATATGATAGGACTATTATCGTAATTCTTTCGTTTTTAAGTTAACTAATAATAATGGCAACTTTAAAGTGGGTAAACCTTATCTTATCAGTTATTTCTTGAGAAAATATAAAAGCGAGAATGTAGCTTTTATCCTGTTCTCCTTTTAATAAAGTTTTTCTTTTAGTAAAGATTATCTAGACAAAAGCCAAAGAGTATGATTAGAATAAGGGTTATGCTATAGGTACCCCCTTAATCTGAATTTTACTTGTTGTATTTCATCTTTCAAATTTTCTATAAATACAGTTTTAATCCTTTTTATTTTCTTTTTTTGTTTCTCTTGTCTTTTACATGTTTAAGAAAACTTTAATTAACTAACTTTATCACAAGTATTAATTATGGGTTGAATACATAATACCAACTTAAAAAAAACATAATTTATAGTTTTATAAAAACTTTATACGATTATTTTTTAAAAACGTTTTATGAAAAAAAAATACTAATTAGAAAAAAGAGTTTTTATATAAGTGTTAATTTATTTTATCGGATGTGGCGGGTCGGGCTTGTAATTTTAGTAGTGGAGGTTAGTGGCGATAGAGGTGTTCAGCGGTTCGGTTTTCGGCTTTTTTGGTATAGTTTAATCGATTTTTAATTTTTTAGGCCTATCTTTTAGTCGAACTGAAACGTATTGTGAAATTATCTAACCGAACCAAATTCAAACGAATAAAATGAATTTTTAAAACGTATAAACCGAATTCAATATATATAGTTATCACTTATTCGGTTAAAAGAATAAACTGAATTCAAAAAATTATATATCCGTTAACCGAATTCAACATATATAGTTATCACTTATCCGGTTTATTCGGTTAAAAGAATAAACTGAATTCAAAAATATATATCCGTTCACCGAATCGAATACTGAATTTACAATTCCGTTCAGGGGGGTACAATCGGTAGGAGGGGGAGGGGTATACGTTTTATGTTATAGAAATTCCTTTTAAACTTAAAAAAAAAACGGTTTAAAAATAATGATCTTTCGTAAAAAATGTTTATTTTTTTAGGGGGGGGGGAGGGAGGGGTACGACAAGTAGGAGGTGGGAGGGGTAAAAGTTTTATGTGTATAGAAAGTGTTTTTAAACATAAAAGAACGTTTTAGAAATAATGATTTCCGAATGTGATAAAATCACAAGTTTAAAAGTTATTTTTTCGTGTTGGGGGGGGGGGGAGGTGTATACGTTTTATGTTATAAAAAGTGATTTTAAACTTAAAAGAACAACTTTAGAAATAATGATTTTTTGAATGTGGTAAAATGACACGTTTAAATTATTATTATTATTTGGGGGGGTGGGGCAGGGGTATACGTTTTATGTTATAGAAAATGCTTTTAAACCTAAAAAACGTTATAGAAATAACGATTTTCGAATGATGTATTTTTTTCGGAAAGGGGGTACGGCAAGTAGGAAGGGAGATACGACTAGTAGGAGGGGGGAGGGGTATACGTTTTATGTTATATTAATTACTTTTAAACTTTAAAGAGCGTTTTACAAATAACGATTTTTGAATGTGATAAAATAACAAGTTTAAAAGTTATTTTTTTTTTGGAAAAAGGGGTAGGATAAGTAGGAGAGAGAGGGGTATATATTTTATGTTATAAAAAGTGTTTTTAAACAAAAAAACAAGTTTAAAAATAATAATTTTTAGAAAAGGGTAAAATGACATTTTAAAAAGTTCAGGGGGTGGGGTACGACAAGTAGGAAGGGGGGTATATATAGCCTAACCCTTAGAATAAAGACGGAAAGCGTTGTTCCACCTAAAAGAGCAAAAAATGATTAAATAAAAGTGGGAAATGTACATATCATGCATTATTGCTTTTCTTAACGAATTAAAAAGATTGCTTTTTTCTTTTTATTTTCCAATGAGAAATTAGGGGAAATGGTTGATTTTTAGATTTTGAACGGATATCTGTCCCTGTTAGTCCAATCGATCAAACCAAGTTGCACGGTGTAACTTGGATCGAGTCTTGTTGTTGGGTTAGGCCGTATCTAGTACTACCGAGTTGTATCACGTAGAGAACTCAAAGGTGATCGAATGCCGGTTTATGTTTTTACACGGGTTTAGGACATACGTCATGAGATCCACGTTATAAGTTTTTTCTTGAAATAAGGGAACTATAAATTAATGAGCAAATAGAAGTGGATGTATGAATTATAAATTATAAAATTTTATTTTATGCTACAGAAAGGAACAATCTACCAAACATTAGCTTGCTACATTAATAAAAGAGTTATAAATAAAAAATTAAAAATATTTGTTAAGTTGAGTGAAGTGGTTCTCTAGCTACTTGTGGTTTTAATGATTTAAAAGGAATAGTTAATGTCTTAATTATATCTCTGATAAATAACTAAATAATTCTGACTTAAAAGGAATAGTTAATGTCTTAATTATATCTCTGATAAATAACTAAATAATTCTGACACATGTCATGATTTAAGGGATCGAGACACGTAATATTACTATCCAGACACCTCGCAATCTTATACGTCTCGTATTGTTCTATACGAGACATATAGGGTTTAAGTATGCAAACACAGAATACCACATGTTATTCCTTGTCTGACGCTAGGCCTATATGCAGCGTATTGCACTATATGTCGTGTATGGGCCACGGGTAATATTTTTGCTCCAAATTTGTCAGGTTTTGGGATACAAAGTCTCTATACGTGGTGTATAGTCATATACAACACGTTGATCGCGGTGTCAAGGTCAATCAAAAACACTTATAAAAACTACTACTTAACTACCTTAGACTGTAGACAGGGAAGTAGGGTTGTCGAATCAACAAGAAATCAGTGGAAAGATATAATTGCTTAGTTTAGTAAATTATGTTGATTAAATTCAAATTAAATAAAGAATGTAACCTCCTCCAAACTTCAGGTTCTAGGTTTATGCAAAATTCAGTTATTTAATTGGACAACACATAGACATTGTGTTGAAAAATCAGTTAAAACAGTAATTAAAGGCAGATTGTTGTCAGCAACCTATACGACTAGTTTCGTCACAAACCTGTACCCCTTTAGTCACCCAACCGTGCTACTAGGTTTTGTTATTAACCGAACAAGATTGTAAAGCAAGCAAACTCAAAGCATAAATATAAACTGTTTAATTCAACCAATACATCAATCTGTCAAGTTATTGTCAGAAACTAACAGATCTAAAATCATAAACAAACTGAATAAAACAAAGAACCTATACGAACCATCCGCCAGGAAGAAGCCACAAATGGTTTAGCCAAACATAATAAACAAAGAATCAAACACTGTCACCGTATAATTCTCCATTCAAAATTAAACAAGTAAAGATGAAATATAAAATATTGAAGTTGCTTTACGTGCTAACCCAAATTCCTAAATGTCTCTGCTTCTTCGTTTCTTCCCCACGTCGCCAACACCAAAACCCTCTTTCGTGATTTTGCTTCAGCCGCCGAGATGGCCTCATCCCTCACCTGATTGCGTATGTTTTTCTTTTTAATTCCATTCATGGGCTCAATATTTCCGCTCCATAATTGAGAAGCCCAATATTCCATTTTTATGTAACCCACAATGCAGTATTACCTTCAAGCCCATTATTTGCTTTGTGATTTCTTCTAATCTGACCGAACCATATAGAGGTGCACAAAAAACCGGTTTTTTTTTTACCCAGTCTAAACCGGCAAACCGGTTTAGGATAAACCGGTTTGGAGCAAACCGGTTTGGGATAAACCGGTTTGGAGCAAACCGGTTCGGGTTAGGCTAAAACCGTCGGTTTGAAGCATTCTGGAGGTGATCGGGTTGGGGACCGGTTTGTGTGAACCGGTTCGATAAACCGGTTTTTAAACCGGTTTGATAAACCGGTTTTTAAACCGGTTTTTGGGCTTCAAAAAATAGCCGTTAGAAAACGGCTATATAGCCATTGAGGTCGATTTTAGCCCTTTTTTGGCCCCATTTGCACTCTTAAAACACTATAAATAGGTGGGGGTGTTTAGGGTTGATCACACCTCTCTTTACACTCTCTAATCTCTAAAACCGCTCTTTAACCGCTCAAAAACGCTCTCTAAACTCTCTCTAAACTCTAAAAAAAAGCATGGCAAGTTTTGGTGTTGGTGATTCCTCAAACGAAGTTACCGTTGTGGAAATTCGAGCAACAACGAGAAATCCGGCAATTTGGTGCAATTACGATCTATTGTCATTTCCGAAGACAACGCACAAGAATAATCAATCAATATTCCAAAAAATAAAAATATATATTGTCGTTTGTAATGTTTTAGAATTTTATAATTTTATCTTGTCATGTTTTTTAATTTCCGAACTTTCCAAATATTAATAAACGTCTAACTTTATGTTTTATATTTGTTATATTTTTTTTTGATTTTATATTAAAAATATAAAATTTATTTGAATTTTTTTTTAATAAAAACCGGTTTAAACCGGTTTGTAACCAACCCTAACCGGTTTGACCAGTTAGACATTTTCCACCTCCGAAACCGGTTTAGCCCGAACCAGTTTAGGGCCAAACCGGTTTTGACTTTTCGTTAACCAAACCGGTTCGGTTCGGGTTGAACCGGTTTGGGTTAAAAAACCGATTTGTACACCTCTAGAACCATATGCTCATTTAGTCAATCCTTTAATTGATTTTATTTGTGAAGTCCAAGTCCATTTACTTTAGCTGCTCATTTGATTCTCGTTGACCTACAATGTAATCAAACAAAAACATGACTTCAATTTTAATTAAAATGAATAATTGATTGAATTCCATGCAATATATCATAACCTTACTAAATTAATTTAACTTAATCGATTTAGCTCAATTGTGTTATTTCAACTTGTTTTCTTCAAAATACCCTCAACTCATAAATACACTCAAAGTAATTGTTTCATACATAATTATGATTAAAATCACAAAATTATATACAATTAACACGAGTAAATCAACCACTCATCACACGTATAGGAAATTTTTTTTAATTTATATAATATTTATCTTTTAACAATGTTTTATAAAATCATAATATTTATCTTTTTAACAATTTTTTAATTATATATAATATTTATCTTTTTAATTTATATAATATTAATCTTTTCAACAATTTTTATAAAAGTTTTAATAATATTACTAGCACTTTTTATAAAATTTATCTTTTTACATCTTTAATTTATAATTTTGTTAATAAAATATTTTATACGTAAACAAACAAAGTAAACATTACAAGTAAAATATCATAACCAACAAAAAAAATAATCAAAACATCACATATAAATAACATCAAAATGTACATACATAACAAAAAATACAACTGATTGAAATAAAAACAACTACGTCGGACCCGTGCCGCGATGATCCCGACTCACAAAGTGCTAATCCTGACCCGCGTCACGCTGTTCCTAACCCGCGCTGTGCTTATCCTGACGCTTGTCGCGCTGATCCTGGTCGGCGTCGCCGGGACACTGACGTGGCAGTGGTAGTGGTGGTGGCTCAATGTCGGCGGCTCGTGACAGATCGACGAGGCGATCAATCGCTTTCATCATCAAGCCCTCTAGCATGGCCTGTGTGGCCCTATGCAACCTAATAGGTTGACAAACGTGTCAAGGATGCTATGGCGGCGGTGGGTCATGGGCGGTTGCGTCTGGCTCCATCGCCACCCTTTGTAGCGGAACCGACATCTCCAGCACCGGCATCTCTGGCAACGTCTGTGGGACCTAAACTGGTCCTGGTCGCTCTCTATATAGTTGAGTTTTTTGAGCTATTATGAGAAAAAAAAATATTAACGTATCGTTTAAATGAGAAAATAGAAGGTTAAATTGAATTGTTTTTGAGCTATACGCATCGTATAGGCCAATACGATGCAGTTTAGGGTACGATATACCTTCTGCAACTAGTTAACCATCACATCACTATACGTTGCATATAGCGCTATACGTGGTGTATAATGATGTGATGATTGACTAGTTGCAGAAGGTACATCGTACCCTAAACAACATTGTATTTCTCTATTCGAGGCGTATAAGGATTATGAATCACCAGGTGAATGATGTTGTCTGGCGTTGTAAATTGTGAAACCATATACACTTCATATTGACCTATACGAGGCGTATCATTCCATGTTTGGTTAGCAATTCCCGTATCTTGTTCGTAATCCCCTAATTCTATGTCCCAAGTATTTCTTTTTACGACTTATTTTCATTCTCTCTCTTCTCTTACGTCGCCATATAACAGTTCTATCTTCTCAATATTTTTTATCCCACTTTTTTTTTTCATTTTAAATATTATTAATTTATTACTTAAATGTAAAATATTATTTATAACTCCTAAATCATCATTACTCACTATTTAATTTCTTATTTATTCAACCCGTGTAATACACGATTTTCTAACATATTTTAAAATAAAAGATTCCAAATACTAATACATGTCGGCAAGAACATAACTTGTACTCCATGTTTATTGATAACTAATTGAATTAAGGACGTACCCAGTTCTTGACTTAGATCCCGTCTTTGTGCAGGGTCTGGGGAGGGGTCGGATGTAATCTGCTGGACGGAAGTTCCGATCGAAAGTTTGTATTTTGAAAGTTAGAATTTTTTAGTTAGTTTTACTTCATGTATATAAGCATATAGTAACCATTATTCTAGTTATCAATCAAATTAGAAAATTCCATAATTACTCTCTCTCTCTCAATCTTTAATTTTGTCAATCAACATGGTATGAGACCATCTTTGCTCGATTCTATGATTTCACCTTCATCTTCATCATCATACTGCATTCGTTGATGTGTTTTTACACCAAAATTCATTCAAATTCAGTGCTTTATTGGTGGAGGTTTCTCAAGAACTTGATTTTTTCAAGTTTCGGTTATTTTTTCGTTGTTTCTTTGTTTATTTCTGGCTCTTTTTGGCAATTCTCATCGAATTGTGATTTCAGATCTGTGTTTTTTCATTTATGGTAAATTCTGTTACGTCGGCGAAAGTTTTGGTGAATCGACCGAAAGTTTTTTAAATTGGGTGAACATTTTGTTTCCGGCCGAAAGTTTAACTTCTAGTCGAAAGTTTAAGTTTCGGCTGAAAGTTGTCTCCGTGATGGGTGATATGGATCCTCCTGTCAATCCTGCTTCACATATGTATTCTTCTAATCCGTGTTGTTCTTATCTCAGTCTGATCATTTGTGTCTTTTATTGGTTTCCATGATTTTTGTTGTTACTGCTTTTGGGTCTTGGAAACGAGGTATGTCCATTGCCTTATCTGCCAAAAACAAAATTGGTTACGTTAATGGAACAATTTCAAGGCCTCTCGCTTCTCCGAATCTTGACTTACGGAAGAGATTAATTATACGGTAATCTCATGGATACTTAACACTCTTTCACGAGAAATTAGTGAGAGTGTTCTCTATGTTGAAACTCATGGGATGAGTTAACTAACAGATATGATCAAAGCAATGGAGTTCATCAAGTGTAGAAAAGTCCATGTGACATTTCTCAAGGAAATGATGATATAGATACTTACTTCACAAAACTTAAGTATGTTTGGGATGAACTCAATACCCTTGAGCATATTCCTCCTAGCATGTGCGGTAATGCACGCTTGTTGGCCAAACGTGAGGCATACTAACGTTTGATCCAGTTTCTTATGGGTCTTGTTATGAAATTATATAGGGGGAACATTATTATGATGAAGTATTTTCCCTCTATAAATCAAGCTTATGCTTTTCTTATTCAAGATGAAAACAGCGCGAACTTCATTCACTTGCACAGTTTGTTGCTCAGAATGCTTTCATGAATGCTATTGTACACAAGCCCAGGAATTCTGCTAATTGCAAAGGAATTCTATGTACTCAATACAATAAATCACCAAAGGTTGCTGCAAACTCTAACTCTGACACCGGTACTTCTGCTTCTGTTTCTGCTTCACAATCTTGTTTATCTGCAAATTTTGGGGTTAATGGTGGTGTTCCTAATGTCCAACCTCTTGGCTTTGCTAGCTTCGCATTTATTATTTCTTGCAATTCGACTAAGGTCGAAACTACTTGAAATATTGATAATGGTGCTATTGATCATATGTGTTTTGATTTCAATTTGCTTTCTAACGTTCAATTGATTAATTCTCCCA
The DNA here is from genome assembly GCA_023525975.1 of Smallanthus sonchifolius. NCBI lineage: Eukaryota > Viridiplantae > Streptophyta > Magnoliopsida > Asterales > Asteraceae > Smallanthus > Smallanthus sonchifolius. The sequence goes on from CM042029.1 coordinate 67,806,172, forward strand.
TTTATGTTCTTCTTTTGAATAATTTTTTCTTAACTGTTACACACGCTCGAATATTTAATCTCACAAAGGATTTTTTCTATCTTCAATGTCTTTTTTGTTCCTAAATTAAAGCATAATTTGTTATCTTTCCCAAACTTTGCAGGGAAACTAAAGGGCTTGTTCATTTTTTTGAAACATCTTGTTTCTTACAGCCCCTTCACTGAGTAGTCCATTGGTTTTGGAAGATCTCCTCAACAGACTTTATATTTTGCATCCTGGTAAATTTTTCTATGTTTCTGTCGATTCTCTTTCTCATTGTAATTCCGTTGTTTCTTTAAAATTTTTGGCATAATAGACTTAGGCATTTGCCATTGTATAACCTCAAGAAATTGAATGTTCTTCTAATAGACATGATTCTTCTTTTGATCATTGCACCATATATCCTCAAGCTAGAAAACATAAACTACCATTTGTTACCAGTAGTATAACTACTTCACATATGTTTGATCTTATTCATGTTAATATATGGGGACCGTATCGTTCTACTACTTATGTTGGTTATAAATACTTTATTACAATTATGATAACTATAGTCAGATGACTTGGACTAACCTTTTGACTTCTTTAGGTAATGCCTTTTTATATTCTTTAAGGGTTCATTGAGATGGTTGAAACTCAATTCACTACTAAAGTCAAATTTGTTCGATCTGACAATGCTTATGAACTTTGTTCGGGTGTTCATCCTACTGAGTATTTTAGGCAAAAAGGATTATTCATCACCCACTTGTCCTCGGGTGCCTCAACATAATGGGGTTGTTGAATGTAAATATAAGCATGTTTTTGAAACTGCAAGGGCTCCATGTTTCAATCAAGTTGCATATTACATTTCAGGGTAATTGTGTTCTCACATCTAATCACTTGATTAGCATATTTCACACAAAGATTCTGTAGGGCAAGACTCCTTATGAGGTGCTTTTGTGGAAAAACAACATTATACACTCATTTTCGTATTTTTTGGTGTTTACGTTATGCTTCCACCTCTACACAAGGGAGAGACAAATTTAAGCTATGGGCACATGCTTGTATATTTGTGGATTATCTAGGGCTGGCATATCGTGTATACACGTACACGATAAGACACGAAATATGTATACATGAACACGACATGATAACTTATCGTGTACTTTTTCCCAAACACGAACACGAACCTGTTTATACCTGCTTAACACAATAAGACATGATAAGACCTGTTTAGAAACACATGTTTAAGAACCTGTTTAGTGAAACATGTATTTTACCTGTTTAGACAGGTACTAACAGGTACTTAACAAGTAAACAGGTAAACATATTTAAGAACATGTTTAGTGAAACAGGTAAGAGCCTACATATAAGATCATATTTTAATATTTTTTATTTAAAAAAAAATCTTAACAAGTACTAACAGGTACTTAATAGGTAAACAAGTATTTTACCTATTTAGACACGAAAATTAACAGGTAGATTCGTGTCTACTTGTTTAGGACACGAAACACGATAAGACCATACACGATACTTGTTAAGATCGTGTAGGTTCGTGTCGTGTATTCATGTACGTGTCTAAAATTGCCAGCCCTAGGATTGTCCTTATGGAAATAAAGGATACAAGCTTTACAATCTTGACTCTCGCAAGGTTGTTGTTTCTCGAGATGCGACTTTCCTTGAACATATTTTTCCATCTTTGCATTATTCTGCTCCTTCATTTCTTTTTTCATCTCTCAATGATCTGATTTAGTCTTCAGCTCCTGCTTCTCCTTCATCATCTTCCATTCCTCATGCAGTTGATCCTTCTTCCGTTCCTCATGTAGTTGATCTCGCTTCTGTTCCTCATGTTGTTAATACTCGACATTATGTTATTCCTTCTAACTTGTAGGATTATCTTTTTAATTTTGCTTCGTTCGCTTCTCTCGGTTCTCTATGTTCTCATACACTCCTTAGAGCTTTACAGGCTTTTGCATTTGTCAATCTTGCTGATTTATCTAAGGATTCTTAGCAACTTCTTTTTACTCTTGATACTCTCAAAGAGCCTTCTACTTATTAGGATTCTTCTCAACGCCATGATTAGCAAGAGGCTATGTTTAAGGAATTTGTTGCCTTAGAAAGCAATCACATATGGAAAGCAAAGTCTTTACCCAAAGGTAAAAAGGCCATTAAGTGTAAATGGGTGTATAAAGTCAAATTTAATACTGATGGTATGGTTGAGCGTTATAAATCTCGTTTGGTTGTTCGTGGGGATACTCAGAAGGCTAGTGTTAATTATAATGAGACTTTCAATCCCATCGTTAAGATGACTACTATTTGCAGTCTCATTGTTGTTGCTAGTAAACAGTATTGGAGTTTGTATTAGTTGGATGTTAATAATGCTTTCCTACATAGAGATTTTAATGAAGACATTTAAATGAGTCCTCCTCACATGCCTTTATCTTCTCCTAATCATTTCTCAAACTCAAAAACTCTCTTTATGGTTTGAAACAAGCCTCTCGGTAATGGTATGGGAAGTCATCAGATGCTCTCAAAACTAAAGGCTACATGCGTTCTGCCAATAACTATTCTTTGTTTTTAGAAACATATTGATGATTCGGTTGTTCATGTGACTGTTTATGTGGATGACATTCTCCTTACATGCATTCATGAGAAGGAGATGTTTGCTTTAAAGGATTTTTACATTCCACATTTTAGATCAAGGATCTTTGTGCTCTTAACTATATTTTTGGGATTGAAGTTCTGAAGACTGCTTCTGGTGTCATGATGACTCAACGCAAATTTTCCAAGGATCTTTTGACCAAGTTTCATGCTTTCGTCCCCTTTGCCTTTGAACTTTCAACTCAAACTTAATGAAGGTAACGTTCTTGATGAGCCTTTAGATTATCGCCGATTTGTTGGTAAGATGAATTACCTCACCCACACTCGGGCTTATCTTGCTTTTGTTGTTCAGTTTTTTAGCCAGTTCATGAGTGATCCTCGGGTTCCTCACTAGGATGCTACATGGCATACTCTTTTTTATGTCAAGGGCACTTGTTCACAAGTTTTGTCTTTTAATAACAACTTTGTTATGTCTCTTATTTTAACTCTGACCGGCTTCGTGTCCTAACAACTAAGAGCGCACATCTTATTATTATAGACACTTCACACTGGTAGTCTGGTGCATCTGCTAAATTGAGGCCTAACCTTGCATTAAACACTTGCTCAAACTTTTTTAATATATTGAGCCCAACATCATCCAATGCTGCCCAGATACATTAGGCCTTATGATAGCCTATCTATTGAGTTATTTCTTTTCCTTAAAACTAGCCCAATTAGCTTATAATGATCCCATATGAAAAGTGTGCACTAAAAAATGATCTTATAAACATTTCGATTTCTTATAATTGTTTAAAATCTTGAACTAAACGATTTTATTTTACAAAACTTCATTTATGTAGACTTTGTTTTAAACATTTTATTTATAAAACATATATATATATATATATTTTTAATTCGCAATACTTTTTCCAATGATCTTTTATGATATCTCATTTGGCATTTATAGTTTTATAACTAAGACTCATCAGATTTGCTAAAAAGAGAAGTTCTTCAGTTTATTTTGGACAATGGCTCCACTTACTCTTCTCTTCTGATCCTTGATTCATTGTGTATCTGTTAGCAACCTTGGAAATTCCATTCTTGCTGGTATGTCAGCGATGTTGCAAAGCTGTAGTAGTAGGTTAGAAGATTTGTTTCGGATAATGGGGTGAAGGTGAAGGTTGCCTTTTCACCTAGTCTGAGTGATGCTTTGTGTTGAACCACGGGCATGTGTGTTCGTGATGGGATTGCCACATATTTGTCAATTGTGTAACATGAGTTGAGGTTGATGATTGATTCGAAGTACTCTTCTTTTGCAAGATCAGATGTGGCCTCGATGGCATCACCCTGCATTCAGATTAGTTAACCATCAGCAGATGTTAAGCATATGAGATGGAAGTGAGTAGTTTTGTAGGTGTCTTATACGGATGTCTACAAATAGATAACATATTTCTTTTTTTTTTCTTGTTTTTTGACAAGTGGAATCCACCTTTTTAGAGCTCTTATCGGCAACGGATATGGTGGAAGTCCTGGAAGTATCTCGGATATCCGACATGATGTTTGCTTTTTGATTACCTGTTTCATAGAAAGATTGTTGTTAGACCTTGTTAGAAATGATTTGTAATATGAAGGGTGTGTAATTAAGTTATACGTATGTAACCTATACTATGGATCATTATTGTGTATCTGTTTTGTGTTTATGTGTGTTGCTGATGTATAAATTATATGTAAAGGAAAGCTCAAAACATTAGGACAAAAAAGAAGAAACAGTCACATCAAACTATTTCTTCTTTACTACTTGAAAAAATGCATTGTTTTTCCTTTGTGAAATGAACTTTGAAACATTATTCTTTTACACAAATTAAAACTTTACAACTACATACATAAAGCTATCATCCATATTTTCACTTAGCAAATATCAGTTCCAGAACCTTCTAGAAGATGACGTGAGATAACCAAAGCTGATTCTGCACATAGAACTTGCAAATACAGTACACAAAGTAATCAAAGAAGATTTTGTACATAGAACTTACAAATGCAGTAAACAAACAATTGAATCAACAATAAATGCAAAATTTAATCAGTAAACAACTTAAATACCAAAAAGTAAACACACATTAACGGAAACTATTATGAACTATAAACAATGTTTACCAAATTAAATCATAAATCCCAAATTCAAACAATTAGAAACGGTACAAAATAGATGAAAATGCAACAAAGGCAATCATAAACCTCAAATTAGGCAAATATACAAACCTAAAAGCCATCACCAGTGAACATGAACATGCATGCAACGAAAACAAACCATGAATAAACAACCGAGAATGACGGATCACAACTCAAGATGAAATCTAAAAGGAATAAAAAAGGACGTAAACACACGATGAAGATCGAGATCGATGAAATCGGCTCGAGAGAAGATTCAGAACAAGCAGTTGAAAATAAGTAAGAAAATATAAAAATGAGAAGGGAAGGCCACGTTTAACAACATGTGGCAATAGAAGAAAAAAAGGGAACATGATACCCGGCTAAAGAGCAGAAAGAAAAAAACTCAACCCAATGGTTCGAACACACAACGTCCAACAATAACATTAAAAATCCTACCGGTCCAACCAAACCCTAAATGCGTTAAAGTTAGGGTGTTCATCGGTTCGGTTAACGGTTTGTTCGATTTATTCGATTCGGTTTTGATTTTTTTTAACCCTTATCCGTTAACCTAACCGAACCGAATTAGAAATTTTTCTAACCGAACCGAATAAACCGATTTCAAAAGGAAAGAATATCCGAATAAACCAAATAAATCGAATAAACCGAACCGAATTGGAAACATCTCTAACCAAACAAACTGAATTAAAAAAAGGTATATCCGTTAACCGAACCGAAAACCAAATTCACAATCCTGTTCGGTTTTTTTCGGTTACGGATACAATTCGGATTACGATTTTCTTCGATTTTTGGATTTTTTGCACACCCTAGTTAAAGTGACTCCAAATCAAACCTCTAACCTCAAAGTAAAAAGAATAAAATAATAATTAAAATCTGCAGACACTTAAGCTTATGCTTAGTTTGAATTTACAAACTTATATTTACGAATTTTCATATTACATATTTATTTATACTACACCTTTTGAAAGCCATAGTACTGATACCTAAAGCAGTGAATCATATACCTACTACAGGCCAAGCAGCTAGGAAGAAATGTAAAGAACGAGAGTTGTTGAAACTAGCATATTGGAAGATCAATCGGCCAAAATAACCATGAGCGGCTACGATATTATAAGTTTCTTCTTCTTGACCGAATCTATAACCTTCATTAGGAGATTCATTTTCTATGGTTTCCCTGATCAAACTAGAGGTTACCAATGAACCATGCATAGCACTAAATAGGGAGCCGCCGAATACACCAGCTACGCCTAGCATGTGAAATGGGTGCATAAGGATGTTGTGCTCAGCCTGGATTACAATCATGAAGTTGAAAGTACCAGAAATTCCTAGAGGCATACAATCAGAAAAGCAGTCGCAGCTACAACAGGAGCTGAATATGCAACAACAATCCAAGGTCGACCAAGGACGGTGGTCTTTTTTTTTTAATTATTATTCCTTCTATTGCTCGTGTCTTGAACATTTATTTTCACATCTATTAAAATAAAGACGGGTGGTGAAGTTGGTTTACTCCATTGCCAATGAAGGAATCGACTTGGTTTCAATCCTCACAGGATCACACCCTCTTTCTTGCCCATTTTCTACCTCTTTTTTTCCTTTATTATTTTTTTAATTTTGTTAACCTTTTTTTACAATTCTTTTGTTTTTTAAATTCTTTTATTTTATTTCTTTTTTTCAGTTTCTGTTCCTATTTAATTGTTTTGTTACCGTTTTTATCAACGTTTAGGCGTTATTTTTTTAACGATTTGTTTCTTTATATAACCTTTTGGATACTACTAACGTTCTCTTAACACCGTGCGTGTTTTTTTATTTTTTATATAAAGTTTCGTAGACGTAAACTTTTTACACTTTTCTTTACCCATTTCACCACGTCAGTGTCGTTTCGAACTTTTAAATCTGGTTGTGACAAATGCGCTCAAGAATGCAAAACTTTTTAATATTGTTTACGCCGCAACCCAATACATAATACTCTTTTCTATCTTTGTTTCGATCTACAGAACCAAGCCGCGAAAACTTCATACGTTCGTGTTATGTAACTTTACCACGTTAAAGTCATCGTTGCAACATACGTAACAAGGTTCGTAAACACACCGCATCGCGCCTGCTTAAATTCTAGTTTAGCCAAAAGTGTTGAATAATTATTATCTATATTGAAAGACTTTATGCAAGAAATAAAGACCACCCGATCAAGGCAAAATGTCCACATCTTAAAATTACAAATCGTTTGATACTTTAGGAGAAACTATCATGAACTATAAACAAGTTTTACCAAATTAAATCATAAACCCCAAATTCAAACAAGTAGACAAAGGGTACAAAACAGATAAAAATGCTATAAAGGCAATCATAAACCCCAAATCAGACAAATATACAAACCTAAAAGCCGTAGCCAGTGAACACCAACATGCCTGCAACGAAAACAAACCATGAATAAACAACCGAGAACGACGGATTCACGGCGCAAGATGAAATCTAAAAGGAATAAGAAAAGGACGAAAACACACGATGAAGATCGAGATCGATAAAATCGGCTGGAGAGAAGATTCTATTCATGCAGTTGAAAATAAGTAAGAATATATAAAAATGAGAAGGGAATGCCACGTTTAACAACATGTGGTTGAAGAAGAGAAGAAAAAAAAGGAACATGATACACGACTGAAGAGCAGAAAGAAAAAGTTAAACCCAATGGTTCTAACAAACAACGTCCAACAATAACAGTAAACATCCTACCGGTCCAACCAAACCCCAAATGCGTTAAAGTAAACACCCTATGGTACGGTGTACCATATAGTCCGGTATGGTGCATCAAATACAAAACATTTTAAAATAGTTTTTTTCATTAAATTTCAATTTAAAATGACACAATTCATAATCATAACAGAAAATTCATAAATTTAAATGTAATGTGTATACTAAAAGGTAATATTTTCGTGTATTTATAGAGAAAATGCAGTGATTTCAAAAAGAGTCGTCCATATTAAACTGTTCAGATACCCATAAATTAATTTTGTAAAAAAAAAAGGTTGAATGACTGTTGAGATTCCGGTACGCGTACCAAAGTGACCGGGATCGCGTACCAAAGGGATCGGGATTGTGAATCTGCTGATAAAGGTTCGAATTGTTGTTCAATCGGGATAGCTTGATTTTACTGATCCAGATCGCGTACCATAGGCGATCTGTACGACTTTGTACCCGATTCCGGTACGCGGTACGTGGCTTGCCCAGCGTTTCATGAAACTATGCTCCAAATCAAACATATAACCCCAAAGTAAAAGGAATAAAATAATAATTAAAATGTACAGATGATCGATGTCATTTGATCAATAAAAAACAATGCTTAAACACCTTAACTAGTAAGGGTAAGTAGAGTATCGTATCCACGAGGAGTATGTGGGAAGTGTTACATTGTTACAATGATTCAAAGACAGAAAATAATAAACTCTTTTGGATTTGGGTTTAAAACAATAATGAGAGAGGTAATCCTCTCCAGGGTTTGGGTATGCAAACACAAGTTCATCCAAGAAAATTAGCAAGCGATTACATAGACATAATCATACGGTTCAATTGAATTCAGTGATAATATGAGAACCCGTTGTAAATAAAACTTATTCTCATACAACCGTCAATGACAAACCAACTCTAATCCAACCCCCAAATTATCCCCGATGTAAAGAAACCCGAGAATATTGAGACTTGAATAACAATTCGAAATCAATCAATGAAGTTTAAAGTATTTAATCAATAAATGAAATCATATGGCTTAACATGCCAATCAAGATTACAAACCAAGCTAATCATACAAGAGATCACAAGTGTTCACAAAACCCTAGACCCAAAGAGGACTACAATGGATTTAGCCACTCATATTCATAACAATAATCAAATCTAGTGTACTAGGACTTACAATCATGAAATATCAAAAACAATCGGTCCAACTATGGTAGAAATCGCCTTCTTGGAGCTTTGGGACAGCTGTAATCGATGGAAGTCGGAATGGGGGCTGCCAATGGTGAAAACCTGATTTAGGTTAATTTTCCCGTAAAACATGTTTCTCGCATACCGCGAAGATGGGAGACAAGTCCCTCGCGTACCGCGAGAGACAAACTAGTCGGGCGCGCCTTTTAAACTCTTCGCGTGTCGCGAAGGACAAAATTACCGGGCAACTTCCTTGATCTCTCGCGTACCGCAAAGAGTTCCACCCAGTACCGCGAAGACCAGAGTTTCCAACAAACTTGACTTTTTGATCCTCGTGCTTCGTGTCCGATTGCTTCGCTTCCGTTTCTCGCTCTTTTAGCACATAAAACATGGGAGGTAGACACAACCACAAACACGCATAAAACCGAACAACTATACAACTCAAAACAACTAAAACGCACATGCAACAGGATATAAACACGAGTTATTAAACCCTACATCACATCCCCACACTTACTCTTTTGCGTCCCGAAAAAGAATTATGCAATGGAATTATAATTGGAACCTGCTCTCACAATCTCATAGAACTAAAACATAATCACACGTTGACTGTAACAATTAGTATTTCTATCCGACTAAACCCAACCACCGATCTATTGAGCCCCCGATTCTGTGATCTACTATCCTATTTATTACCAAGCAACAATTTGTCTATGGATCTCACACTCAGGAAGCTACAACTTAGTCTAATCCCATCTCAAGGTCATGTTTAGGCACGGGTTAAACCTTATAGATTTCCCACCACTATAAACACTAATTTACAAGTTTTTGAAAATTATGGAATTATGGATCGATGGATGCATGTTTTTGAGATTTTATTATTATTTTATGAATGAACCTAACCCATTGGTGTTTCAATCACGCTGGAACACGATATATGACACGTAGGCTGCATTTCTTAAACAATGAAGTACATAAGCTTCAGAGCATGGGTGTATCATTCAAGTCTCCATCCCGAAGGGAAACACGTACTCCTAACTTAATCATACACTACTGATCACTTAAGTCCCGTCCATGGGTGTATCCTCCAAGTCACCATCCCGAAGAGAAACACGTAGACGAAACTCAAGCTTTCAGTTGATTTAATTAAGCTCATGCAAGATGGATAATGGATGCAGGCGCCATCAACTTTTGGATTATTTTCATAAAAGAAAGTGATGTGCCAAGTAATTTTAAAAACTTAGAAACTTTTGCTTATAGTGGCACCTATCACCCTATATTGACAGTTTCGACCTTGCTGACACCCCTAAGATGAGAACCCACAAGACATCCTAAATTAATTATCAATTAAACCTAGATACACTATCAGAATATTTAAACTCTTTAAATCGGTTGGGCCTACTAAAACATTACAAATACGCGCTTTCTATTTATTATTCAATTCAATTACACACGAGCAAAGTTCCAATTGTACCTATCATTTTTCAATTAACAGCACATATTCTAATCCAAGGACATTTTTGAAATTTTTTTACTTTTTATGAATTTTCAACATTTTTTAAATTATACAGACTCAATGAACACTTAGACTAAAGTCTCACTCCCCACACTTAAACACTACATTGCCCTCAATGTAGTAAGAGAAACAAAAACGAAAAGACAAATACAAAATTAAAGAACTTAGCTGGATATGCAATCGTATAGCATTTCATTCACGATCGTGCTCCACAGATGCAAGCGGGTAGCCTTGTGCAAGAATCAAGCAGAAATCGGAAATCAGCAGCCGAATGGAGATTGAGTACATGCAATTAATTCCAATCTACAAAATTAAGCTCAAAGCACACCAACAAGCATCATAACGACTCAATAACAAGACGCAAATGAAATAAAAGACAAGATTGACTCACACAATTAAAAACAAAAATTATGAAAGTTTTTTTTTTTGCGTGTCGCGAAAGGATGGGAGGACATCCTCGCGTACCGCCAGAGACAAGAAACAAGTACCGGACAACCAGTCCCTCGCGTGTCACGAAGAGTTGGGTCCTGGCGAAGACTTGGAAAAATTGCCGGTTGAATCAATCCCTCTCATACCGTGAAGAACTGACACGCGAGGCCCCTTTCTTGACAGAAAGATAAGTTGAAATATGGGTTTTTTGCCTTAAAAAAATTTTCAACTTTTTCAACCCAAAATTTCAACCATGTCCAAAACCTGTTCCTACACTTGAATAATGTTCATACGTACCTAGAACGTGATTCCCCATCATTTCCTTTGCCAAAATCGACACGAAAACCTACAAAGCTTATAAAAACTACGAAAACATACCGAAAACATAAAAATTTACAAAAAGCAACAAATGGTGCCCTACCCCCCAAGTCTTTGTGCATTGCCCTCACTGGCACATAAATGAGCTCGAAGCACCTCAAAGGCTTCCCCACACTTGGCCAATTTCACAACAAACAATGAAATAAAGGAATAAAGTCCTAACTCACTTTCGTAGGCATCACAGGTGCATTTAGCTTATGCACCAAGCCATTTAAACCCTTCGGTAGCCCGAGTGGACGAGTTTAGTCTCGTGAGGGTTTCTAGGGAACACACCCACAACGTTCAAACAATATAACAAAAACTAGACAAAGTAATGCTTAGGTTGCCCCGTAAGAGCGCTAAGTTTAACGTCTTCAACCAGACGTGGTGTACCTGAGATTAGTTACGTGTCTCCATCCTCGAGAATGCTCAAGAAAAACACCTCCACTTGCTTGTCTGGACCATTGATATCATTAGTCTCTAAGTATGGCTTCAAACGATGGCCATTCACTGTTTGCCTCAAATGGTCTTCAAAGTCCTCTATCTCAATGTTACCCGAGTGACCCACTTTAGTCACCAATAGGGACCTGTCCACTTGCTCTTTAACTTACCCGGGAAGAGCTTCAACCTGGAGTTGAACAACCATACCTTTTGCCCAATTGCAAAGATTTTCAACCGGATCTTTGCATCGTGCACCTTCTTCATCTTATCTTTGTAGGCCGAGGCACTCTGGTATGCATCATGTAACCTTTCTGATTTTCATGTTTTTCCTACGTATTTTATGCCGTGCAATAAAAGATTTCAACCTTACATTTATTGTTCATATACACTTACAAGCATACACGCGTTCATTATAATACAATATTAACGAAAACAATCTTACAAACCTCGAGGACCAAACTTGACCAAAACTCAAAACAACATCAATTCTACAAAACTACAGGGACCATTCTTGTAAATATCAAAAAGTACACAAGCACGGTCGTGCTTAGTCCTAAGCACGGTCGCGCCTGTGCCATGACCACGGTCGTGCTTATCATTAAGCACGGTCGCGCCTGAGATTCAGTTTGACTCTGAAAAGGTCAAACCGACTCAAATCTTGTCCAAAAATAAATTGTAAACGTGTTCTAGAATTCGCGAAACTTGCAGAAGACGATATTCGGTGGATCAAGTCCTAAACACGACCAAATACACACGAATACACGCAATCTCGCACCAAACAACCGGACCTTCCTTTCTTAATCAAATCGTGTATTTTTGTTAAATATCAGACGAATTAAACTAATTTAATTCATTCATACGACCCCAATAAATATCCCGCAACCCTAAATCTATCATTACATCGTCTCTATTCCTCTGTCGATCAATCAAGCCGCGAATTCCTACTTCGAAGCCGACTGCACTTGTTGCCCAATCTAAACAGGTTAGTAATAGTTCATTAGGATTGTCTCTCCAAGCTAATCGAGAGCCCTAACTTAATTCGTAACCACATTACATGATTTTACAGAATTGAATCTGAGTTTTGATAAAAAAATGGTTTTAATCGATCGACACGTTAAACAGGATATAAACCTAATTAAATGGTGTAATTCGATTCGAAAACATCATATCAATGAAAACCCTAAGTTTCTAATCTGTTTTATTACAAGAATCAGGCGAATTTCTTCTGGAATTGACCAGACACGGTCGCGCCAGCCTATGAGCGCGGTCGTGCCTGACCAAGCACAGTCGTGCCCCGTAAGAGGCCCGGTCGTGTTTACCGATCAAACCAAGTCCTGACCTAGTCAAAACCCTAGGCGCGGTCGTGCCGGATACGGACGCGGTCGTGTCTCAGGACCAGACTCTTGTTTTGACTTCTGACCAACCACGGGCGCGTTACCGACCAAGCGCGGTCGCGTACGTGCCGGGCGCGGTCGTGCCATATACAAGCACGGTCGTGCTCATCCCTCAAACAGAATCTTTACTTTTATTTTTATTCTGTTAATTTGATAAATAAATAACAGTTTAAATAATTATTTTAAGACAAACCCTACACGTTTAAGAATGACAAATTCACTTCCGTCATTAAATAACGCAAATCAATAACACATATACATTGTTCATTAGGTCGAACTTAGCAATCTACAACACACCGCCATTACATACTTGCTTGTGCGACCTACACGCTACATAACACGTGAGTTACATAGCCCCTCTTTTACTCTATTTTACAAACGTTTTGGGGTGGAACATGCGTTCTATTTACATGTTTTCAATTATACACATATACAGTTCCATCCTATGCATGTTTACAGTTTTGCGCTTTGTGCTTGAGTACATTTTGTAGACCAATTATTATGCTCTTCATGTACAATCATTAACTAACAGCCGACAGTAAACAGTGGTAGATCTATTGAGTCTGACAAACCCACCCAGGTAGGGTGACTGTTACTGACAACACAAATTTTGAGTGCAAGTTACAAAGGTTTGATTGTATAGGTCACACGATGTTTTCCTCTCCATAAATGCCTTAATTGTCATGATTGTATTGAACTGTATGCACACAACACGTATTTTGTTATCACGCGATTAAACCTATGTTTTCTCACCAACTTTCTAGTTGACCCTGTTTTAACCATGTTTCAGGTACTAATGTTTGAAGTGATCAAGATATGCTACACATAGGACTTTGGACCTAGAATTTAATTAAACTAGATTATTTGATGTAATTTACATTTATGTTTTGTGGATTGATTGTGCTTTGTTGAACTTATCTATTTGCAATGAAAACAATTATTAATTATTCAAACTTTAGCAAACCATGAGCAATGAACAGTCTGCACGCTTCACGCCCCGACGTTTCCGCCGTCGGTTGGGGTGTGACAGATTGGTATCAGAGCCTTGGTTATAGGGAATTAGGTTATTAGACACCTTTGACCTAGACTATAACTTTAGGATACCCACTTATGCCATGCTTCATGATTTACATGCTATGTGCTACATGCTATATGATATATGCTACATGTTTTATATGTATATATGAATAATAACTTAAATAAACAATATCCCTACCCATATCCTAAACCACATATCCTTCATGCCTGCTTCCATGTCATCATCAACATAACCTGAATCATATTCTTAGACTTGGGTCTATAAAATTTTCTTTTACACCCGTTAAGGTTTTTAGACTTTGTTTAATTGTTAAAGGACACGTGCAATCTGGAAGAGTGACACCTGTATTCTGGGTTTTCTGTCTAGGAAAGCATTTCGTATAAATCCCAACCAACCGAGGGACCCGTATGCTTTCCTGGGAATTCCCGGGATGAGTGTTTACTTATAGGCTAAAGCACGTCTCCTTGATAATTATCTGAGTTTGAATTAACCTTAATATGTCATAGTACTCGAGTGATTATGTCACTATTTGAGTACAATCCAAACTATGAACTACTTGCATCTATTTATTCTTCTATTTAATCCAAGAAAATCTCACAACTCTTATTGTGTCTAAATCTGTAGAATGCCTCCTCGTCGTGTCAACAGCAACAACAGCAATAACACTGACCTGGCTGCTTTACTCACACAGCTGGTGAACCAAATTACCCAAGCCAACAACAACAATAATGGCCATGCCAGTGGAAGTGCTGCTACTGGAGGTGGTGGTGGTGCCAACCCGCCACAATGCACCTTCAAACACTTCAACTCCTGTAATCCCCTCAAATTCTATGGCAGCGAAGGAGCCACGGGACTCCTTCAATGGTTTGAAATCATTGAGAGCACTTTTCTCAATAGTGATTGTCCCGACAACCTCCGTACTCGTCATGCTACTAGTGTCTTTCAAAAAAAGGGCGCTTACTTGGTGGAATGGTGAGAAAAGGACTAGGGGAGTGGATGTAGCAATGGCACTGCCGTGGGATGAGTTGAAAAGGATCATGACTGAGGAATTCTGTCCTCGAAATGAGATGAAAAAGCTAGAAGCGGAATTTTGGGATCTTGCTCAAGATAGTGGTGAAAGCTTAGCATACACCACCCGTTTTCACGAGCTGAGTCTACTTGTGCCACACATGGTTACACCTCTGTCTAGGTGTATTGAAAAGTACATTGGTGGTCTACCTAGACAAATTCAAGATACTGTGGTAGGAGGAAATCCTGCTACTCTGGAGGATGCTATCCGCTTGTCAGCCACACTTACTGACAACCATGTTAAAGCAGGTACACTTACAAGAAAGGGGGCCAAGAAAGTTTCTGACACAACAACACCTTCCGCTCATGTCAAAGAAGTCCAAACTGAACCATACCGTAACACTAGGAAGAGAAAGGTCAAGAACTGTGCTGTAATCACTCCGGCTGCTCCAGTGAATCAAGTTACACCCATAGCTCCAAACCCAGCAAAGAAGCCCTATGGGGGCAGCCACCCACTTTGCAACACCTGCAACTATCATCACCCTCCAGGCATACCTTGTCGTCTTTGCAACCACTGCGGGAAACATGGCCACACAGCCAATATTTGTCGAGCCAAGGCACTTGCCAACCAAACCAACCCAGCAAATCAAGCCAATCATCAAGCAACTAACCAAGCCATCCCCGCCATTGCAAATGGACGTGCTTGCTTCGAATGTGGTGACCCGAACCACTTCCGTAACCAGTGCCCAAGACTGATCAATGTTAACCAAGGCGGAGCTCGTGGGCGTGCTTTCAACATCAACGCCAATGAGGCTCAGGCCAACACTGATGTGGTTAATGGTACGTTCCTTATGAATAATCATTATGCTTCTATACTATTTGATACTGGAGCCGATAAAAGTTTTGTGTCACTAGACTTCGAACCGTTACTTGCAAAAACCCGGTCTAAACTAGAGAAAACCTTTACCGTTGAGGTAGCCGATGGTAACACCGTTGCAATTGACACCATCATTTATGATTGCTCCCTAGAACTAAATAAACACACCTTTCCAATCAACCTCATACCAATGCCATTAGGAAGTTTTGACATCATCGTAGGTATGGATTGGTTGTCGAAGCACCACGCCGAAGTCATGTGCTTTGATAAATACATCCGTATACCACTCCCATCCGGCGAAACGTTGACGGTCTTTGGTGAGAAACCTTGTAAAGGACTCAAACTAATGTCATGCATTACCGTCCAAAAGTATATACGAAAGAAGTGCATGGTTTTCCTAGCCCATGTTATCCAAAAAGAAGACAAAAAGAGGAGTGTACAAGACATCCCCATCGTTCGGGATTTTCCTGAAGTTTTTCCTGATGACTTACCAGGTCTTCCACCTGTTCGGCAAGTGGAATTTCGCATCGATCTTGTACCTGGAGCAAACCCGGTGGCTAAAGCTCCATACCGGCTTGCACCTTCCGAGATGCAAGAACTTGCAAGTCAACTTCAAGAACTCGCCGACAAAGGTTTCATACGGCCGAGTCATTCACCGTGGGGTGCACCAGTCTTGTTTGTTAAAAAGAAGGATGGTTCATTTCGCATGTGTATTGACTATCGAGAACTCAACAAGTTTACAATCAAAAACCGCTACCCTTTACCTAGGATTGACGATCTCTTCGATCAACTCCAAGGTTCTATCTACTTCTCGAAGATTGATCTTCGATCTGGTTATCATCAACTCCGTGTGCAAAAGGAGGATATTCCCAAGACTGCCTTCCGAACGAGATATGGTCACTACGAGTTCATGGTTATGCCTTTTGGGCTAACCAATGCACCTGCTGTCTTCATGGACCTCATGAATCGCATGTGCAAACCATACCTTGATAAATTTGTTATCGTGTTCATTGATGACATCTTGATCTATTCAAGAACTAAGGAAGATCATGAACAACACCTTAGGTTGATTTTGGATCTCTTGAAAACCGAACAGCTATACGCCAAGTTCTCCAAATGTGAATTTTGGCTAAAAGAAGTTCAATTTTTGGGTCACGTTGTCAATGAAACGGGAATTCATGTTGACCCCGCCAAAATTGAAGCTGTTAAGAATTGGAAAGCTCCTAAAACCCCTACCGAAGTTCGTTCGTTTCTTGGCTTAGCAGGTTACTATCGAAGGTTCATCTCTAATTTCTCCAAGATCTCTGTTCCCCTCACTGCCTTAACCCAAAAAGGTAAACCCTATGAGTGGGGACCGAAACAAGAAGAAGCCTTTCAAATTCTCAAGCAAAAGTTGTGCAATGCTCCTATCCTCACCCTTCCTGAAGGTGAAGATGATCTAGTTGTTTACTGTGATGCTTCAAACCAAGGTCTTGGTTGCGTTCTCATGCAACGAGGCAAGGTGATCGCTTATGCATCAAGACAACTCAAAATCCATGAGAAGAATTATACGACGCATGATCTGGAGTTGGGTGCTGTCATATTTGCGTTGAAGATTTGGAGACATTATCTCTATGGCACGAAATGTGTGGTGTTCACCGACCACAAAAGCCTCCAACATATCTTCAACCAAAAGGAACTCAACATGAGACAACGACGTTGGGTTGAACTCCTCAACGATTACGATTGCGAGATTCGTTATCATCCCGGCAAGGCTAATGTTGTAGCCGATGCACTAAGTCGCAAGGAACATGTCATACTTCAAAGTGTCAAGATCCATTCCGATATTCAAGTTCGTATTCTAGAAGCTCAACATGTCTCGGTTACCGAGGGCAATATGTATGAGGAAATGTCTTGTGGTGCTGAATTCCAATTAGAGACTAAGACCAATGGCTTGCTTTATTTTCTAAATCGTATTTGGGTTCCCGATCGTAACGATCTCCGAGCATTCATCATGACCGAAGCACACAAGTCTCGATATTCTATCCATCCTGGTGCGGATAAAATGTACCAAAATCTTCGTCCACAATATTGGTGGCCTGGTATGAAGAAAGACATTGCTTTGTTTGTAGCAAAATGTCTCACATGTTCTAAAGTCAAAGCTGAGCATCAACGTCCTTCTGGGTTACTTGAACAACCGGAAATCCCCGTGTGGAAATGGGAGAATCTAGCTATGGAGTTCATCACTAAACTCCCTCGCACTTCGAGCGGTTATGACAGCATCTGGGTGATCATTGACCGTCTCACTAAGTCCGCACACTTCTTGCCTATCCGTGAAGACTATAAGGTTGAGAAATTGGCCCGAATTTACATTGACGAGATCGTGAGTCGTCACGGTGTTCCTTTGAACATAATCTTCGATAGAGATGCTCGTTTCACTTCTCGGTTTTGGCAATCTCTCCAAAAGGCACTTGGTACACGATTGGATTTGAGCACGGCCTACCATCCCCAAACTGATGGTCAGACCGAGCGAACAATCCAAACCCTGGAAGACATGCTGAGAGCCTGTGTCATCGACTTTGGTGGCAATTGGGATTCACATTTGACACTTATCGAATTTTCCTACAACAATAGTTACCACACCAGCATCGACATGGCTCCGTTTGAAGCTCTCTATGGTCGTAAGTGTCGTTCTCCCATCTGTTGGAACGGGATTGGTGAAGCACAAATCACCGGTCCCGAGTTAATTCAAGAAACCTCCGACAAGATTATCCAAATCCGTGACAACATTCGAGTTGCGAGGAGTCGGCAAAAGAGCTATGCCGACAATCGACGCAAACCCTTGGAATTCCAAGTTAGTGATCTTGTACTTCTAAAGGTGTCTCCTTGGAAGGGGGTGATCCGTTTTGGGAAGAAAGGCAAGCTAGCACCTCGCTATGTGGGTCCATTCAAGATCCTTGAAAGGATTGGGAAAGTGGCTTACAAGCTCGAGCTACCCCCATCACTTGGCAGCGTACATCCTACATTTCATGTGTCCAACCTCAAGAAGTGTCTTGCTGATGAAAACCTTCATATACCCCTTGACGATGTGCGCATTGATGAAACGATGCACTTCGCTGAAAAACCAGTCGAGGTTATGGATCGTGAGATAAAACAACTCAAGCGCAGCCGTATTCCTATTGTCAAGATTCGTTGGGAATCTAAACGAGGACCCGAGTTTACTTGGGAACGAGAAGACCAAATGAAGCTCAAGTACCCACATCTTTTTGCTGAAGCAGTAGCCTCAACCAGTTGAATTTCGGGACGAAATTCCCTCAACCTGGGGATACTGTAACCTTTCTGATTTTCATGTTTTTCCTACGTATTTTATGCCGTGCAATAAAAGATTTCAACCTTACATTTATTGTTCATATACACTTACAAGCATACACGCGTTCATTATAATACAATATTAACGAAAACAATCTTACAAACCTCGAGGACCAAACTTGACCAAACTTGACCAAAACTCAAAACAACATCAATTCTACAAAACTACAGGGACCATTCTTGTAAATATCAAAAAGTACACAAGCACGGTCGTGCTTAGTCCTAAGCACGGTCGCGCCTGTGCCATGACCACGGTCGTGCTTATCATTAAGCACGGTCGCGCCTGAGATTCAGTTTGACTCTGAAAAGGTCAAACCGACTCAAATCTTGTCCAAAAATAAATTGTAAACGTGTTCTAGAATTCGCGAAACTTGCAGAAGACGATATTCGGTGGATCAAGTCCTAAACACGACCAAATACACACGAATACACGCAATCTCGCACCAAACAACCGGACCTTCCTTTCTTAATCAAATCGTGTATTTTTGTTAAATATCAGACGAATTAAACTAATTTAATTCATTCATACGCCCCAATAAATATCCCGCAACCCTAAATCTATCATTACATCGTCTCTATTCCTCTGTCGATCAATCAAGCCGCGAATTCCTACTTCGAAGCCGACTGCACTTGTTGCCCAATCTAAACAGGTTAGTAATAGTTCATTAGGATCGTCTCTCCAAGCTAATCGAGAGCCCTAACTTAATTCGTAACCACATTACATGATTTTACAGAATTGAATCTGAGTTTTGATAAAAAAATGGTTTTAAACGATCGACACGTTAAACAGGATATAAACCTAATTAAATGGTGTAATTCGATTCAAAAACATCATATCAATGAAAACCCTAAGTTTCTAATCTGTTTTATTACAAGAATCAGGCGAATTGCTTCTGGAATTGACCAGACACGGTCGCGCCAGCCTATGAGCGCGGTCGTGCCTGACCAAGCACAGTCGTGCCCCGTAAGAGGCCCGGTCGTGTTTACCGATCAAACCAAGTCC
Organism: Smallanthus sonchifolius; assembly: GCA_023525975.1. Taxonomy (NCBI): domain Eukaryota; kingdom Viridiplantae; phylum Streptophyta; class Magnoliopsida; order Asterales; family Asteraceae; genus Smallanthus; species Smallanthus sonchifolius. Next base: position 67,826,242 of record CM042029.1, read on the forward strand.
TGACCTAGTCAAAACCCTAGGCGCGGTCGTGCCGGATACGGACGCGGTCGTGTCTCAGGACCAGACTCTTGTTTTGACTTCTGACCAACCACGGGCGCGTTACCGACCAAGCGCGGTCGCGTACGTGCCGGGCGCGGTCGTGCCATATACAAGCACGGTCGTGCTCATCCCTCAAACAGAATCTTTACTTTTATTTTTATTCTGTTAATTTGATAAATAAATAACAGTTTAAATAATTATTTTAAGACAAACCCTACACGTTTAAGAATGACAAATTCACTTCCGTCATTAAATAACGCAAATCAATAACACATATACATTGTTCATTAGGTCGAACTTAGCAATCTACAACACACCGCCATTACATACTTGCTTGTGCGACCTACACGCTACATAACACGTGAGTTACATAGCCCCTCTTTTGCTCTATTTTACAAACGTTTTGGGGTGGAACATGCGTTCTATTTACATGTTTTCAATTATACACATATACAGTTCCATCCTATGCATGTTTACAGTTTTGCGCTTTGTGCTTGAGTACATTTTGTAGACCAATTATTATGCTCTTCATGTACAATCATTAACTAACAGCCGACAGTAAACAGTGGTAGATCTATTGAGTCTGACAAACCCACCCAGGTAGGGTGACTGTTACTGACAACACAAATTTTGAGTGCAAGTTACAAAGGTTTGATTGTATAGGTCACACGATGTTTTCCTCTCCATAAATGCCTTAATTGTCATGATTGTATTGAACTGTATGCACACAACACGTATTTTGTTATCACGCGATTAAACCTATGTTTTCTCACCAACTTTCTAGTTGACCCTGTTTTAACCATGTTTCAGGTACTAATGTTTGAAGTGATCAAGATATGCTACACATAGGACTTTGGACCTAGAATTTAATTAAACTAGATTATTTGATGTAATTTACATTTATGTTTTGTGGATTGATTGTGCTTTGTTGAACTTATCTATTTGCAATGAAAACAATTATTAATTATTCAAACTTTAGCAAACCATGAGCAATGAACAGTCTGCACGCTTCACGCCCCGACGTTTCCGCCGTCGGTTGGGGTGTGACACATCATCCGTTAGCTCTTCCTACTCACTTAAGCATAGTTGTCTTTGTTTACCTGCAACATCATAATCAAGATTAACATTTTTAATAGCCCATAGTGCTCGATGAGCCAACTCAACAGGTAAATGACATCCCTTCCCATAGACCAACCGGTATGGAGTAGTGCCAATAAGTGTTTTGTAAGCAGTATGGTATGCCCACAAGGCATCATTTAGCTTGTTTGACCAATCCTTGCGGTCAGACCGTACTATTTTCTGCAAAATTTCTTTGATTTGCCTATTGGACACCTCCACTTGTCCACTTGTTTGGGGATGATAAGGTGTGGCAATCCGGTTGTCTACACCATATCGTTTCAACAGTTTGTCAAAATGAAAATTCTTAAAATGAGATCCCCCATCACTTATGATCACCCGAGGGAGCCCAAATCTAGAAAAAATGTTAGACTGCACAAACTTGCAAACCACACTATGTCTTGGTGGCAATTGCTTCTACCCATTTTGACACATAGTCAACTGCCACCAAGATGTACAAATGTCCAAAAGAATTTGGGAACGGGCCCATGAAGTTAATCCCCCAAACATAAAAAATATCAACCACAAGGATTGGTTACATGGCATCTCATTCCTCTTAGTGATACTACCCATCTTTTGGCAATTAGTACAAGTCCTAGCAAACTCAAAGGCATCTTTAAAGATGGTGGGCCAAAATAACCCACAAGATAATATCCTATGCCCTGTTTTCTGGCCACTAAAATGGCCACCACACGTAGACGCATGTGCAAGCTCCAACACAGCCAGGATCTCTAACTCAGGAATGCAACACCTAATGAGTTGGTCCGCTCCCACCTTGAACAAATCCGGTTTATCCCAGATGTACTGGTTGACCTTTGTCAGGAACTTGTTCTTCTTCTTCTTGGTCTAGTCTTCAGGAATAGTACCTGTAACCAAATAGTTAGCAATACCTGAATACCAAGGATCAGAAGATGAGACAGACATTAAACACTCATTAGGAAACCGCTCGTTAATTTCAGGAGTGACATCCTCCTCTTCCCTTTGAATCCGTGATAGATGGTCAGCCATGAAGTTCTCGCATCCTTTCTTGTCCTGGATCTCTAGATCAAATTCCTGAAACAACAGGACCCACCTGACCAACCTAGGCTTGGCATCCTTCTTTGCCATCAAATATCGGACAACTGCATGATCAGAATACACAATTACTTTGCTACCCCAAATATAAGACCGAAATTTATCTAAGGCATAGACAACTACAAGCAACTCCTTCTCTGTTGTGGTATAATTCAATTGAGCACCAGAGAGGGTCTTGCTTGCATAGTAAATGACAACGGGTCTCTTATCTACCTTTTGACCCAAAACAGCCCCAACCGCATAATCACTCGCATCACACATTATTTCAAAAGGAAGATTCCAGTCGGGTGATTGCAAGATTGGGGCTTGTACGAATTGATCTTTTAAAACATGGAAAGCATTTAAACAATTTTGATCAAATTCAAAAGGCACATCTTTAAGAAGTAAGTTACATACAGGTTTTGTGATGACACTAAATCCCTTAATAAACCTACGGTAAACCCGGCGTGCCCTAGAAAAGAGCGCACACCCTTGACGTTCATCGGGGGAGGTAGTGTTGAAATGGCACTAATTTTGGCTTTGTCTAACTCAATCCCCCGACTTGACACAACATGACCCAACACAATACCCTCTTGAACCATGAAATGACTTTTTCCCCAACTTGGAACCAAATTAGTTTCGACACATCGTTGTAAAACTTTAGACAATTCATGTAAAAAACCCTCAAACGATGAGCCAAAAACTGAGAAGTCATCCATAAAGACCTCAAGCAACTCCCCGACCATGTCCGAGAAAATACTCATCATACACCTTTGAAAGGTGGCCGGGGCGTTGCACAACCCAAATGGCATCCTCATAAAAGCAAAGGTACCATAAGGGCATGTGAAGGTGGTCTTCTCTTGATCATCAGGATGGATGGCTATTTGGTTATAACCTGAGTAACCATCTAGAAAGCAGTAAAATTTCTGACCTGATAGCTTCTCTATAATTTGGTCAATGAATGGCAAATGAAAATGATTCTTCGATGTGGCAGCATTCAGTTTTCTGTAATCAATACACACACGCCACCCGGTTACCTACCGAGTGGCAAGTTGCTCACCATCATCACCTGTTATTACCTGGATACCTGCTTTCTTGGGCACTGTTTGGGTTGGACTCACCCATGGGTTGTCAGAAATGGGATAGATGATCCCGACGTCCAACCACTTCAACACCTCCTTCTTGACAACTTCCCGCATGTTGGGATTCAATCGACGTTGTCCCGTGAAGGTCTGGCATCTATGTCTGTTATGATCTTGTGCATCACAATGGAAGGACTAACACCCTTCAAATCAGCAATGGTCCAACCAATTGCCGCTTTGTGATCTTGAAGCACCTTCAATAGTGCCTTCTCCTGCTCTTCATCCAGGTTGGATGCAATGATGACAGGTAGAGTCTCACCCTCCCCTAGAAATGCATACTTTAGGTTTTTGGGGAGGTCCTTCAACTCTACCTTTGGGGGGCTTACAAGTGATGGTTGTAGCCCCGAGTCAATCTCTATTGGTAGACTCTCCACATGATGTGTCCATGGAGGTCTACCATCCTTCACAGCTAGAGCTTCAACAAGCTTTTCTTCTTCCTCCAAATCAAGCTCCAGTTCCTATTCAAACCTGTCACAAACAAAACACTCCTATGTGGATTCATCCTCAGAATGAGGATAGCATCCTTCAATGATGTCTGCCATAAAACATTCATCACTTGACAGAGGGTTAGATTCATTTGAAAAGATATTTAAACGGACCCTTCTATTGCCAAATGTCATATCAACTGTGCCTAAGCGACAGTCAATCAAAGAGTGGGATGTGGTTAAGAAGGGTCGACCCAAGATGACAGTTGGTTTAGTGACCTTTTCAGATTGCACATAGTCAAGAACCAAGAAATCCACCAGATAGTAGAATTGATCCACTTTTACTATCACATCACGAACAATCCCTCTTGGGAGTTTAGGGGTCAAATCCGCTAACACCATGGTGGTATTGGCTCGACGTAAAGGACCAAAGTCATATTGGTCATACAAAATCACAGGAAGGATGCTCACACTTGCTGCAAGATCCAATAGCGCCTTGCTCATTTTGAAATCACCCACTCGTATAGAAATTATGGGCGCTCATGGATCTTGGAGTTTAGGTGGAAGAGAGCCGGTCAAGATTGCATTTACTCGTGCATTCAGGTCAAGATTTTCAGGAATTTTGTGGTGCCTTTTCTGAGTGCACAAGTCTTTCAAATACTTAGCATAAACCGGTATCTATTTAATTGCATCAAGAAGAAGTATATTAATTTTTACTAGTTTGAAGAGTTCCCAGATTTCCTCTTGTTGAGGACCTCGCTTCTTGACTGCCACCTGTTTACCTGCATTCACTAAAGAAGCAGGAATGGCACCTTTGGAGGCACCACTCCCCCATTATCAACAGTAGATGATGTTTTAGGAAAAGGTGGTTCTTTTGGAAAAGCAACCCGTGTAACCGGAATCGGTTCGGGTTCATCATCACTAACATCATTCTCATCAATGTCCTCCACCACACCATCAACAAAAGGTGGTGAAGGTGCAACCTTATTATCATAAATCTTACCACTTCGGAGAGTACTAACCTTGCCCACGTGGTTGTTCTTCATGTTTCTATTCCCCGAAGTGTGATGAGATGGGTTGGTCACCGTGTCACTTGGAAGCTTTCCACTACTCTTCTTCAACTCTGCTATTTCAATGGCAAATTGCCCCATTTGAGTAGTCATGACTTGGAAGGCTTTATCACGCATATCATCGGCTTGACTCTTCTTTTGCAAGTATTGTTGGATAGACTTCAATAGATCCAACATCACACCCTCACTGCTCTGATTGGAGGATCCAGATGATCCTCCTTGCTCATTCCCCCTTTGATACCCCCGTTGGTTGTTGTTTTGGTTTCGGTGCGGGAATGGTTGTTGAGCTCTTTGACCACTACCTTGAAAGTTGGGGTTAGCTTGATTTGAGGCATCACCATAACGGAAGTTGGGATGATATCTAAGGCCCGGGTGGTACTTGTTGGAGTTCATATCATAGCTTCTACCACCCCCTTGCACATAGTTTACATCTTCAAAGTTACCTGTACAAGTGGCACCATTATGCCCCAACTCTCCACACTACTCACATACCTCATACTGTTGGCCCCCAATACCCATGTTGGCAACATGTTTCTCTAACTTCTCTAGCCTGCTTGCCTCAACACTAGGGCTATCAACCATTCTAACCACCGAATGCCTTGCCCGCCTTGAAGACTGGGCTTTCCTCTTGGATGTCACATCCATCCTCTCTAGATAATCCCAGTCAACATCCTCAAAATTGGTACCGAATGTACCGTTAGAGATAGAATTAAGGTCATGAGCATCATCATCTGTCAAGCCTTCATGGAAGGCATTCAACATCTCCCACATTCGCAAACCGTGGTGTGGACAATTCTTTATCAACATCTTGAATCTAAGGAAAGAGTCATGAAACAACTCCCCATATTGTTGTTGGAAGTTCCTGATGTTCTTTCTTGCATCACTAGTTCTTTGATTGGTGTAGAACTCATCCAAGAACTGTTGTTGCATATCACCCCAAGTGTAGATAGAAGCTGAAGGCAAAGAATGAAACCACTGTTGAGCCTTGTCTTCTAGGGTGAATTGGAACAATACCAACTTCACATCATCAGGTGTGAATCCCTGTCCCCTAATGGTGTTGCACATGGCATCATAAGCACTCAGATACAAATATGGCTCTTCTGTTCCTCGACCATGATACTTAGGCAAATTTTGGATTGCCTGAGAACGCACTTCAAATGACCTTCCATGTTGTTGTGGAATAACAACTAGAGATGGATTGTAAGCAATAGATGGTCTGAAGTGGTTCTCAACTCCTCTGACAGGGCCTGTCATGCCTCCTTGGAATGCCTCCCGGATTGTCAACAGGAGGAGTGGCATTCCTAGGACCCGGTCGTCTTTGCCTGTTAATAGGCTGCTGTCGTGGTGGGATTAGTGTAGGAATATCATGCTGAGGTGGTTGCTGTGGAAACTTGTGATAAAAATGATGCTCATTTGACCTTTCAAACCGAATACCTGTATCGTGTCTCCTATACACCGGTGGCCTAACCCTCTGTCTTTCCCTTCTGTCAACACCCTCATCCTCATAACCCTCAAACTCATCATCATCAAAACCATCTGTCTCGTCCTCATAATCTAACCCTGAACTGTATGGATGAAAACCTAGTGGTGGAGTTGAGTGAAATATGGACAGATTTGTGATTGGGGGTGGTAGGGGATCTGTCACTACTCTCACATATGGTGAAGAATAGTGAGCTTCAGGTTTAACTCAAAGAATTGGCTTACTTGTGGTAGGGAGTGACCAAAGTTTGGTAGTGGTGGGATTTGGCTAGTGGATTGGTTGAGGTTCTCATCTGTTCTTGGTGAAGGAACAAATGATGAGAACATGCCTAAGGTGGCTTGCTTCTCTAGTGGTAACTGACCTGCAGGAGGCAGATCAGATTTCTTCCCATGATCCTGTTTATTCTCCATGTTAGTTGGAGAAGACACAACCCGGTTAGTTCTATGAAAAACCCTATTCTGTCCGGCAGTTTTCTCAATTTCTAGATCAAAGAGCAATGGGGAGGATTTGTTGGAGTATCTTGTATGATGCATACAACTGAAAAATCACCTGCACAACACAAACAAGAAAACCCGTGTAACACTGAACAAAACAAAATAAAAAAAGACAACAAAAGTAAATAAGAATTTTGATTTGTTGTGAGATGTAGCAAACAATAACAAATTAACACTAAGCGCACTAACTCCTCGGCAACGGCGCCATTTTGATCGATGTCGTTTGGTCAATCAAAAACAATGCTTAAACACCTTAACTAGTAAGGGTAAGTAGAGTATCGTATCCACGAGGGGTATGTGGGAAGTGTTACTTTGTTACAATGATTCAAAGACAGAAAACAATAAACTGATTTGGATTTGGGTTTAAAAAAATAACAAGAGAGGTAATCCTCTCCGGGGTTCGGGTATGCAAACACAAGTTCATCCAAGACAATTAGCAAGCGATTACATAGACATAATCATACGGTTCAATTGAATCCAATGATAATATGAGAACCCGTTGTAAATAAAACTTATTCTCATACAACCGTCAATGACAAACCAACTATAATCCAACCCCCAAATTATCCCCGATGTAAAGAAACCCGAGACTATTGAGACTTGAACAACAATTCAAAATCAATCAATGAAGTTTAAAGTATTCAATCAATAAATGAAATCATATGGCTTAACATGCCAATCAAGATTACAAACCAAGCTAATCATACAAGAGATCACAAGTGTTCACAAAACCCTAGACCCAAAGAGGACTACCATGGATTTAGCCACTCATACTCATAACAATAATCAAATCTAGTGTACTAGGACTTACAATCATGAAATATCAAGAACAGTCGGTCCAACTATGGTAGAAATCGCATTCTTGGAGCTTTGGGACGGCTGAAATCGATGGAAGTCGGAATGGGGGCTGCCAATGGTGAAAACCTGATTTAGGTTAATTTTTCCTGTAAAACATGTTTCTCGCGTACCGCGAAGATGGGAAACAAGTCCCTCGCGTACCACGAGGGACAAACTAGTCGGGCGCGCCTTTTAAACTCTTCGCGTACCGTGAAAGGCTTGAACAAGTTCTTCGCTTGTCGCAAAGGACAAAATTAACGGGCAACTTCCTTGATCTCTTGCGTACCGCGAAGAGTTCCACCCAGGTCTTCGCGCAGAGTTTCCAGCAAACTTGACTTTTTGATCCTCGTGCTTCGTGTCCGACTGCTTCGCTTTTAGCACATAAAACCTGAGAGATAGACACAACCACAAACACGCATAAAACCGAACAACTATACAACTCAAAACAACTAAAACGCACACGCAACGGGATATAAACACGGGTTATTAAACGCTACATCAATGGACACTTATGCTTATGTTTAGTTTGGATTTATAAACTTATATTTACGAATTTTCATATTACATAGTTATTATTAACTAAATTAAAGACAACGCATGAATAGTGAAGCAGCCAGACTGCTCAAGCAGGTAGCCAGCTGATTTTGTTTTTACATTTTTACCTTAAAGACCAAGGTTTTTTTTTTTTTTTCCCTCCCTCTCTTGCTCATGCATTGAACATTTATTTTCACACATATTAAAATAAAGAGTGGTGGTGGAGTTGCTTTACTCCATTGCCAATGAAGGAATCGACTTAGATTCAATCCTTATAGGCTCACACCCCCTTTCTTGCCCATTTTCTCTTTTTTTCCCTCTTTTTTTTCATTTTTTTATTCTGTTAACCTTTTTTTATACAGTTCTTTTGTTTTTTAAATTCTTTTATTTTATTTCTTTTTTTCATCGAACTTTCCGTTCCTATTTAATTGTTTTGTTACCGTTTTTATCAACGTTTAGGCGTTATTTTTTTAACGGTTTTGTTTCTTTATGTAACCTTTTGGATACTATTAACATTCTCTTAACTACGTGCACGTTTTTTATTTTTTATATAAAATTTCGAAGACGTTAAGTTTTTACGCTTCTCTTTACCCACTTCACCACGTCAGTGTCGTTTCAAACTTTTAAATCCGGTTGTGACAAATGCGCTCAAGAATGCAAAACTTTTTAATATTGTTTACGCCGCAACTAGGGATGAGATCGGTACCGTACCGGTACCGATACCGAAAATACCGGTACCGAATTTAAATGGGTACCGATACCGGTACCGAATTTATCGGTACGGTATGGTACCGGTATTCGTCACAAAATGTTCATCTTTTTCGGTACCGGTACAGGTACCGAATTTATGGAAAAGTGGGTACCGATACCGGTACCGAATCTATCAGTACGGTACCGGTTCGGTACGGTAGCGGTACCGGTACTCGGTACCAAATGCTCATCCCTAGCCGCAACCCGATACATAATACCCTTTTCTATCTTTGTTTCGATCTACATAACCTAGCCGCGAAAACTGTTCCTGTTATGTATTTTACCACGTTAAAGTCATCGGTGCAACATATGTAACGAGGTTCGTAAACGCACCGCATCGCGCCGGCTTAAATTCTAGTTTAACCACAAGTGTTGAATAATTATCTATATTTGAAAGACTTTATGCAAGGAAAAATAAATTTGAACGATTCAGTTTTTTAATAAGAAATAAAGACCACCAGGTCAAGGCAAAATGTCCACATCTTAAAATTACAAATCGTTTGATACTTAAGGAAAACTATCATGAACTATAAACAAATTTTACCAAATTAAATCATAAACCCCAAATTCAAACAATTAGACAAAGGGTACAAAAAAAGATAAAAATGCTATAAAGGCAATCATAAACCCCAAACAGGCAAATATACAAACCTAAAAGCCGTTGCCAGTGAACATCAACATGCCTGCAACGAAAACAAACCATGAATAAACAACCGAGAACGACGGATTCACGAAGTAAGATGAAATCTAAAAGGAATAAGAAAAGGACGAAAACACACGATGAAGATCGAGATCGATGAAATCGGCCCGAGAGAAGATTCATAACACGCGAAAGAGAAGAAAAAAAAGGAACATGATACCCGACTGAAGAGCAGAAAGAAAAAAATCAACCCAATGGTTAACAAACAACATCCTACCAGTCCAACCAAGCCACAAATGCATTAAAGTAACTCCAAATCAAACCTATAACTCCGACGTAATACGTTTAAAATAATAACTAAATCCACCGACACTGCTTAAGTTTAGTTTAAATTTACAAACTTATATTTACGAATTGTCATATTAAATATTTAATCACAAGTGTTGAATAATTATCTATATTTGAAAGACTTTATGTAAGGAAAAATCAATGTGAATGATTTAGATTTTTTTTAATAACAAATAAAGACCACTAGGTAAAGGCAAAATGTCCACATCTTAAAATTACAAAATCGTTTGATACTTATAGGAAATAAAGACCACCAGGTCAGGGCAAAATGTCCACATACTTATAAAATTACAACGGATTTAGATCTTTCAATTTTCTAGAGTCAACTTTGTTTGATCTCATTTCTCAAGAGGAATTGAAGAAACAAGATGACATACACCGGCATGGAATTGTTCATGGAAAAACTGAAGAAGATGATTTACAGGACGGATAATCCACAGATCAACAACCACCAGTTAATTTTATCTGAAAAGATTCAATTTCAACTGCTATACGTGGAGCTCGGCTCCACGATCCAAAACCTTTACGTTGAGAAAGAAAACGGCATACACGAACTTGATGAAGTAAAAAACTGAAGAAAAGATTCAAAGATGTAGCAGAAGAGGCACATGATATTGTTGATCGGTTTGTATCAGATGTCCTTTTAATAAGTAAAAGCCTTCCAATGAGATCTGATACATTTGAAGGCACTTTGAAGAAAAGATTCAAAGATACGGCCGATGATTTTGTTGATCTGTTTGTATCTGATGACCTTTTAAAAAGTAAAAGGCTTCCAATGAGATCTGATACATTTTAAGGCACTCTGAATCTTGTGGATATTATGAATTCAATCTTGTCTATAAAGGAAGAGTTCTTTAGCATCCTTGAAACCAACCTCCTCACAACTCAACGTCCGGCTGTGGCTGGAACTTCCGGCACCATAAATTTACCAAGATCGAAGACCTTACGGGATGAAATTATCGTGGGTCTTGATCATGATGCTGAGTTGATAAGGGACAAACTTGTGGAAGACAAGAAGCAGCTGGATGTTGTCTCTATTGTTGGTATGGGCGGACTTGGTAAGACTACTCTTGCTACCAAAGTATTCAATGAACCTTTTGTTGTGTATCATTTCGATGTGCGTGGATGGGTCACTGTCTCTCAAACATATGAAAGAAATGATTTGTTAGTTAAAATTTTGGAATCCATTGGCTTAAAACTAGACACTCTAGTTGCTAGTTATTCTCAACTTCATCAAAAGTTGCATCAAAGACTAATAGGCAAGAGATATTTGATTGTCATTGATGATATCTGGAGCACTAAGGCTTGGGATGACATCAAACAAGTTTTCCCCGATAATAACACCAGAAGTCGACTTCTGCTCACTAGTCGCCTCAACGAAGTTGCTTACCATGCAACACCAAGAACAAACGGTTTGATTCATCAGTTACGGTATTTAACAAATGAGAAAAGTTGGGAGTTGCTTCGTAAGAAGGTGTTCCATGACAATGATTGCCCTGAAACATTGCTCAAACCTGGAATGCAAATTGCAAAAGACTGTCATGGATTACCACTTGCTCTGGTTGTGATAGCAGGAGTTCTAGCCAAAGAAGCACTAAGCAAAGATTCATGAGAAACAATTGCAAAAAATGTGACTTCATACATTGTTAGTGACAGCAGTGACAGGAATTGGCACATGGAAACGTTGGCTCTAAGTATTGACCATTTACCTTCTCACTTGAGAGACTGTTTTCTTTACTTAGGAGGTTTCCCAGAAGATTATACGTTCCGGCCAAGAAGACTGATCTGGTTGTGGATTTCAGAAGGTTTTATACAAGAGACTACAAATCAAAGCTTAGAGGAAACTGCAGAGGATTATTTGATGGAACTAGTAGACAGAAATCTAGTAGTCATTCAGGATAGAAAGTTCAATGGTGCCCTCAAAACATTTTCTGTCCATGATGTTTTGAGAGAACTCTGCATGGAAATAGCATCAAAAGAGGGTTTTTCCTGAAAGTACCCGAAAAGTCACAAGGATCCGATCCTTTTGAGGTGGCACCATACAAGAAGTGCCGCATTTTTGCAAGCCCGAGTACCTGCATCACAACTACCACAAGCATTCGATCATATTTGTCCTTTTATTACCACTCAGACAGAAGGTACTGCATTAATAATTTTTCCCATTCTTGGTTGCTTTTAATGGTATTGGATCTAAGGTGTATTAAACTGGATTTTATTAGCGAGGTGATAGCATTATTAGTTCACTTAAGGTACCTTGCTATTTGGTATAATGGACCTGTCCCGTCCTCAATATGCGATCTTTGGAGCCTTCAAACCCTTATTATTAGAAGAGTCGCTATCCTTGAGCTTTTAACGCGGCCAAATTTAATGCTGCCAAATACCATATCAAACTTGGTGAATCTAAGGCATTTGAAGTGTAACGCGAGTGTTTTGTTTCCTCGAATTCAGAAACCAATGAATCTGTTAACCATTTCCGAAGTGATTTTGGGAAAGGGGGCAAAAGATTTCTTGAAAGGTGTTCCCAGTATCAAGAAGCTTAAGTGTTTGGTTTACCAAGAGATGAAATATGACTTCAGAGCACTCACGTTCCTTGAGACACTAAAGATAGACCGAATCTACGGAAAGAAGGAAGCTATTGTTAGAAATATGTATGTGCCGAGATCCCAAAAGAATAGCATTAGTTTTCCTTCTTCCTTGAAAAAGCTTGAATTAGTACAATGTCATCTTCCTTGGAGTTCCATGTCAGAAATTCAATCTTTACCTCAACTCGAGGTTCTAGAATTACTATTGGATGCCTTTGTGGGACCCCAGTGGGATGCTGGTGAGGAACCATTTCAACAACTAAATTTCTTGAAATTACGACAATTAGATATCACACAATGGGAAGCCTCTAACATCAACTTCCCATGTCTAAAACGATTGCAGGTGGAGGGCTGCATTGGTCTTGACGAGATTCCACTTGAAATCGGGTGCATTCCAACACTTGAGCATATCATAATCAAGAACGGTCTGGACTCTTCAGATAATTCAGGGAAGAAAATTCAAGAAGAGCAACAGTCTGAGGGAAACTTTGATCTAAAGATCACAGTTAGTTATCCTTGGTGGAGAGATGGAAATCGAGAAAGAACTTAAGTTGGAGTGAACTCTTGAAGCTTTGTACGATTTCCGATCCAAGCTGTGGAGCATCGACGGATCGTATATTTATGAAATATAATTCATGCACGTGGAACTTGCTTCTTTCCGTATTATTTGAATAAAATTGCTCGGTCTTTGAGTTCTAATAAAAGTCCTAGTCTTTAGCTTAGTTTACGTTATGTATTCTCTCTATTTAAGAGAGTTCGTATTTCCTTATTTTGTAAGCAATTTCAATTATCAATCAAAGCATGTATCCTTCTGCATCTTTGTTTATCTTAATTCATTCCTGATACCAATAGATTTGGTATCAGAGCCAGGTTTTGATCCAGTTTTCTTGTGTGTGCTTCAACCAACCTTCCTTATGGCCGATCAGACCAGCACGCTGCCTACTGCCCCCATGCCGATTCTGGTGTTTAAAATAGAGGGATATGAATATTGGAGCATACGCATGAAAAAAATTCTTAGATCTCGTGATCTATGGGATCTAGTTCAAGATGGTGTTGATGAATCAAAAAGGATCTAGGCAAACTCAGGAATGCCCACAAAAGAGATGTGCATGCCATGGCTCTCATTCAACAAGCAGTGCATGATCAATTGTTTTCAAGAGTTGCTGCTGCTTCCACGGCCAAAGACACGTGGGAGATACTAAAAATGTAATATGAAGGAGACTCTCAGGTAAAAGCCGTAAAACTGCAGGGTCTAAGAAGAGATTTTGAAAATCTATCAATGAAAGAAGGAGAACTCATCGATGATTACTTTGGACGAGTCATGGCCCTTGTGAGTAAAAAAAGGGCCTATGTTGAGATCATTACTGATCAAACCATAGTTGAAAAGATACTGCGAAGTCTTACTCCTAAGTTTGACAACGTAGTACCTTCAATTGAAGTAGCATATGATATGTCCCGCCTCACCCCCAGTCAATCTTATGGGGTGTCTCCAATCTCAAGAAGAAAGAAGTAATAGCAGGACTCCAGAAAAGCAAAGTGTAAGTGATGAGCAAGCCCTGCAAGTTATGCAAGACACCCCTAATGTATCTAGACAAAATTCATTCCGAGGAAGAGGACGCCTTTCTTGTTGGATATTGGATGTCCGATCATCGTTAATATCAACGTCACTATCGAGGTACGATCTAAATAGTTACACTTTGGAAAACGAGCAGTTGATAATATTTAATTGTTAAATATTAAAGTTCACACAACGCGGTATTATACGACGGATGAATAAATATTTATGACAAATATTTAGTCGGTGGATTCGGGAATTAATTATTCTGAGTAGTAATTAATTAGTAATTCGGTGACTAATTATTTAGAGAAATAATTATTGATGGTTTTAACGTTTAACAGTTAAACGTTAATTATGGTTTTACTAATTATTTATAGTTAGTAAAGTAATGAGGATTCAAAGTAATTAAATAGTTAATTACAATAAATTTATTGTAAATTCCTAATTAAGATGTATTATGTAATTAAGGTATCTATATATACATCCTTAATACTAAAACCCTAATAACCATTCTTGCCACCATTCAAGTTTGTGCAAGAGAGGAGACTGCGACAATCCGGAATTTTTAGACTAACTCTGTTAATTAAATCCAGTTAAGTCTTAACTTATTTATCCTAACCCAAACTTCAGGGACTATTTCTATCTTTAATTAAACAAAAACTAAAAGGACTAGTCTTGCCAAATCCCAAACCTGAATCCGTTGACTTGGAAAGTCAAAATTACACAAATTGAGTTCCTGTTGACTTTTAGAAGTCAAATTCGCAAATTGTAATTCAAATTCAAGATCCTTAATCGATTCCTAGTTGAATTTGTAACTGATATGCACGTTCCGGTCATTATTGATCGTCATTACGGCTCTAATTATCATCATCATTGTCGAATTAAACCCAATAATGGGAATTAAACTCGTAACCGCCGACCATCATCATGTATCCGTCGAATTCGATCATTTTTATCATAATTCTCACAAGCAAACGCACTGCACGCTTTATTCGAACCTCTCTGAAGCTCTTGCACACGTTGATTTGGCCGGAATCGCAGCAAAAGTCACCGTAGATCAAACCCGCCGCCGTCGGATCAAGTTCTAGCCGTGCACTATCAATCCGTAATCTTTTTTTGTAATTGAAACTTCCTACATCTTCGTTTTCATTCCTGTATTGAAAGCCATATGTTAATTAGGACGTATATCATCGAATTCAGGGTAAACCCGATTCTAGGGTTCATACATTTGGGGTTTAATCGATTACCGGCCCAGACTCAATCTCAGTCCAATTAACTTATATGGGTAGTTTCACAACCCTTCACTTGTTAAAAGCCCTATGTTAATTTCATCCTTTATCATCGAATTGAACATGATCCGTAATCTAGGGTTTGTTCTTGATTCAATTTGGGGTTTTTGATCTGGAACCCAACCAAAATGAAATTAATCCACATACACAGATTCGAAATGTCCTAATCAGTAAAAGCCCCATGTTTTTAACAAGTTTTAACATCGAATTTGACAGATTAAATTTCGTGTTCTTGTTCTAGGGTTTCGGTTCTTAAAACTAAGATTAAACGACTTGAAACTCAACGATTTTCAAATTAAATAGCACCCCAGAGTCACCTATATTCGATTTACAAATCCCCTATGTTGTTTTGTTCAACCGTGATCGACATCATGGAAATTGGGGTTGGATTTGGGTTCGGCTAGATGGGAGGGGGGAGGAACTCAGAATGTTTGATTGATAAAACCATTTCAATTTGAGTTTAGGACGCGATGGCCTAGCCGCTGAGATGGTTAAGACTTGGTGCTTGTAGGGGAGAGACTCGGGTTCGAATCCCTCCCCCACTGTTTTGTTTTTAAAACCATATTCCAAGTTCTATTTTGATATAAAATCAAATGTTATATTATTATAATAATATGCTAATATGTTTAAACCGGAAAAACTACCCGTGGACTCGGGAATGATTTTATAAACCCTCCATGTTACGTATTTCTTAATTTTATAATAATATGTATATATTATTATGTAACCATCAATTCCAAATAAAATAATATAAAGTATATTATTTTTCAAACTGTGACTTTTATTAAAATAATGTATTTAATTATATTATTTTCGCCACGATTCTAATCTTTGTGAAACGTTTCAAAACTAATAAATAATATAATTATGTATGTTATTTACTCACGTTTAAATCCCCGAATAAAAATAATAGATTAATTATTTTTGTCACACAATTTAATTATTGTGTTATTTCGCTAAACTTAAAAATAATATAATAAATTATATTATTTTACTAGTCTACTATTTAATGACAAAACACTCGAATATATTTATTATATATTATTTGTCATTCGTCGCGAAACGCATTCATCCCAATTTAGGAATCCGTATTCTCGTAAACTCGTTCGTTTACCCATTAATGCTTAGAATAATCTTCCGTGTGTCATCACAAATCCCAATGAGTCCCTAATTGTTGTTTATAATTCTAGGGCATACGTAAGCCGTTGCAGGCTAACACTTGTGTACCAAATCTCATACTTGTGTGATTACTTTCTACGCAATCAGGTGAGTTTTCACGGCCTCTTTTTACTGTTTTAACTTGGGGGAGAAAGCATGTCACAACTATTTTTGAGATTATTATAATTCATATGTTATCAATGTTAAAGCTAAGCGTAACACGCTATCACTGAAAGTCCTCAACACACATCGAACCGTTAATATGGATCTTAGTGAGGTAATGTTTAGTAGTACTACTGGGTTTGACAAATCCCACCCGCGTTAGTCGCGATAACTCGATTTGAGGTCGAACGGGTGAAATGTTAGCCTACTCACATCGCCAGAGTTGATAGCCCTGGCAGGAGGCAAATAAACAAACAGTCAGCTTCGGTTGCGAGCGCTTAAGTTAAACATGAAACGTAGGTTAGCTACCTATAGATACATATTGAATGAACAATATTGAATGAACAATAATCTGGTAAACGTTTATTTATATATTGAAACCTGTGAACTCACCAATCTCGTGTTGACATCTTTTGTTACATGTTTTCTCAGGTCGCTAAGATAAGGCACAGGTGCACATATAGGACATGCATGGAGTCCTACTATTGAATTATGTTTTAATATTACGTTTGGACTGTTTTAATTTATGTTTGGACTGGACTTTTTGGGCGCGTTTGTTTTGCGCATTTACTTTCTTTATACGCTTCTGCATTTACTCTGATTAATATGATTATTTCATTTGAGTCCCATATAGAGTCCTTCAATGTAACTAATGATTGAGATCCTGGTTTGTCACTTCCCAAACGGTAAAACTCCGTTAGTTGAAATTGGGGGTGTGACAGATTGGTATCAGAGCCATTGGTTACATGTCATAGACGTTTTGTTTTGGCACTTATATATTATGTTACAGGACCATGTCGTCAATCCCACCACCATCACGTAAGGCACCAGGACATGATGCACCTATCCTACCATCCACGGAGCCTAAAAGGCGCCGGACCAGTTCTAGTGGCAATTCGGTTGAGCAGGGTGAGCCGAGTAGCGCGCGAGCAAGGAATACATCACACAATTGGGATTCGTACCCCAAAATGATCCAAAGATGGATCGAGATGGGAAATGTCCCATCACCCTATTTTTGTTCCACTTCCTCATCATCTACCTTACCAAGTTTACCATGTACCATGGAACAAGTTTTTGCGGCTTTTGTATTTTCATGACTAGGGAATTAGGAATTGTGAAAGATGCTACTGATGAGATACCCGGTATTCTACAACGGGAGTTACAAGTAGAAGAGAATAAGGAACATATTGAGCATTTGACCGCCGAGATAGCAGCGACGGATCAGGTCCATGACCATCTAGTGGATAGGGTTCAACATTTAGAAACGAGGGTGGACACCTCAGACCATGCTGCTGAAGGGATTATGGAGAGAGTGACCCATCTGGAAGCCCAAATGCAAGCAGCACTTTGGCCGGAGAATATCCCACTTTCTGATGATGAGGAGGAGCCGTTTGAGGATGAGCCCTTAGAGGGGGAGCCACCCGAGGAGGAGCCGATCAAGATTGATGATGCTCTATCATGCATTTCCTCCGATGATGATGATGTTTGATGATTATTCTATCTTAGCTTTCCTTTCATTTATGCTTTGTTTATGTTCTTTCTATTTCAAACCTAGATGGGTAAGGTTGTTCCCATTCAATAAAAGCATAAGAAATTTGATGTTTTGAATTATTTATCTTGTAGCTTTACAACTTATTTAATTTCGAAATATTAAACGTTGTGTTTAGTTATCATTTCCTTACTTGTACATATAATGTTTGAAATGCGATATATTTCTCATTATTTTGTATTTGTGATTGTGAAGAATTATGTCGGGAAGAGGACGTGGGGGTCGTGCTGGTGGCCGAGGCACCATTAACATGACAACAGCTGAGCTGGCGGCACTAATTAATGATAGTGTGGCTGAGGCTCTAGCAGCATAGAATGATGCAGGTGAATTCATCTCTGAAGACGTCAATGCATCTCTCAAGACATCTTTCCTAAGCTTTATAATCTCGATCCTATATTATGTTTCTAAATCCAGGTCAACAGAATCAGCAACCAGCGTGCACATTCAAGACATTCATGGACTGTAAGCCCCACACCTTTAGTGGAGCTGTCGGACTACTCCGATGGTTCGAGAAAGTGGAGTCAGTATTTGCCATGTGCAACTGTCCCCTGGCCAATCAAGTTAAATTTGCTTCTGGTACTTTGGAGGGCCCGACTCTCACATGGTGGAACGCTCAGGTCCAAATGTTAGGGCTAGCTATGGCCAATGCACTCCCGTGGGAGGAATTCAAGACGATGATGAAGGAGGAGTATTGTCCTCGGGATGAGATTCAGAAGCTGGAAGGGGAATTCTGGAACCTGAAAATGGAAGGTTCTGAAATTGAACTCTACACTACTCGCTCCCATGAGCTTGCTACCATATTCCCACACATGGTGACCCCGGATTACAAAAAGATTGAGCTGTACATTGGAGGTTTAGTGCCTTAGATTCAGAGTATGGTCACCTCATCCAACCCTACTACCATCCAGCAGACCATCAGACTTTCCCACAAGTTAACCGATCAGGCGGTGACTCAATGGACTCTACCCCCGAGGGGTTCGGTTTCTAAATCCACCGGCAACCATAAGCGCAAGTTTGATCATCACTCCAACTCTCACTCCAATTCCCACTCCAAGGGACCCCAGTTTAATTAAACTCAACAGTAGCAGCGAAAGTTTGAGCCTGCTAAGAACTTCAATCAGACGACCTCTTCAGGTCAAAATCAAGGTGGTTATGCGGGGAAATCCCCCAAGTGTAACAAATGCAACTTTCATCATTTTGGGGTTTGTAACCGTTGTCAGCGGTGTGGTAAGATAGACCATGCTGCCAAGGATTGTAGGGGTGAGTTGCAAGTTAAGCAGCCTTTTTCAACAGCCTGGGTCTACAAAGGGTTGCTTCGAGTGTGGGAAGGAGGGACATTTTCGGAAGAATTTTCCTCAGTTGAAGAAGGGAGGTAATGGCAATCACAACCTTGACTAGAACAACAACAATGGAAATAACAATGGTAATAATGGAGGGAATGGTGCGAGAGGACAAGCCTTTGTGCTAGGATCCGAAGAAGCTCGATATGATCAGAATGTGGTCACCGGTAAGTTTCTCTTAAACAATTACTTTGCTTCTGTCCTTTTTGACACTTGTACTGATAGGAGTTTTATATCTAAGAAACTTAGTGATATGATAAAAGGAACTCCAAATCTCCTAGAAGCTAAGTATGTAATAGAAATAGCCGATTGCCACATAATTGAAGCAACCCACATTCTTAAGGGTTGTAAGCTTGAGTTGGCTGGTCATAAACTTGATATCGACCTTATGCCGGTCACACTTGGTAGTTTCGATGTAATTGTCGGCATGGATTGGTTATCTAAAAACCAAGCCGAAATCATCTGTCGTGAGAAAATCGTTCGCATTCCTCTCTCGAGTGGAGAAACTCTTTCCGTTCAGGGTGAAAAGGTTGGTGCAGTCATGGGCATCATATCCTTCATGAAAGCACATAAATGTCTTCGAAAAGGGCATACTGCTATTCTGGCTCTCGTCGCCGAGCAGCCATCTGAGGAGAAAAAGATTGATGATATTCCGATCGTTTGCAACTATCCGAAAGTATTTCCCAAGGATTTGTCTGGTCTGCCACCTCACCGTCAAGTTGAATTCC
The DNA here is from genome assembly GCA_023525975.1 of Smallanthus sonchifolius. NCBI lineage: Eukaryota > Viridiplantae > Streptophyta > Magnoliopsida > Asterales > Asteraceae > Smallanthus > Smallanthus sonchifolius. Next base: position 67,846,536 of record CM042029.1, read on the forward strand.
AAATCGATCTAGCACTCGGAGCGGCGCCGATCACTCGGGCACCTTATAGACTAGCACCAAGTGAATTGCAAGATCTATCTACTCAACTGCATGAATTATTAGATAAAGGTTTCATCCGACCTAGCTCATCGCCATGGGGAACTCCAGTCCTGTTTGTCAAGAAGAAGGACGGGACCTTTCGTATGTGTATTGACTACCGTGAATTGAATAAAGTGACAATCAAGAACCGTTACCCTCTGCCTCACATACATGATCTCTTTGATCAACTCCAAGGATCAAGCTTCTATTCCAAGATAGATCTTAGATCCGGTTACCACCAATTGAGAGTCCGAGATGAGGATATCTCTAAGACTTCTTTCAGGACAAGGTACGGCCACTATGAGTTTATGGTCATGCCTTTCGGATTAACCAACGCACCCGCGGTGTTCATGGACCTCATGAACCGTGTGTGTAAGCCATAACTTGATCAATTTGTCATCGTTTTCATTGACGACATCGTCATTTATTCCAAGAACAAGGAGGAACATGAGGAACATCTACGCTTAATTCTGGAATTACTTAAGTAGGAGAAGCTGTATGCTAAGTTTTCCAAGTGTGAATTCTGGATTCGGGAAGTTCAATTCTTAGGACATGTGGTTAATGAGAAGGGAATACATGTCGATCCATCAAAGATAGAAGCCATCAAGAATTGGGCTGCACTGACGACTCCGACAGAGGTGCGACAATTTCTGGGATTGGCTGGTTATTATCGGAGATTCATTTAAGGATTTTCTAAGATTGCATAACCTCTCACTGCCTTAACTTAGAAGGGTAAATCCTATAAGTGGGGAAATAACCAGGAGTCAACATTCCAACTCCTTAAACAAAAACTTTGTAGTGCAACCATTCTAGCTCTTCTAGAGGGAACAGATGATTTTGTGGTGTACTGCGACGCATCCATTCAGGGTCTGGGTTGTGTCTTAATGCCACGAGAAAAAGTGATCGCATACGCTTCACGACAACTAAAGACTCACGAGCAAAACTACACCACTCATGACCTAGAGTTGGGAGCCATAGTTTTCATGCTTAAGATATGGAGACATTACTTGTACGGTACCAAGTGCACTATCTACACCGATCACAAGAGTCTTCAGCAAATCTTCGAGCAGAAAGAGATGAACATGAGACAACGTCGTTGGGTCAAACTCTTGAATGATTATGACTGTGCGATCCGGTATCATCCGGGTAAGGCTAACGTCGTAGCCGATGCCCTAAGTCAAAAGGAAACCATGCCCAAACGAGTTCGAGCATTCAAGCTTATTATCCACATCGGATTTCCTGACAAAATCTGCAGTGCTCTACTCGAAGCCCTGAAAGAGGAAAACCTACCGCTGGAAGCTACACGCGGTATGGAAGAACAACTCGAGGTCAAATCTGACGGCATTCGCTACTTCGCCGAGCGAATATGGGTTCCAGTATTCGGGAACTTAAGGGAACTAGTCATGGATGAAGCTCATAAAACTAGTTACTCCGTTCATCCAGGTTTCGACAAGATGTACCATGACCTAAAGGTGCTGTATTGGTGGCCAAAGATGAAGGCCGATATAACCACCTATGTGAGCAAGTGCCTGACTTGCGCAAAGGTCAATGTTGAATATCAAAAGCCTTCCGGTTTACTCCAGCAACCGGAGATTCCCATGTGGAAATGAGAGCAGATATCCATGGACTTTATCACAAAATTACCACGAACTCCTACCGGATGTGATACCATTTGGGTAATCGTTGATCGTTTAACAAAGTCTGTGCACTTTTTAGCAATCAAGGAAACAGACAAAATGGAGAAACTTACTCGTATTTACTTGAAAGAAGTAGTCTCTCGGCACGGAGTGCCAATCTCTATCATTTCGGATCGTGATGCACGATTCACCTCCCGTTTCTGGCAATCGTTACATAAAGCTTTAGGCACGCGTCTTGATATGAGCATAGCATACCACCCTCAAACTGATGGTCAGACGGAGCATACTATTCAAACCCTAGAGGATATGCTACGAGCTTGTGTGATTGATTTCGGTAACACTTGGGAGTCTCACCTACCGTTGGTGGAGTTCTCCTACAACAACAGTTATCACACTAGCATCAAAGCAGCTCCATTTGAAGCATTATATGGATGGAAATGCCGATCTCCTATTTGTTGGGCCGAGGTTGGGGATAGTCAACTTACGGGTCCTTAGCTCGTACTTGAAACTTCTGAGAAAATAGTTCAAATTCGAAATCGTATGGCAGCAGCTCGTGACCGTCAAAAGAGCTATGCCGATAAGCGTCGTAAGCCGTTAGAATTTCAAGTAGGGGATATGGTCTTGTTAAAAGTCTCACCTTGGAAGTGTGTCATACGTTTCGGGAAACGAGGCAAACTAAATCCTCGTTATGTTGGACCATTCAAGATAGTGAAGAGAATTGGCCTAGTAGCGTATCAAGTGTACCTACCTGAAGGACTCAGTGGTGTACACAACGTCTTTCACATCTCAAACTTGAAGAAATGTCTAGCAGAAGAGTCACTCGCGATTCCTCTTGAGGAACTACACATCGATGAACAATTGCGTTTCATCGAAGAACCCGTGGAAATCATGGATAGGGAAGTCAAAATGCTTAAACACAGTAAAATCCCTATTGTCAGAGTTCGTTGGAACTCGAAACGCGGACCGGAATTCACGTGGGAGCGTGAGGATCAGATGATGCGCAAGTATCCTCATCTATTCAAGCACTCCACGTCAAACTCTTAAGGTACAATTTTAATTTTCGTGATGAAAATTCTTTCAACTAGGGGATGATGTGACATCCGGAATTTTTTTTTTATTATTATTTTTAATTTTCGGGACGAAAATTTATTCAACTAAGGGATGATGTGACAATCCGGAATTTTTAAACTAACTCTGTTAGTTAAATCCAGTTAAGTCTTAACTTATTTATCCTAACCCAAACTTCACGGACTATTTATGTTTTTAATTAAACAAAAACTACAAGGACTAGTCTTGCCAAATCCCAAAACTGAATCCGTTGACTTGGAAAGTCAAAATTACACAAATTGAGTTCTTGTTGACTTTTAGAAGTCAAATTCGCAAATTGTAATTCAAATTCAAGATCCTTAATCAATTCCTAGTTGAATTTGTAACTGATATGCACGTTCCAGCCATTATTGATCGTCATTACGGCTCTAATTATCATCATCATTGTCGAATTAAACCCAATAATGGGAATTAAACTCGTAACCGCCGACCATCATCATGTATCCGTCGAATTCGATCATTTTGATCATAATTCTCACAAGAAAACGCACTACACGCTTTATTTGAACCTCTCGGAAGCTCCTGCACACGTTGATTTGGCCGGAATCGCAGCAAAAGTCACCGGAGATCAAACCCGCCGTCGTCGGATCAAGTTCTAGCCGTGCACTATCAATCCGTCATCTATTTTGGTAATTGAAACTTCCTACATCTTCGTTTTCAATCCTAGATTGAAAGCTCTATGTTAATTAGGGCATATATCATCGAATTCAGGGTAAACCCAATTCTAGGGTTCATACATTTGGGGTTTAATCGATTACAAGCCCGGACTCAATCTCAATCCAAATAACTGATATGGGTAGTTTCACAACCCTTCACTTGTTAGAAGCCCTATGTTAATTTCATCCTTTATCATCGAATTGAACATGATCCGTAATCTAGGGTTTGTTCTTGATTCGATTTGGGGTTTTTGATCTGGAACTCAACCAAAATGAAATTAATCCACATATACAGATTCGAAATGTCCTAATCAGTAAAAGCCCCATGTTTTTAACAAGTTTTAACATCGAATTTGACAGATTAATTTTCGTGTTCTTGTTCTAGGGTTTCGGTTCTTAAAACTAAGATTAAACGACTTGAAACTCAACGATTTTCAAAATAAATAGCACCCAGAGTCACCTATATTCGATTTACAAATCCCCTATGTTGTTTTGTTCAACCGTGATCGACATCATGGAAATTGGGGTTGGATTTGGGTTCGACTAGATAGGAGGGGGGAGGAACTCAGAATGTTTGATTGATAAAACCATTTCAGTTTGAGTTTAGGACGCGATGGCCTAGCGGCTGAGATGATTAAGACTTGGTGCTTGTAGGGGAGAGACTCGGGTTCGAATCCCTCCCCCACTGTTTTGTTTTTAAAACCATATTCCAAGTTCTATTTTGATATAAAATCAAATGTTATATTATTATAATAATATGCTAATAAGTTTAAACCGGAAAAACTACCCGTGGACTCGGGAATGATTTTATAAACCCTCCATGTTACGTATTTCTTAATTTTATAATAATATGTATATATTATTATGTAACCATCAATTCCGAATAAAATAATATAAAGTATATTATTTTTCAAACTGTGACTTTTATTAAAATAATGTATTTAATTATATTATTTTCGCCACGATTCTAATCTTTGTGAAACGTTTCAAAACTAATAAATAATATAATTATGTATGTTATTTACTCACGTTTAATTCCCCGAATAAAAATAATAGATTAATTATTTTTGTCACACAATTTAATTATTGTGTTATTTCGCTAAACTTAAAAATAATATAATAAATTATATTATTTTACTAGTCTACTATTTAATGACAAAACACTCGAATATATTTATTATATATTATTTGTCATTCGTCGCGAAACGCATTCATCCCAATTTAGGAATCCGTATTCTCGTAAACTCGTTCGTTTACCCATTAATTCTTAGAATAATCTTCCGTGTGTCATCACAAATCCCAATGAGTCCCTAATTGTTGTTTATAATTCTAGGGCATACGTAAGCCGTTGCAGGCTAACACTTGTGTACCAAATCTCATACTTGTGTGATTACTTTCTACGCAATCAGGTGAGTTTTCACGGCCTCTTTTTACTGTTTTAACTTGGGGGAGAAAGCATGTCACAACTATTTTTGAGATTATTATAATTCATTTGTTATCAATGTTAAAGCTAAGCGTAACACGCTATCACTCAAAGTCCTCAACACACATCGAACCGTTAATATGGATCTTAGCGAGGTAATGTTTAGTAGTACTACTGGGTTTGACAAATCCCACCCGCGTTAGTCGCGATAACTCGATTTGAGGTCGAACGGGTGAAATGTTAGCGTACTCACATCGCCAGAGTTTATAGACCTGGCATGAGGCAAATAAACAAATAGTCAGCTTCGGTTGCGAGCGCTTAAGTTAAACATGAAACGTAGGTTAGCTACCTATAGATACATATTGAATGAACAATAATCTGGTAAACATTTATTTTTATATTAAAACCTGTGAACTCACCAACCTCATGTTGATATCTTTTCTTACATGTTTTCTCAGGTCGCTAAGATAAGGCATTGGTGCACATATAGGACATGCATGGAGTCCTACTATTGAATTATGTTTTAATATTACGTTTGGACTGTTTTAATTTATGTTTGGAATGGACTTTTTGGTCGCATTTGTTTTGCGCATTTACTTTCTTTATACGCTTTCGCATTTACTCTGATTAATATGATATTTTCATTTGAGTCCCATATAGAGTCGTTCAATGTAACTAATGACTGATATCCTGGTTTGTCACTTCCCAAATGGTAAAACTCCGTTAGTTGAAATTGGGGGTGTGATAGAGACTACCCCCCCTTGCGCCGATCGAGCCGCCACCGTTGGCTAGCTCGTCGTCGGAACCGTCGAACCGGCTTCCACCGTGTCGCCGCTGTACTGCTGCGAAGCTATCGTCGCCATCACCCCGCATTAGGGTGAATCGGTAATCCTCGTGAGCCGGTTTCAGGTATTAAATTTCGTGAGACGGGATTTGTTGTTGCGGGTTCGTGAACAAATCATCTAGCGTGACGCTCGTTGCATCCATTGTGTGAGTTTAGGTTGACCGTCAAATGTATAAACCCTAAACATCCTATGGCTGTGTTTTATTTTTTTATTATTGTCTAAACGTTGTGTAATCGGATCACTGTATGGAATCCAGATCTGATCTGATAATGGTATTATTAAATCGCTTCCGCTAAATATATCTGATGTATTTATTTAAAAGATTTAAATAATAATTGTTTTAAAAGTTAAAACTAGTACCATGATTCCCAACAGTGGTATCAAAGCCACCTTTACTCGCGTTTAGACATAATTGTTTATTTTTAAATCGATCTATTGTTTTATTTGTCAAAGCTTTTGTTTGACAAAAGATCAATCCTTTATCGTTTTGGTTGTGATTGTGTTTGGAACATCGAGCCCTAGTGACCCGTGTTTTTGGTTTGTTGTGTTTGTTTTTAATATCTTTGTATTTTATTTTTGGGTTATTTGGAACCCGGATGTAATAGATAGGTTTCTTTTATTTATTTATTTTATTGTAAAGTATAAAAGTTGTAAACCTATCAAGATGAAGATTTGAAGACATGGATTGACAAAGACAGCAGCTTGAAGATGGAGATCTTGGACTAAGTGAGAGGCGGCAAGTTTATTTTATTTGTTGTCCCTTAGACCGGTTCGGTTACTCGTTTGATGGCTCGAACGAAACCGAACATCCTTACTTAGTGGCTCGATGGTTGTTTTGTATGTTTGTGGTTGATATAATTATTTAGGATAATAATTAAAACTACAAACATTTTTATAAAACATTTAACACAATCTTATAAAACGACGAGAATATTAAAAGGTTTAAAATTTCTCGGAAAGGTAATTAAATAAAAGTAGTTTTTATTTAAAAGTAAAACGAGTTTTTAAATTTAATTGTTTTATTTAAAACATATTTAAATTAATTAAAGGTTAATTAGTTTAAAATTAAGTTCGCGACTGACGACCAATTTAGATTAAATAAGGTATTTAAAATTGGACCGTGTCGAGTGTTGAAAAGCGTTTCACGAACTTATATATATAGTAAAATTGGTTTACTAAAATTTGCACGACTTATTTCATGCTATGCGTCGTCCAAAATGTTTTTGACCCTTAACCGGTAAATTAAAACATTAAAGAAATCCCAATTATTAAAATCGATATTTCAGCGCCACCTTTAATTTCAACATTTCAACTAGACTAAAACGTCGATGTTAGTGAATTACCCTGAATTCGACGCCACGGTTTTGGTTAAAGGTAGGATCACGATTCCTAAGTCACTTAGGTCGGGACTACAGTCACAATTGAAGGAAAAATATCACTTAAGTCGTTTAAGCGGACGTAATTGAGGGAAACAAATCTAAGCTTGACCTTGTTTGTTAAGCCCCTCAAACCGAGAATTGTGTAGTTGACACAATTGGTATTTTCATACCTACCTGTCTAGCTATGCCAGTGAAAAATGCTTAGCCATTCACTGTAACATAGTAAACCGGAATCTCATTCTTAATTATAAATATTTTGTCTTTGGGTCATTAATATAATTAAGATAATTAAAGCATGAAAATACTAAAATTTAATTGAATTTTGTAGATGGCTCCGTCTGCTGATGTTGTTATCCTAGAGCGGCTTAACGATATTCTTAAAATCAAACTTGATGGAACAAACTTCTTGGAATGGTACTACAATCTAAAAAAAGTCCTTAGATATAACAAGAAGATGCATGTTCTAAAATATCCTATACCAGAACAGCCACCTAAAGATGCTGGAAAATTTGTTCTAAAGGCTTGGAACAAATTTAGGGATGATACCTCTGATATATCAAACCTTATACTGGCATCTGTTAGTCCCGGGATTTGAGCTTCGATCCGGAACTTATCGGCTTATGACATGATCTGTAACTTGAAGGAGAGATACCATTAAGATTACAAAAAGGATCCTTCTTACTCTTTAATGACATACATTAAAGACGAGGCTTTGGAGAATCTGGATCGTGCCATGATCATGAGAAAGTTGGTGGCAGACCTCGAGAAAGCACGTGTTCCGATTGACGATCGTGTTCCGATTGACGATCACTTGGTCATTAATATGATTATTAATGACACATTTGATGTCTACAGAGTGGATAAACTCATAGCTATTCGTTTTGACGAGCTAAGAGATTTCATCTCGTGGTACACCAAAGTTGAACCTGAGGATGCTTTAAAAATGATTCAATTTGTTGATCAGCTTGAGAGGACCGGGGTTTATACAAGTGATGACATCATTTGAGCTATGTTCAGTGATGATCTCCACCTGTCCTTCACAAGCAAGGTGGTACCGGTAGAGACTGTCGAAACCAGGTATAAGGGCAAAGTTGTTGGTGAGACCAAGGCTAAGATCTCTAAACCCAGATGCCATGTTAGAGAGATTCCCGAAGTTGTTGTTGCTAGAGAATGCTTTAACGCATATACTTCAGGTATCTAGACAACTTTTCCATTGTTTCTTTATCGCTTAAAAGACTTTTAACGTATGCAAACTAGCTTTTGTAGAGATAAAAGAAAAGAAGGAAATGAAGAAGAAAAGAAAGGCAGTCACAACTTGAAGATTACTTCGAGTTGTTGATTACACCATTTGATGATGTTATCTTATTTTTTTTGGAACAAATTTAAATTCCGGATTTATTTTTCTTTTGAATATTGCTTGATTATTTTAAGTATGACTTATTTAAATCTTTAATGCATTATTGTTGTTGCCTACAATGAATTAAGAATTCATTATCATCTATTTGGCATGAAGACATGTGAGACATATTATTCAAGTCCATTAGATAATTAATTAGATCGGATATAATAGATACCATGAAACATATTAAGTACTATAAAAGATATATATGTGTGATATAATGTTTACATATGACTTCATGATTGAAATAGTTTTAATAAAATTCCTCTAGAAACTATCTTATGAGATAAGATGTGAATGAGCGATAAGAGTTATCATTACTATAAGACTAAGTAGAAAGCAGCTGCATAGAATCCAAATCACTAGCCTTGAGCCATAAGGTTCATCCAGAACATGTATAAAGATTCATATGGGATATGAATATAAAAGAGACCTATGAACAAATAAGGATAGGATGTTATGAACCCCTATACGAAATAGTTTCGTCTGTTGCCTTAATAAATACTTCGAACTTCTGAATAAGATTGAAATTGTTCATAACCATAAAACACTTGATTCTTGAACAAGAAACAAATGTTGTTTAAATGTTCTGAATAAATAGTATTATTCAATTGCATAGACGTAAATTTTCATATACAGACAGGAACGAATCCTAGAAATATATATATATATATATATATATATATATATATATATATATAAATGTTTATATATATAAATGTTTATTATAAACAAAAGATGTGATCTTTCTCATTTAATAAATATGTATATGTTTATCATAAACAAAAGATGAGATCTTTTACAATTGATAAGTATACGAAAGAAAAGATGAGATCTTTTACAACAGACAGTAGGGATCATACGATGAAAGAATGAGACTCTTTAGTTAAATCATCCGGTGATGATCCAAAACACACAATCAATTTACAACAAATAAAGATTTGATCAGACTACACATGAATGAGATTCATCAAGATGTAGAAGTTGTTTTGAGACAACAAATGGATCGTTGATACTAGAAGCCTAACAGATTATCAAAGGTTGATAAAATAGGAATTGGATTCCAAGTTATCCTTAAGAGGAAAACATATTACAAGTTTTTGAAAAGTTGAATAAACTTGAAATAACCGGAAAAAAATGTGTATATATAGATTTTTAAATAAAAAAATGGCTAAATCAGTAATATTAAAAATATATGTCTATATACATTTACGTGGAATAATAATAATAAATAAATATGTGTGTATGCATTTACGTTGATATATAATAAATATATTATATAAGTAATTTAAAATATAATAAATATAAATAGAAAACAAAAAAAAAATTTACTTACATCGTGTAATTGGGAGACTTCGATATCATTTTCGGGATGGATTGGTTAGTTCGACATCGTGTAACTATTGATTGTCATTCTAGTCGAGTCCTATTCGGCGATCTTCATCATCCTAATTTTGTCTATCAATGGATCCAACCTCATAAATCTCTTAAAATTATTTCAGCGCTTAAGGCTCGAAAATTGATATCTCATGGTTGTATTGGTTTCTTAGCATCAATCAAGGATACCACAACTGTTGAATTCAACATTGATAGTCACCATGTTGTTCGTGAGTATCCTGACGTATTTCCGGATGAATTACCGGGATTACCACCAGACCGAGAGATAGAATTCACTATTGACTTGATCCCTGGTGCTAAGCCTATCTCCAAGGCACCTTATCGTATGGCTCCATTGGAATTGAAAGAGTTGAAGGAGCAATTACAAGAGTTGTTCCAACTCAGATTTATAAGACCAAGTGTCTCACCTTGGGGTGCCCCGGTCTTATTTGTAAAGAAAAAGGATGGGAGTATGCGACTATGTATCAACTACCGGGAGCTTAATAAGATCACCATTCGAAACCGCTATCCTCTACCTCGCATCGATGACCTTTTCGATCAACTTCAAGGTGCTAAATTCTTCTCGAAAATAGATCTAAGGTCTGGTTATCATCAGTTGAAGATTAGAGAGGTGGATGTGCCTAAGTCAGCATTTCGTACTCGTTATGGTCATTATGAGTTCTTGGTTATGCCTTTTGGACTGACTAACCCCCCTGTAGTTTTCATGGATTTGATGAATCGAGTCTTTCATGAGTTCTTGGATAAATTTGTCATCGTTTTCATCGATGATATCCTGGTGTATTCTAAGAGCAAGGAAGAACATGAAGAACACCAACGAAAAGTGCTTGAGACGTTGCGACGGAAAAAGTTATATGCGAAGTTTTCAAAATGTGAGTTCTGGCTAAACCAAGTAGCATTCCTAGGCCACGTTATGTCAGCAGAAGGAATTAAGATGGACCCTACGAAGATTGAGGCAATTACAAAGTGTCCTAGACCTACTTCTACTACAGAAGTTTGAAGTTTCTTAGGCCTAGCCGGCTATTATCGGAGGTTTGTGGAAGGATTATCCATCATTGCCTTGCCCCTCACGCAACTGTTAAGGAAAGGGGTAAAATATTCTTGGAATGAAGAGCAAGAAAAGAGCTTTTAAGAACTAAAGAAAAGACTTATGTCTACTCCAGTACTCACTCTCCCATCTGGTACAGGTGGTTATCAGATTTACAGTGATGCCTCTAAGAAAGGGCTAGGTTACGTTCTAATGCAACACGGGAAAGTTATAGCCTATGCCTCACGCCAGTTGAAGCCCTACGAAGTTAATTATCTGACGCATGACTTGGAGCTAGCCGCAGTGGTCTTCGCATTGAAGACTTGGAGACACTATCTATATGGAGAGACTTGTGACATATTCACCTACCACAAAAGCCTCAAGTATATATTTACACAGAAAGAGCTTAATATGAGGCAAAGGAGGTGGTTAGAACTTCTGAAAGATTATAACTCTAATATTCAGTACCACCCGGAGAAAGCTAATGTGGTCGCCGATGCTCTAAGCAGAAAAAATTTCGGAGTAGTATCTCACCTTCATGTTCATCCTCATATCATCTCAAATCTTGATAAGATGGGCATTGGCATGCATGTTGGTCAATCTGATAGTTACCTAGCAAAGATGCAAATCGAGCCTGACCTTATCTCCTGTATTAAAGATGCACAAAAACATGATGGTGAATTATGGGCAATAGTGCAAAATATGGAAGTAGGTAAACATTCAGAGTTCCGCATAGATGAGCATGGGGTGATTTGGTGTGGTAAAAGATTGTGTGTGCCAGATGTACCGGGACTTATGTCAAAATTTTTGGTGGAATGGCATGAAAGAATATGTTGCCAAATACGTGAGTAGGTGTCTCACATGTCAGCAAGTAAAGATTGAGCACCAACGAGCGAGCGGACTATTACAACCATTGGACATTCCAATATGGAAATGGGATAAGATTTCAATGGACTTCGTAACAGGCTTGCCTAAGACCTTCAAGAAGAACAATGCAATATGAGTTGTAGTCGATATACTGTCTAAGTCAGCTCACTTTCTACCAATTCAACAAGAATTTTTAGTTAACAAGTTATCCGATGTGTTCCTTCATGAAATTATACGACTCCATGTCACTCTATCCTCAATCGTTTCAGATAGAGATCCGCGATTCACTTCCCGGTTTTGGAAAAGATTTCAAGCAACTTGGGGTACGAGATTGAAGTTTAGTACCGCCTTCCATCCTCAAATAGACGGGCAATCAGAACGCACGATCCAAACTTTGGAGGATATGCTCCGTGCATGTGCACTCGAGTGGACAGGAAATTGGGATGAGTATTTATGCTATGTCGAGTTTGCCTACAATAATAGTTGGCAAGCAAGTATTGGCAGGGCTCCGTTTGAGCTTCTATACGGTCGAAAGTGAAGGGCACCCATATGTTGGGAAGAAGTTGGTGAAAAGATCATTGAGGGACCCGAATTAGTCCAAATTACAAACGAAATAGTTGCTGTCGCTCGAGAGAAGTTGAAAGAGGAACAAAGCAGGCAAAAGAGTTATGCGGATCAACATTTTTGAGCACTAGAGTTCAAAGTTGGAGATCATGTGCTCTTGAAAGTCTCACCTTGTCGTGGTGTTCGCAGATTTGGGATCAAACGGAAGCTTAGTCCTCGTTTCATCGGGTCGTTCGAGATTCTCGAGAGAGTCGGAGAAGTTTCTTATCAGTAACATCCCGAAAATCCGTGTAATGTTTATTGGGACCAACGGGTGAACCGACTCTCTTGGAATGAGGTGTTTAACTAGGGTTTTCACATAGAACCCAAATAACGAAATTTAAGGGGACTCGGTTAGCCACAATGGGAATGATTGACATCGAAATCACGCGATGTAAGAACCTCGAGGTCCTGGATGTAATTATGGGATATATTTAAACGACTTATGAGAAACACCTAAACCATTTTCTTGGCTAGGGGAGTTGTGATAGCAGGAAGAAGGAGACGTGAGAGAGAGGCCGGAGGAGAGACGGCGGTGGTTCCGGGCGGTGGTTCGGTGGTGGTTTCGTAGCTGGGAACTTCGGACTACGTCAAGGTAATTCCTGTTTACCTTTGTATGTGACCTTTATGTTTGTGTCTTCACAGGAACCGATTAGGGTTTTAGTTTGCTCATGGTGATCGGAAGGGAAGCTAGGACAAAGGGCGACGGCGTGGTGGCTGACCGGAAAGTGACCTCAGGTGTGACCCGAGAGGATGGGGGGGTGATGGTGCTCGTTGACAGCTCACGACAACAGTAGGATGGTGGTGATGATGTGATAGGAGCCGGTGAAGAGTATGGATATGGGACGGGGCGTGAACAAAGAAGACCAGCGGTGGCCGGTGCTCACTGTGGCGGCTCGGTGACGCGCGTAAGGCTGCAACAGCTAACGAGTGAAACATGGCGGCGATGGCAGGAGGGAGTACCCAACCCGTGGTGGTTCGGATGACTGTGGAGGGTGACGACAACCGTGGAGGAAGCAGTGGTGGTGTGGCGTGCGACAGGTGGTGGTCGTGGTGGTGCGGCAGTAGAGACGGCGGGAATAGACGGGGACTATGGAACCGGCTAAGATGGACGTAGCGATGGTGAGGTTTGGTGGTGACCGGCTAGGGTTGCACCCGAAGAAGGTGATGGAGCATAGATGCGGCGATTGTGGCGTTACCCGATTGAGGTTTTGCATGGCATGGTCTATGTGTATGCATGGAGCCCAGTTTGTGTATTCGGGTTCCAACCAAGTCAAAGACGAGTCGATACGAGTATTTAGGGTGACAAGAGTTCGATGAACCGGTCTAACAAGCAGATGAGACGAGTGTCGGGGTTTTATTTTATGTACGCACTATTCGACGTGGGTTTAGAACATGTCTGATCATGTGATCGTACGTAGACAGGTTTGGATATTTAGCGGGTGATCAAGGTGCAGAGAAAGGATTTGGACACGGTGTAAACAGTGAGTTTCTAATTCCCCTCTTTTAAATGTTTACTATTTTGGGGCTATCGTACATACTTTCAAGAAGCGTTAATATGTGTAATTGTGTAAGGGTTTCAGATTCTAACCCAATGCGTTCTAAATATAAAAATGATTATTAAGAGTCGTAGGGTCTATGATGCGTTCATAGAAATACGTGGGTTAAGGGTAGGGATTGTTGATGTGTGACGTGTGATGGGCCGATCGAAAAGAGTTAGACCCTATATTAAATGCTCATGGGTTCTTATGAGAAATAGGTTGTTTTAGGGTTATACGTGTGTAACCAGTGCAGTTAATGAGTTACGTAAATGATGTGTGATATATGTGTTTAGATTTATGTGTCGTGTTTGCATCGTGCCATTATGGCACAGCAAACGGGATTGTGAAGGATGGGGTCCTTCGGGAAGTCACCAACGGTGACGTTGATTTAACATTTTAATGATGAGCTCGGGGTGTGTTGAATGCCCTGAAGAGGGTAACCCTGACGAGGGTGCAATGATGAGGTATGTGTTTGCATGCTTACATATGCGTTAATTTGCATGCAAGTGATGTCATATTTATTGTGCGTGAGATAGTATTAATGTGATGTGTAGATGGTATTAATGTGACAGGTAGAGTTAGATTGACCGTTGTGTCTGGATTGCAAAGCGAAGTTGCTAACCGTTGTGTGAGTTGATTGGTAAGAGCCTTAGTTAAGGCCGAGTAAGTCAGGGTCTAGGGTTTTGTTGTGGTTAACAAAGTGTTGAGGTAATACGTGTGATGGAGTACGAGCTACTAGTATAGTAACTTTTGTGATCTAAGTCGATGAAACTGTGGGATTATTATTATGGGATGGGTCTCGGGTGGTGAACGGTTAGGGGATATCAGGTGATAACATGGGTTTTCTATTCTTAATGAATTATGAAACTATTTTAAAGTTTAAATAACTTTTGTGACGAGTTGGCTTTTAATTAAATTAAACTATTAGAACTCACTCAGCGTAGCTGACTTTGTGTGTACGTTAGATTGATTTGCAGGTAAGTGTAGCATTGACGTATCTTGGCTTGAAGGCGGTGTTACTCGGATCGGTGTGCAGACATTCGTAAGGTAAAGTTAATAACATTAAATAGCAATAAAATGTTCTTAGAAAGACTTCCGATGTAATTTGAGTAATAATAAATGTATTTTTATTGAGAATAACCCGTTATGAGAACCAGCTGTAGGATGCCCGAGTTGGGGCCTTACAAGTTGGTATCAAAGCCGTGGTTTAAAAGAAAATATGTGTTTTTATAAAATAAAATGCCATAACTTAAGTTGAAAATGGGACGAGGGTGAAACGAATGCCACCACGAGTAACCGCGAGCCAAAAGGTACGTCTTTCAAGTTGAGCAGTAATTATTATTTACCATTTGTGTAGTATTACGATAGGTAAAACGATTAATGTGAGTGACTGATTTATGGTTCCATGTGGGAACATGATGTGTGCTATGTGTTGTAGTAGTATGTAGAACTAAGTGAAATGTGCGGTGTGACGTTGTGAAATCATGTTTTGTGAACTAATTAATGTAGAGTAGCATTAATTGCGTTATGTGACGTGGCTTGGTGTGTTAGCGGTGTGTAATGAATTTATGTGTAACTACATGCAATGTGTAAGTGTGATATATATGATGATTTGCTATAAAAATGTGCGGTGTTAAGTGAGTGGTGTGGGATGCATGTGCATCCGGCGTGTGGGAAAGATAGAAAGCTAGTGTGAATATGATAGGAAAGGTTTAAAGTACGAGCAGTAATGTGGACCACCAAATTGCATTTGATCACCGTAATTTGGCAGTCTGTAATTACTCTCATATTCTGAATTTGTGCCCATAGTAATCACTTCAACATTCTATCTTATCCAGGTACTGATGGATATGACGATTAGGACGAGGTGGATCAGACGGGGAGCTCTTATCAGAAGAATGACAGAGCGTCGGGTGAGACGTTTGGCTACTACGCGCACGGTAGTTATCGGCAGGAGGCGGATCTTTGCACCGGTCCCATTGATGGTAGTACCACCGACAGTCGTGGAGGGGCGTGAGCTACCGATGCAGGAGGTAATTTTGACACTCTCGGCGCCTAATGCACCTAGTGCTACTAGGGCAGCCGTGAGAGGAGGACTCACTAGCTCCTTTTACAGGAGGAGTGGCTGTATGGGAGGTGATGCATTCGCAGTTAGGTATCAACCACGAGACATGATTCAGGGTCGAGCAACGGATGGCTTGAGGAGTCCGACGATGAGGAACATGTGGGCGACAATTTTGAGTTGATCGAGGAGTAGGGCGTTGATATATTACCACGTGAGGGTTAACATGTTTTGAGCAGAGATAGTTTGACATTTCGTGATGAAATATTTGTTTTGATTTCTTATTGTTTGATTGTGATACTGACCGTGGGTCTTATTGTGGGGTGATGTTAAATATATTAATTGTGTTTGTGACGGCGTATGATTGTGATTTCAACAAGTAGAATATGTGCGGTATAATGCAAAGATGTGATTGCCTTCTGAATAATGTGAGTTGGCATTAAATGTGATTTTTGTTGTGATACTAGGACGTGGTTGATTAGATGGTGTGAGTAGACTTGTATAGACGCGAATATGCATAAACATGTATTTTGAATTGGTCCGTGTCAACGGTCGTATGATAGTATCACCTATGTGTTATGGGTGATGGTTAGAAGTATAATGGGTGCGTTGCATCTTGCGTGAATATGCAGGGCGGGGTCCTGTGGAAAAATCATTATTATAAATACTATGAGGATGAATGTGTAGAGTGTTAATTTGTGTTTAGGTCGAGTAGTGTGTTGCCTTAAGCCATTAATACTACTCGTAGGGGTACGACTGTGTTAATATGTGATGACGTGTGACAGGAGCTACCGTTATAACAAATAGAAGGTAGAGTTCAAGAGTTCGTATGTTTATAAATGACAAGGTCATATAGTAAATATGTTGAATTACTCAGGTCTATCTAGTTATGTGTGCTCCATGTGCGAGTTAGAGAGTTGAAACACTATACCTATATATACCTTTAACATGATAGGTCCTGTTGCTGTGACCTGGCGTTATGTGTCCTCGTAGTACATGTATAGTCGTACATATGACGGATGGTGGGAATGATGAAGCATAATATTTCTATCTCTATGATTTTCTCAATGATGATACACCGAGGCGATACGAGGAGTTTTGACATCCCTCGAGACGATCAACGAGGCGCCCTTGTGAGATGCCTATACTTATATCTCGGGAATGCGGAGCACATAGCCGATGGGTACATCAGTTAGATAGGACGATGAAAGCATTACGTGGACGCTTGGTCGACGATAGTTAAGACGTGATCGAAATGACGACGCTGAGGAGTTCAGCACGAGGTGAAAGTGATGATGGAAGGACCTTCATGGAATGCGTTCCATATAAAGAATTTTGTTTAGATATGGTACAAGAGTGTGGAAATAATTACCCTAATCAGGACAAGGGGTAGCTGAGGTTTATGACAAGACAAACTTCATGTTCACATTTATTGAATGAGGCGCGATCGGTGATCGTGTGGTAATGTCAGAGCAACAATGGGAAGAGTGGAGCGAAGGAGAGTTAAGTGCAGGTTTGCACCTAAGTTCTTGGAAATGAAATGCCTTCGTTGGTAAGCATATGATTAAGTTAAGGAAACTCCAGTGGAGCGTCAAGGAAAGCGGATGTTTTACGTCCGAGAGAGTCATGATGGTGACAAGTAGACCTTTGAGGGTTAAAGAATATTGATGATTAGGACGCTAGCCTTGAGTAGTACGATCTTACTTAAAGGGCGTATTGAAGGCGTGATAACAAGATAAGGGAATATTATGGCAAAGAACTTTAGTGAGAACCAGTGTAGCCTGGCACAAGCTCCTGAAAATTTTTAGAGAGGGACAAAAGTAATACTCATATGGGTAGGACAGTCGGATGGAGTTTGAGAAATCATCGCAGGATGGCGATCAGAACATGGGAAAGAGGAGTGTGATGGACACACGATTGAAAGCCAGTAATTGCCCCTGTATGTGAAAGATAAGGACTTAATTGGGAGGGTGATCGTTGGAATACCAAGATAATTAGGATTATGCTAGAGAAAAAGGGTAAATGTGCCCGTGAGTTAAGGTGAAAAGATGATAAGTAAGCAAGCAATTAGCGAAGTGGTGACGCTTGAGTAGCAATGGAAAGACGGGCAAGGAGGAATACGTAGGTGGTCCTACAAGTTCCAAGGTTGAAAGTAAGCACTAGAGGATGCCTCTTTTAAGCACCAAGGATGGTGACC
Organism: Smallanthus sonchifolius; assembly: GCA_023525975.1. Taxonomy (NCBI): domain Eukaryota; kingdom Viridiplantae; phylum Streptophyta; class Magnoliopsida; order Asterales; family Asteraceae; genus Smallanthus; species Smallanthus sonchifolius. The sequence continues at coordinate 67,864,752 of CM042029.1, forward strand.
CTTGTAAGGCAATGACCGCGACAGGATGTCCAAAAGAGCGCAGTTAGCACCAAAAGAATTTAGGTGTGCTATTTATATCAAAAAGATGAACGGTGTCGGATTTTGGTGACGAAGGATTCGAGGACGAATCCTATTTTAAGGGGGATAGACTTGTAACATCCTGAAAATCCGCGTAATGTTTATTGGGACCAACAGGTGAACCGAGTCTCTTGGAATGAGGTGTTTAACGAGGGTTTTAACATAGAACCCAAATATCGAAATTTAAGGGGACCCGGGGGACCCGGTTAGCCACAATGGGAACGATTGAGATCGAAATCACGCGATGTAAGAACCTCGAGGACCCGGATGTAATTATTGGATATATTTAAACAACTTATGAGAAAAACCTAAACCATTTTCTTGGCTAGGGGAGTTGTGATGGCAGGAAGAAGGAGACGCGAGAGAGAGGCCGGAGGAGAGACGACGGTAGTTCCGGGCGGCGGTTCGGCGGTGGTTTCGTAGCAGGGAACTTCGAACTACGTCAAGGTAATTCCCGTTTACATTTGTATGTGACCTTTATGCTTGTGTCTTGATAGGAACCTATTAGGGTTTTAGTTTTGTCACACCCCCAAATTTATTTACTTAATAAATAAATAAAGGTCGCAACAATTGGTTCATTACACAATAGCGGAAGCTGTAATAGTGATTTCTAAGACTTGAGTACATATACAATTACTAATACTAAGTAATACGATTATATACGCTCTTCTAGATCAATGATAAACTTGAGACTTGATAATCTATGCCCTTTCAGCTACTAGGATTTGATCCAACATAGCTATCCTACTCCAACCGCGCCATGGCTAAGGGTTACCTGAGAAACATACTTGAAAGTGTCAACACAAAGGTTGGTGAGTTCACAGAGTTAGTTGTTTTAGTGTAACGTTGTTTTCCTTGAAAACATGATGATGACCTTACCGTCATAAAACAAGTTGTTTTTCCTGAAAGCATGTACATGACTTTACCGTCATAAAATAAGTAGTTTTCCCAAAAAACATGTACATGACTTTACCGTCATAAAATAAGTAGTTTCCCTCGAAAACATGTACATGACTTTACCGTCATAAAATAAGTAGTTTTCCCCGAAAACATGTACATGACTTTACCGTCATAAAATAAGTAGCTTTCCTCAAAAACATAAGTAGTTTTCCCCCAAAACTTGTACATGACTTTACCGTCATAAAACAAGTCGTTTCCCTTGAAAATATGTACATGACTTTACCGTCATAAAATAAGTAGTTTTCCTCAAAAACATGATAATGAATTCCTTGTAAACAAATAGTTCTAAGCACATATGATAAACAAAACAAGTGTTATTGTTCCATTCGTAAGTTAGCTAGTCTTCAAATACCTATGTTCATACATGAGACCGTAACCAAACCTAACCGGTGAATGCCCCTCCCTCGCTTTACCATGAGAACGGAACAGGACCATATGCGGACATTTGACCCTTCAGGTCCCAGTTAGCGCGACTAACCATGACCGGGGGCGTCACCCCCAATAGTACTATTCATAGAATCCTAGGCTAAGTCCATAGCTAATGGTTACAAATGTTAATGATGTTCAGGGGACTTTAAGAGCTCTCCTCATGTACAACATAATGTTAGTTTCTTGTTTTCTTGTTATCATATAAAAATGTTTGGAATGTTTTCTCAAGTGTATGAAACAATAATGTTTCCAAATGTGTGGAGCAATAACGTAAAGCATGATATGTAAGTATGTTTCTCCCCCACGGTTTACAAAAATTAAAAAGCAAAAAGGGGCCCGTGTACTCACCTGATGAGCAAACAATGAACCAAAGCAAAACAAGTAGCAACAAGCAAAGTCCGTAAATACGTGAGCCGACCTAACTGTGCCCTATGGTAAAATCAGACACTTTAAGGTCTAAACAATGTTTCCAATGTGTAAGTTGATCGTGTAAACGATTCACCCAACTAGACATGACATGAGTACTAGTTTATGTTTCCGATAGTTTTGACATGACGACAGTTGGTGATACGTTTTGTTATGATTTCCAGAAAACATATTTATATAACTTATATAAATATAAATAATGTATACTACAAAATACGTCCTTGAATCTTTGTTTCCATGAATTAACTTTAAGTCCCGAGGTAATATATATATATATATATATATATATATATATATATATATATATATATATGGGATGGTTCCCCTAAAAAGTACTATTTAGCTAAGAAGCCTAAGAAGGAATCTCATCCATTCAAATGTATGATCAAGGGTAGAGATTTAATTGTAGGAAAAACAAGGGGTTGAGGGGCATTATTGAAAAACCCATAATTGTTGACCTTTTTCAAATTCCCCACTTTTTTTAAAAGTACATAACTTTTTCATACGACCTTAATTTTTTTTTAAAAAGACATCATAAAATTGAGCGTTTTTTAACCTTTAATTTGAGTATAGTATTGCTATATATATACTTTTTTTTTTGTAAAAACAAGATCGACCATAAAAATGTGCTACTTTACGTAAATGTGTTGGTTTATAGTAAAACAGCACAATTAACTGTGTTGCGTTGTAAAACAACACTTTTATCATAAAACAATACCAAACATAACAATTAATTGTACTGTTTTACTATAAAACAACACCAAAACAACACGGTTATTTGTGTGACTTGCTCTTTTTAGCTAACCCAGCAAAACAAAACCAGCACAACAAAACTAAGTTTTTAAGATTGTATACCAAACCAGCACAAAACAAAGAACACAATTGGAAGTGACATGTTATAATCCTAAAACCAGCATAAACATAACCCAGCACAAGCAAAACCAGCACAGGTAGGTCATCACAAAAATGAACAAAATCCAACACAATAAAACTAAGTTTTTAAAATTGTATTATATACAAAAACATTTGCAAATTAGATTTTGGGTTCTAGCCCAAGTTTCATAGCATTCACATGAAGTTTTTTTTAGTTCACTTTCTTGTATTTTATGTTACATTCTTTTCCCTACAACAATAGTTACTGGAAAACTCAAAGATAAGGTACATTCTTCTTTTTATGTTGCTGAAGGTCAAACCTTAATTACTTACATTCTTCTTTTAAAATGATAACTTTTATTTCAGATTTATGATTTTGTAAAATTACCTATGTTGTTTTTGTTATTGTGTTGTTTTTTTTATGTTGTATTGATGTGTTGTTGTGCTGATTTTGTTGTTATGCTATTTTCCTGTGCTGGTTTGCTGTTGTTTACTAGAAAACAGCACAGATTCTATTATCAGTGTTGTTTTTATGGAAAATCAACAAAGAATTTGATGTTTTTTAAATCATCGTTTTTATATATCAACATTATACTCAAGTTAAAGAGAAAAAAATGCTCGATTTTATGCTGTAATTTTTTCCAAAAAATAATGTCATATAAAAAAGTTATGGAAGTTTAAAAAATGAGGGGGAACTTAAAAAAGTAAACAAAAAATGGCTATTCCAAAAATACCCCTCCAACCTTATTTTTTCCCCACTTAAATCTCATCACTTATTAGAAAATGGATGGCTAAGATTGCTTCTTAGGCTTCTTAGCCAAATTACATTTCTTATTTGAACCTCCTCCTATATATATACACATTTATTATGGAAACTAAAAGTTTTCATACCAAAATAGTCTTTAGTAAAGTATTCGGCTTTTTGAGTCCACTTGTGTCGTGTTTTTCGTTAGGTAATCATACTTTATAAATTATGGAATTCTTAGTATACATAAATAAGTGTCTGGGCTTCCAAGAAATGTACGGATCATATTTTATAAAGGGGTTTAAGGGTTTCAAACATATATTATAACACAAATAGGTTAACAGCTTCGATTTTGTCGGATAGGTCTCGGGAATCTGATGGTTGGGGGTTAAAATGTTGACTTCATGATAAGTGGGCATATGGGTTTTAACAAATTACTAGTTTTAGAAAAAAGAATCAAATCATTTAGACTATTTTTGAGTGAGTTATGACCTATACAAGTTGGCCTTATGAATTTGTCCGAAAATTTCATCTTTGACCCGTTTTCTTGTATCAACCTTTTCGGCCATCAAATCTCCTCCAAAAATCACGAAACCACTTGAGATGGAAAAAGGACTCTTTAAACTTAATTTTAGAATCAAGAAACGTCCATTTTGGTATAGTTTTGACTAGGATACGACCCTCCAAAGTGACAGAAAATTCTGCCAGCACAAGTTTGTTTCATAAAAACATGTTTAGATTAAGACAACGACCCCGGGTGAACCGTTCTACATGAAACAACTAGTAATAATAATATAAAACCAAAGTGAAGGCAAGAATGCTCACGTAAAGCAAGCAAGGAGTGATTCCAAGATGATGAAGGAATTCTTGAAAACACGAGAGTTCCACTTGGAAAGCTTTGATCTTCACTTGGGAATGCAAAGATGTATGTGTGTGATACAGTTTTAGAGAGGGTGAGAGGGAGAGAGGGCTGAGAGTGAAAGAGTGTTTTTATGTGTGTGTTTGATGATTCAAGTGAGGTAGACATAGTTTATATGCACCAAGAGAAAATCTATCATCATGAATATTTGGACATGACATGGCATGGTTCATCAAATATCTTAAGTCAATCAAATTTGACAAAGTATGGGGTTGGGGCTGGCGTGAATGAGGGGAAAGGGTAAGGGGGGTTGGGTTGGGTAGGGTGATGATGAGGTAAGGTGATGGTGGATAAAAACGCAGTGTAATACCCGTAAATAATACCCGCTAAATACTTGTTTTAATGAATAAATTTGAAGATCTTCGTATTATAAATAAAGATGTGTCGAGTATATAAAATATATATAAATATACGTTCATAGTTTGGACACATTAAATACATATTAAAGTTTAAAAATACGCATTAACGAAACAAAATAATAAATGATTATTTATTTGCATATATATATATATATATGTGTGTGTGTTATTACACATATAATATTAAGGTAGAATGTTTTCCTAAAATTTGATATTTGTCACCAACGTATGTGCGTGTCGGGTTAACCGGTGTGTGACTCGGTAATTTCTAAAATTACCAAATGCAAGATGTGACATGAGTTGACTTTGTTATGCATGAAATGACCAAATTAAACCAAATTAAGTCTATCATTCTAATGGTTCATGTAAATGTGATTAGGGTTTGTACGGATGATGACTTAGAAATGACGGGTGTCACAAGTTTGCTCATGGTGATCGGAAGGGAAGCTAGGACAGAGGACGACGGCGTGGTGGCTGGCCGGAAAGTGACCTTAGGTGTGACCCGAGAGGATGAAGGGGGTGATGATGCCCAAGAGGATGGGTCTCGGGTGGTGAACGGTTAGGGGATATCAGGGGTTATCTATTCTTAATGAATTATGAAACTATTTTATAAGGACCGAGAGTCCTGAGTAAAGTTTAAATAACTTTTGTGACGAGTTGGCTTTTAATTAAATTAAACTATTAGAACTCACTCAGCGTAGCTGACTTTGTGTGTACGTTAGATTGCTTTGCAGGTAAGTGTAGCATTGGCGTATCTTGACTTAGAGGCGGTGTTACTTGGATCGGTGTGCAGACATTCGTAAGGTAAACTTAATTACATTAAATAGCAATAAATGTTCTTAGAAAGACTTCCGCTGTAATTTGAGTAATAATAAATGTATTTTTATTGAGAATGACCCGTTAGGAGAACCAGCTGTAGGACGCCCGGGTTGGGGTCTTACATTATCGCTTGGCTGGGTTGGGGTCTTACATTATCGCTTGGCATTACCGCCTCAGGTTTTGCACGTTCATAATGTCTTTCATGTGTCCTTGCTTAGAGGATATAATTACCATCCGCTTCACGTTATTAGTTACCCGCTACATTCGATTTAAGAAGATTTGTCCTATGAAGAACCATAAACTATTCTAGATTGACAAGAAAGGATTATGAGAAGAAAGGTGATTCAGATTTTTCAGGTCTTATAGAAAAACCACTCCGAGCGAGAAGCAATTTGGGAAACCGAGGAATCGATCCGTTCGTTATATCCTAGTCTATTCGAAAAATAGGTTTCCCATACCGAGTATTGTGAACCTTGTATTTTCATCCCCATGTGTTATGAAAGCTTCTGATCCGTTGTTTGTGATTTTGTTTATTGTTCATGTCTCAACCTATAAATTTCAAGGACGAATTTTTTTTAGGGGTAATAGTTGAAATAACCGGAAAAAATGTGTATATATATATTTGTAAATAAAAAAATGGATAAATCAGTAATATAAAAAATATGTCTATATACATTTACGTGTAATAATAAATAAATATGTGTGTATGCATTTACGTTGATATATAATAAACTAGGTTAATACCCATGTATTACATGGATTGAATAAAGAAAACTTGTTGTAAACCATCATTTTTTATAAAAATATTCTATGAATAAACCTATTTTCTTTAAATATATGTTTTATAAAAATAATTATTAAAATCATTATTATTTAATACGAGAAAGAGGCGTGAAACAAAAAATTATAAAAAACTTGAATAATTAATAGAAGAGAGAGGTGGGAAAAAAATATTGACGGTGAACATGATAGTGACAACTGTTCCACCAAAACTTTTATTTATTATATAGTCATTTGTTATCAAAATAGTTTGACCGACATCAATTATCAAAATAGCCATTTGTTACGAATTTTATCAAAATATTCCACCAACATCAATTATCAAAATAGCTATTTGTTACGAATTTTACCAAAAAATTAGGGGAAATTTTCGCTACTAGCGAAAAAATATGTCAAATTTTCGTCAAAAAATAAAAAAATCGCTGACAAGTTTTAAAATTTTTCGCTAAAAAAAATAAAAAAATTCAAAATTTCGCCATGGCGAAAATATTTGATAACTTTTTGAGATTTTTAGTTAAATTTTTTTATTGAAATTTTAATATAATAATTTTTTTTAACGAAAACGACATTTAATTAAATATTATTTTTAAACAAATATTTATACCCCTCTCTGCATTTCATTTTTCTCAACCATCAAACTTCATCCACTTATCCATACATTTTACTATCAAACAAATATTTATACCTCTCTACCTTTTATTTTTTATAAATATTGTTTTAAATGATCCAAATCAAATGTTTTCAAAAACTTCATTATTATTTTTTTTTTCAAAAATTACCATTTATATTTCCAAATCAAATGTTTTCAAAAACTACCATTTATATTTCCAAATCAAATGTTTTCAAAAATTCCGCCATTTATATTTCCAAAAATTTCGCTATTTTTATTTTTATTTTCGCCATTTATAAAATCAAATGTTAATTTTCGGTATAACTTAAAAATTGTTAATTTAAAAAAAAATTAGTTTTGGCAAAATTTCGCCATTTTAAATAAAGATAAGGTATAACTTTTGGCAAATGTTAATTTTGGCAAATCAAATGTTAATTTTGGCAAAAATTTTGAAATAGCGAAATTTATGGTAAAATTTTAGAAAAATATTTATGGTTCAATTTGGTGATTTTAATGGCCTTTTTGTTCAACCCTTTTGTTTTAAAAGCTGAGAGTTACGTCTACCTAGCCTTGCAACCTTCTTTTGCTCTCCCTTCATCTTCCTCGTTCCAACGCCGACAACTTTTGTTTTCTTTATCATCTCTGACCAACCCTTTTTGCGAACACCAAACGCGAAACTAAACCCGCCTCAGTTCGTCTCCACCTGCGGTCACCTCCCCCGGCCCCGAGACACGCCAAGCCCTTCGGAGACCACCGTGACCACCGACGAGGCTGTTGCAAACTCTCCGGCGACTCACCGTTTCAGAACTGTTCAACTAGCGACCGAGGTAACCAACAAACAAACTCCTAAAACTAATTTATGCATGTTATCTTTGTTTATATGCACAAGTTTTAATAATCGGCAAAGAAAAAAAGATGTAAACGGTTCTCCGGCGACGGTTCCGCATCTGAGGCAAAACGAGAAAGACGACACTCATATGTATTGATAATTAACCTTAATAAAAATTCATACTAGCATAAATAATAAAATCTTAGGGTGCCGGTAATTGCCTAACATCTTTTAAAATGGATTTTTCTTTTGGTTAATTTGAAGCCTGTATGCTTCACAAAACTATTTTATATATTTCTTTCGTTTACTAGCCCAACCTCATGTTGTCCAGATTATTTATATATAATCAAGTGCATATATTTATTTATGATATGAACAAGTCAAAATACATGTGTGTGGACGTGTATATATATGTACACAGGTGACACAAAAATTTAAATACCAAGTTCATATATTATGAAAACATAACTTAAATATATACAAGTTTCAAAACTTTGTTTAAATCAATGATTAAATCTCCACAATAATATTTGAAAACTATATATATATATATATATATATATATATATATATATATATATATATATATATATATATATATATATATATATAGTATAATTATAAAAATACAAAGTACAAATATATCAAAATACTAGTTTGTTGAGTAGAGAGAGTTATATAACCTAATGTTATATTTCTCAAATTTAGGAAAAAGAAATTATGTTTAAAATAATTAATTCATATGATATGCTTACAAAATCTTAAAACCTTGGAAAGAGTAAATGAAGTCACATGAAAACTTATTATATTAAAAATAGCTATAAAAATGACACTTGATAGGAAACCACTACTACTTAACTTACATAAGTTAATAAAAGTAGATTATTAATACGTTGAGTAAGAAGAGTCGTCAACTTTTAATCACATGGATAATCGCATATAATAACTAATGTTTGACCTAAACGATTATATATATGTCGGCGGAATAATACACAAGTGAGCATTCAATGTTAAAAGTTAAAAGTATAAATCTCATCTATATAAATTATTTGTAGGTTATCACGACCCCCCTAGAAACGAGTTAATATCATTGTGAAACAAACTTTAAGGTACGGATTCTTACCTTTCCACTTGTTATTATCGTGCTCGATTGTTAAAACCTCTTTGATGGTTCACATCCTTTGGAACTCCTAAACGTCTTTGGAATAATAGTCGGATCCATTTGATTGTTCGTCGTTTCATGATCCGGTTATAATCGTTTGGACTCAAAATATGAAATTGATATTTATTACATGCGATAAAATTCATGTTAAGTTGTACTCATTGTCGCATGTTTTGAGATTTATTATGTCGTTATGACATCGTTGTTGTTAATACGTGACTTACGACTTGTATTTACTTGTACTCCGATACCATGAGTTCTACGCTTCCTGTGGAGTGTCCCACAGGCACAACATTGCGGCATCGATGTTGTGTGCACTATCCGCGATGGTGAGATCAGTTCGCAGCATCTCCTTTTGTACTAGTGAGATACTTTGTCACACCCCCAATTTCAACTAACAGAGTTTTACCGTTTGGGAAGTGACAAACCAGGATCTCAGTCATTAGTTACATTGAACGACACTATATGAGACTAAAATGAAAATATTATAAACGATCAAAGTAAATGCGGAAGCATATAACGAAAGTAAATGCGCAAAACAAACGCGCCCAATAAGTCAAGTCCAAACATAAACGGAAACAGTCCAAACATAAATGAAAACATTCCGAATGTAATAAAGTATAATTCAAAAATAGGACTTCATGCATGTCCTATATGTGCACCTGTGCCTTATCTTAGCGACCTGAGAAAACATATAAGAAAATATTTCAACACGAGGTTGGTGACTTCACAGGTTTCAGTTTGTAACAAATTTTAACAGTTTAATGTACATTCAATATATAAATCAACAGCTAGCTAACCCATATACATGTTAACTAATGCGCTCGCAACCGAAAGCTGACTGTTTATGTTTTTGCCTCCCACCAGGCCTATCAACCATGATGCATGTTTAGGTCAATATTGCACCCGTTCGACCTCCAATCGAGTTAGTGCGACTAACGCGGGTGAGGTTTGTCAAACTCAGTAGTACTACTCAAATTACCTCTCTATGTTCATATTAACGGTCCGATGTAAGGACTTAATAATAGATGTGTATGCATAGTCAAACAAGTGATAACATATATGAATTACATAACCAAAAGTGTTTACGCCATGTTTTCTCCCCCAGTTTAAAACAGTTAAAAGGGGCCGTGAAAACTCACCTAATTGCGTAGGTAGTAATCACACAAGTACGAGATTGAAATCTCAAGCGTTAGCCCCACACGTCTCACGAATGCACTAGAATTACAACATAACATATAGGGACTCAATGGGATTTGTGACGACACACGGAAGATTAGAACGTCTTTAAACATTCTAAGGATTAACGGTTAAACGAACGAGTTTACGAAAATACGGATTTTAAAATTCAGATGAATGCGTTTCGCGATGAATGACAAATAATATACAATAATTATTGTTTTGAAATATAAATATTAATCAAAAACCTTCTAACAAAAGGATTTCTCACACACGACCGCGCCTAAGACAAGGCACGACCGCGTTAAGGTCACGGGCGCGACCGTGATGATCAAACAGAAGACACAACAAAGCTGATCACTAGGCACGACCGTGTCTGAGACAGGCACGACCATGTCTAAGGTTCTGAGGCACGACCAAGTCTAGCCAAGAGGCACGACCGGGTCATAATGTGAGGCACGACCGTGCTAAAACCTTGGCACGACCGTGTCTCCTAAATTTACAGTTACAGAGTTTAACAGAACAAGCCACCAAGTCCAAATTTGTTTGGTTTCGATCGCGATTGACCAAAAGGATATGGGGATTCTGTTATTTAGGATAACTCAAATCTAGGTATGATTTTAATTGCAAAACCATTGCGTTTTAAATCGTTAATTCTCAGTTTCAAGATCTGAAACCCAAAGTATGAACGTGGAATCAATTTGATAAAATTAAATGTTAAAACTCAATGGAATCATAGGGCTTTTACTGATTTTAACCTTGCGAAAACGAGGGTGTGGATTAATTTGATGAAGGTGATGATTAGGATCAAAACCCACAAATTCGTTTTCGTATGAACCCTAGATTACAGAACCGTATCAATTTGACGTTGTAATCCCTGAAAATGATAGGGCTTTCAATCAATAGGTGGAACCGAAGCTAAGGGTGTAGAGATTTACCAGAATCGTTGACGAATTGAAGGTGAATGAGTAAACGCCGGTGCGTAATGCGAAATTCTTGATCCTCGGCGACTTCTGCTGCGTCTCTGACGAGTTGGATGTGTGCAAAAGTTCCAGAAATCTTCGTACGAGATGTGCAGGTGATCAATTTCGGTTCTAACAATCGAATTGAAACGAATTCGTGAATAGAAAAGGTGGAGTCGACGTTTACGATAATCATGACCATAATTGGGTTTAATTTGATCATTACGGGTGTTAAAGCATGAGATAATGGTTCAATGATGATCGCCATTAGAGATTTTACGTTACAAATTTGATATTCGAACGGATTTGCATTTAAAGGCTGCGTTTACGTTTCAACTGGGCAAGAGGCGCGATCGTGCCAATAAGAGGCGCGACCGTGCCAAAACAAGGCAGGACCGTGAATACTAGGGTTTCTGGTTATTTACAAAACCAGCCCTTGCAACTTCAGCATTGACAGAATTGATCCCTTGGTTAGGATTTAACAGAATATTTAACGAAATTGCTAACGGGGTTAACTTGAAAAGTCGGATTGTCACATCATCCCCTAGTTGAAAGAATTTTCGTCCCGAAAATTAAAGTAATAAAAAAAATTACGGATGTCACATCATCCCCTAGTTGAAAAAATTTTCGTCCCGAAAATTAAAATAATACCTTAAGAGCTTGACGTGGAGTGCTTGAACAGATTAGGATACTTGTGCATCATCTGATCCTCACGCTCCCACATGAATTCCGGTCTGCGTTTCGAGTTCTAACGGACTCTGACAATAGGGCTGTTACTGTGTTTTAGTGTTTTGACTTCCCTATCCATGATTTCCACTAGTTCTTCGATGAAACGCAACTGTTCATCGATGTGAAGTTCCTCAAGAGGAACTACGAGTGACTCGTATACTAGACATTTCTTCAAGTTTGAGATGTGGAAGACGTTGTGTAAACCACTAAGTCCTTCGGGTAGGTCCTGTTGATACGCTACTTGACCAATTCTCTTTACTAACTTGAATGGTCCAACATAACGAGGATTCAGTTTGCCTCGTTTCCCAAAACGAATGACACCCTTCCAAGGTGAGACTTTTAACAAAACCATATCCCCTACTTGAAATTCTAAAGGTTTACGACTCTTATCGGCAAAGTTCTTTTGACGATCACAAGCTGCTGCCATACGGTTTCTAATTTGAACGATTTTCTCAGAAGTTTCAAGTACGAGCTCAGGACCCGTAAGTTGACTATCTCCAACCTCGGCCCAACAAATAGGAGAACGGCATTTTTGTCCATATAGTGCCTCGAATGGAGCTGCCTTGATGCTAGTGTGATAATTGTTGTTGTAAGAGAACTCCACCAACGGTAGGTGAGACTCCCAAGTTTTACCAAAATCAATCACACAAGCTCGTAGCATATCCTCCAGGGTTGAATAGTACGCTCCGTCAGGCCATCAGTTTGAGGAGGGTATGACGTGCTCATATCTAGACGCGTGCCTAAAGCTTTATGTAACGATTACCAGAAATGGGAGATGAAACGTGCATCACGATACGAAATGATAGAGATTAGCACCCCGTGCCGAGAGACTACTTCTATCAAGTAAATACGAGTAAGCTTCTCCATTTTGTTTGTTTCCTTGATTTCTAAGAAGTGAGCGGACTTTGTTAAACGATCAATGATTACCCAAATGGTATCACATCCGGTAGGAATTCGTGGCAATTTTGTGATAAAGTCCATGGATATCTGCTCTCATTTCCACATGGGAATCTCTGGTTGCTGGAGTAGACCGGAAGGCTTTTGATATTCAACCTCGACCTTTGCGTAAGTCAGGCACTTGCTCACATATGTGTCTATATCGGCCTTCATCTTTGGCCACCAATACAACACCTTTAGGTCATGGTACATCTTATCGGAACCTGGATGAATGGAATAACGAGATTTATGAGCTTCGTCCATGATTAGTTCCCTTAAGTTCCCGAATACAGGAACCTATATTCGCTTGCCAAAGTAGCGAATGCCGTCAAATTTGACCTCGAGTTGTTCTTCCATACCACGTGTACCTTCAGGGCTTCGAGTTGAGCACTATGGATTTTGTCAGGTAATCCGAGGTGAATAGTAAGCTGTAATGCTCGAACTCGTTTGGGCTTGGTTTCCTTTTGAATTAGGGCATCAGCTACCACATTAGCCTTGCCCGGATGATATCTGATTGCACAGTCATAATCATTCAAGAGCTCGACCCAACGACGCTGTCTCATGTTTAGCTCTTTCTGCTCGAAGATATGCTGAAGACTCTTGTGATCGGTGTAGATGGTGCACTTGGTACCGTTCAAGTAGTGTCTCCGTATCTTAAGTGCGAAAACTACGGCTCCTAACTCCAGGTCATGAGTGGTGTAGTTTTTCTCGTGAATCTTTAATTGACATGAAGCGTATGCGATCACCTTTTCTCGTTGCATCATCATACAACCCAGACCCTGAATGGATGCATCGCAATACACCACAAAATCATATGTTCCCTCCGAAAGAGCTAGAATAGGTGCACTGCAAAGTTTCTGCTTAAGGAGTGGGAATGCTGACTCCTGGTTGGCGCCCCAGTTATAGGCTTTACCCTTATGAGTTAAGGCAGTTAGAGGTTGTGCAATCTTAGAAAATCCTTCGATGAATCACCGATAATAACCGGCCAATCCTAAAAATTGTCACACCTCATTCGGAGTCGTCGGTGCTGCCCAATTCTTGATGGCTTCAATCTTTGATGGATCGACATGTATTTCCTTCTCGTTAACCACATGTCCTAAAAATTGAACTTCCCGGATCCAGAATTCACACTTGGAAAACATAGCATATAGCTGCTCCTGCTTAAGTAATTCCAGAATTTCGTAGATGTTCCTCATGTTCCTCATTGTTCTTGGAATAAATGAGGATGTCGTCGATGAAAACGATGACAAATTGATCAAGGTATGGCTTACACACACGGTTCATGAGGTCCATGAACACCGCGGGTGCGTTGGTTAATCCGAAAGGCATGACCATAAACTCATAGTGGTCGTACCTTGTCCTGAAAGCAGTCTTAGAGATATCTTCATCTCAGACTCTCAATTGGTGGTAGCCAGACCTAAGATCTATCTTGGAATAGAAACTTGATCCTTGAAGTTGATCAAAAAGATCATCTACACGAGGCCGAGGATAACGATTCTTGATTGTCACTTTATTCAGTTCACGGTAGTCGATACACATACGGAAAGTCCCGTCCTTCTTCTTGACAAACAGAACGGGAGCTCCCCATGGCGATGAGCTAGGTCGGATGAAACCTTTATCCAACAATTCCTGAAGTTGAGTAGATAGCTCTTGCAATTCACTAGGTGTTAGTCTATAAGGTGCCCGAGCGATCGGTGTCGCTCCGGGTGCTAGATCGATTTGGAATTCAACTTGACGGTGTGGTGGTAAAATAGGCAAATCCTCGAGAAATACTTCCATAAAATCACGAACAATAGGAATATCATCAATCTTTTTCTCCTCAGATGGCTGCTCGGCGACGAGAGCCAGAATGTCAGTATGCCCTTTTCGAAGACATTTTTGGGCTTTCATGAAGGATATGATACCCATGACTGCACCAACCTTTTCGCCCTGAACGGAAAAAGTTTCTCCACTCGGGAGAGGAATGCGAACGATTTTCTCACTACAGATGATTTCGGCTTGGTTTTTAGATAACCAATCCATGCCGACAATTACATCGAAACTACCAAGTGTGACAGGCATAAGGTCGATATCAAGTTTATGACCAGCCAACTCAAGCTTACAACTGTTAAGAATGTGTGTTGCTTCAATTATTTGGCCATCGGTTATTTCTATTATATACTTAGCTTCTAACAGATTTGGAGTTTCTTTTATCATATCACTAAGTTTCTTAGATATAAAACTTCTATCAGCACCAGTGTCAAATAGGACAGAAGCAAAGTAATTGTTTAAGAGGAACTTACCGGTGACCACATTATGATCATATCGAGCTTCTCCAGATCCTAGCACGAAGGCTCGTCCCTTCGCACCATTCCCTCCATTATTACCATTGTTACCACCGTTGTTGTTGCCTTGATTATTGTTGTTGCCGTTACCGTTTCCATTACCATTTCCACCCTTCTTCGACTGAGGACAATCCCTTTGAATATGTCCCTCATTGCCGCACTGAAAACATCCTCTTGTAAATCCCTGTGGTCGAAATGGTTGCTTGTTTTAAAGATCAACCCTACAATCTTTTGCAGCGTGATCCATCTTGTCACACCGTTGACAACGGTTACAAGCACCGACATGGTGGAAGTTACACTTGTTGCACTTGGGGGCTCTTCCCGCATAACAACCCTGACCTTGACCTGAAGAGGTCGTCTGATTGAAGTTCTTAGCAGGCTCAAACTTACGCTGCTGCTGCGGTTGATTAAACTGGGATCCCTTGGAGTGGGAATTGGAGTTATGATCAAACATACGCTTATGATTGTCTGTGGATTTAGAAACTGAACCCCTCGGAGGTAGAGTCCCTTGAGTCACCGCCTGATCGGTTAACTTGTGGGCGAGTCTGATAGTCTGTTGGATGGTAGTAAGGTTGGATGAGGTGACCATACTCTGAATCTGAGGCACTAAACCTCCAATGTACAGCTCAATCCTTTTGTAATCAGGAGTCACCATGTGTGGGCACATGGTAGCAAGCTCATGGGATCGAGTTGTATATAGCTAAATTTCAGAACCTTCCATTTTCAGGTTCCAAAATTCTCCTTCCAACTTCTGAATCTCATCCCGAGGACAGTACTCCTCCTTCATCATAGTCTTAAAATCCTCCCACGGAAGAGCATTAACCATAGCTAGACCCAACATTTAGAACTGAGCGTTCCACCATGTGAGAGTCGGGCCCTCCAAAGTAGCAGAAGCAAATTTGACCTGATTGGCCATGGGACAGTTGCACATGGCAAATATCGACTCCACTTTCTCGAACCACCGGAGTAGTCCGACAGCTCCTTCAACTCCACTAAAGGTGTGGGGCTTACAGTCCATAAATGTCTTGAATGTGCATGCCGGTTGCTGATTCTGTTGACTTGGATTTAGAAACATAATATAGGATCGAGATTTTAGAGCTTGGGAAAGGCGCTTTAAGAGATGAATTGACCTCACTAGTCAAATGGTTTTAGCATTTATCTGCAGCATTCCGTGTTGCTAGAGCCTCAGCCACACTATCGTTGATTAGTGCCGCCAACTCAGCTGCTGTCATGTTAATGGTACCTCAGCCACCGGCACAACCTCCACGTCCTCTTCCCGACATGATTCTTCACATTCACAAATTCAAAATAATCGCATTTCAAACATTATATGTACAAGTAAGGAAATGATAACATAACATCTAATATTTCGAAATTAAATAAATTGTAAAGCTACAAAATAATTAACTCAAAATATCAAACTTCTCATGCTTTTATTGAATGGAAACAACCTTACCCATCTAGGTTTGAAAATAGAAAGAACATAAACAAAGCATAAATGAAAGGAAAGATAGGATAAAATAATCATCAAACATCCTCGTCATCGGATGAAACACATGATTGTGCATCATCAATCTCGACCGGCTGCTCCTCGGGTGGCCCCTCCTCAAGGGCTCATCCTCAAACGGCTCCTCCTCGTCGTCAGAAAGTGGGATATTCTCCTGCTAAAGTGTTGCTTGCATTTGGGCTTCCAGATGAGTCACTCTCTCCGGAATCTTTTCAGCAACATGGTCCGAGGTATCCACCCTCGTCTCCAAATGCTGAACTCTATCCACCAGGTGGTTATGGACCTGGTCCGTCACTGCCAGCTCAGCGGTCAAAAGCTCTATCTCTACCTTATTCTCCTCTATTTGTGACTCCTGCTGCAGAATATCGGGTATCTCATCAGTAGCATCTTTCACAATGCTTAACTCCCAAGACATGTAAAATACAAAAGCCGCAAAAGTTTGTTCCATAGTGCATGGCAAGCTAGGTAAATTAGATGATGAGGAAGTGGAACCAAAGTAGGGTGATGGGACATTTCCCATTTCGATCCATCTTTGGATCATTTTCGTGTATTCATTCTAATTGCGAGCAGGATTCGTTGCTTGTGCGCTACTCGGTTCACCCTGATCAACTGAATTGTCACTAGAACTAGTTCGGCGCCTTTTAGGCTCCGGGGATGGTAAGATAGGTGTGTCATGTCCTGGTGCCTTAGGTGATGGTGGTGGGGTTGACGACATGGTCCTGTAACATAATATATAAGTGCCAAAACAAAACGTTTATGATGCGTAACTAATGTGTGAGGTTATAGTCTAGTATGCAATCCTAGTTCTCTATAACCAATGGCTCTGATACCAATCTGTCACACCCCCAATTTCAACTAACAGAGTTTTACCGTTTGGGAAGTGACAAACCAGGATCCCAGTCATTAGCTACATTGAACGACACTATATGGGACTGAATGAAAATATTATAAACGATTAAAGTAAATGAGGAAGCGTATAACGAAAGTAAATGCGTAAAACAAACGAGCCCAATAAGTCCCGTCCAAACATAAACGGAAACAGTCCAAACATAAATGAAAACAGTCCGAATGTAATAAATTATAATTCAAAAATAGGACTCCATGCATGTCCTATATGTGCACATGTGCCTTATCTTAGCGACCTGAGAAAACATGTAAAAAAAATGTCAACACGAGGTTGGTGAGTTCACAGGTTTCAGTTTGTAACAAAGTTTAACAGGTTAATGTACAATCAATACATAAATCAACAGGTAGCTAACCCATAAACATGTTAACTAATGCGCTCGCAACCGAAAGTTGACTGTTTATGTTTTTGCCTCCCACCGGGCCTATCAACCATGGTGTATGTTTAGGTCAATATTGCACCCGTTCGACCTCCAATCGAGTTAGCACGACTAACGCGGGTGAGGTTTGTCAAACTCAGTCGTACTACTCAAATTACCTCGCTATGTTCGTATTAACGGTCCGATGTGAGGACCTAATGATAGATGTGTACGCATAGTCAAACAAGTGATAATATATATGAATTACATAACCAAAAGTGTTTACATCATGTTTTCTCCCCTAGTTTAAAACAGTAAAAAGGGGCCGTGAAAACTCACCTGATTACGTAGGTAGTAATCACACAAGTACGAGATTGAAATCTCAAGCGTTAGCCTGACACGGCTCACGAATGCCCTAGAATTACAACATAACAGTTAGGGACTCAATGGGATTTGTGACGACACACGGAAGATTAGAACGTCTTTAAACATTCTAAGGATTAACCGTTAAACGAACGAGTTTACGGGAATACGGATTTTTAAATTCAGATGAATGCGTTTCGCGATAAATGATATACAATAATTATTGTTTTGAAATATAAATATTAATCAAAACCTTCTGACAAAAGGGTTTCTAACACACGACCGCGCCTAAGACAAGGCACGACCGCGTTAAGGTCACGGGTGCGACCGTGATGGTTGGGGGCACGACCGTGTTGATCAAACAGAAGACTCAACAAAGCTGATCACTAGGCACGACCACGTCTGAGCCAGGCACGACCGTGTCTAGGGTTCTGAGGCACGACCAGGTCTAGCCAAGAGGCATGACCGGGTCAAAGTGTGAGGCACGACCGTGCTAAAACCTTGGCACGACCGTGTCTCCTAAATTTACAGTTACAGAGTTTAACAGAACAAGCTAACAAGTCCAAATCCGTTTGGTTTCGATCGCGATTGACCAATAGGATATGGGGATTCTGTTATTTAGGATAATTTGAATCTGGGTATGATTTTAATTGCAAAACCATTGCGTTTTAAATCGTTAATTCTCAGTTTCAAGATCCGAAACCCTAAGTATGGAATCAATTTGATAAAATTGGATGTTAAAACTCAATGGAATCATGGGGCTTTTACTGATTTGAACCTTGCGAAAATGAGGGTGTGGATTAATTTGATGAAGGTGATGATTAGGATCAAAACCCCCAAATTTGTTTTCGTATGAACCCTAGATTACAGAACCGTATCAATTTGACGTTGTAAGGCCTGAAAATGATAGGGCTTTCAATCAATAGGTGGAACCGAACCCTAGATTACAGAACCGTATCAATTTGACGTTGTAAGCCCTAAAAATGATAGGGCTTTCAATCAATAGGTGGAACCGAAGCTAAGGGTGTAGAGATTAATCGAAATCGTTGACGAATTAAAGGTGAATGAGTAAACACCGGTGCCGAATGCGAAAGGCTTGATCCTCGGTGACTTCTGCTGCGTCTCCGACGAGTTGGATGTGTGCAAAAGTTCCAGAAAGCTTCGTACGAGATGTGCAGGTGGTCAATTTCGGTTCTAACAATCGAATTGAAACGAATTCGTGAATAGAAAAGGTGGAGTCGACGGTAACGATAATCATGAACGTAATTGGGTTTAATTCGATCATTACTGGTGTTAAAGCATGAGATAATGGTTCAATGATGATCGCAATTAGAGAATTTACGTTACAAATTTGATATTCGAACGGATTTGCGTTTAAAGGCTGCGTTTACGTTTCAACGGGGCAAGAGGCGCGACCGTGCCAATAAGAGCCGCGACCGTGCCAAAACAAGCCGCGACCGTGCCTACTAGGGTTTCTGGTTATTTACAAAACCAGCACTTGCAACTTCAGCTTTGACTGAATTGATCCCTTGGTTTTAGAATTGAGTTAACTTGGTTAGGATTTAACAGAATATTTAACGGAATTGCTAACGGGGTTAACTTGAAAAGTCGGATTGTCACATACTTGGCCGTATAAGAAGCATATGGATCAATCCTAGGTTATATGTTTGTCACACCCCAACCGACGGTGGAAACGTCGGGGCAGGACATGAAGACTGTTCATGAGCACATGGTTGACTATTTTGTAATATATTAAATCATCACATATCATTTCATAAAACAAACCAAACATAATCCAACCAAATACATAAAATTCAAATACATAATAAGTTTCTTTATTGATTAATTAGGTACACAACTTAATTGTAGCAAACTGGATCAACTCAATTGTTCGTACCTTAAACATGATAAAAACAAGGTCAACTAAAAAGTTGGTGAGTATACATAGGTTTTGACTCGAAATAGTATCATTGTGTTGTGTGTATACAATACATACATATCATGGTTAATAAGGCAATTATGGAGAGTTACTATTGTGAAACCAAGTTGTACAATCAAACCTTTGTAACTAGCATGCAAATAACCAAATTGTGTTGACGGCAACAATCACCCTAACTGGGTGGGTTTGTCAGACTCAATAGATTTATCATTGTTAATCGTCGGCTTGTGTAGTTAATGATTGCACATGTAAATTGCACATAAATTGTAGTTTGCACACCTAGTACTCAATCATAAGGCTCAAACTACACACATGAATGTAAGGTGAAATTGTATTGTGTAGTTTGTAAACATTGTATAATTGTACTCATGTTGCACCCCAAAAATGTAAATAGTGTAAAAGGGGCTATATAAACTCACCTTGCAATGAGTAGCTTGAAAGTCACACAAGTATGTTGTTGTTTTTGCACAAGTGTTCTAGCTAATCACAAGATTAACCTATTTTTGATAAAATCTGTGTATCAATAAGTTGTACAAATGAATAAGGGAATCCTAATATGCAAAAAGAATTGATGTGGTTTCCTCATTTTAATAATAAAATAATTATTTGAATTTTAAATAATATTTATCTAAATCTTGACAAATAATTTGAATAAATGAAAGAATAAATAAAAAATTTCTTTTGTTTGTAATTGGATAAATAAGTATATAAATAAAATAAATAGTTTCCTTTTGTTTGTAAATAATGAATAAATAAATAAATTAATAAATAGTCTTCTTTTGTAAATAAATAAATAAATGGCTAAATAAATAATTAAATAAATATAACTACATGAATAAATAAATAAATTCTTATATTTATTTATAGCTTGAATTCCATGAAAATTAAGTGTAACAATAATGATCTAATTAATTAATAATTAAATCAAATTTAATTACTAATTAAAGGTATAAAACATGCTTTAAATGATTTATGTAGAAGGATAAATTAAGTAAAGAATTTGTGGAACTTTATAAGGCAAATGAGTTTATAAAAATAACCTCATTTATATTTCAAAAATGTTTTATAAATTTTATTTATAAGATGGATTTTGGGTGTCAACAATATAATATTAATTGAAATTTATAATAAATATCTCATTAAGACTATAGGTTACAATAGTCATCATAATAATATTTATAAGAATATCATTTGAAATAAATTAATTACGCGAATTGTAATATTATTATTTGTGAAAAAAAATATTCACTTTAGTAAGGTTAATTAGTTTAACATGAAATCATCATTTTGCTACTAATATCATAATATTTGTGAGAGTAAATATAATCATAGGATAAATACAGTTATACGACCGTTTCACCATGTTAAAGGTTATACGATGGAAGTAGAAACATATACTATACGTTTCTCATAATTAGTAACGAAATACTACATGTGTAGAAAACCTCATAGGTAATAAGTGGTATTCAAACGTTTTTAGAAAAGATTAAACATGATTATGAACATTTGTTTTTATAGAAATATTAATTATAATCCTGGGAATATTTAAAAAAAGATTGGTTTATAAGAATAGTTGTCTACTCATAACATATGTATATTTGTATAAATCATAAAATTTATAAAGTATTGATGTCAAAAATTATATGTTTATGTTTTGTTATATATAAAAAAAATATTCATTTTACCATTTAGTCTCTATAAGAATGTATGTGATTATATATGAATATGTATGTATAAATATATATAACAATTACAGATAATTCACAAAACAATTAAATAACGAATTGGGATGCCCGATTACAGGGTAATGAAAATCCAATCCGTACATAGAAGTTGTTCAAAAGTCCGTACCTTAATGACGATAAACGATAACGTTGAAAGTCTTAAGCTCGATTCACATGTCATGAAAATCTGAACTATCATAGTGTGAGGAGGCTGACAGAAATTATGGAGTTCCTAATGCACACCGGTTAGAACAAGCGAGTAGAAATGGCTTAGTGTTTTCACAGAGTTGACTAATATGTTTGGACTTGATATATGTCTTGTGAGAAGAAAACTAGAGAAACAATATGAATTAATGGTTTGTAAGGATGTTTACAAGAGGAGTCGGTTATATCCATAAAAATATCACTCACTTTTAATTAGAATTTAATTCCTAATTGAATTAGAATTTAATTTCTAATTAATTCTAGCAATAAAAGTCAATGGAAACAACGTTTTTGTTTTCTTTTGATAACTAATTACACATTATTTATTTAATTATAATTATTTTAGAAAAGAAAACTCCATTTTTATAAAATTGCAAATGGTATAATTGATTTATTTAATATAAACAACTATATATATATATATATATATCTATTAGCTTAGACCCCGTGTAATACACACAGGATGAAAAATATCAATACATAAGTTTTCTTCAATTTTATTAATATATTTTACAGATGTAAAAATGTATTACACATAGTAAGAATAGAAAACAAAACTCAAAATAAGAAAAAAAAATAATATATAATTTACGTCAATTACTATTTAATGTAATTTGACTTTAATTTATTATTTGATTGAAAATAAAAATTACATAATTAGATTTCAAAGTTTTTTGAAATAGAGAAATAATTTAAAATAAATATTTTTATTAGTATAATTAGTAACTTATTAAAAAATATGGGTGCATTTAATAGGAGAGAGAGGCGGGAAAAGAATGATGAGATTGAATATGGAGGCGACACGTGGCATACAAAAACCTTTATTTATTATATAGTATAGATTTACATACATATTTAAGAATAAATATATATATATATATATATAAAAAGATGTAATTGCATGATTAAAATTCATAAGTTTTTTTTTATTTTTGATTTAATTATTATAACAAAGTATAAATATGTATATGTACATATTGTTATATATATAATAGAAAATAATATGTAAGTGCAAGGTTGAAACTTTGAATTGATACGTGTTAAAATAATAATTAATGTGACATATTGTGTTGGACAAATACGGGATTGATATTGAATGCCATTATTGTATAAAATAAAATAATGCCAGAAAATCATGGATGTTACAATGTATGTTATGTTTGTGGATGGTTTGTGTACGCCAACACGTCATTGCACTATTGGGTACATAGTCTGCAGCCTATGTAGCCCCACTGGCATGTTATATGTTTTTGGCTCGTGGGTATCATCCGTTGTGATGCGATTTACTTTATTGACTTTCTACTTTACATCGTATCATTATATATTACGCTATCTATTGAATTTGTTATGTCTGCTATTGTTGTTGCTTGAGCCTTTATCCATACTTGCATTCAACTCATTCCGTAAATCTTTGTTCACTACAGGTTCACATGGTACTCAGGGTGGGGTGCGAAGAGAGAAGAATCGAGCTCTAGAATTATTGAACAGAGAAATTTAGCCATTTTTGTAGCTTATGCTAGTTGATTTGGATATGACAGTTTAAATAATATGTAATTAAACATTTAACCCTAGGGCTCATGCGCTTTCTTTTGGTGATGTACTCTTAACGTTTAAAATTATGGAAATATGTCTTATGTTTTGATTACCATGCCAAATAGTGACACGTCACCTCATTCTGGGGTGGGGTGTTACAGTTATGGTATCAGAGCAAAGGTTCTTTCCTGTAGAATAACATTATTATTTAAGACATGTGAGGATTGGGTAGACATATGGGTTTGGATTTCATCGACTATTCTTATTTACTCTTGATAATCCCTATATTCTAATCTTCCCGTTCATTCTTTTAGATGCCTCCTCGTCGTCAACATCCTCATAGGACCGGTCGTAGGACAAACCGTTTGCACGCTGACACTACTTCAAATGATACTCCAGCCGACCCAAACATGGTTTCTACTATTAATCAAGCTTTTGCGGGATTACTACCTCATCTTGTTGCTCAGACCGTGGAGGCAGTTCTTAAGTAAACAAGCTTAGAAGGACACACTAACCCTAATCCTAATACGGGGGCTACAACTGATGAGAATGCCACTAATAACACTACCGAGGGCATTCACGTGTGGATCCAGAGATTTCAAAAGCAAAGGCCAAATTTCTTTAGTCACGCAGCTACCCCACTCGATGCCCGAAACTGGATAGCCCATGTTGAGAAGATCTTTGAAGTGAGAGGAGTTCCTGATGAGTTCAAAGTCAGATTGGCAACATACAAACTAGAGGCTGATGCCCAAACTTGGTGGGAAGGATATAAGAAGATCAAAGGAGGAGAAGCTTACGCGGCTACCCTTCCTTGGTTTGACTTTCATACAATCTTTTATGATAAGTTTTTCTCCACAGCTGATAAAGAAGCCTACGTTAGAGAGTACACTGCTATCCGACAGGGCAATGATGAACCAGCTTCAGAGTTCATAACCTGATTTGCGAGATTGGCTAATATTTTGGGAGAAGCAGTAGGATCGAATCTGAAAGTCGATCATGTATATGAAGTTTAAAGATCTTACCGAGGTAGCTGATGCAATTAAGACTTTTGAGTTTGAAAGGAAGGAATTTATATCTCGTACAGGGGAGAACAAAAAGAGGGATAGAGACGGGATACGCATCCAGGCCACGGGTCAATCTTCCACTGCTACACATCATCAAGACCGTAGAGTTCAAGCAAATCGAAACACCGGAAAACACATGAGACCATGGCAGCCTAGACCCCAAAACCCGAAACCAGTCCAGAATTAAATTCAACTGTATGGAAGACCTGTCAGGGCACAACTGCTGAATCAACATGGAAACCCAAATCAGATTCCTATTCCTCCATGCAACACTTGTTGCAAGAAACATTGGGGCATATGTCGCCAAAATACGGGGGCATGTTTTAAATGTGGCTAGACTGGGCATTTGATGAGGAATTGTCCTAAGTCAGATACAAAGAAAACCACCGGAGGAAATGTTGCACCACCTAACACTAGAGGAAGAGTTTTTGCACTTACCGCTACCGATGCTGTGACAACCCGTACTTTTCATATTAACGCTAAATAACCCCGTTAGCAATTCCATTGAATTTTCCTGTTAAAACCTAACCCTATTAACGTTGTTATAAACCTCAAGGACTATTCCTGATCACTATTCAAACTTTAATGCATGAAAGTCAGGGACTAAAGTTGTTATTAACTCAAAATCGATTTGGTTGACTTTTGGAAGTCAACAATAGCAAACTTGAATCCCAAATTCAACCGAAACAAAAAATTGATTCAATGCTGTAACGGATTCAATCCTTAATGTGTTAACCGACTCTCATCAAACCTCTAATTACCGTCATCGATACTCAATCAATCCAATTATGGGTATTAACTTTGTGACCGTCGACATCCTCGCCTATTATTATCAAATTCGCATCATTCGTACATTACAGTCGCAAATTTATCATTGGAATAGCCCTTACGAACTCACTTGAAGCTACTTCACTCATCAATTCCATCGGAGAAGTGATCGTATTCGTCGGGGAACAAACTCACGCAAGTCGGAGCCGATTTACTCAATCTCTACCAATTCAGGCTTCATTCTGGTAATTGGTTACAGTCTTAGTTTCGTTTCAATTCATAGATCAAAAGCCCTATGCTTTTAGAGGCTTACATTATCTAATTTAACAATCTAGATTCTAGGGTTCATCCCTTATTCGGTTTAATCGAACCCCAGTCTAGACCCAATCTCAATGCAATTAAACTACATGGTTAGAATCGCCATCCTTTGCTTAGTAAAATCCCTATGTTAATTCGGGCTTTCACTATCGAATTTAACACAATCCGTAAACTAGGGTTCATCATAAATTCGATTTGGGGTTTTCAATCCTAGTCTCAACCAAAATGAAATTAACTTATATGGACAGATTCGAAATCTTTCACTGATCAATAGCCCCATGAATCCAACCCCAAACATTATAAGATTTATTCAATTTGATTCTTAATCAAACCTAGGGTTACCGGTTTCTAAATCGGAAATTAAACAATGCTAAACTTAATGGTTTTGAAATTAAATCCACCCACAGGTTCGAAATCCCTTAATGATCAAAACCCCTGCATAATCGGATCGAGACAGAGTCGAAATCGATGGGATTTGAGTTGAGAATCGATCGCGGCTTGTATGGGAGGGATATCACAGAAATCGTATTGTTAAAACCATTTCGTTTCGGGTTTGTTTGATAAACACTAGCCAGCCGAGATGGTTAAGACTTAAGGCCTATACGCAGGAGACCCGGGTTCGAAACCGGTCTCCTGCAAACATTTTTTTGGGCATTTTCCTTGGAATATTTTTATATATTTTCAAACCCAATATTATTATATTAATATATAAAAGGGTTTTAGCCCCGAAAAACACCCATAGGCTCGAGTTTGATTTATTAAATCATTTTCATATTGTTTCCACTTTTAAAACTAATATATTTATGTTATTATCGAATAAAAATAATACATTATTATTTTTATCACATAAATAGTTATCACATTTCGAGTTTAAAAATAATATAATAATATTATTTTCTGGATCGTTACTTAATGACGAAGACGATTAAATGTATTTAATAATTATTGTAATTATTATCTTTCGTCGCGTATCGTAATCATTCGAATCATCTAACTTAGAAATCCGTAAACCCGTGAACACGTTCGTTCACTCTCGTTTGTTAGAGCGGTTCTTTAAGACGCTTCTTTCCGTGTCACTGTCACAATTCCCATTATCATTCCTAATTTATGTGTTTATAATTTTAGGACATTCGTAGGTCGTTTGAGACTTACACTCGTGGTTTCAACTTGTCTCTTGTGTGATACTACCTACAACGCAACGCAAGTGAGTTTCACGGCCCCTTTTTACTTGTTTTACTATTGGGGGAGAAACATGCTTACACACAAATGTATTTTACTTGTTTTCCTGTTGAGGAAGAAACAAACATGAATACTAACTGTCATACTTTTACTTGTTTTCCCCGTGGGGGAGAAACAGGTACGCAAGCAAATATCATTTTACATGTTTTTCCCATTGGGGGAGAAAACATGACGCAATTATTTGATTATGGTACTTTATATGATATCACTGTTGAGGCTAAGCGTAACACACTATCACAGAAAGTCCTCATCTTATATCGGACCGTTAATATGGATCTTAGCGAGGTAATGTTTAGTAGTACTACTGGGTTTGACAATCCCCACCCGCGTTAGTCGCGCTAACTCGATTAGATATCGAACGGGTGAAATGTTAGCCTACTCACATTGGCCAAAGTTGATAGACCTGGCAGGAGGCATATAAACACAGTCAGCTTCGGTTGCGAGCGCTTTAGTAAAACATGAACATAGGCTAGCTACCTATAGATATGCATATTGAATGTACATAATCTGGCAAACACACTCTTATTGTAAACTTGAAACCTGTGAACTCACCAACCTCGTGTTGACACTTTTTCTTACATGTTTCTCAGGTCGCTAAGGCATAGGTTGCACACTTAGGACATGCATGGAGTCCTACTGTCATATTATCCATTTCAAACATTTGAAACAGTTTACTTATTTACATTGATTGACGCCTATTGCGTGTAATTACTTTTGATTTCATATTAACGTTTACGCTTCCGCATTAACTCTGAACTTTTATGTTTTGACATTTCAAGTCCCATATAGTGTCGTTTGATGTAACTAATGACTGAGATCCTGGTGTGTCACCTTCCAAACGGTAAAACTCCGTTAGTTGAAATTGGGGGTGTGACAGATTGGTATCAGAGACATTGGTTATAGAGAACTAGGATTGCATACTAGACTATAACCTCACACATTAGTTACACGGCACAGACATTTATACGTGATACATATAGCAACTATACATTGCAGTGCAGGCATGTAACACCATCCGTATCACCCTCAGTTGGCAAGGGACACATCATTTGCATTGCATCATCATTCCCAGTGATGACACTCGGGGCTTCACCGGAACATCATCCACTCCCGTTCGAGGGCAGCGAGACGGAGCCTTCGGAGGAGTCACTTACATCACCATCACCCATTGGGTATGGTGGAATTTCTCAGGTCCATGTTATGGACGACACTCAGCACTAACGTATATCTCTTTGGGAATTGGGATCGTCGGAGGCGAGTCCCTACTGTACCCGCTAGCAACAATACGCCGACTGAAGGCAGACCGTTACACGCATTATTGCAGAATCTATTGACACATAGATGTCATCACTTTCCCGAGCCATGGACTCGCGTCTTTGGTCGATATTCTGTTGAGAATAGATCGAACACAAATCTGAGAACACATTACTCAATGCATACTCAAACCCTATCTTGACTAAGTTGAAAGGACAGCTACCTTGCTGCTTCCTTTAACTTGTATTCATGAATTAGTTTCATTTCTCGAAGTCGCATTTCATGTACATGTTTATTCCATGCTCTCATCTACAATCCGCTGGATTGGATTCCTGTATTGTGCTTCAACTCGAGTGAATACTCAGATCAAACCATTCTTGACTACTCATATTGATATGAGTCCTAGTTGATCAACTTATGGTTGATAACTAAGCTTTTCGATGACTTATCATATCTGACAACACTCTGTACTCATCAATACATGCTAAAGGACATTATGACACAGGACAGGGAGAACTAGGGTGAGCATGCAAAGCAAATTATCATTACGGGTGCACACGTAATAGTAATTTGAGGTGCATGTAAGTCCTTGTGAAACCTAGGGTGTGGATAAATGGTCCTAATCGGTGATCTACAAACTTAAACTTCCACTGTCAGTAGAAGTTCTTGTAACCCGCTCAACGACTAGTTGGTATCATTAAACCTGTTCAACAGTTGATAGACGTGACTATCAAGTTGAAAATGTTTACGGACACACTGAAATATCATCAATTGAATCCATCAATGTTATTCTCACTCATGTAAGAGTCTTAGTGAAATTAAGACACTCATCTAAACGTGATCACAGAAACCATCTTGATTGAAACTCTAATAGAATCTCATAGCAAACTTATCGACTCCAACTATGTACACAGAATTTGAGGAATTCTTTCTATGCTAACACGTTATTCCTTACGCTCCAACAATAAATCTCATTCGACCCTATTGTCTTATCATGTGACTAATCCTTAGTCTAACTTCGAATTTTACTCCAGCATATTCAATCCTGTAAACGGATTTCTTTCTCTACGAAATGATCCCGTTGATCCAATGACATTAGGAAGCGAAGATTTAATCAAACTGACCATCAGTTGAACGCGATTACTTAAATAGACATCCTATCCCTTGTACTCCTGGAATCTATATCTCACTAAAATCTGGTCTACATGAGAACCTCTTCTCTCAACCTTTATGTTGACCGAAGATTACCTTATAAACACTGGTCTCACTAGAAGTCTCAGCATGACTTCATGAATTTCATGTTGGTGCGGTCGTACTCCGACTCTATTAGCAACTAAGTACACTATAGGGATAGCAGACGGTCAAGTAATCGAAACAACTCACAATCTTAAGGCGTGTTAACTGGGATTGGCTGGTCAAAATCTTGGCATTGACCTTATGCCAGTCACACTCGTAACTTCAACATAATGTCGGTATGGATTGGTTATCTGAGAACCAAGCCGAAATGATTTATCGTGAGCAAATTTGTTCGCCTACCTCTCCCGAGTGGAGAAACCCTCTCTGTCCAAGGCGAAAAGAGTGGCGTTGTCGTGGGCATCATATCTTTCATGAAAGCACAAAAGCATATACGTAAAGGTCGTATTGTCATTCAGGCTCTCGTCGCCGAGCAGCCATATGAGGAGAAGAAGATTGACGACATACCGATCGTTCGTGATTATCCGGAATTATTTCCCAAAGACCTGCCTGGTCTTCCACCACATCGTCAAGTCGAATTCCAAATTGATCTAGCACCCGGAGCAGCGCCTATTGCTCGGGCACCCGGTAGACTTGCACCTAGTGAGTTGCCAGAGCTATCCACACAACTGCAAGAGTTGTTGGATAAAGGTTTCATTAGACCTAGCTCATCACCATGGGGAGCTCCGGTCTTATTTGTCAAGAAGAAGGACAGGACCTTCCGCATGTGCATCGACTACCGTGAACTTAATAAAGTAGCCAACAAGGATCGTTATCCTTTACCCCGCATCGATGATTTGTTTGATCAACTCTATGGATCAAACTTCTATTCCAAGATATATCTTAGATCCGGTTATCATCAACTGAGAGTCTGGGACGTGGGCATCTCAAGGATGGCATTCAGAACTAGGTAAGGTCACTACGAATTCATGGTCATGCTATTCGGATTGACCAATGCACCCGCGGCATTCATGGACCTCATAAATCGTGTATGTAAAACGTACCCAGATCAGTTCGTTATCGTCTTCATCCATGACATTCTCATCTACTCCAAGAATAGGGATGAACATGAGGAACACCTGTGTTTGATTTCAGAATTGCTAAAACAAGAGCAATTGTATGCCAAAATTTCCAAGTGCAAACTCTGGTTTCGAGAAGTACAATTCTTAGAATAGGTAGTCAACAAGACGGGAATACATGTCAATCCAGCTAAAGTAGAAGCAATCAAGAATTGGGCAGCACCTACAACGCCGACGGAGGTGCGTCAATTTCTGGGATTGGCTGGTTACTACCGTCGTCTCATTGAAGGATTCTCCAAGATTGCCCAACCCTTCACAACCTTAACTCAAAAAGGTAAACCCTATCTCTGCAGTGCACCAAATCCTATCTCTTCCAGAGGGAACGGATGATTTTGTAGTGTATTGTGATGCATTCATTCAAGATCTTGGTTGTGTGCTGATGCAACGCGAGAAAGTGATCGCATACGCTTCTCGTCAACTGAAAATCCACGAGAAAAACTACACGACTCATGACTTAGAGTTGAGAGTCGTGGTATTTGCACTAAAAATATGGAGACACTGCTTGTACGGTACCAAATGCACTACCTACACCGATCACAAGAGTCTTCAGCATATCTTTGAACAGAAAGAGTTGAACACGCGACAGCGTCGTTGAATCGAACTCTTGAACGACTATGACTGTGCAATCAGATACCATCCAGGGAAGGCTAATGTGGTAGCCGATGTCCTAAGTCGTAAGGACACCAAACCTAAATGAGTTCGAGCATTACAAAATACTATTCACACCGGATTACCTGATAAAATCCAAAGTGCTCCACTTGAAGCTCTGCAAGAGGAAAACCTAGTGCTGCAAGGTACACGCGGTATGGAAGCACAACTCGAGGCCAAATCTGACGGTATTCGCTACTTCGTCGAGCGAATATGAGTTCCAGCATTCGGTCACTTAAGGGAACTGGTCATGGACGAAGCTCATAAATCTTGTTACTCCATTCATCCAGGTTCCGACAAGATGTATCATGACCTGAAGGTGCTGTATTGGTGGCCAAAGATGAAGGCCGATATAGCCACCTATGTGAGCAAGTGCCTGACTTGCGCGAAGGTCAAAGTTGAATATCAAAAGCCTTCCGGCCTACTCCAGTAACCGGAGATTCCCATGTGGAAATGGGAGCAGATATCCATGGACTTTATCACAAAATTGCCACGAACTCCTACAGGATATGATATCATTTGGGTAATTGTTGACCGTTTAACAAAGTCTGCTCACTTCTTAACAATCAAAGAAACCGACAAAATGGATAAGCTTACTCGTATTACTTGAAAGAAGTAGTATCTCGGCACGAGGTGCCAATCTCTATCATTTCGGATCGTGATGCACGATCCACCTCTCGTTTCTGCCAATCGTTACATAAAGCTTTAAACATGCATCTAGATATGAGCACAACAAACCACCCTCAAACTGATGGCCAGACAAAGTGTACTATTCCAAACCATGGAGGACATGCTACGAGCTTGTGTGATCGATTTCGGTAACACTTGGGAATCTCACCTACCATTGGTGGAGTTCTTCTACAACAACAGTTATCACACCAGCATCAAGGCAGCTCCATTTGAAGCACTTTATGGACGGAAATGCCGTTCTCCCATTTGTTGGACCGAGGTTGGAGATAACCAACTCACAGGTCCTGAACTTGTATTTGAAACTTCTGAAAAGATCGTTCAAATTAGAAACCGTATGGCGGCAGCTCGTGATCGTCAAAAGAGCTATGCCGACAAGAGTCGTAAACCTTTGGAGTTTCAAGTAGGTGACATGGTCTTACTCAAAGTCTCACCTTAGAAAGGTGTCATTCGTTTCGGGAAACGAGAAAAGCTGAATCCTCGTTATGTTGGACCTTTCAAAATAATAAAGAGAATCGGACCAGTAGCGTATCAGCTGGACTTACCTGAAGGGCTGAGTGGTGTACACAACGTCTTTCACATCTCAAATTTGAAGAAATGTCTAGCTGGTGAATCTCTCGCGGTTCCTCTTGAGGAACTACACATTGATGAACAGCTGCGTTTCATCGAATAAACCATAGAATTTATGGATAGGGAATTCAAAACGTTAAAGCACAGTAAAATCCCTATTGTCAGAGTTCGTTGGAACTCGAAACGCGGACCGGAATTCACGTGGGAGCGCGAGGATCAAATGATGCGCAAATATCCTAGTCTGTTCAAGCACTCCACGTCAAACTCTTAAGGTACTATTCTAATTTTCGGGACGAAAATTCTTTTAACTAGGGGATGATGTGACATCCAGAAAATTTTTTTTTTTTCATTAATTTTCGGGACGAAAATTCTTTTAACTAGGAGATGATGTGACAACCCGTACTTTTCATATTAACGCTAAATAACCCCGTTAGCAATTCCATTGAATTTTCCTGTTAAAACCTAACCCTATTAACGTTGTTATAAACCTCAAGGACTATTCCTGATCACTATTCAAACTTTAATGCATGAAAGTCAGGGACTAAAGTTGTTATTAACTCAAAATCGATTTGGTTGACTTTTGGAAGTCAACAATAGCAAACTTGAATCCCAAATTCAACCGAAACAAAAAATTGATTCAATGCTGTAACGGATTCAATCCTTAATGTGTTAACCGACTCTCATCAAACCTCTAATTACCGTCATCGATACTCAATCAATCCAATTATGGGTATTAACTTTGTGACCGTCGACATCCTCGCCTATTATTATCAAATTCGCATCATTCGTACATTACAGTCGCAAATTTATCATTGGAATAGCCCTTACGAACTCACTTGAAGCTACTTCACTCGTCAATTCCATCGGAGAAGTGATCGTATTCGTCGGGGAACAAACTCACGCAAGTCGGAGCCGATTTACTCAATCTCTACCAATTCAGGCTTCATTCTGGTAATTGGTTACAGTCTTAGTTTCGTTTCAATTCATAGATCAAAAGCCCTATGCTTTTAGAGGCTTACATTATCTAATTTAACAATCTAGATTCTAGGGTTCATCCCTTATTCGGTTTAATCGAACCCCAGTCTAGACCCAATCTCAATGCAATTAAACTACATGGTTAGAATCGCCATCCTTTGCTTAGTAAAAGCCCTATGTTAATTCGGGCTTTCACTATTGAATTTAACACAATCCGTAAACTAGGGTTCATCGTAAATTCGATTTGGGGATTTCAATCCTAGTCTCAACCAAAATGAAATTAACTTATATGGACAGATTCGAAATCTTTCACTGATCAATAGCCCCATGAATCCAACCCCAAACATTATAAGATTTATTCAATTTGATTCTTAATCAAACCTAGGGTTACCGGTTTCTAAATCGGAAATTAAACAATGCTAAACTTAATGGTTTTGAAATTAAATCCACCCACAGGTTCGAAATCCCCTAATGATCAAAACCCCTGCATAATCGGATCGAGACAGAGTCGAAATCGATGGGATTTGAGTTGATAATCGATCGCGGCTTGTATGGGAGGGATATCACAGAAATCATACTATTAAAACCATTTCGTTTCGGGTTTGTTTGCGAAACACTAGCCAGCCGAGATGGTTAAGACTTAAGGCCTATACGCAGGAGACCCGGGTTCGAAACCGGTCTCCTGCAAACATTTTTTGGGCATTTTCCTTGGAATATTTTTATATATTTTCAAACCCAATATTATTATATTAATATATAAAAGGGTTTTAGCCCCGGAAAACACCCATAGGCTCAAGTTTGATTTATTAAATCATTTTCATATTGTTTCCACTTTTAAAACTAATATATTTATGTTATTATCGAATAAAAATAATACATTATTATTTTTATCACATAAATAGTTATCACATTTCAAGTTTAAAAATAATATAATAATATTATTTTCTGGATCGTTACTTAATGACGAAGACGATTAAATGTATTTAATAATTATTGTAATTATTGTCTTTCGTCGCGTATCATAATCATTCGAATCATCTAACTTAGAAATCCGTAAACCCGTGAACACGTTCGTTCACTCTCGTTTGTTAGAGCGGTTCTTTAAGACGCTTCTTTCCGTGTCACTGTCACAATTCCCATTATCATTCCTAATTTATGTGTTTATAATTTTAGGACATTCGTAGGTCGTTTGAGACTTACACTCGTGGTTTCAACTTGTCTATTGTGTGATACTACCTATAACGCAACGCAGGTGAGTTTCACGGCCTCTTTTTACTTGTTTTACTATTGGGGAAGAAACATGCGTACACACAAATTTATTTTACTTGTTTTCTTGTTGAGGAAGAAACAAACATGAATACCAACTGTCATACTTTTACTTGTTTTCCCCGTGGGGGAGAAACAGGTACGCAAGCAAATATCATTTTACATGTTTTTCCCATTGGGGGAGAAAACATGACGCAATTATTTGATTATGGTACTTTATATGATATCACTGTTGAGCCTAAGCGTAACACACTATCACAGAAAGTCCTCATCTTATATCGGACCGTTAATATGGATCTTAGCGAGGTAATGTTTAGTAGTACTACTGGGTTTGACAATCACCACCCGCGTTAGTTGTGCTAACTCGATTGGATATCGAACGGGTGAAATGTTAGCCTACTCACATTGACCAGAGTTGATAGACCTGGCATGAGGCATATAAACACAGTTAGCTTCGGTTGCGAGCGCTTTAGTAAAACATGAACATAGGCTAGCTACCTATAGATATGCATATTGAATGTACATAATCTGGCAAACACACTCTTATTGTAAACTTGAAACCTGTGAACTCACCAACCTCGTGTTGATACTTTTTCTTACATGTTTCTCAAGTCGCTAAGGCACAGGTTGTACACTTAGGACATGCATGGAGTCCTACTGTCATATTATCCATTTCAAACATTTGAAACAGTTTACTTATTTACATTGATTGACGCCTATTGCGTGTAATTACTTTTGATTTCATATTAACGTTTACGCTTCCGCATTAACTCTGAACTTTTATGTTTTGACATTTCAAGTCCCATATAGTGTCGTTTGATGTAACTAATGACTGAGATCCTGGTGTGTCACCTTCCAAACGGTAAAACTCTGTTAGTTGAAATTGGGGGTGTGACAGATGCTGCTACAAACCCAGGTTTGGTATCTAGAAACCTTCGACTTGGTGAACGTGATATCTATGTGTTATTTGATACATGGGCGACACATTCTATAGTCTCTCAATTGTTCACTAAATACCTTATGGTTGAACCTTCACTTTTAGACCATACTCTATCCATTAGTACTCCTATGGGAAATTCTATTATTATCACATACATATACAAAAATTGTCCTATTTGCATCGACTCCATTGTGTGTGAGGCGGATCTTTTACACATGCAAATGGGAGACTTCGATATCATTCTCGGGATGGATTGGTTAGTTCGACATCGTGTAACTATTGATTGTCATTCTCGTCGAGTCCTATTCGGCGATCTTCATCATCCTAATTTTTTCTATCAGGGGATCCAACCTCATAAATCTCTTAAGATTATTTCAGCGCTTAAGGTTCGAAAATTGATATCTCATGGTTGTATTGGTTTCTTAGCATCAATCAAGGATACCACAACTGTTGAAATCAACATTGATAGTCACCCTTTTGTTGTTCGGGATTAATCCTAGGGCTCATGCGCTTTCTTTTGGTGATGTACTCTTAACGTTTAAAATTATGGAATTATGTTTTATGTTTTGATTACCATGCCAAATAGTGACACGTCACCTCATTCTGGGGTGGGGTGTTACAATATGGAAACATTGGTGTTTTATATTGACTTAAAGGTTAAGTACATTATAAATAGATGCTTCTATGATTCGATAGTATATACGTTTTAGAAATCCTTGAATATATAGATTATTCTAAAAGTCCATAGTTGATCAGATTCATGGGAATCAATCTGAACGTACGACTATTGTTGCAACAACCACAAATTTAGAGCCCAATAAACATATTGTGATTATATGATTGAACTAGTCCCATTGGGATTGGCCCAAATGTAAATAATCAGACTTGGCCCATTAACGCTCTTGTACGGGTTATTGTTGGTTATCCAAATAAATATTTAGACGTCAAACCTCAAATACATAGTATTATCAAACATTAGTATTTATTCATGCGATTTGATTATGAGTTTATACGCGAGATATGCGGATGTTGGATGCGTGACAACGACAAACACCGACGTAGACGTTAACAGGTTTTGCTATATCCGGTATAATTAAATAATGTAAACGAGTATTTAATTTATACATATCATATTAAAATATTATAATATTATTATTATTTAGCACCTCATAACTAATTTCGTAACGTGACACGTTTTACCCGGAGCGGATGCGTGTGAACACGCGGTGCAAGAGTAATACCGACTATTATAGAAATAGCATAAAAAATGTATATAATTATTTATTATTATAGTTAATATTATTACTATTAATAATATAATAGAAATTAACGGAGCTTGAAATGTTTATTAAGCGAATATGTATGAGACACGAAGTGTGTCACATACCGGCTTGGACAGCAGTTGGAACAAAAATCTTATAAAATAAACAGTTAAATTATATTTATTAGTGTGTCTTTTTATCTTAAGAATTATAGAATTAATATACGAATTTATCGGGTATGATGAAGACATGAAAAGATACGCGTTATACAAGTAAGAAGTCCAACCTGCACCGGTTAATACCAACCTCTTCTAAAAACATTATTATTGTTATTATTTAGTCATTTATTAAATTCTTTTTATTTACCAACAAGACCTTACGTTTGACTATTGACAAGCTTTTTAAAAATCTTTCAAAAGAGAATTTAATAATATTATATACTTGAATTCTGCATAAAATCACTACACAACACGCAAGATATTGACCTTGTTATACAATTCTCCTTTTCATTTTTTTTAAATCGGTTTAACGATTTCACCTTCTCTTTAGGGTTTACCTTCCATTTTTGTTAAAAAGTAAAACTACCTGTTTATTGTCACTAAAAACCCACCCTCCTCATCCATTTCCTTTTTTAAAACAAGTACATAGAGAGAGAGAATTATGGGAGAACGAGAGGGCTGACTCCTTCTCCGGCGGAGCTCCGGCCGATGGCGGCGGTGGTGAGTACGGATTCAGGCGACTCAGCATGATGACGGTGGTGTGGCATGGTTAGAAGAGAGCAGCGCCGGCGGATTAGGGATTCAAGTGGGTCAACCCCTGTGACGGCGAGCGGTGTTTTCCGCTCATAAATGACGACCCCGATCGGGCCCTTTCACTTTTCCGGATGTCTCTGTTCCTCCGGCAAGGCTGTCTCCGACAACAACCACGATCCCGAAGGTGATGACACCATAGAGAGAGAGAGGTCGCCAGCCCCCGTTCCCTTCTCCGGCGGTGGTGACGGGCCGGTGGTTCAAGCAGATCGACGGAGAAGACAGAGGCGAAGGTTAGAGTTTTCTTTAAACCCGTTTTTCCGACGAGGAAAGCTGAGGTTCCGGCAACCCTCGTTACTCCGGGGAAGTCCATCTATCTGGTGAGTCCTTTTCTCCTTTTGTTTCATTCCGGGTATAAACCCACACATGTTTTGACATTTGTTCTCCGTTTAAGTTACCGTTGAGGTTTTCGGTTAAACGAGTCATTGAGTTGGCCAGGTTTCATTTCTGTGTGTTCTTATGGATTTTGGACAGGCTATGGCGAATACGGGACGTCACCCGGATAGGCGGGACTTTTCGGGTCGTTCATGACAGTTCAGGGTTTCGGTCAACAAAAGTCAACTATGGTCAGAGTCGGTCAACGGCAGAAACGACGAGCGGGTTCGAGAACGTGAGGATAGGTATAAACGCGCGCCAATAATTTATAAATAGTTGCATATGCATCCTTTGAAATAATAAAATAAACGTGTGTGAGACGAAAAAAAAGTGAATCGGTTAATGAGGCATTAATGCGAACGAGAAGTTTAAATGTATTTATTTA
Organism: Smallanthus sonchifolius; assembly: GCA_023525975.1. Classification (NCBI taxonomy): domain Eukaryota; kingdom Viridiplantae; phylum Streptophyta; class Magnoliopsida; order Asterales; family Asteraceae; genus Smallanthus; species Smallanthus sonchifolius. Next base: position 67,903,275 of record CM042029.1, read on the forward strand.
GTCTTGGACGGATAAGCGTATATAATTGTTGAGACAACTAACACGATATTATTAATAACGTGAAGTACAAGTTTTCAAATATACGTTTAAATATTTATATACGAACGTGACTACTAATGATATTACATCTCCTCGTTAACTTTATTTAGAACTCAGTCTATACGCCAGATATGTTAACTTTTGAAACAAATGTCTTTAAAGCAAATTGCTTACAAAACCAATAACGGTTATACAATGACATATACTCGTATAATTACGATGGCCAATACCCGTATTTTCTTATAAAATATACATACATATATATACATACATACACATACATACACAGGCATACTCGTTTTACATATTAATCATAAAATCGAGCTATGATTTTATTATTATATATACACCTACATAAATGGAATTTTATAAGTTTAAAACAACACTTTCGAAATTAGTAAACCGATATTGTTCATGGGAAATGTTAATATTATCATCACTGATTTTGTAAACAATATTTTAATTATATATAAAATTCATGAAACATAACTATTATCGTTAATGATATTATCTTTAGTATTTATAAATGGATTTAAACTAATATTACAACTTAGACTGATTTATTAGAAAAGTTGGTTATATCGTTTTGAAGAATATTCAACCTATCGACTCAACATGATAAACATTGAGGAGATTTTTATAAACAATTCTATTATTATATTGACATATAAATAATACAAGCCTTATTAAAAGATCATATGTATTATTGTATTTTATACTTAATGCTCATAACCGGTATTAAGAGATTAAATTAAGTATTTTATACTTGCTTATTTTATTTATTTTACTATGTATATATATTATTGACACGAGTGTTAATAATTAGAACTTGAGAGACGTGATGGCGGGTCGTACATCTAAACACAGAACATGTAGAACTAGAGCATAATTTCACTTGTCCATTGAAAAACATAGTGACATGTTTATATGAAACATAGGGTGGCCCATAAATTCTATAGCGCCTACGTATACCATGGGGCTCAAGTAGGATGTTTATCCAACACTGTCACGTATTTGAGAAATACGGTTTCTACCGCAACATTACCAGGTGAGTTTCACGGCCCCTTTTTACTGTTTTCTATATTTGGGAAAAAACATGTTAATTTCAAATGGTATGATAACTAGAAAACGAGAAACAAGCATCTGATTCCTTTGTGTGCATGAGTTCCACCTAAAAGTCATCGGTATTCCGAACTATAACCATTAGCTATTAGAGGTGGTCAAAAGAACCGGATCCGAATCCGATCCGATGGATTATCTGAAACCGGATCCGGCTAGAACCAGATTTTTTGGAACCGGTCCGGATTTTTTCAGATCCGGCGGATCCAGAACCGGTTTATGAGTTCTTGATGGATCGAACAAAAATCGGATATTTTGGAACCGGTTTTTTTGGATATTTTGGAACCGGTTCTAGCCGTTAGAGGGTAAAAAAACGGCTATATAGCCGTTTATGGCCGCTTTTTTATATTTTTTTGGGTTGTTTGAGGCTAGAAACTATGTATAAATAGGTATTGGGGGTATGGGTTAGTTCACCACAACATCCTAGCTCTCAAAACTCAAAAACGCTCTCAAAACGTAAAAAAACGCTCACTTTAACGCAAAAAAAAACGCTCCCATGGTTTCCGCTTCTACTTCCGCAAGCACTCAAAATTCAGTCGGTGGTTCTACTAGCGAAGCCACAGTGGTGAGAGTACTTCCTTGCTCCCGAAACCAAGAGATATGGGCGTATTTCGATTTATGCAAAATGTCGAACGGTTCGCAAAAGGCTTGTTGCAAAACATTGTGGTAAAATTCTGGGTGCTGCGGGAAATAGCACTTTGAGGAAACATATTGGTAGTCACGCAAAACACACTCAAGGTGAAGATCAAACTCAAATTGGTAGGGATGGATGAGTTTGGCAATACAATGTCGAGAGGGTTCGTGAAAGAATGACACATTTCGTCATTCAAGAAGGGTTGCCTTTTGATCACTTTGATAACCCGCGCTTGACGAGGATGATACAAGAGACGCTTCAACCGAGCTACACCAATGTAAGTCGTTCTACTTTGAGAAGAGATTGTTTAAAAATGTGGAAAAGAGCTAAAAAAGAATTAATCTTAGTTTTTGAAAATTTAAATACCAGTATTAACTTAACCACGGACGTTTGGTCCGCTTCACATGGTTTACCCGAATCGTACATTTGCGTTACCGCACATTGGGTTCAACCCGAGTCGTGGAAAATGATGAAGCATACGATTGCGTTTGATTATTTTGGATATCCACATACCGGCGAAAACTTATTTTATATTTTAGACTCGGTAATTCAAACTTATAAAATTCAACCAAAAATATTTTCAATATCTTTTGATAACGCTTCAAATAACACAAACGCGGTGGAAAAATTAAAAATAAAATATGAACCGCCCTGTAACGGTGTTTTCTTTCATAGTCGATGTGTTGCACACATCATTAACTTGGTTGTGCAAAACGGTCTAAACGTCCAAGAAATAAGAGAAGTGAAAGAAAATTTTAAAGTGATGTTACGGGAAGTTTTTAGCACAAGCAAAAAAAAATATATAAACTATTGAAACTTGTGTCAACAAACGGATTCCATCTTTTTAGGTCCAAATTGGGATGTACCTGTTTGATGGAACTCGACATGGAAAATGTTTGAATCGGCCTTAAGCCAAAGAGTTACTTTAAAACATTTTCATGATGAACTTATGCAAAAGAAACGTTGTTCACAAAAATTTAATAATATAAGTTGGGATATGATCGAGAAACTAACTAATTTGCTTGAGATTTTTAAAAATGCAACTACATGTTTATCGGGAGTTTATTATCCCACGACTTCGCTAATACTTCAACAATTATACTTAATATGTAATAAATTAAAAGAGTTTGAATATCACGGCCATATTTTTGAAAAAATGGTAACACCTATGAAAGCTAAATTTAAAAAATATTTTTCGGAAATGCCGGCCGTTGTTACATGTTCGGCCGCCTTAAACCCAACGATTAATGTAACCGGTGTTGAAACATTAATTGGATCAATATCGGACGATTTAAATATGTTCGAGGAAGACCCAAATTTTGAATCAAATGCAATAAGGGACTTCAATTCGGCTTTTAATAATATGTTTGATTATTATTTACGCAAATATGGTGGAAGTGGTGATCCATCAAACATACGTGAATCAATGGGTTTGGGTTCAAGTTCTAGTAGTTCAAGGAACCCGATGCTAAATTTATTTAACACTTTAAGAAACGAAAATACTAAACGAGCTCGTGGAAGCACACCAAGTAGCGAGCTTGGAAGATATCAAGCAACCGACTTTATTTTAACTCTAAGATCCGAAGAGTTTGAAAACTTTGATATCTTGAGTTGGTGGCAATGAAGGGAATCCCAATATCCCATTCTAGCGGCAATGGCCCGTGACCTACTAACCGTCCAAGCTTCCACGGTAGCTTCGGAATCTGCCTTTTCTCTTAGTGGCAGGGTTTTATCTATTCGAAGAACGAGGCTTACACCGGAATCTATGGAGATGTGTATTTGCTTGAAGGACAATTTGGATGCCGCCGAACGTGTACAACATGTTACAAAACTAGAAGACGAGCTTGACATTGAACAAAAAATACACGAATTCGAAGTAGAACAAGGGGTGGCGAATCCACTTTCTGACGAAGAACAAGCTTATGATGAAGCCCAACGAATCTCAAGCGAAAAAGATTGAAAACCGATGTTACGAAGACTAAGACGAGTAGACGACGAATAACGAGTCATAATAAATAATATATATTTTGTGATTCAATTATGATTTTATAAATTTTTGGTACGAACTATTGTTAAATCACTTAAAAAAATATAAAAAATAAATAAAACATGTATTTTATAGTGTATCTTTGTTAATTTTTTAAAAAAAAGTTTTTTTTTTAAATCCGGTGGAACCGGTTTTTTTTTGTCCGGTCCGGTTCCTTATATCCGATCCGGTTCCAAAAGGTTCCAAGTCTCCACTCCCTTAACCGAATCGAATCCGGAGCCGGTTCCATTGGATCCGGTTGTTGACCACCGTTGACCGATCCGGTCCGGATCCGTATCCGAAAAAATCCGGTTTGTGCACCTTTATTAGCTATGGACTTAGCCGTAGATCGATATGAATAGTAATATTCGGGTTGACACCCCCAATCATGGTTAGTCGCGCTAACCAGCACGGTCAAATGATTGCATATTAGGTCTTGTTTGTTCTCATTGTTTAAAAGGACAATGGGCTGGGGCAAACTCTAGAATTCGTTAAAGGTTTAGTTATAGGCTTGTGCATCACATAATTCGTTTGTGCTAGCTAGACATCGATGAATCAGCCGCTAACTTGTTTTGTTTATCATATGCATAAAGTAAATTTCGGCAAAGGATTTCGCCAATGGTATACGTACCAATAGTTTTGTCAGTCAATTTCGAGAAACGTGTTTTGCCAATGGTATATGTATCAATGTTTTGCCAGTAAATTTTGAGTAAAGGATTTTGTCAATAGTGCTCGTACAAACAGTTTTGTCAATCAATTTCGTGCAAAAGGTTTTTGCTGAACGATTTCGTACAAATGGTTTTTGCCAAGGGATTTCGTACAAATGGTTTTGCCAATTGTATTTATTTAAAACATGTGAAAGTCACCAACATTGCGTTGACATTTTTTAGCATGTTTTTCGGGTAAAACATAGTTACGACACGGTTGGATAGGTTAAACATTTGGATTAAGCCCTTAAAAGATGAAGACAAGGTGTTCAACATATTTAGAAGTATTTATTTAGCTTCCGCTGTTGTGTAATGTTACCAATCGTTGCAACCTTAATTTCTTTATTTATTTATTAAGTAAATGAATTTGTGGGTGTAACAATTGTGAATCGGATGGTTGGTTCATTGTGAATGAAAGACCAAAAAGTTGGAGACCATATTCACAGATAATTATTAGAGAATAATTATTGGGCGTAACTCGTTTCCAAACTATTTTCATGGATCAATGTTTTGAGAAGTTTTGAATATGGTAAGATCTATTGATCCTTTGACCTGAGGCACGCACTAGAACTAACTCTGACTAAAGTTTATTCCTTGATCTTATCTAACGTTGTACCTTAACAAGCAGTAATAAGGATATGATCAGGAGTAATCTGAAGTTAAGGGAGTTGTATGTGGCTAAAGGAATTCTGTTATCCTTTGATTAGGATCTAGACATTCTAGCGCCCTCGTTGATTCAAACTGGTATAAATCGCGTGGCCACGCATAAACTGCAGTAATTTGTTTATACCATATTTAAATTGGAGAACGAGAACAAGAATAGTTGAACCACGTATGAGAAGTGACTTGTATCCATGTCTCATGTTCAACGAATGACCTAAACAGAAATGACACACACACACACACATACATATATATATATATATATATATATATGGAATGGTTTAAATGCAAAGTGTTTTTAACGTGAGAAGCGTTAGAATTATTTTGAAGCGTTGATCTAGGAAATCAAATATTAAGATCAAATGTGTTTGTTTTAAGCGTGAAAAGATTCCGAAAAAGGTAAAATTGGAATAACCTACATTTGTTGACTTTTTACAAGTTCCCCCATTTTTTTTAAAACAAGCATAACTTTTTTATACGACATTATTTTTTTAAAACAATTACACCATAAAATCGAGAATTTTATTTTCTTTAATTTGAGTATACTTTTCCTATACTTTTATTAAAAAAATGACTTTTTTTTAAAAGGTCGATGTGATGTGCGTATACCATGCGTGATTATGGTCATGTGTATAACATGCGTGATTACGTGATTATGGTCATGCTTATAACATGTGCGATTACGTGATTATGGTCATGATTATAACATGCGTGATTACGTTATTATGGTCATACGTTATTATAAATAATGCGTGATTATAACGCAGACGCATTTACCCCTCGCCCACTGAACACGTGTCGCATGCCGGTGACTTCGTACGCTTCGTACGTTAAAACACTTTGTACGATAACCGGCCCCTATATATATATATATATAGAGAGAGAGAGATAGAGAGAGATAGAGAGAGATATTTACCATGGTTATTGTACTTGGTTAATTAAGAGTTACTTGAACACAAGGAACTAGTTGACGATTATAAATACGTCATACCTTGTTAGGGGCAGTGAGATGCAGCTAGGCGTCGACCACTGTCTACGTTGACCTGATTAATCGATGAATCGACCAAGTGGGAGATTGTTGGATATTGGATGTCCGATCATCGTTAATATCAACGTTACCATCGAGGTACCATCCAAAGAGTTACACTTTGGACAAGGAGCAATTGATAATATTTAATTGTTAAGTATTATAGTTCACACAACGCGGTATTATGTCGGATGAATAAATATTTATGAGAAATATTTAATCGGTGGATTCGGGAATTAATTATTATGAGTAGGAATTAATTATTAATTCGGTGACTAATTATTTATGGTTTACTAATTGTTAAGTATTATAGTTCACACAACATGGTATAATAATTATTGATGGTTTTAACAAGAACAAAGGTGAAATCAAGATATGGGAAGAATACCACCTAGGTCGGAATCCTACTTGCAAAGCACAACTTCTATCGGTTCTGGAAACTGTGATGGATTTGGGAATCTAAAGATAACTGCTAAAGACAACCTAGTAAATCCCTAATCACTCTCAGGGTGTCACCAACTAAGCTACCTAAAGCGTACTAAACTCACCAGATGGATGGATCACCTCTCGGTTATTTCCAATAATGATAATGTACCCTAAAGATAGATCACCTCTCAGTCTCACTGTCCACAATACACTCAAAGAATGCACGGAGTAATCTTAGCATAACAACTATGATTTGACTAACAAAAATCGCTAGACACCTAATACTAACGCCCTCTCAGACAGTTGACACTCGGATTCCTAATGGCGAAGACTAGACAACTAATTCTCACATCTCGGGTATTGAACTAGGACACACATTCCACTCTAATCAGGGATCAACTAACGTTCTTATGGATTACTACGTCTAGCAAACCACTCAAGTCACAAGCAATCAGCAAACAACCTAAACATGCATCTATTTATGAAAGACATTCAACAAGATAACACGAAGAACATTAATCAACTCAAAACCAGAATTAAACATGCACTAACATCATATTAATTATACCAAGATCGTTTACAATATCATTAAATCATCAATTAAATCCAAAACCAATAAAAGATTGAGACTTTAACAAGTAATCATCGAATGACCTAGGCAGTATCAAGGTTTTAGCCAAGAATCATGCTCAAACACATCAAAATAGAAGTATAAGACATCATCATAGTTTCAAACAAAGCAAACAAAGATAAAAATCAAATCTTGAAACCGAAAATGTTAAATCTAACGAACCTGGAAGCAAAGTCTTCAACTTTCCTCTTCAATCGACTTCCTTGCTCCCAAAATCGCCATAGAATGGTCTCAAGACGGCCAAGATACGAACTCCTTTGATAATTGCATTACAATTCTATTAAAATCGGTTTTAGGGTTTTTTTTCTCGGAATATAGGCCCCTCGCGTACCGCGAGACAATGTGGCCAGTCCCTCGCGTAGTGCGAGGGACAAATTAGTCGCGCCGGATTTGGAACTTCTCGCGTACCGCGAAAGGTTTTCTACTGATCTTCGCGTACCGCGAAGACTTGAAATTTCCCATTTTTAACTTTTGATCTTCGGACTTGTTTCTTGTGCTCGGTTTCTTTGGGTTTTCATATGTAATCATCACGAGCTCCTGTAAACATAACAAATACTCAATTGTATACAAAAACGACTCAAAATGACTAGAAAACTAATTAAAATGACTCAAAACATGGTGAAAATATATGTGTGCTTTGCAACACATCATGTGTTTTATTTATTTATTATTGTGTAAACGTTGTGTAATCGGATCACTGTATGGAATCCAAATCTGATATGTTAATGGTATTATTAAATCGCTTCCGCTAAATATATCTGATTTATTTATTTAAAAGGTTTAAATAATAATTGTTTTAAAATTTAAAACTGGTACGATGATTCCCAACATTTCTTTCAAAAAGAGAGGCAGAGGGAGGAGTCAAGACAGATCGAAGATCCCTCAATGCAACCATTGCAACAAGTTTGGACATCTTAAATGTGATTGTTGGTACAATGATGAACTAACAGTCAATGTGGATAAGGAACAAGAAACAAACAGTGAAGAAGATGATCGCCTGTTCATGTCTATTACGGATGACAAACTCTCCATAATGACCTGACAAAATTCCGTTAACTCAGTTAACTCAACTACAAACCTCAAGGACACTATTCAAACTTAGAACTACAAGGAATAGCTATGCAAATAACCAAAACCTATTTTGTTGACTTAACAAAGTCAAAATCAATGGATTTTGATCATGTTGACTTTTAAAAGTCAAATTCGTAACACCTTGATCCAAATTAAATCCATAACTCCTAAGATTGTTCGAACTCGTGACGATTATTAAGTGCATTGATGATCTCGACTCCTATTAATCATTTTCCAAACGTTTCTGACTGATCTTGATTGAGAATTAATCCCATGTAACTGAAACCGTCGAAGTTAATGCAATAACTTATCAATTTGACCATTTAGTGTATTACTCTCGCAATCAAACTATCCAAGCACCTTAGTCGCATCCCTCAGAGCTTGTTTCATCATCCAATTCGATTGAAAATGAAGTCATTGTCGCCGGAGACTAACCCACGCAACTCACGACTAGGTTTTAGCCGATCTCCATCGATTAAACATCAATCCAGGTAACTGAACATTCATATAGCTTCTATTTTATGTGTAGAACGAAATCCATATGCCAATTGGGGCTTACATTATAGAATTTAACAAGAACCAATTCTAGGGTTCATCCCAATTACCGTTTAATCGAATACGGGTCTAGACTTGATCTCAATACAATTAATTAGTATGGCTAGCTTCGCAACCATCTACCCATTGAAAGCCCTATGAAATCCATGGTTTATATCAATAAATCGAAACCAGATCGAATCTAGGGTTCTTATGCCTTTCTGTTTAATCGAATCCATACCTATACTTAATCTAAATGAAATTAACTACATCAGATTCGTAATGGTCTAATCAGTAATAGCCACATGAATTCAAACATTTCTATTATCAAAATCGATCGATTTGAATTTGTGTTCTTCACTTAGTGTTTCGGCCTTTTAATATGGAATTAAACGATTCAAAACATGATACTTTTCCAATTAAACCTACCCACAGATTCGTTATACCCCGATTTACAAAACCCCTAACCTTTTAATGCAATTCGAGATCAATATGGTTGGATTTGGGATTGGATTGGATTCGATATATATGGGGGGGGGAGAACTCAGTCGGATTAAGTGTTAAAACCATTTCGATCTGAGTTCTATTGCGAAACACTAGCGGGCGGAGATGGTTAAGGCTTTGGACTCACACACAGGAGACCCGGGTTCGAGTCCGGTCTCCTTCATTTTTATTTTTAGGGGCTTTTTCCACTATATTACATTTATAAAATAATCCCTATATTATTATATTAATATATTAATGTGTTTTAGCCCGAGGAAAACCACCCGTAGGCTCGGTTTGATTTTATAACCTATTTTATATTATTTTCAAACCACGGCTCCGAATAAATAATATATTTTTATTATTTTAAACCCGTGACTCTAATTAAAAATAATGTATATTTATATACTATTTTCACCTCATTTATAAACTTCGTGAAAAGTTTCAAACTAAAAATAATATTTTTTATATTATTATCCACGTGGTTATGATCCGGATAAAAATGATTGTTTTATTATTTTTGTCACACATTTTATATAGTCATGTTATTCCTCTAAAAACAATATATTAGTTATATTATTCCTAGCCATTACTTTAATGATGTAAACGCACGAATATATTTATTATATATTATTATTGTAATTAGAATCATTCGACGCGTAACGTATTTATCTTAAATATTATATTAAGAAATTCTTTATTTCCCGTGGACACGTCCGTCTACTCCTTCATCATTAGAGTGTTTTTAGGACGTTCAATCTTCCGTGTCGTCGTAAAAAATCCCATCGTATCCCTAATTATTATGTGTATACTTCTAGGGCGTACGTAAGCCGTTGCAAGCTAATACTCGTGGTTTCAATCTCATTCTTGTGTGAATCTACCTACGCAACTCAGGTGAGTTTTCACCACCCCTTTTACTGTTTTTAAACTGGGGGAGAAAACATGACGCAAACGCTTTTGATTTTTGTAATTAATGTATGTTATCACTTGTATGACTATGCGTACACATCTATCATTAAAGTCCTCACATCGGACCGTTAATATGAACGTAGCGAGGTAATTTGAGTAGTACTACTGGGTTTGACAAACCGCACCCGCGTTAGTCGCTCTAACTCGATTGGAGGTCGAACGGGTGCAAGATTGACCTAAACATGCACCATGTTTGATAGGCCTGGTGGGTGGCATACACATAAACAGTCAGCTTTCGGTTGCGAGCACATTAGTAAACAAGAATATGGGTTAGCTACTTGTTGATATATATATTGAATGTACATTAATCTGTTAAACGCTATTACAATCTGAAACATGTGAACTCACCAACCTTGTGTTGTCACTTTTGTTACATGTTTTCTCAGGACGCTAAGCTAAGGAACATGTGCATGATTAGGACATGCATGGAGTCCTAATATTATTGCTTATTAATCAAGACATTTAAACTATTTTATTTATGTTATTTTGAACTAGACTATGGGCGCGTTTGTTTTGCGCATTTACTTTTTATTTATCGCTTTCGTATTGACTCTGAACTTTTATAATGTTTCAATTTGAGTCCCATATAGTGTCGTTTGATGTAACTAATGACTGAGATCCTGGTTTGTCACGCAGCAAACGGTAAAACTCCGTTAGTGGAATTTCGGGGTGTGACAGATTTGTATCAGAGACATTGGTTATAGAGAACGAGGACTACATACTATACTATAACCTCACACATTAGTTACACGACACAGACACTGATACCTGATACACATGGCACCCATACGTAAATTGCAGTGCATGCATGTTAACACCAACCATATCACCCTCTGTTGACGAGGGACATATCATTTGCATTACAGCATCATTGCATGTGCTGACACCCGTGGATTCACCGGAACAACATCCACTCCCGTCCGAGGGCAACAAGACGGAGCCTTTGGAGGAGTCTCTCACACCACCATCATCTGTCGGGTATGGTGGGCCTTCTCAGGTCCATGTTATGGACGACACTCAACACTAGCACATGTCTCTTTGGGAGTTGGGTTCGTCGGAGGCGAGTCCCTACTATACCTACTAGCAACAATACGCCGAGTGAAGGCAGAACGTTGCACGCATTATTACAGAATCCATCGACACGTAGATGTAATCACTTTCCCGAGCCATGGGCTCGCTTATTTGGTCGATATTCTGCTGAAGATAGATTGACCACAAAGTTGAGAACGCATTGCTCATTGCATACTCAAACCCTATCCTGACTCAATCAGAATTAGTTTCACTTCTCGAAGTCGCATTTCATGTGCATGTTCCCATCTACAATCCGTTGGATTGGACACTCGTATTGTGTTTCAACTCGAGTGAATACTCGGATCAAACGATTCCCGACTACTCATCCTAATATGAGTTCTAGTGATTAACTTATGGTTGATGAGTAAGCTTCTCGATGACTTATCATATCTGACAACACTCTGTACTCAGCAATACGAACTAAAGGACATTATGACACATGACAGGGGGAAACTAGAGTGAGCATGCTGAAACACCCTACTTTTACTATATTAATTTATCAAAGTTTTATAGCGGAAAACGGTCCCAGATTTTTCAAATCCTTGTCACTAAAGTGACACAGGTATATTTTATAATAAATATTGTTTTTACATAAAATATTACATCATTTTACATAGGGATTCTTCAACTCTGATCAGCCACATCCCCAGGAAGCCTTATTTCACATGCTCTTAACCTGCAGTGTTTGGGAAAACGTTTTTGGATTAGCTTACGCTAAGTAAGTACACTACATCGTTCATTTTATTATGAACCCTTTAGGTTCTTATTGTTCAAGTTTTCTCGGGCTCTCAGTGCCCACATGACCATCTCCGGACGTACCTCCGGTCACGCTTTTCGTATATTTTATGGGTGTGCTAACCCCCTCGCAACCATCATAGACCGTATCTCTGGTCCAAGTTTTTATTTGAGACCCGCCCCGTAGGCTAGACATCTCTGAGACCCGCCTCGTAGGCTGGACATCTCATTTCATTCATTCATTTCTTATTGAGACCCGCCCCGTAGGATGGACGTTTCCTTTCCTTTCATTCATTGAGACCCACCCCGTAGGCTGGACATCTCATTACATTGGGACCTTGAGTATCATAGACTCACAGCCTCCCAATGTATTCCCAACCAGTCCTCACCTTAAAACTTGCTAACAGTTTCCCCATAATGCACTAAAGAGGTTTATATATAGGAAGTACCAACGACGTATCCACCACCACTTTATCACTTCATGAGTACTCTGTTATTACATTTTAAGACTTAGACTCATTTCCATCACACATTCATATTTACACATATAGCATGATCATCTATCATGCGTTACATTCCCATTTAACACACATTGCATATTCGCACATATAGTATGATTTCTTGTCATACTTTCATCCCCGCTCTAATTCCTTATAAAGGTTTCTCCATGTTATGTTAAAGAGGTTTATATATAGGAAGTACCAGCGGCGTATCCACCACCCCTTTAATGTCCCATGAATACTCCTTTACTTAGAATTAAGCTTTCCCATTTAATTCTCATTTAGTAGCATGATCTCTTTATGCTTTTATCTTAACTCTTGCTTTAATCTCTTACAAAGGTTTCGTCATGTTATGTTAAAGAGGTTTATATATAGGAAGTACCAGCGGCGTATCCACCACCCCTTTAACATCTCATGAATACTCCTTTGCTTAAAATTAAGAGTTTCTCATCATTTATTTAATAGCATGACTTCCTCATGCTTTTATCCTATTCTCGTCCTAATTCTCATAAAGGCGTCTCTATGATGTATTATAGAGGTTTATATACCGGGTGTACCCGCGGCGTACCCACCACCCCTATAATACATTACAGATGTTCCTTTATTTATAATTAACCCTTCTTTATTTATACTTGTCATATATTGTAAACTGGGTGATTATCCTTCAAGTGTAGTACCTCCAACAGAGATGTTCTCAGGAAAGAGTGACGGGTCTATGAGAGATTTATACACCACTCTTTCCTTATATAGAACATTCCGTTTGTCAGATAACTACATACCGGTCGGAAGTTCTCCCGTACGTTTACTATATTCTTATTACTTTTATTTAGTCTATACCCCTAAACATTCATAATGGTTTCACCATGAAGTACCAAGAGATTTATATATAGGAAGTACCAGTGGCGTATTCACCACCCCTTGGATACGTCGTGACTACTCCATTATTCATGTTAAGTGTTTAGACTAATCCGTTTATTTCCCCGTACCTTAGTTCCACATATAGCACATAACACATAATCACATAATTCACATAAACATTTATCTAAGGTACGGGTCCAGTGTACTTACGATAGTCTCGGGTCGTTTCCAACGCTCATTCCTTGCTTAAACATCTCTCCGGATCCGAACCGCACTTGTAGCATACCGCTCTCGCACTTAAATGCGCCGCACCGGGTCTTCTAACCTTCCTTAGAGAGTGTGTGTGTGTGTGCATGTGTGGTAATGGTGTTAGTATGTGTTTTGTTGTGTTTCTAATTTGAACGGCAAATGATTTCTATTTATGGGCTGAAACTGGGACCATGTCGGACCGACGTCTAAAACCATGTCGGTCCGACGTCGAGCTGAGTCACCAAACACGCGTCAAAGCCTCCTCATTTGCTTTAGCAACACACGTCGGACCATTATGCTTAGGATATCGGTCCAACATACCTTATTTTCATATTCTCCTCGTCGAAACACCCCGTTTTCATATATTATGGCTCCCGTAACTCTTTTTCTAGCTCGAGATATGCTTATGTGAAGTTTTGGGCTATTTCCGGGCGAATAGTCTTTCAGTTTCGAACCCGGTTGGGTTCTTTGGCCATGTTTCTTATCTGACACGTGTGCTAACCTATTGTTAGAAGTTTTTGGGATGTTACACATGCAAAGCAAATTATCATTACATGTGCCCACATAATAGTAATTTGAGGTGCATGTAAGTCCTGATGAAACCTAGTGTGTGGATAGATGGTCCTAATAAGTGATTTACATACTTAAGTTTTCACTGTCTGTAGAAGTTCTTGTAATGCACTCAAAAACTAGTTGGTATCGTTAAACTTGTTCAATAGTTGATAGACGTGACTATCAGGTTGAAGATGTTTATGGACACACTGAACTATCATCAATAGGATCCATCATTTGATTTCACTCATGTAAGAGTCTTAGTGAACTTAAGACTCTCATCCAAACTTGATCAAGGAAACCATCTCGATTGAAATCCTAATAGAACCTCATGGTAAACCCATCGACTCCAACTATGTAAGCAGAATTGGAAGAATTCTTTCCTGCTAGCACGTTATTCCTTACACTCCAACAATAAATTCCCTTTTGACTTTATTACCTTATCCTATGACTAAACCTCGGCCTAATTTGATTTATACCCCAGGATATCCAATTCTGTAAACGGACTTCCTTCTTCGCAAAATGATCCCATCGTTCTGATGACATTAGATAACGGGGATTTTAAACCAACCAACCATCGGTTAAATGCGACTACTTAAACAGAATCCTATCCCTTATGTTACTGGAATCTGTATCTCAATAAATTTCTTTTCCTACATGTGAACCTTTTCCCTTAGCCTTTGCATTGACCGACGATTATCTTATAAGCGCGGGTCTCATTAGAAGTCTCAGCATGATTCACAAATTTCAAGTTGGTGCAGTCGTACTCCAACTCTATTAGAAGCCAAGTATACTATTGAGAATCGAAAAAACTCACGTTCTTAGAGATGTAAACTAGGATTGGCTAGTCTTAAGCTATCCATTGACCTCATGCCAGTTACACTCGGCAGCTTTGACATAATCGTTGGCATAGATTGGTTATCTAAGAACCAAGCTGAAATCATTTATCGTGACAAAATCGTTCGCCTCCCTTTCCCGAGTGGAGAAACCCTTTCTGTCCAGGGCGAAAGGAGTAGTGCAATCGTTGGCAACATATCATTCATGAAAGCAAAAAAGTGTCTTCGGAAAGGTCATATTGCTATTTTGGCTCTCTTCGCCGAGCAGCAATCTGAGGAGAAGAAGATTGACGACATCTCGATCGTCCGTGACTATCCAGAAGTATTTCTTGAGGACTTGCCTGGTCTGCCACCGCATCGTCAAGTAGAATTTCAAATCAACCTAGCACCCGGAGCAGCGCCGATTGCTCGGGCACCCTACAGACTTGCACCTAGTGAATTACAGGAACTATCTACACAACTGCAAGAGTTGTTGGATAAAGGTTTCATTCGACCTAGCTCATCACCATGGGGAGCTCCAGTCTTGTTCGTCAAGAAGAAAGACGGGACTTTCCACATGTGCATCGACTATCGTGAGCTAAACAAAGTGACGATCAAGAACCGTTATCCTCTACCCCGCATTGATGATCTGTTTGATCAACTCCAAGGATCAAGCTTCTATTCCAAGATAGATCCTCGATCTAGTTACCATCAACTGAGAGTCCGAGATGAGGATATCTCTAAGACTGCCTTCAGAGCTAGGTACGACCATTATGAGTTTATGGTCATGCCTTTTGGATTAACCAACGCACCCGCGGTGTTCATGGACCGCATGAACCGCATGTGTAAACCCTACCTTGATCAGTTCGTCATCGTTTTCCTTGATGACATCCTCATCCATTCTAAGAACAGGGAAGAACATGAGGAACACTTGTGTTTGATTCTGGAGTTACTGAAACAAGAGCAGTTGTATGCCAAGCTTTTCAAGTGTGAATTATGGATTCGTGAAGTACAATTCTTAGGACATGTGGTTAACGAGAACGGAATACAGGTCGATCCTTCTAAAATAGAAGCCTATTGGGCAGCACCGACAACTCCAACAGAGGTGCGACAATTTCTGGGATTGGCTGACTATTATCGTTGATTCATCGAAGGATTCTCCAAGATTGCCCAACCTCTCACTACTTTAACCTAGAAGGGAAAAATCTATAACTGGGGAGACACCCTGGAATCAGCATTCCAACTCCTTAAACAGAAATTCTACAGTGGACCCATCCTAGCTCTTCCGGAGGGAACGGATGATTTCGTGGTGTATTGCGATGCATTCATTCAGGGTCTTGGTTGTGTATTAATGCAACGTGAGAAAGTGATCGCATACGCTTCTCGTCAACTGAAAATTCACGAGAAAAAAAAACTACACAACCCATGATCTAGAGTTGGGAGCCGTAATTTTTGCACTAAAGATATGGACACATTACTTATACGGTACCAAGTGCACTATCTACACCACAAGAGTCTTTAGCATATCTTTGAGCAGAAAAAGTTGAACATGCGACAGCGTCGTTGGGTCGAACTCTTAAATGGTTATGACTGTGCGATCAAGTATCATCCGGGAAAGGCTAATGTGGTAGCTGATACCCTAAGTCGAAAGGAAACCAAGCCCAAACAAGTTCGAGCATTGCAGCTTACTATTCATACCGGATTACCTGATAAAGTCCGTAGTGCTCAACTCGAAGCACTTAAAAAGGAAAACCTACCGTTGGAAGCCACACGCGGTATGGAAGAACAACTTGAGGTTAAATAAGACGGCATTCGCTACTTCACGAAGAGAATATGGGTTCCAGTGTACGGGAATTTAAGGGAACTAGTTATAGATGAAGCTCATAAATCTCGATACTCAATTCATCCAGGTTCCGAAAAAATGTACCATAACCTAAAGGTGCTATATTGGTGGCCAAAGATGAAGTCCGATATAGCCACCTACGTGAGCAAGTGCCTGACTTGCACAAAGGTCAAAGTGGAATACCAAAAGCCTTCTGGCCTACTTCAACAACCAGAGATTCCTATGTGGAAATAAGAGCAAATATCTATGGACTTTATCACCAAATTGCCCTGAACTCCAAGCAGATGTGACACCATCTGGGTAATCGTCGATCGTTTAACAAAATCCGCTCATTTCTTAGCAATCAAAGAACTGACGAAATGGAGAAGCTCACTCGTATTTATCTTAAAGAGGTCGTCTCTCGGCACGGAGTGCAAATTTCTATTATCTTGGATCGTGACGCACGGTTCTTATCACGTTTCTGGAAATCTTTGCAAAAATCTCTAGGCATGTGCCTGGAAATGAGCACGGCATACCATCCTCAAACAGATGGCCAGACGGTGTGTATCATTCAAACCCTAGGGGACTTGCTACGAGCTTGTGTGATCAATTTCAGTAACAGTTGGGAAACTCACTTGCCTTTAGTGGAGTTCTTCTACAATAACAGTTATCACACTAGCATCAAAGCAGCACCATTCGAGGTATGATACAGAGGGAAACGCCGATCTCCTATTTGTTGGGCTGAAGTTGGGGATAAACAACTTACGGGTCCTGAACTCGTATTCGAAACCTCATAAATGATCGTTCAAATTACAAACCGTATGGCGACAGCTCGTGATCGTCAAAAGAGCTACGCTGATAAGCGTCGGAAACCGTTAGAATTTCTAGTTGGCGGCATGACCCTACTGAAAGTCTCACCATGGAAAGGTGTAATTCTTTTTGAAAATCAATGCAAGCTAAACCCTCATTATGTTGGATCGTTCAAGATAGTGAAGAGAATTGGCCCAGTAGCATATTGACTTGACCTACCTGAAGGACTGAGTGATGCACACGACGTCTTTCACGTTTCACTCTTGAAGAAATGTCTAGCAGTCGAGCCACTCATGGTTCCTCTTGAGGAACTACAAATAGATGAACAATTACGTTAACCAGTAGAAATCATGGATAGGGAAGTCAAAACGCTCAAACACATTAAAATCCCTATTGTCAGAGTTCGTTGGAACTCGAAACGCGGACCGTAATTGGCATGGGAGCGCGAGGATCAGATGATGCGCAAGTATTCTCATCTATTCAAGCACTCCATGTCAAACTCATAAGGTACTATCCTAATTATCGGGAAGCAAATTCTTTCAACTAGGGGATGATGTGATATCCTGGAATTTTTTTTAAATTCTTTTAAATTTCGGGACGAAAATTCTTTCAACTAAGAGATGATGTGACACCCGAAAAATTTTTGTTAACTCGGTTACAAACCTCAAGGACACTATTCAAACTTAGAACTACAAGGACTAGCTATGCAAATATCCAAAACCTATTTTGTTGACTTAACAAAATCAAAATCAATGGATTTTGATCCTGTTGACTTCTAAAAGTCAAATTCGTAACACCTTGATCCAAATTCAATCCATAACTCCTAAGATTGTTCGAATTTGTGATGATTATTGAGTGCATTGATGATCTCGACTCCTATTAATCATTTTCCATACGTTTCTGACTGATCTTGATTGAGAATTAATCCCATGTAACCAAAACTGTCGAAGTTAATGCAAGAACTTATCAATTCGACCATTTAGTGTATTACACTCACAATAAAACTATCCAATCACCTTAGTCGCATCCCTCAGAGCTTGTTTCATCATCTAATTCGGTCGAAAATGAAGCCATTGTCGCCAGAGACTAACCCAAGCAACTCACGACTGGATTTTAGCCGATCTCCATCGATTCAACATCAATCCAGCATATAGCTTCTATTTTATGTGTAGAACGAAAGCCCTATACCAATTGGGGCTTACATTATCGAATTTAATAAGAACCAATTCTAGGGTTTATCTCAATTATGGTTTAATCGAATACGGGTCTAGACTTGATCTCAATACAATCAATTAGTATGGCTAGCTTCGCAACCATCTACCCATTGAAAGCCCTATGAAATCCATGGTTTATATCATCAAATCGAAACCAGATCGAATCTAGGGTTCTTATGCTTTTCTGTTTAATCGAATCCATTCCTGTACTTAATCTAAATGAAACTAAACTACATCATCAGATTCGTAATGGTCTAATCAGTAACAGCCCCATGAATTCAAACATTTCTATTATCAAAATCGATCGATTTGAATTTGTGTTCTTCACTTAGGGTTTCGGCCTTTTAATATGGAATTAAACGATTCAAAACTTGATAATTTTCCAATTAAACCTACCCACAGATTCGTTATACCCCGATTTACAAAACCCCTAACCTTTTGTTGCAATTCGAGATCAAAATGGTTGGATTTGGGACTGGATTGGATTCGATTTATATGGGGGGAGAACTCAGTCGGATTAAATGTTAAAACCATTTCGATCTAAGTTCTGTTGCGAAACACTAGCGGTCGGAGATGGTTAAGGCTTTGGACTCAAACACAGGAGACCCGGGTTCGAGTCCGGTCTACTGCATTTTTATTTTTAGGGGCTTTTTCCACTATATTACTTTCATAAAATAATCCCTATATTATTATATTAATATATTAATGTGTTTTAGCCTAGGGAAAACCACCCGTAGGCTCGGTTTGATTTTATAACCTATTTTATATTATTTTCCCACTTTTAAAATAATATATTTATATTATTTTCAAACCACGACTCCGAATAAATAATATATTTATATTATTTTCAACCCGTGACTCCAATTAAAAATAATGCATATTTATATACTATTTTCACCTTGTGTTATAAACTTCGTGAAAAGTTTCAAACTAAAAATAATATATTTATTTATATTATTATCCACGTGGTTATGATCCAGATAAAAATGATAGTTTTATTATTTTTGTCACACATTTTAAATAATCATGTTATTCCTCTAAAAATAATATATTAGTTATATTATTTTCCTAGCCATTACTATAATGATGTAAACGCATGAATATATTTATTATATATTATTATTGTAATTAGAATTAATCACCGCGTAACGTATTTATCTTAAATATTATATTAAGAAATCCTTTATTTCCCGTGGACACGTTCGTCTAGTCCTTGATCATTAGAGCGTTTTTAGGACGTTCAATCTTCCGTGTCGTCGTCACAAATCCCATCGTATCCCTAATTATTATGTGTATAATTCTAGGGCATACATAAGCCGTTGCAGGCTAACATTTGTGGTTTCATTCTCATTCTTGTGTGAATCTACCTACGCAACTCAGGTGAATTTTCACGGCCCCTTTTACTGTTTTTAAACTGGGGGAGAAAACATGACGCAAACGTTTTTGATTTTTTGTAATTCATATATGTTATCACTTGTATGACTATGCGTACACATCTATCATTAAAGTCCTCACATCAGACCGTTAATATGAACATAGCGAGGTAATTTGAGTAGTACTACAGGGTTTGACAAACCTCACCCGCGTTAGTCGCGCTAACTCGATTGGAGGTCGAACGGGGTGAAAGATTGACCTAAACGTGCACCATGGTTGATAGGCCTGGTGGGAGGCATACACATAAACTGTTAGCTTTCGGTTGTGAGCGCATTAGTAAACATGAATATGGGTTAGCTACCTGTTGATATATATATTGAATGTACATTAATCTGTTAAACGCTTTTTCAAACTGAAACCTTTGAACTCACCAACATTGTGTTGACACTTTTCTTACATGTTTTCTCAGGACGCTAAGCTAAGGCACATGTGCACGATTTGGACATGCATGGAGTCCTAATATTATTGCTTATTAATCAAGATATTTAAACTATTTTATTTATGTTATTTTGAACTAGACTATGAGCGCATTTGTTTTGCGCATTTACTTTTTATTTATCGCTTTCGCATTTACTCTGAACTTTTATAATATTTCAATTTGAGTCCCATATAGTGGTGTTTGATGTAACTAATGACTGAGATCCTGGTTTGTTAAGCACCAAACGGTAAAACTCCGTTAACAACACTTGCACCTCAAGCATAACCCTAGAACAACATATTTCTCACATAAATTCATTGGCATTTAATGTACGTCACAACTATTTCTAATCGACCCTTAACACGTCACCCATT
Organism: Smallanthus sonchifolius; assembly: GCA_023525975.1. Taxonomy (NCBI): domain Eukaryota; kingdom Viridiplantae; phylum Streptophyta; class Magnoliopsida; order Asterales; family Asteraceae; genus Smallanthus; species Smallanthus sonchifolius. The sequence continues at coordinate 67,924,456 of CM042029.1, forward strand.
CATCATTCGTAACCCTAGTAATTACATTCACATAAGTACACAACATACTCTACCATTACTTAATACTCAGTTTATTTCAAAGGCACATCGGGTTAGAACCCGCAGCCCCTAACGCGATTAAACATATTAACACTACTTAAAAGTATGTACGATAGCCCCAAAATAATTAAACATTTAAAAGTGGGGGATTAGAAAGTCACCGGTTATACTAAGTCCAGCTCCTAGCACCGCATTCGGACCACTCGCTTAAATTCCGAACCTGACATACGTATGATCACATGATCAGATTTCATCTAGAGCCTACGTTACATTTATAATTAACACCTCATTGCCCTCCTGATCAGCTTGTCAGTTGATTCCCCATAAAAACCCTAACTTCATAGGTTCCCACAAATCGGGTCGCCTTGACTCGCTTAAAACCCTAACCCGATCCCGGTTCCATCCATGCATGCACGTATACGAGACCGTGCAAAACCCCAACTTCGTCGATCATGCATACTCGAGCCGTTCTCCTCCCGGGCGTGCATGCGAACTTACATGCTCCGGCAAAGCCTTAGCTTGACCTAGTAACCGGCATCCAGGTTCACCACCGTGCACCCCTCATGGACACAAGCAGCCACAGGTCTCCCCTAATCCCGCCAACCACAGCCATGGCCACCTTTTCCGGCCACCATGATGTTGTCCCTATCCTCATCTGAATCAGCCACCACCAGAGCTTGGTCGTCTACGGCTTCCTATCACCACTCCCCCTTCTCGCTGTCACGTCCTACTGTCTGTGACCACCACCATCGTCCCTGCCACCATTCGTCACCGAAGCACGCCACCGTAGCTACTACCGACGGTCGCTAACCTTCCCATAGCGACATAGCCGGTCCCCACTCCCTCCTTCCTTCCCAGCAGCCGTGTACCATACCAACTGGGTCATCCTGGTGTCGCCCTCTCCTGCCGTTGTTCCGTTGCGCGCCAACTTCATGCCGTCGCCGACCACCGGCAGCTTCCGCCACCGTCGTCCTAGACTTGGCAGCCGTAGCCACCTCCCGACTTCACCTTCTTCCCGATAACCAAACATGTGAAACATAATAGGAGTGTGATAAAGAGTAAACGGATTTACCTTAACGGAGTTTCTCCTGCTTGACACTACCTCGCCGGACCGTCCCTTACCGATTTTTCCCCCTTGCGTCTTCTCTTGCTGCCGCACTCCCTAGGTCACTAATGACATAGGGTTTTTCCATTAGGTGGTATATAAACCATGGATAGTTCCATCTAGGCCATTGCATTTCCATACTCGCATAATTTGATCTCGAAGTTATGTTTAAAGCGATTCACGGGTCCTTTATATTTGCAAGTTAAATCCTTAACTTCCTATAACTCCTTAGCTTAATCATTAGATAGAAAAATAGGGTCGTCCGTCCGCCCGAACCATTAACCCATGGATTCTTGGGATGTTACACCAAAGTAGTTAGAAACCAAATCCCCTATGAAGCATGGTTTGACAAGAAACCATATGTGTATCATCTAAAAATATTTTGTTGTGTTGCCTATGGATTGATTCCTTCTTAATTCAGGAGAAAATTAAATGACAAGGATGAAAAATATGTGTTCATTGGTTACTCATCTCAAAGCAAAGGTTATCGACTCTACAATCCATTCACTAAGAAATTTATAACTCGTAGAGATGTAACCTTTCTTGAGAATGAAAAATGGCAGTGGAATCATGATCAAACACAGTCTCAAGCCTATATTGATCCATTTCCTATACCACCTAATGACTACAACCTTAGCCCAACTCACTCATCATCACAAACTCCAAACCATAGCCGAACTCACTATAAATGTGTGTTAGTAAACGAAAGTGAAGGGAAGTTTTAAGGAAATATAAAGTGAGAAAAACAAATGTTTTATGAAATAAAGATGTTTATGAAAATTTACGAAAGTTAAAGAATGTTTTACAAAATGTAAGAAGGTGAAAGTTTTTAAATTCCTTACATGGTTATATCCGAGGAAAGGTAAGGTTCCTTTAGGAACAAATTTACTTAGTGATAGGAGTCTTGGGAGTACTAGGCCTATCCTAAGATGTATGACACTTCACGGTCCTGAAGTCCGTGACCGTTATATAATAACATAGATGATGCCTTGGTGGCGAGTCGATGGGTGCGGTTGTACAATTGTTCAGTGTGTAAGGGTAACGACGGTTACTCAGGGTAAACGTGACTCTCAACGAGAAATGTCTTCATCATGGACGTTCGTCATGATGAGGACATTACGTACACTTCATGCACGGTCGTCATGAATGTCACGTAAACTCCGTGGAATCAAGATAGCTCATGGATGCTTTGCTAGCCACGAGGAGTTACCTGTCTACTGAAGATCCTGACATGTCGTGTGTTTTGTATATTTTAAATGTTGATGGTTAAGACAATATTTTAATTGTTTTGGACAGGTTCTAATTCTTGTTGAATGATTTCCACTGCGTAATTCAAAGTCTTTACGTTTATTAAAAATGTGTGATTGAGTAAATCTAACAAGTGAGGCTTCTCGTGATCAGGGCCTTACAAACTACCCTAAAACCAAAACAATTCCACGCAAACACCGGAAACCATTTCTCGTTCCATGCATACACCATTTTACCAAATAAGTTCTCACAAGTTAATTATACTCACCCTTTACACCATATACTTGCATTTGTTTTTTTTACCAACCACCTTTTAACACATGGCCAACTCACAACTTTTTGGTTTTTTTCTTCGTTTATAACTTTTACAATATAATGTTTTATAAAACTTTGAATATACGGTTGCGACATTATTATTTTTATGGGGCAATTACATATATCCCCCTGTAAACTTTAGAGTAAACTGCAATTTTCGTCCTTAAGATTTATACAAAATATCAAGTTTCGTCCACCTTTAACACTATTGATCACTGACGTTTGATGTTTTAACAGTATGCGTCCCTGGTCCTGATACCCGTTACCAATTCTGTTAGTCACCCGTATTTTCTCTTTTTACCTAAACCCAAATTCCAATAAATCTAATACAAAAATCAAATTAGAACCAAAAGCAAATCTGGGTGGGGTGGTCTTCGTTTTCCCCCAACAATTCAATAAATCCAATAAATCTAACACTATTAATCCAATAAATCTAACACTATTAATCCATAGAAACCGATCTCCCCAACAATTCAAGGATGTATAGATTTCGGGGAACCACAATTCAAGGGTGTATAGATTTCGGGGAAAGGGGTTCTGACTTCATCAATTGCAAATCTGGGGAAGAAAATGGAGGTGGACAGGGATTGTGTGTTTATCACGGTGACTAGCGCTCGTGGTGGGGGTGTTGTTGCTGGCGGCGGCGATGTTGATGCATGTGGCGGGGAAGGTGAACAAGATGAAGATGGGTCACCGAACAAGATGAAAAGGGGTGGGTCACATATTCTCAAAAATGGGAAATTGCTTCCCAGTGGGCACTACTGCAAATTCTGAGTCCATCATCTCCGCCAACGCAAGCATCAACACTATACCTTCTGATTTGGTTTTGAAAATTGTTTAGGGACATCGATTTGTATGAGTAATGGTGTCGGAACTTCCGCCACGAGTAGTAGCACCACCGGCTATAGCCGGTTCTCGGAAGATGCTTCCCTAAACGGTGAGGTGTTGCCGGTGACGGATTTGAAGGTTTATATGTATTCGGATATGAAGGCTTGCACTAGAAATTTTAAGTCTGATATGATTTTGGGTATCGGAGGTTTTGTGATGGTATACTGGATTCATAGTTTTTATTAAGATGAAAAGACCAAATTACCCCTAACGTGATGGGCACGTGGGGGTAACTAACGGACTTGGTAACAGACGTTAACACCAGGGACGCATAGGTTAAAACATCAAACGTTGGGGATCAATAGTGTTAAAGGTGGACGAAACCTGATGTTTTATGCAAAGCTCATAGACGAAAACTGAAGTTTACTCGAAACTTTATAAATTACATATATAACCAACCAGAAGTATACATGATATATATAGACGATTCTTGTTTTTCCTCTTTTTATTTCGCTATGGTTTTTTACTATAAAGGTTGTTGATCTGTGAGGGCTTTCAGATTTTCTGATTAATCCTTGTTTAGTCATTTCTAGTATTTGTGTTTTGAATTCCTCTTTGTCTAGAGGGCTATATTCTATATTTATATTTCTAATGGTGATGTCTGGATTTTTTAGCTTGAATTTACAAATGTATTTAACTTTCGAATTTGTAATATCTTTTCTCGAATTTGTAATAACAAAGTATTTTCTAAATTTGACATAAATCAGGTTTTAATCAATTACATCTAGAAGAAGATTTTAAAAAATAGACAGCTTTTACATGTTCTGAAGGATTATATGAATGGAATGTTCTTAGCTTCGGACTAAAGAATGCTCCTTCAATATTTCAAAGATTTATGGACAGTATATTTCTCAAATACAAATTTTGTCTAGTATATATTGATGACATACTAGTAGCAAGTGAAACATCTACAACAGGTATTTGAAAAAATAAAAAAGAATGGGATAGTAGTATCTAAGAAAAAGATGGAATTATTTAAAAGAAAAATCTTTTTCTTAGGACTAGAAATTGGTAATGGAAAATTTGAGTTACAACCACAACCTTCACAAAACCCAGCCTACAAAAAACCCATTTCTCCTTACAAGGTTCAAAAACCCATTTCCCCTTACAATCCCACTATTTCTTTTGCTCTTATGCCTTACAAATCTGTAATGGCTCACACACAAAGTTTCGTCCCATTAATGGAATGAAACTAACATATAAACAACAGTGTTTACTAGACAATTTATGGCATATTCAAACCATGCCTCATGCATCCTCCTTCAGAGTTCAGATTTTAAATGCGCTAAGTATATACTTCAGCGAACAAGGAGCTAAATGCCCTGAAAAACAGCCTCAGCCTCCAAAGTTTACACACTACATAATTTTTAGAGGAACTAAAATTGATATTTTTAACAAATGGGAGACAGTTGCAAAGTTTATACAATGTCTCGGACCAATTTATAAAGGTTATCAAAGCTTTTCTGAAGCTTTGCAAACAGCCAGAGATCACTTTGGTATAGACAGTTTTTTTTATTGAGCCCGAAGAGCTTCAAACTTTTTCACAAATTACAAAGACGAGTCATGAACAGATTATAAAGACTCAAGAAGAAACCATTGCAAGTTTGCAAAACCAGCTTATACAGCAAGGAAAAAATACACAGTCTATACAAAGCCATATAGAAAACAGTATTCTAAAACAAAAAGTTGGTATTCTCTAAGCAAAAAATATACAGTTATTACAAAGGCTTGAGAAAAAAGAAAACAGTTACAAAAGCTATGACTCTTTTAGAGCCAGAATGTTAGACACTCCCTGGAAACCTTACCTTCAAACTGTGTTTGATCAATTTTCAGAATTTGAACAGATAATATCACAAAAGATCAATACATAATTCCCACTAGTACTATATGACTTACAGCTCAGGCTTATGACAATTGCTTTAAATGAAGAAAAGTACAAAGGATTGTTGAAAGAACAGACGACAATGGAGAAGGAACTTGCTTACTCCTTCTTTAAATAAACCTAAAAGAGACAGACATGCCAGATGATCTAATTCTACCATAATGGTGTGATTGATTACATAGAATTAGAATTAAATACAAAAACAGAAAAAAATTATAAATCTTTTTGGAGAGAAATTTGTAATAGCCACTGGAAACATCTCTACACATATATTTCCTCCACACATTGGCTGTAAGCTCTTTTCTTACTTCCCTTTTGCCAATGACCACACATACAAATCTACAAGAAAAAGAATGTTCATCAGCCACAAGCTCTACCAAAGATTACCAAAAAGACTTGCCATACAAACTGAGATTCAATTCTCAGAACTTTACTGGGACGACAACCTTACCAGCCTTGCTTTAGAAAAACCTGAAGCAAACAGCCACAGAAAAGACAATACACGATTTATCACCCAAAACCAGAAGACTCCTACACCACCTCCAGGCTTTCACGGGGAAAGCTATCACCTTCTCGTCAAAGGACATTACATACAAATTTGGAGTCATAAAAATTGGAACATGCTTCTTCCCTTCATCGGTGAAGGATAATCCCTTGAGCTGCAGCATATTATGAATTTAGAAGATTATTATTTGAACCTAGAAGATTTTGATTTAGACACAGGCACACCGCCAACCATTCCAAACACTCACAGAGATTTCTAGAAGATTGGCGTATGCAATGACGTCAAAACCCACAAAGTCTACAAAGCCAACACAGTCTACAAAGTCGCAATAATTCATCCGACACTCCTCTATAGAGAAAAGAAAAAGTTTTTTGTTGTTTTACTACTTTAATTTGTAGTCGTTTCTTTTATGTCTTTTATCTTAGTTCGTTCTTAGTGCATTCTTTATCGTTTTTGTTTGATAGCTTAGGGTTCTGCCTATTTAAAGGCAAGAAAATTCATTTGTAGATACACCGAAAAACATTGAATGAAATCAATCTCAGTTATGAGTAGCTAAATTCTTTTTTTCTGATTTCTCTTGTAAACCCTTATTCTTCTAAGAGTTTTCTCTAATTCTTCATACTATATCCCAAATATATAAAAAAAAAGTCTTTCCGCTGCAATCCTACAATCCACTGCAAATATTCTCATCAACCACTGCAAATATATTGTAAGTTTTTATGTTTTATTGCAAGTGAACCTATTTTATATATTCTCTTCCTTAAAGCTAAAAATATCAAATATACACATTTTGATCAAATTGACTAACTAGTTTCTTTTTTTATTTTTTTTACCTTTTTCAGTTTTTACTTATTTTTTATTTATTTTGTTGCCTTTTTTTGTTTTTACTTCTTTTTTTTTATAGTTCTTTTTGCCTTTTTTTAATAGGTTTTTACTTTTTCTTTTTTTTTTATAGTTCTTTTTGCCTTTTTTTTAAAATAGGTTTTTACTTCTTTTTTATAGTTCTTTTTGCCTTTTTTAATAGGTTTTTACTTTCTTCTTTTTTTGACAATCATTGAGATGTAAAAATAAGTGTTAAAGTTTTTACCTTGGATGTTTAAATCGCAAAACATTCGGGACAATACAGTTAGTTCTCATTCCTACGTAATCTCTTTAAAAACACTTAATGTCCATTTAAAACATACAGCGGAAGTCTTTCTCAAAATAATATCCGACCTATATGGATGTTGGAATCACAAAAAAACTGCACATGTTTGAATCATCCGACTTGAATTACAAGGTCATATTATTGGAATCATTCGACTTGGTATCAACGACTATATTAGGATCGATGGGTCAAAATCGTTGATCTCTGATTAGGAAAGAATCGTCGGTTGAATCGCTAGTTAGGTTTGAATCAGAATGTCGTATCACTAGTTTGAGAATCAGAAAAGTCATGTTTTTCTTGCAATTTTAAAATGTTATTTTTGTTATAATGGATTTATAAAATAAGGGATACATGTAATTTAAGTTTTGGATTTGATATACGTCGTCGAAACCGACTCTTGCAAATTTTAACATTACCGTCGCACCACACAGGTTTCACGTAGTAGTTATATTTAAATAAGTAAAACTCTTTAAATTGTTCGATTAAAATCAAAAGTATGGTATAATTTTTATATATTCTTTAACAAACTAAAATAACTTATAAATTCCATGTATAACAATAAAATATAAACACATAATGCAAAATGATACTAACCGTCTGACCTTAATCTAGTAAATTCATTTGTCACGTAGCAACACACGTGTGTGACATATATGTAGCCTTGTGGCATATGCCAAGTACAAGAGCTTCATCCTGAAGAACGTACCCACCTTCGATAACATATCTCTCATTTCTACTTCTCTAATAATTAACTTTCAATATATATAGTATATATATGTGTATGCATATCCCATGCAGTATTCCCTATCTATGAATACAACTGAAAACTTAAGAGAGAGAAGACTTAAAGAGGATGGTTTTTAGGCGCACACAAGCGTGGAACCATGCGGTGTTGATGGTTATGGTGCATGCGAACCATGGTCATCATGGTTACGGTGCCACGCTGTGTGCGTCTAAAGATGCACCACTCTTAATTACCCGACTCTTCTTCTTCTTCATTCACGGTGGTTATTACGAGCCATGCATGTGTTTTCAGTCATACGGTTTAATAGAAGTTTGTTAAAGTTATTTACATGCCTAATTACATATATATTTTTCTACGTTTTTTCCTTGTCCAAAGTCATGAGCTATCAGTGCCGTTAACGCGCGAGAGAGAGTATGCAGTTTCTGTATACGGAATGGATCGCAAAGAGGGGGGAGGGGTTTACTAAACAAGCCGTGAGGCTTGTCATGTCCGACCTGAACACGAACACAAAATTCGTGTCAGACATATTGAACACGGCATAAATATTTGTGGATTAACAAAAACATGACTTATTTATACTAAACCTAAACTCGTTAATTTTGTGTTAGGTTCGTGTTGTATTAGAAATTCACACCTTTTGAGTTATATGTGTGTATGTGATACACGTCCATTCATACATATATCCATACGCCTTAATTTGTAAATTCATAAGGGTATGAGGAGTTACACCGGTGTAAAGATTTACTAAAAATATAAAAAAAAATATATATCTTTCAGCAAAAGATTACACTGGTGTAAGCTTATCTTACACATAAATTTATAAAAGTACAAATAAAAGCATGATTTTATATTAATGTAATAATGTTATTGAAAAATAAATAATGATTTTGATTATTTTGATGAAGTTAATTGGATTAACACCGATCCAAGTGTATTACGGAAACAAGTACAGATACTGTTGGAAATTTAGTGAAAATTGGTTTTTCATTAACTTTGATGAATGTTATTTCGATCCTCAAGTTAATTGGTTGGATTGAAAATTTTGAAATTTGGTGTCTCTAATGAGAATGAGACTAAAGCCCATGAAAGACGGTATATGAAGGAAACCTAACTTAGTTGACAGGAGATCCCTAGATCTAAGTTCAATAGGACAACCGACTCATATATCAAAGGGTGGTCACTGTGGGGGCATAACTAAGTTGATATATAAGCTAATGTATATGTTTATATATATCCTCCTAAATTGTAAAGCGAGTTTAGTTACTTCCTAGTTCATTCCTATGACATCTAGTGAAAAATTGTGAGGCTAAGCATAATATGTGGTAAATGATTTGGGTAAATCTCAGTGACCATATTGCTTTTAATGATTTGAGAATAAATCACTATGTTAAAGAGAAGTAGGGTCACTTCAAATGGAATTGGAGGCACAATTCCTAGAGCTCTCGCAGAACCAGGAAAGTGTTTCAGGACCATTATTGGACACAACAGTGAGGGGATGTGCCGGGCTAAGGAGAGTCATGTGTGAAGTATATTGTCGCTTATACAAACAGTCGTAGGTTCAAGGACATCGCGTCTACTAACAGCTAGTAAGCTAAGTATGTTTCACAAGGTAAGGTTCAACGGATAACTCCTACCTATCTTACGCAAGACTCAACTGTCGAGGTGTCATTGGGTTTTTTGTGTGTTTTGATCGATCTCCATTCATGTGGGGGATTGTTGAAAATTTAGTGAAAATGGGTTTTTCACTAACTTTGATGAATGTTATTTCGATCCTCAAGTTAAGTAGTTGGATTGAAAATTTTGAAACTTGGTGTCTCTAATGAGAATTTGTTACATCTTTTGTGTAAATATGTAACAATTGTTTTAAATCATGTCATAATTAAAAAAAGACTTTTGATTTATCTTCTTAATAACTTGTGTTTATTACTATTAATTTTGGATTAAAGTCCTTTTAATATGAACTCTTGGTTTATTTTTCTATGGATTTTACAATGGACATTTTTGGTTCATTTTATAAAAGAAGAAAAATTATAGTAAAAACCACAACTTGAGAGTTGAGAGAAAATATTAGAGAAGTATTGGTGTCAACAAGTTCAATAGAATTGAGAGATGAGTTCTCTCTAATTCTTCTACCATCTTATGTTTCATATTTTTCCTACATTTTCTAAATACATAATTTATCCGGTGATACCTCAGATGCGTGGACATCTCCGGCAGTACACGTACTGTTCTCGTTGTTGTACCCTGGGAGACAGACGCGTTCGTCTAAGAGGGGACGCGAAATTTGTTTTAAGGAACCCATGTTGAATACGAATCCTCAACCAAAACCGTCAACGTTTTAGTGTGTTAATTGTTACAGTCAAGGAGCATAGTTGAATACTCAATGTGGTGAAGACTCGAGTCAAGAATATTTCAAGAAGGCGTTCATTGGAGAGACTAAAGACACCGGTTGAATTGGTTTGGCATATATAAATTGTATTTTATATATATTTTTCATTCGGTTTTGTATACGGAATTTGTGACAACCGCGACTTTTACAGTCAACACTTGTGTTCGACGAATTCGTATAATAATAATAATAGTATTATTATTATGTTGAAATCTACTTTCATACGAAAGGAACTCGTTAGTGGATGAAAGATAATAGCAAAATTTATTTTGGTGTTATAATGTCAAAAAGTTGATCAAGTTCAGGTCTATACGTGTTAACACCCGAGTCGAGCGGTTTTGTAAAATTTAATTTAAATCCGAAAGTATATATATTTACGAGACGCAAGGACTCTAGGGAAAATAATAAATTATAACGAGTTATTTTGGGGTAACATAACCTCGTTATTTTTATTGGGTTCGGTTCAGTGGTATACCGTCGTCACAACACGCGGTACAACACCACCACACTATATATAGTGGGTCACCCCACTAAATCTCTCATTTGAAACTATTAGAGAGAGAAAGTTAGAGATAGAGGGCAGAGAAAACAGGCGGTGGTGGTGGTCCAGCGGTGGTCTGGTGGCGGTCGATGGCGGTCCGCGGTGGTCTGGCGGTGGCCGAAGGTGGTCGGAGATGTGGTTTTTCACCTGGAACCATTTATCGACACTACGAAAGCAATGGTAAACTCAGATTTGTCTAAATCCTTGCTTAAATTCGTTAAAAATGTCAAATATGAATCTATCCAAAATGATGTTGCATGCACAGTCTCAAAGATCGGACAATCCCCGGAAATCTGACCGTTAGAAATGCATGAATTTTGGATGTAACGAGAAAATTAGCCCACGCTCCGCGGTGGGAGACGGACTTTAAACGGTTGAGCGGTGATGTTAACATAGCTAAGTACAAAAAGAAACGTGGTTAAGTATATAAAAAGATTGTATGAAGTTACAACGGCTCAGTTGTGAAGATAGAAGTTATATAACGTACAGGTGTTCTTCAGTCCGTGTCATTATTCACGGTACCAGCACGTTACCGTCAGTCGATACAACCCATGATACCTACAAAATACTAGATTTTGAATACAACTTCGTTTTTAACAAAATTTATATGTGGACGCAAAGATTTTTTTTTAACACAACAACAAATTATGATTACTATTATTTTAAATTAACGAACAAAATTTATTGACAAAAAATCTAATTATATATACTTAAAGGGGTAAATTCAAAAATTTTAAAACTTGAGTGGGTTAAAGTGATAAAAGAGTTGAGGGGTAAGTTGTGTCATTTAGCGAAATTGGTGGATAGATTTCGTCATACCATATATTGAATACAACTTTGTTTTTTACAAAATTTATGCATGGATGTCAAGAAAACAAATTTAACACAACAACAAATTATTATTACTATTATTTTAAATTAACGAACAAAATTTATTGAGAAAAAAATCCAATTATATATACTAAATGGGTAAACTCAACTTTAGAAACCTAAAAAGGTTAAAGTAATATTTAAAAAAAACTGAGGAGTAAATTGTGACTTTAGCAAAATTAAAGGGTAACTTTTGTCAGTGGCAAATTGCCACTAACTTTAGTAATTGAGATAATAGGTAATGTTGTCAACACATAGATGCAAAACCCTACCAGAGGAATTGTTGATCAGAGTTCTCTAGGTATGCTTTTCATACCCTTGAATGCGATTGGTCGGACTTTCGGATTTGAAAAACTGGGTCTTAAAGAATCGTCGATCCCTGGAGATCAGACCGTTGGATCGTGACGATTTTTGGACACAAGTTTCTAAACATATATATTAATGTTTTCACAAAAGGAAATTCCGATCAGATAATGAAAACTATAATTTTGAATACAAACAGATTGTAACAGTTTGTAGGATCGAAAACAGGAAATTGATCGGGTTGCATGGCCATCCAAACGGCATTTCATGTCGATTTTGAGCATGTGGAAATGCTCGGGAGATAAAAACGATCCTAATGGTTTTGGTTCGTATTGCATGTGAAATATGGAAGGTTCCGCGTACGCAAACCATTTATACGGAAGGTATAACTTTACCCGTTAAATGTTAATTTTATGTTAGAATAATTTTATGAGGCATTTGTTTGGGATTAAACCCAAAAATATTTAGTATTAAAATATTTGGTATTTAGAGTGGTTATTAGGTTATAAACTCAACCCCGGTTCACGTGGAAGTAATATAATTATTTTTATATAACAATTGTTTGTTTTCTTTGATCTATTTTTATAAAGTTTTGATTTATCTTCCAAATGTATTTTTAAACTATAGCACTTATATTAAAAGAGAGATTTGGAAAGTTTGGCAATCTAAATCCAAGTGGATTATTTACTAAATTTTATACAAGGTTAATACACTTTAATGAGTGGAAATTTGGAAAAATACTTCCAAATATTATAAAAATCTATTTTTTGGACAGAAGCTTGTATAGGATATGTATAGACTCCTGTCCAAATTTCATTTGTTATGGAGCTGTAAAAGTAAGTATTTTGTATTTCTTAATTTTTAACAAGTGAAAATTGGATTATATACCTCTGGACAGGTTTTAAACTTAAATTATTTAATTGGGCTTTATATAGATATATAACTGACCTGGTAAACATTTGCTAAACCTTTAACATGTTTAACTATTTTTTTCTGAATTTGTTGATTTTCAAGCATATTATATTCATAATAAATAATCTGGATATTTAAAAGTTATGAAACTTGGTTAGTAATTATTTTTCACATATATTAACATTGTGTAATAGTTTTAATCATTTCTTTTAAGTCTAGATATTGTTTCAGAATTATGGACTATTAACTATTTATAAAAATTACTCTTTTGAGTGCTTTTGGTATAAAAGTTTAATTTATAAAAACATTTATAAGATTTTGGATAGAACCTTTGGTTATATTAAACCCTAAATTTTGGACTTTATATTTGGAAGCTAAGATCATATTAAAGCGTTAATTTTGGACGATTCTGATTTTTAACACGCAATGTTGTAAAAATCGGGCCTAGGCGCTAGGCGGCCATTTAACTTGTAATTTTGAGCTAGGCGGACCATTAATCAGAATCGGGCCTAGGCGGGTCTAGGCGAGCCTAGGCGGCCAGATTCCGGCAAAAAATCTTGCAAAAACCTAAAATTTTTGGCCAAATTTCGACGAAAGCCTTGGATTTTTCGAAAAAACCTTGGATTTTCCAGCCAACCCCTTCAAATTACAACTAAATATGTGTATAAATATTTAAAAATGAACATTTTTATAAAAATTACTTATAAAAATGTGTGTATATATATAAAAAACTAAAAATTACATATAAAAATTTCAATCCGATTAATCACGCCTAGGTCTGGGCCCCACCCCACCGCCCAACTAGTGCCTAGCGATTTTTCCAACTATGTTAACACGTAAACCGGGTTTTACCCGCGTAACGACCTTTTTCGACAAATGAATGCGTGACTTGAGATTTTATCACATTTAACTATATAACTTATGTTATACTTTATTAAAAACTTAAACTTTAAGTTTTGAAGTCACGAATTTATATAAAAGTCCGTTTTACAACTTTAAGCGGTTCGTACGCGTATACATGGGTTTTGGGTTAACCGATTACATAACCACTTTTTATTTTGTTGACTTGGTCACAATCTTTAGGAGTCCTAAATGCATCATTTGTGTCCACTTTACTAGTAGGACCCTGTTAGGACTCGGATTTTATCGGTTTTTGTCGACAGTGTCGCATCACTCGCCCGCATTGTCCAGGTGAGTTTCGCGGCACCTCTTTACTTATTGTTTTACTATTTTTGGGGGAAAGTTGTTTCTTTATTTATTTTAGTCACATGTTACATGATACATTGACACATGTGTTATTTTATTTTTAATGCCTTAAAGTCCCAAATTTTGGGCAATCAATTAGCTGAGCGTAGCCGTTGGAAATTTTGAGTAGTACTACTTGGGTTGACACCCCCGCTCATGGTTTGGTCGCGCCAACCGGACTTGTAGGGTCACTTGGGCGCAAAGTTAGCCAATTTTTAGGCGGTTATTTGCATTAGACTTCCGTATATGGTACTTTATTTTATTTTGTCGAGGCTTTGATTGCGGCTCATGGTAATATGCTATCTAATACATGTGGACTTAACATTTAGAATTTTATCATAAACTTTTTGTTGTGTCGCAAACCTACGAACTCACCAACTATTTATATAGTTGACCCGTTTTTGAAACATGCTTTCAGGTAAACAGAATTGAAGAAGAGATTTTTATGGGTGCTCGCTTTTTGGATTAGAATTATTGTTTTTAGTTTTGAATATGTACTTGGTTTAGCCAGGCATTTTAGATACATTGTACTGATTTGGGATTTTTATATTTGTACTTTTGTTAGAAACATGTAGTATGGTTCAATGGAATGCATAATTTTCCTTTTAGTTTCTCTTGTACTTGTGTTCAATGCGATATACCGGTTACATCTCGTGCTTCCGCCTTGGTTATCTAGAATTAGGTTTACTCGAGACTAGACCTAGACTATAACTCTAAGTTTATTGCATTGAACCTTAGGAATTATGTGTGCATTGCATACTACCTTTTGCTTATCTACTACACATTGCTTTGTCATAATCATGTCGTCGTCACAACACTACGCGTACTCTTTTGATGATTTTGGTTAAGTTTGTGGTAGTCCATATCCATCGCTTTTGGTCATGGTTACAGGTAAGGAGGACCCCACAGAATATCACAAATGTTGATTACGAGCCGAGGATGACGGATATTCGACACATTAAGCCTAGAGGATCGAGTTATGAGTTGAACTCGGGTGATGACGGTAGTAATCACCGGTTTTGGTGTTACCTCGAGCTGTACCTGTACCTGAACCTGCACCACACCTGCATCTACTTCAGCTGTGGAGTCGGCTTTCTTGTTGACATCTATTGTTTTCACTCTGTGTGGTATATACTTCCTTTCGTGATCTGTTGGATTAGATGGCTAGAACTTTTGCCATGAGATATGGCATACAGAATTGCTCGATCTAAAGGGAACCCGAGGTGGAGAAGCAGGACTAAACGGGAGAGAACTCTAAGGGTTAGGAGACCCATTGACTTTTTTCGTTTTGTTGGATCATTGGATCCACGTATATGCACAAATTTGTAGCATGATTTGCTCGACTCTGATTCGGGGATCTCTGCACTATTATTACTACCTGACTTCCACCACACACGTTTTCTTATATTAGAGGATGTCGGTTGTGCCTCTCTATAATTACCTCCATCCAACAGGAGCCTTAGACGACAGATCTATGAGTATTGGTACAAATAACTAAGCGTGATCAGATGGAACACATACACTCATACGCGAAATTGTAACACGATGACATAATCTAATGAACATTTCAGATCCCTTTTAACTAGAGATTAGGATAGGATAAACACTTTAGGGATCATGCAAAGTAAATTATTATTACGGGTGCACACGAAATCATAACTTGCAGTGCATGAGAACTCTAGTGAGCCTTATTGTCCAAGTTAATGTTCATCATTAATCTACATTTCTAACCCCGATTCCTAGTCATTCGAATATTGATCAAAACTAGCGTTACCTTAGGGTTGAGCCAAAGACATCAAATGATGCGATGGGCTACCTCATGTGACATGGGAATTTATATTGTCTCTTTTATCTTTAAATCGTAATGGATTCAAAACTCTTATCAATATTTCTTTTGCATGCCAATTTAGACAGAGACACTGAAGAAATCTATTCTCAGTTGATTTAACCTCAGTATTTGGACCGGATTTGGCAATTATTTGTTAAGTATTGCTTCACCTTGGAGATCTAGCTGAAGAATTTTATGTTTTCGATTTCGTTACTTGTCTATCGACACATGTGACCGACTCTCGGTCTAGCGTGAATCAGACCTCGACATTTCTGACTCACCTAATAGATATTTGTGTATTGTTCTCGTAGTTCTGAAGGAACAAGAGAAATTCAAATTTGATCTAATCGATTCCTTAGTGAACCTTAAGCAACGAAGATTATATCTCATCCATTTTTTTTACTTTCTAAATCACATCCCTTGAGATTTTACTCGCCATGTGAATTCAATATGGGTCTTTAAAATGCTTGACACTTGCAGTAAATGTACAACTATCATCGGAGGTCCCGACATAATCTTGGATTTTATCTTATAATCCAAGCGCACTCTAACATCGATGGAATAACAATAGGATGGAGAAATTCCTTAAAGCAATTTAAGCTTCTTTTCTTGAGCAATACAACCTTTCTATACGATCATTCGTATAAATCCTCATTTCGGTGTTTGTCATTCTCACTATACTCATGATATATATATTCTTAGTAATTCAGTTTCACACCTACTTGAAATTCCCATGCGATTGCTCTGCACTCACTATGGAAATTTGGTACACTCAATCCTGATTCTCTTAACCGCGACACTCATATTGTGGAAATCTGGCTTGAAAAACTTGTTTACTTGGGAGGAGCCATCTCTACGACGTTCATTGTCACGTTTATTTCTATCATGTTGTATTTTTACTATGATCACTGAGCGGCTTGTGCTCAAGTTTCTTTTGGTTGTATTTACAAAGTTTTTCTTTTCCTTTCATGTTTGGAATATCTATGGCTTAGTATGAAACTAATTCCCTTTTTGGTGAATATTGCCACGTATGTTTTGCAAATATTGATTTCTCCTTGTGCTTCGATGCCTTATTAAAAACCATTTTGATGGAGATAATGAAATTTTATGTTGGAATGATTCTTTGTGTACCGAAAATTTATTTGTCATCATTCAAAGTTTATTTATGGTGATTATCCCTATTTGTGACTCTACGTATACTATCCCTACGATTCGAATATGATAGTCTCATATCCTTTTTGTACTTGCTCTCCCTTGAAGGTCATTTTGTTGATTGACTTTCTGATTTCCAACTAGGTAGAGATGTATACGCATCCCTTATTCTAAGTCTCCTGTAATTAGAAAGCCTTAGAGCAACTATTGTTTAGAAACGACTTCTTAACACATGCCCTGAGGGAATACAAGTCTATGACATTCAAACACTCATTCCATCAACTTTATGGCTTAAACCCTTATGCAAAAGATTTTAAGGCTATAACCAATATGGGTGAAATACAAAATGGTAACTCATAATGGTACCGTTTGAAATCCAAGGAAGTTGTAGGCATGCTGTACTACCTGTTATTGGCAGATAATCAATTCGACCCTCTTCAATGTGATATCTAAGGACAAACTCTTAAACCTTATGGTCCATTTTCACCGACTTTAATGGAAAGCGAGGACCTAAGTTGAAATTTGAAAACCTTATCATTTGAAAGATGTGTCCTAAAATCAGAGGAGGGCAATTTTGAATTTATTTATGTGTTTTACGATTCTTAACCAATTAAATCAGTACGCTACCAGGAAGAGGAACACGTGACGAATCATAGTTGACTTTGCTCTCTTGAAGATCCGCTTGGGATTGTATTATCTTTAAGGGACCTATGAGCATGACGTCCTCACATTTGGCAAATTCCTGAAGTTTACTTGATCCTCTCTCTTATTTTCTAACGTCTACCTTATGAGAATCAAACCACAGGCTAAATTGACAATTATATTACATCAAATTCTACCCATTTTGTGGGTTAGCAATCTCATAATCATTTTCGAGGGACATAATTATTATGAGATTATCTCCACAATGTGACTGTTTATTTCCTCATCTATATGAATAGCGGATTACTTCCGAATCATTTCAATACACATCAAGAAAGACGTAGACATCTATTGTTATCCTATCAAATTTGGATGACTCGATTTATGGAGTAGACCAATTTTTTTATATGGACTTCTTGTTAAAATTTCAGAATTTCTTTTCTAACCGTTAATCAAATTTGATTTCCAGTGGTAGTCAATTCAATGTCCAAATATTGAACTTGCACCTAGTCTTTTAACTAGTCTACTTGATTAGATCATTATGGATTTTTAATCACTTTCTCTATTTAGATCTTGTGGTGACTTGATTATCATATAACCCATTGCTAACTTCGGTAATAGGTATATGAACCTTTAGTTGAAAATCATCAAACATGGTTATATTATATCGAGACTAACACACGAGTTAGTACCAATCCTAATGCTTTGTGATGAGGTTATGTAGGATCGGGTCATCAGTGACATCTATTTTATGATGACTCATTTCCTGTACCATTGATAGGATTGAGTAACTATGACTCTCAACAAATTTTTATTGTCAGAATCTTAGTATAGTCTCCTATGTTTGTTAATCTTCGGTTTCACGACTCGAGTATGGTACTCAATATATACTTTCTTTTTAAAGCTTTAAGCTTGGATTACTCTTTATTAATTCATTCTCTAATGACTAATCGCCACTCTTCAATTCTTGAACAAGATGTGTGAATCTCGTCCTTTTGTTTTCCTGATTTTCAAAATTTCCTTGTATCTACTTTTACGGTTATGTTGTATTCACACCAACCATGTTGTGTCACCTTATGACGCAACAATGTACTGGCCTTTATGAGTAATTACTATTACTATAAATAACTAGATACAACAACCCGAGATTCCACAAAGAGATGTTGGAACAAATTTCAATAGATTTCGTTACTAGGCATGCCTAGAACATTGGGCAGCTATGATTCATTTTGGGACATTGTTAACCAATTAACGAACTCTTCACGTTTCCTACTTATCCGAGAGAACTTCTAGATAGTAAAGCTAGCTAGCTCGTATAGTAGTGAAATTTGAGCAAGGAATGGAGTGCTTGTTTCCTTTATCTCCGATAGGGATAGTCGCTTTACATCCCATTTCTGATACAGAAAACTTTGAGAACGCGCTTAGATACGAGCACCGCTTACTATCCTCAAGCTGACGATCTAAGTGAACGAACTATTCATGCATTGGGGGATATGATCAGGGCTTGTGTGATAGAATTTGGAGGTAATTTGGATACTCTTTTACCTTAGGTCGAATTTCCTTACACTAACAGTTATCACACTAGCATTAGATAAGCACCAATGGAAGCTTCGTTTTAACACAAATTTTGATCACCTATTTAGTGAGTTGAGGTTGGTAATAATCATTTGATTAGTCTTGTTGTGTACGAACTAAAACTACCTCAACAACTTAATGGTATATAAGATACTTATCGTATAAGTGTTTAGCCAATGAATCCGTAATACCACCTAAGGAAGTTCGTATTGACGACAACTTTCATTTTAGTGAGGTGTTATCTCTTTGTATTCTAACTACATGATATAATTATTCTTCATGACCTTCGACATTGGTTATTAATGTGGCATGTTTTATTCTCAATGAGTCGTGGTGAAATCTACTGATTTTTTTTTAACTCTAATAGCACCTCTTTTGATAAAGACTTTCTTGTCGCTATGTGTGATAGTATTCCTTCATGACACGAAGTATGATGATACTTTCCTACGCAAGTAGAAGGATACAAATTCACCAAAATTTTTATATCGATATCATTCTGAATTCGTACCAACTTTGTATACATGTGTATATCAATCCTATGGCAAATTTCTTAATCTTTCGAATTACACTAGCAGTGTACCTTTTGACTGATTCGATGAAACAATGATATATAGATTCTTTGAAATTCAAAGGATTTTTCTCTCAGGATTATTCAATTTACCTACTCTCTTTATTCTTAGATCTCGATTTGTCAAATCTCCATGCTATATCTAGGAAACTAGATTTCCCTTAATGATTATACATGAATCAAGTTACGAAAAAGAACTTGTCAACTATTATACCAGTTGAATTTCGGGACGAAATTCTGTTAACTAAGGGAGAATATGACAACCGCGACTTTTATGGTCAACACATGTGTTCGGCGAGTTCGTATAATAATAATAATAGTATTATTATGTTGAAATATACTTTCATACGAAAGAAACTCATTAGTGAACGAAAGATAATAGCAAAATTTATTATGGCGTTATAATGTCAAAAAGTTGATCAAGTTCAGGTATATACGTGTTAACACCCGGGTCAAACGGTTTCGTAAAATTTAATTTAAATACGAAAGTATATATATTTACGAGACGCAAGGACTATAGGGAAAATAATATAGTATAACGAGTTATTTTTGGGTAACATAATGTCGTTATTTTTATCAGGTTCGATTCAGCGGTATACCGTCATCACAAGCGGTACAATACCATCACACTATATATAGTGGGTCACCCCACTAAATCTATCATTTGCAACTTTTAGAGAGAGAAATTTAGAGAGAGAGGGCAGAGAATTCAGGTGGTGGTGGTGGTCCGACAATGGTCCAGTGGCAGCCGACGGTGGTCCGGCGGTGGCTGAAGGTGGCCGGAGATGTGGTTTTTCACCAGAAACCATTTCTCGACACTACGAATGCAATGGTAAGCTCAGATTTGTCTAAATCATTGATTAAATTAAGAAGGTCAAATATGAATCTGTCCAGAATGTTGTTGCATGCACAGTCTCAAAGATCGGACAATCCCCATAAATTCGACCGTTAGAAATGCATGAATTTTGGATATAATGTTGCCAACACATAGACGCAAAACCCTATAGAGGAATTGTTGATCAGAATTCTCTATGTATGCTTTTCATACCCTCGAATGCGACTGATCGGACTTTTGGATTTGAAAAAGTGGGTCTTAAAGAATCGTCGATCCCTGGGATCCGACCGTTGGATCGTGACGATTTTTGGACAGTAGTTTCTAAACATATATATGAATGTTTTGACAAAGGAAATTCCGATCAGATGTTGGAAACTATAATTTTGAACATGAACAAATTATAACAGTTTGTAGGATCGAAAACAGGAAATTGATCGGGTTGCATGGCCATCCAAACGGCATTGCATGTCGATTTTGAGCATGTGGAAATGCTCGGGAGATAAAAACGATCCTAATGATGGTTTTTGTTCGTATTGCATGTGAAATACGGGAGGTTCTGCGTACGCGAACCATTTATACGGAAGGTATAACTTTACCCGTTAAATGTTAATTTTATGTTAAAATAGTTTTATGAGTCATTTGTTTAGGATTAAACCCAAAAATATTTAGTATTAAAATATTTGGTATTTAGAATGGTTATTAGGTTATAAACTCAACCTCGGTTCACGTGCAACTAATATATTTATTTTTATATAACAATTGTTTGTTTTCTTTGATGTATTTTTTTAAAGTTTTGATTTAGCTTTCAAATGTATTTTTAAATTATAGCACTTATATTAAAAGAGAGATCAGGAAAGTTTGACAATCTAAATCCAAGTGGATTATTTACTAAATTTCATACAAGTTTAATACACTTTAATGAGTGCAAATTTGGAAAAATACTTCCGAATATTATAAAAATATAATTTTTGGACAGAAACTTGTATAGGATATGTATAGACTCCTGTCCAAATTTCATGAGTTATGGTGTTGTAAAAG
This sequence comes from Smallanthus sonchifolius, assembly GCA_023525975.1. Lineage (NCBI taxonomy): Eukaryota > Viridiplantae > Streptophyta > Magnoliopsida > Asterales > Asteraceae > Smallanthus > Smallanthus sonchifolius. Next base: position 67,946,228 of record CM042029.1, read on the forward strand.
TATGTATTTTGTATTTCTTAATTTTTAACAAGTGAAAATTGGATTATATACTTCTGGATAGGTTTTGAACTTAAAATATTTAATGGGACTTTATATGGATATATAAATGACCTGGTAAACATTTGGTGAACTTTTAACATGTTTACCTATTTTTATGAATTTGTTGATTTTCAAGCATATTATATTCATAATAAATAATCTGGATATTTAAAAGTTATGAAACTTGGTCAGTAATAATTTTTCACATATATTAACATTGGGTAATAGTTTCAATCATTTTTTTAAGTTTAGATATTGTTTCAGAATTATGGACCATTAAATGTTTATAAAAATTACTCTTTTGAGTGCTTTTGGTATAAAAGTTTAATTTATAAAAAAATTTATAAGATTTTGGACAGAACCTTTGGTTATATTAAACCCTAAATTTTGGACTTTATATTTGGAAGCTGATTTTTAACAAGTAAACCGGATTTTACCCGTGTAACGACCTTTTTCGACAAACGAATGCGTGAGTTGAGATTTTATCACATATAACTATATAACTTATGTTATACTTTATTAAAAACTTAAAATTTTAGTTTTGAAGTCACGAATATATATAAAAGTCCGTTTTACAACTTTAAGCGGTTCGTACGCGTATGCACGGGTTTTGGGTTAACCAATTACATAGCCACTTTTATTTTGTTGACTTGGTCATAACCTTTAGGAGTCCTAAATGCATCATTTGTGTCCACTTGACTAGTAGGACCCTGTTAGGACTCGGATTTTATCGATTTTTGTCGACTGTGTCGCATCACTCGCCCGCATTGTTCAGGTGAGTTTCACGGCCCCTCTTTACTTACTGTTTTACTGTTTTTGGGGGAAAGTTGTTTCTTTATTTATTTTAGTCACATATTACATGATACATTGACACATGAGTTATTTTATTTTTAATGCTTTAAAGTCCTCAATTTTGGGCAAATGAATTAGCTGAGCGTTGTTGGGAATTTTGAGTAGTACGATTTGGGTTGACACCCCCGCTCATGGTTTGGTCGCGCCAACCGGACTTGTAGGGTCACTTGGGCGCAAAGTTAGCCAATTTTTAGGTGATTGTTTGCATTAGACTTTCGTATGAGGTACTTTATTTTATTTTTTCGAGGCTTTGATTGCGGCTCATGGTAATATGCTATCTAATACATGTGGACTTAACTTTTAGAATTTTATCATAAACTTTTTCTTGTGTCGCAAACCTGCGAACTCACCAACTATTTATATAGTTGACCCGTTTTTGAAACATGATTTCAGGTAAACAGAAATAAAGAAGAGATTTTGATGGGGGCTCGCTTTTGGATTAGAATTATTGTTTTTAGTTTTGAATATGTACTTGGTTTAACCAGGCATTTTAGATACATTGTACTGATTTGAGATTTTTGTTTTTGTACTTTGGTTAGAAGCATGTAGTATGGTTCAATGGAATGCACAATTTTCTTTTTAGTTTCTCTTGTACTTGTGTTCAATGCGATATACCGGTTACATCTCGTACTTCCTCCTTGGCGAGGTGTGACAGAATTGTATTATTTTTTCCCATGATTAACTAGAATATCGTTAATACTATTTTATTATTATTTTATAATAAAAAGTGACCCAGATTCCTACAATCTTAAAACATATTTTCGTGAGATTGTTGAGACAATCTTAAAAACCTTTTATAAGGATTTTGGGTTCACGAAATGATTTAAAAATAAAAATATTTTAAAGATTTTTGTATAATCTTATAATTATTTTTTTTTTGGGAAATATCGTGTGTAGTACCTTTTGCTGTGTTTGGATTTATAAAGATTGGAATACAATCTTAAATCATATACAGTGTTACAAAACGAATGGTTCGATTCAACCGTTTGGTTTTAAACGATTTTGTAATCGTTTAATTTTTTTTCTAACATGTGTGTTAGATCGGGTTTATTGGTATAAACCATATGTTTCGCGTAAACGTTAAATTCTCTAACATTCTTGTTAGACCGGGTTTATTTTATAAACAATACGTTTTATGTAAACGTTTCATTTTATCAACATGCGTGTTAGATAATAGTTTATTGTATAAACCAACGGTTTTAAATACTTTTTGTCCAAACATATTATTTTCTAACAAGTGTATTAGAAAAGATTTAATGTATAGACGTTTTTTTGTAAATGTTTAACAATCTAACATGCGTGTTAGAGAGATGGTTTATGTTTTCTAAGCCATATTTTTTAAAACGATTTTTGTGATCGTTTATTTTATTACATGCGTATTAAAATCGGTTTATTGAGATAAACCACACAAAAAAAATGATTTTTGTAATCGTTTATTTTCCAACAGTTGTGTTAGAACCGGATTAATTTGCATAAACGGAATCTTTAAAACGGTTGTTATAACCATTTACGTCTAACAAAATCGGATTAGAAACGGTTTATTTCATATGAACAAATAAAGCTTTAAAAACGACTTTTGTAATCGTTCATGTTTAACAATCATGTTGGAATCGGTTTATTGTGTTAAGCCTTACATTTTAAACAGATTCGGAATCATTTTATTTTCTAACGAGCGTGTTAGATACTGGTTTTTTAATAAAACTATTTTGGAGTTTATGTTTTTGATTTTATAATCAAAACATAAAATAAATATAGTTTAATTTTTAAACAATTACAAAGCTAAGAAATGTTTTGAAAGAATAAAACATGTGTTTTGCTTAAAATTGGTTCGTTACTCGTACGAGAAGCAGCATGTATTGAACCATACAATAATCTCGGTGAGACTATTTGGTGAAAAAGAACTAAATGTTGTTATGAATAGTTCTAACTGTTCAAATAAAACCACTTGCGAGTAGGTTATTATATAAACCACTTTGTTGTTTTGTTTTGGCCAATTTTGCGACTATTCAAGTTTAGAGTTTTTAGATGAAACGAGTAACTTGATATGTGTGCATGGAATTTATGGATGGAGTACCCCAATACATGCTACAAGACAATATTATTGAGATGATTTCGGTTTGATGATTTTTTCATTGATATATCCGTTTAAATTATTATTAAATAAAATATTTTTATATTTTATTGATTTTATTTCAAGTGTTTATTTTTGTTTTGTGTTCAATATCTTCGGATAACACATACATTTTAAACAAATAAATAAATCAATAATCTATGAAAGACGTAAAATATATATTTTATGAAAAATAATGTTAAACCATATGGATATGGGTTAAACAGATAGTGTAAGAAGTGATTTGCACACTTACAACTTGAAGAGTTGTTACCTTGTTCAATGAGATAAGACAAAATACATAAATATGCGATATGTAACATACTTCATATGAATACATCAGCGTGGTATATTAGTGTGTAGCATCCTAACTCACACACGAGTCCGCTTACATGGCGTGGGCGCGATATGGCACGTTGATGGCGTACTTGGCAGTTCGCACACTCGCTTCAACAACGAGCCTTTTGAAAGCCGCTTTTGAATCTTATCCGCGTGCACATGGTCTTGAACATAGGTGGCGTGAGGCGGCTGTTCGGGTTGCAGGTGGCGTGGACGCCTTGAGCAGCCCGGGTAGCATGATCCTTTGTGGTGGGATCCCAAGGGCACGAGTATGATCCTGGGCAAGGCTTGACGTTGCCTGAGCGCATGGTTGAGTGGAGTGGCCTGGCCGTGTCCGGGTTGTGTGTCAGTGTCCGTGTGACTGGTCATTTCTGGGTTACGTGTCAGCGTCCGCGTGACTGGTCGGGTGTATGTATGGCCTGTCAGTCCGGATCGCGTATCCGTGTGGCATGGCTGCCTGTTGCGGGGCGTAACCGCCTAGTGGCACGAACCAACGACGAGGCGTGACTGCCATATGGCATGTCCCTATTGGGGAGCGCAGACCCGCTGGTGCATGGCGACACAACGTGGCTCATGACGTACAAGTGGTGCGGTCCCGTATATTCACAAGTGTTAATTTTGACATATGAAAGAAATATATGTTAATATAAATCTTTAATAAATCAAGTGAGATTCGTTACGAAAGACTTATCATTTGTTGTTGGAAGTAGTGGAGGTTTTAACCTTCAACTTGGGAGAGTATCCTAAATATACATAATTTCAAGGAAATAACAAAGCAAGTGTGCAAATAACTTAAATACAAATGAGTTAAATTTCATGTTGTTAAGTATCAATCTAATTGATTTCATCTCAACATAAAAGTGATTGTACACTTGTACAATTCAACCTTTTGTGGTGATGAATGTGTTCACCAAAGTTACTCGAGTTAAGACTTATGGTTAAGTGCTTATGAATTAATGGTGAAACCTTAAAAATTAAAGGTAAACAGGTTATGTTTCTAACTTGAATGAAGAATAGTCTCATGACTTGTCTAAACTTAGGCATGAATGTTGAAAAGGAATATTGTGATATCCCTTAAGGTTGTGAAGAATCAGAATGAGGTATCTTCTGTTCACATGCTTGAGTATTGTAGTCTAAAGCATGCTAGACTACTACTAGTTAATTATGATATTGTGATGAGACAAATTAACTACAAACATTCACTATGTATTAGACAAGAAATAATTTGTGTATGGAGAAAAAGATTATCTTCATTCAATATAAGGAGATTAATATAACTTATGAAAAACTTGATTAACTATATCATGGTAAATGATGTTATCGAGATTAATGAGAAGAACTCATACTGACTTAGAATCTTTCTAAGTATGTGACTTATGACAAGGTTAGTTGCACTAGTAAGTGTTGGGAGCTTAAATTAAGGCATGTTTGCTTTGGTTAGCTCGGAAGCTCTTGTGAGCTAATGTAATTTGAGTTGAAAAAATGATGAACTCATTATTACAAAGATGTATATCTTTTCATGAGTGTCTAAATGTCGTCATAAGTGAAGTTTGATCAAATAGCAAGAAATGTGGGGGATAAGCCATTTAAGAAACAACCCTTTAGGGTATGCTTATGTGAGAAGTTTTCTCAAGCACATGTAGAAAGGGAGAACCTTTCATTACCCCATGTGGATGTTATCGAGTACCACTTAAATGTGGGGGGTGACTTGCATTTGAATCTCGAAAGTTTGGTAATAAGTATTTGGTAATCCAAATTGATATTGCAAACGCGTGACCAAGTGGAGTACAAAATTAAAAAAAAATAATAAGAAGTCTATCTAGTGTAACTAGTTACATGACTCGATGCCAATTGGTTAGAATCTTGCTAGATGTCTGTACCAAAGGCATAGTGGAGATGTGTTCGCCTTGAAATGAGAATTGTAATCTTAAAAGACAATCATTATAACAAGATGTTGTAGTCTTAAAGAGCTTGACATTAGGCTATATTAGCGTGTTGGTTAAGAACACATTATAACAACTCATCTTAGTAGTAATTATCTGTATTGACTTAACGAAGTGATAGATAATGGTTTTGGATCCAACAACCCGAGGGTTGATGAGAGATGGAGTTGTAGAATGAGACTAAAGCCCATGAAAGACGGTATATGAAGGAAACCTAACTTAGTTGACAGGAGATCCCTAGATCTAAGTTCAATAGGACAACCGACTCATATATCAAAGGGTGATCACTGTGGGGGCATAACTAAGTTGATATATAAGCTAATGTATATGTTTATATATATCCTCCTAAATTGTAAAGCAAGTTTAGTTACTTCCTAGTCCATTCCTATGACATCTAGTGAAAAATTGTGAGGCTAAGCAAAATATGTGGTAAATGATTTGGGTAAATCTCAATGACCATAATGCTTTTAATGATTTGAGAACAAATCACCTATGTTAGAGAGAAGTGGGGTCACTTCAAATGGAATTGGGGGCACAATTCCTAGAGCTCTCGCAGAACCAAGAAAGTGTTCCAGGACCATTATTGGACACAACAGTGAGGGGATGTGTCGGGCTAAGGAGAGTCATGTGTGAAGTATATTGTCGCTTATACAAACAGCCGTAGGTTCAAGGACATCGCGTCTACTAACAGCTAGTAAGCTAAGTATGTTTCACAAGGGAAGGTTCAAGGGATAACTCCTACCTATCTTACGCAAGACTCAATTGTCGAGGTGTCATTGGGTTTTTTGTGTGTTTTGATCGATCTCCATTCATGTGGGGGATTGTTGGAAATTTAGTGAAAATGGGTTTTTCACTAACTTTGATGAATGTTATTTCGATCCTCAAGTTAAGTAGTTGGATTGAAAATTTTGAAACTTGGTGTCTCTAATGAAAATTTGTTACATCTTTTATGTAAATATGTAACAATTGTTTTAAATCATGTCATAATTAAAAAAAGACTTTTGATTTATCTTCTTAATAACTTGTGTTTATTACTATTAATTTTGGATTAAAGTCCTTTAATATGAACTCTTGGTTTATTTTTCTATGGATTTTATAATGGACATTTTTGGTTCATTTTATAAAAGAAAAAAAATTGTAGTAAAAACCACAACTTGAGAGTTGAGAGAAAATATTAGAGAAGCATTGGTGTTAACAAGTTCAATAGAATTGAGAGATAAAAAAAAAAAAATTACCCGGCGATACCTTTTTTTTTTTTGAGTTATCTCTAATTCTTCTACCATCTTATGTTTCATCTTTTTCCTACCTTTTCTAAATACAAAATTTACCCGGTGATACCTCAGGTGCGTGGACATCTCCGGCAGTACACGTACTGTTTCGGTTGTTGTACCCTGGGAGACAGACGTGTTCGTCTAAGAGGAGACTCGAAATTTATTTTAAGGGACTCGTGTTGAACACGAATCCTCAACCAAAACCGTCAACGTTTTAGTGTGTTAATTGTTACAGTCAAGGAGCATAGTTGAAGACTCAATGTGGTGAAGACTCGAGTCAAGAATATTTCAAGAAGGCGTTCATTGGAGTGACTAAAGACACCGGTTGAATTAGTTTGGCATATATAAATTGTATTTTATATATATTTTTCATTAGGTTTTGTACGAAATTGTATTATTTATTTCTCATGATTAACGAGAGTATCGTTAATACTATTTTATTATTATGTTATAATAAAAAGTGACTCAGATTCCTACATATAGAATGGATTATCAAACATCCCTATCCAAGTGTACTATATTACCGAAACAAATAGAGATACAATTCAGTTAACTCAAAATTTCTTGAGTAGTTACTTATTGAGTTCATTCTTCGTTCCGCATCAACTTTTTTCCTTTTTAAAATTAAACTGAGATGAAGTGCGATTTGTACATACAAGAAATTTAATTTTGGGTAAATGGTGAATTCGTAGATGATAAATACGTCATATGTTTACAAAAAACCACCGAACATACATAATTACATATCCAATTTACTCACGGCCACCACCTATATCACTACTAGAAAATGGACGGTTGCTACAGAAATTACGGAAATTTGTGACGCTAAATTTTTATTCGCAATTTGCAACAAAATTGTGACAAAATGTAAAACCCTAAAGGGGCGTTTGGTTCGTGGAATTGGTTGGAATTGAAATTTGAATTTGAATTGGAATTTTAAGGAATTGGATTTGGAATTGTATTTTGTTCATTGGATTTGAAATTTTAAAGAATTGGAATCTATTAAAAGAATTTGAATTCCTAATCTATTTGATTTGACAAAACAATCATTAAGAAATTGAATTTTTATCAGGCAAAAAAAACCCCTCAAAAAAAAGATAAAGAAAAATATAAAAAAAATAATAAAACAAAAAATAACTAAAAAAACTAAAAAAAAACCAAAATGTTTATTTCGTTTGCCTCGTTTCATAAAAAAATAAAAAAAAAACTCAAAAAATAGTTGAATTTTCGTTTGCGGTCGACGACGGTGGTTGGAGTCGGATGCGGCGGTTGGCGGAGGTGCCGAGGGCGGAGAGCGGCGGCGGGGATGGTCGGGGCGAAGGTGGGGTTGGCGGAAGTGGTCGCAACGGTCGGTGTCGGGGGCGGCGGTTGGCGTGGCGAGGGCGGCGAGCGGCGGTAGGGATGATCGGGGTGGCGGCGGCGGGAGTCGGGGCGACGGTGGTGGCGGCGGGGTTGGCGGCAGTGGTCGCAAGGGTCGGTGACGATGTTGGCGACAGTGACAAGGGTCGGTAGTCGAAGATTCCATTTGCTTTAGTTGAATTCCTTCACAAGTTGGAAGGAATTTGAAATCCTTCATTTGAGGGAATTTGAAGGAATTAATTCCAATTACAATTACAATTCCTTTTTCTATCAAACACATTAAGAATGGAATTCAGATTCCAATTCCAACGAATTTTACGAACCAAACACTCAAATTAATGGAATTCAAATTCCAATTCCGTTGAACTCCGACGTACCAAACGCCTCATAAGGTCTTACTATATACGTTGCAAATGTGTCAAAATTTGCGATGTATTTTTGACGCCAACTTTTAATTTTGTATTTTAATTTAGTTAATATATTAATAAAAAGAATAATACAGGTTGCGTCGCAAATTTTGCGATGCATTTCTACATAACTACTGGATTGAATCTTATGATCTCTATCTAGGTCCGACGATGACTATCATAAATAGTATATGATTTTTACGGTTTTTAACATAGTGTATGTTAAAATAAATTTAGGTTACTAATATACCTAGTATACGTTGTTACGGTTTTTAATATACTATTGCTTTGGAAAAAACATTCCACTAATTGTAACATGTTAAAATAAGTTTATGTTATGGTTTTTGAGCGACTAGAAGTTGTGGAAAAGCACGTGTTATCGTTTTCTGCAGAACGAAGATTCGGGAGCAAATTTCAATACGACTTCTTTTGGAAAATAGGATAATATTATTTTGGAGATCGTACAATTATTTTTTTTTAAGGTAAATTTCTTAATTCTTGTTAAGAGTGGGACTTGAACTTATAACATTCTTAAACCTTGATATTCTAAAGTATTTTCCTCTATCAATGGACCACCAACCTCATTGGCATATATTTATTAAAATAAGATACGTTTGGATTTGAAAAAATGCTAGCGGTTGATATATTAATGGAGTTTAGTGTTATCAATTTTCTTAAAAGTATCACAAGGGTATATGAATGGAGTTTCTAGTGTTATCAATTTTCTAAAAGTGTCACAAACACAGACCGATATTATTATTGAGATCTAACCAAAACACTCGAACACCAAGTATTGTTCCTGTTTAGAGAGCAAACGGAACAAATAGGTAACCCAACAACTATCCATGGCCGGATTCATGGTCTGCGTGCTCTTTAGAGAGCAAACGAGTACACACGCGACGGGTAGTTTAAGCTCCGATCATTTAAGCTCCTAGCCAAGCCCATCATCACTCGGTAGCCCAGCAGAACCAGCCCACTTGGCAACCCATAAGCCTATTATGCAAAAATAAACATAAGTTAAATGAAGTTAAAAAATTGTTGGTTAACACTAAATAACTTCAGCACACCCCCTCCCCCACCCCGCACCACAATTTTATAACCCAAAACAGTTGTACATACCTAGTTTGTTGGTTAACACCGCATGCTGATTTGATAGGAGCCCTTTAGTAAAGACATCCGTAATTTGATTCTCATACTCAATTGAGATGGTTTTCATTACTCTAGAAGAGATTTTCTCCTGAAGAAAAAACATGCCTAATTCAAAGTATTTTATTCTGTCATGAAAGACAAGATTTGCTGATATGGATACAACATCGTTATTATCACAAAACAGACTTATTGGTAATGTTACCAAAACATGTAGCTCAGTTAACACATTAACAAGCCAAAAAATCTCACATGTAACAGCACACATCAGCCTGTACTCTACTTCAACAGACAATCTAGAAACAGATAAAAAAATTCCAAGAAAAATGCGGAACCAGTTATAGATCTCCTGGATTCAAGACACTTCCCCAAATTTAAATGAGCATATGTAGATATGTCAAACTTTTCTCCTTTACTAAACATAGCACCCCTACCTGGGACTGCTTTCGAATATCTCAACAGCCTTAAAGCTATTTGGAAATGAGTATATGTGGGTTTATGCATAAATTTACTCAAAATCTGTATTGCATAAGATATGTTCGGATGAGTATGTGAAAGGTAAATTAGCTTCCCAATTAATTTTTGATACCCAATAATATTAACTAATGTTGAGGCATCTTTTTTACACAAACACATTAACATATAATGTTGCTCGATCGGTGTATTAATCGGCTTACATCCACCAAGCCCAAACTCAGTTAGCAACTCCATACAATATTTCCTTTGAGACAAACAAATTCCTTTGTCATATTTAACAACTTCAACTCCAAGAAAATAGTTTAAAAAACCCAAATCTTTAATTAAAAATATGGTTTTTAACGGCTGCTTTATCCGGTAAGATTGTTACCAGTAACAACAATTTCATCAACATACACCGGCAACACAATCAACACATAACTTTCAACTTTAACAAACAAAGAGTAATCACATTTACTTTGCACAAACCCTAGTTCTAACAGTACTCCAACTATTTTTTCATTCCACATACGTGGAGCTTGTTTCAAACCATATAAACATTTGTTTAGGTTACACACTTTGGTTTCATTTTTAGAAAAATAACCCTCACGAAGATACATATGCACATCTTCATTTAGATCACCATACAAGAATGCATTATTAACATCTAATTGAAATAAAGTCCAATCTTGTTCTACATCAAGAGCAATAAGTCACCTAACTGTGCTCATTTTTACCAGAGGTGAGAAGGTTTCATCAAAGTCAACTCCTTCTCTTTGATTACAATCTTTAGCAACTAATCTGGCTTTATACCACTCGATCTCACCATTGGATTTATACTTTATTTTACATACCCATCTACATTCTATTGGCTTCCTACCTTTAGATAAGTCTACTAGACACCAAGTATTGTTCCTGTTTAAGGCTTGCATCTTCTCATTTAATTAGGAGGGTGTGTATCATCACATGATGTGTTGATACTTTCAACCCCGCTAGTGTCATTCCCAAAACTATGAGACTGTTGTGGATTCAACCAAATCTCTAATAGTCTGAGAATGACTCGGTTTTCTCTCTCATATCTCTCTCCTCATCATCGAGCATTTCTCCAATAGATTCCTTAGACTAACTTTGTTTAAATAAATCAAAAAAGTTAAGGTTATTTACTGAAAAATCGGTTGTGGACAAGACATTATCAAATAATTTATTACCTTTAAAAGGAAAAACTGTTTCATAGAATTTAACATCTCTAGAAAAAACAGTTGCTTTTTATCTAAACTCCACAACTTTTATCTAACACCCCAAAATTTGATAGAAATAAAAGTAGTCGGACTAGAACTGCATATAACCCAGACCCAAGGACTGAAAATGGAAATATGGAAATAGGGATGGTAGCGGACTGCTACTGGATCGTTAACGATCCGCTACATGGTCAGGAAGTAATACAGGAAGGACACGTGGCGGGTGACTATCGGGTGTAGCAGACCGCTAGTGAGAGCGTAACGGTCAGCTACGCCGCAAAAAGGACGGACCAATGGTTGTGCAACATGTGGCAAACTGACTAGTGGACCGCTACCACCTTCCTTCGCGGTCTGCTACGTGTGGGCTATGGAAACAAAGCCGACCCTTTTAGGCGGTAGCAGTCCGCTACGCGCATGTTAGTGGTCCACTACGAGTTCCCTTTCAGCCTATAAATTGAGAAGCCATGAGACTCATTCCTACACACTTCAACTCATTCCACACTCACACACATTTGATCTCGAGCTCGGTGTTTGCAAGTGTGTATAGGTTGATCTTCTTCTGCAACTTGTAGTAGGTAGTTCCGATGTAAGGTTTATCCGACCGTTTAAGATTTGGTTACTTATCACTAAGATAGGTATGTTTATCTAAGTAATGTTGTAATGGCTTAGGACCTTGAGCCAAGACTTTTGCCATTACTGATAGTAAAGTAAAGATAGCATAGGAAAAATAGAAGGCTAAAGGTGAGTTCAATAAGGCCCTTTTTTAAATACTATTTTAAATGTTTTAGGCCGGTATACATATTGCAAAAGGTATAGGGTGAGTTCTGTGGTGCCCACTTTTAAACTATTTTAAAAGTTTTGGGCTAATATACACTAACACAAAGAAAGGTTTACAAAGTAAACTTTTAAAGTACCTATTATATGAATGAATGGACGGTTAAGGGCTAAAGGAGCCTTATTACGTCTAAAGTTAATGTCGGTGTCTAAAGTTAATACCGAAGTCTCATCAACGTCTAAAGTTAAAGTTGTGGTTATATAGGGCGCCAATGTCTAAAGTTAACACTATGACTCAAAGTTATAAGGCAATGCATGTGTGGCTTGCCAACGAATTATAGTGTAGTATGTATGCTAAAGTTACTAAAGCGTAAAGTCTTATGGGCAATGGTTCATAGAACCTTTGCACAAGTCACAAGCAACAAAGGAGTCTTGTACGAGTACAAGTATTACATAGTAAACTTGCACAAATGCAAGATACATGTATATAAAGTAAAGTTAAAGTTTTTGAAGAAAGTTAAAGTAAAGTTCTTTTCAAATGATTTAGCCAGTTTACCTTTAGGTTAATGAAAGAGATGGATTTTATAAAGATATAGAACTCACCAGACCCACCGGCGTAAGCTGATACACTTTAATGTGTATATCATGTTGAATTATAGACAGGTTGGAAGCTTGAAAAGGCTTGGTTTGCTATGGATGGAAGGCTACTCGACGAGAAGAAAGTTGTTTACAGACAGTTTATGTTATATTTAAACGACATGTTTGTAACAAACAAAGTTTCCGCTGCTATATAAAGATGCATATGGTTTAAAGAACTATCATGCTAAGTGTAAATCCAACATACGAGACAACCTGGGTTTGGGGCGTCCCATCATTTCCCTTTTTAAAAAAGAGTAATCAATAAAAAAACACATTTTTTAGCATGATAAGCAAATTTGTTTGTATTATTTAAAATGGAACTAAAACAAAGACATGCAAAGATCCTAAGGTGATTTAGAGAGGGTTGAAAATTAAACATTAACTCATATGGGGAGTTGCCATTAAGGATAAAGGAGGGAGTCTTGTTAATCAGATAAGCAACAGTTAGAACATAGTCAGACCCAAAACTAAGAGGAATACCCCCTTGAAACAATAAAGTTCTAGCAGCATTTAGCAAGTGTCTATGCTTTCTTTCTAATATACCATTTTGTTGTGGGGTATGCACACAAGATATATGGTCATTTTGGATCGTTTTAAGACTGTTGTATACCAAATGTACAAGTCAAGAGACCAATCCTACCCGTTTTTTAAAGTTGGTAGTTGCTGATGACACCGGCGACACTACAGGTGCACGGGCGACTCTAGCAGTGTGTCTATATATAGTTGGCTCATTTCTTGTTGTTCAACTTTTTTGTCAATCTACACCTTACTTTGTGTGCTTTCTAGATCTGATCGTTTAGGTTTTGTATTAGCAAGGCAAGAATTGATTTGTAACATCTTTTGGCCGATTGATCTATGATCATGATGGTGTTTGGTTGATTGTTGGTGTTTATGTTTATTTCTTCTACTTTTCTTACACTTTTATGGTCTAAACATCAAAACGGTTGATGTTTCAGGATGTTTATTGTGTCTAGATAGTCATTAGCATTGAAATTCTTGAATTTTGGACTTACAATTTGGTATCAGAGCCTTTGTGCTCTTAATTATTTGGATTTTTAGAGCTTTTTGATAGTTTTCAAAGTTTCATTGTTTTTCGCAATTTATGGACCGGTTATATTGGTTTGAGGTGTATTTGATTCTATTTTGTTTAGATTTTGATTTAGAAGCTTCCTATTGTTTAGTTTTCAAATTGGTTGGATTTTTGGGCTGATTTGTGGTTTTTCAGGTTGAAACTTGAAGAAGGGGTTATTTCAAGTTCCTTGGGCGACATTTATTTTCATTAGGCGAAATTCCCGTGGAAAAGATGATGTTTGGCACAACTAGGGTTTATGATTGGTTGTTTGTGTTTTGTGTGTTTCCGGGCGACATTGGTTTGGCGACAATTTTGTTTGGCGACACTCTGTTCAACGACTTTCCTTAGCCAACACAAGTTGGCGACACTCCTTTGAACGAAAGTTCAACATTGGCGTTGCTATCAGGCGACACTATCCAAAACATTGTTCAGTGTAATCAACGACACTTGCCTGGCGGCACTGACTTTAGCGACATTAAAATTAGGCGATACTAAATATACTTGTGAAATTCCTTTAACTTTCTTGTCTATTTTATCATAGCTTTATCTGTTGCTGATAATGAATTTGGGTTTGCAACACGTTCTTCTAAAGCTTTTATTTGCGGATAATTTTCCGAATTGAAAGAATCTTATGAAGTCTTTCTATCTCTACACCGATTATACTCAATGTAACTCCATTTAAGTGGTCCCCACAGGTGGGGGCGAATGGGGAGCCCACCGGTGGTAGTGTGGACGAAGATCAAAAGTGTGGAGCCTATCATAAAAGGAATGTTAAATTTAACGGTAAATCGGACTGTAAGTTAGTACCAAAACGTAATCGAGACTTAAGGGGCCATTCTTGTAATCAACTATAAATATATACCGAAGTTTCTTTGATTGATCTTCTTGATTTTTGCGGTACGACATAGCTAGGTCTCCTTTGTACTGCAGATTCCTTAAAACGAATGGTCCTCCTTCGATCAATTTCATTTCCCCATTCACATCACTCCTTTTCTAGGGTTCTTTCCTCCGTACTTTCCATCTCTAATTTCACGCTTACAGTTCACTCGAGCGACTATTCCAATTCTAGGGTTTCATAAAGGTAAATTTCTTCTCTTAATTTTCTAATCTCTGTTTCAAACATTCAGACTTTTGATTGATTGCAGTCAGATTGGTGTCAATTTTGTCATTTTCAGGATTTACTGCTCACTCATGCAACTATCTAGTTTTTAGGGTTTGTTCAAAGGTAAGTTCGATCTTTCAATTAGTTAGTTTTTTATTAAAATCTTAGTGTTTTTGATCGATTAAAGCCTGATTTCTGGAAAATGCAAAACAGTTGTGTGATCCTGGATCTTTATTGTATCATCGTGATTTTAGGGTTTGGTATGAGGGAAATATATTCTTTAAATCGGCTAATTTTTGTTAAGATTCTTTGAAATACAGTCTGATTTGGGGAAAGGGACATCTTCAGTTAATTTGTTTTATGGTGATGACATGCTAATCGTTTAAAGCAATGTTTTCGTAACCGGACCGGACAAGTTGGACCGGATTTAAGAACCGGATGACGTTATAAATTAGATAAATATTAAAACTACATATATAGCTATAAAATATATAAATATTTTGTATTTTGACGTCAATTTGTAATTTTAATGATATATGAAGACTTAAAAATATAAAATATGTAATTTGAAATACTAAATTAATTCAAAAAAATGAAATTTTGAAAGAATTTTTTTTTAGTTAAATTGGAAATCCGGTCCGACCACCTGGTCCGGTTTACTAGGTTCACCGTTCCGGCCTGTAACTGGGCAGTTCAAACGAAAATTGTTCAAATAGGCATAACATGAACGGTTCTAAAAACATTGATTTAAAGCATAACTGTTAGTTAGGGTGTACATGCGTCAAACTTCAAAGATCTAGTTCTTTGATGCATTTTGTTGAACTCACAAGAGTGTTACTGACACAGGAAGAAGTGAAGTTAATTGAGGGAAATGGGGCGAAACTGTTATTAGATTTATAACCAAAATCATTGAATTCAGTATCAGAGCAGATCGTTGTAGCTTGACCAGGTGGTAATGGAGGACGGAGAACTTGATTTTTCAAACGAGATGTTTACTGATGCAAATTTGGGTGATATCCCGAGCAACGATTCACTCGATAGCTTCTTTGATGATATTTTCAAGGACTCACATGCATGTACTCATACACATACTTGTAACCCACCGGGCCCTGATTCCTCACATACCCACACATGTTACCATGTGCATACTAAAATTGTACCCTCCATGAGCGGTGATGATGACAAGACCCCGACCGATGACACTGCTGAGTCAGCAGATAAGAAGGGTAAGAAACGCCCGTTAGGTAATCGTGAAGCTGTAAGAAAATACCGTGAGAAAAAGAAAGCACGGGCTGCATCTTTAGAGGATGAAGTTGTTAGATTGAGTGCATTGAATCAACAGTTAATGAAGAGGATTCAAAGTCAGGCCGGGTTAGAAGCTGAGGTGGCAAGATTGAAGTGTTTGCTTGTGGATATTAGAGGGAGAATTGAAGGAGAAATTGGTTCTTTTCCTTACCAGAAGCAACCGCCAGCTAATCATAACATAACCAACCCTAGTTTGACAGGCGGGTATGTGATGAGTCCTTGTAATATGCAGTGTGGGGATCAAGTGTATTGTCTTCATCCCGAGTTAGATGGTAAAAATGGAGAAAACGCATCAGTACATGATCCGACTATCAATGGCTGTGAGTTTGAGAGTTTGCAGTGTTTGGGGAACCAAAGTTCTTTGCTCAATGAGTTTCCAGGCTGTACAACTGATGATGGTTTCCTTGTTGCCAATCAATCTGGTGGACGAGCTAAAAGAAAAGGTACATAACAATAATCACTTATCATTTTACATTGGTTAATATGGTTTGTTTTGGATTGATATTTGGTAATTTAATTATTTTTTACTTCTGAAATGACAAGTCTCTTTAGTTACTTATTCATCCGTGGATTGCTTCATGTTATTACTTATTACAAGTATTAAGCTTTTAGTTTTAACAATCTTAGGAGCATAAAACTCTTTTCACCATTCTTATACATCTTATTGGAGTTAAAACTTTTTATAATCTTTTTTTTTACATTCCCATGTTGTGATTTAAATATATTGATTTGATTCACTAGGCTTACCTATTTTTCATTTGTAGAGGACATTTAAGACACTCAACAAATAGTGAAAACATTTTCACTGTAATTATCAAATAATGATAGAATTAAGAGAACCCAATGAGGCCAAAATCAGTACTATACTAGTATTTATTAGTAACAATTGCAGTTGGGAATTTCATTATTTGTAACTTTGGAATTTGAACAGCAAAGTAAATGTTGCAAAAATTACTTTATTTTGTTACTTTGGAATTTGAACAGAGAAGTAAATGTTGCAAAAAAAAGTACTTTATTTCTTACTGTGTATTTTGGAATTTGAACAGAAAAGTAAATTTTACCAATACTTTTTTGTACATAGGGAATATAGTAGCGCTAGGTAAATAGTTAGTAACCGACCAAAGCACTCAAACAGAAGCAAAATGGCTGGTTAAGCTGGTTCGAGATTTATACGATTCGTTCCATGATTTGTGGTTTAAAAACCGGGTTTTAACGGTTCGACCGACAGCTTTGATCTGGGAACCAGTTGTGTAAACCAAACAGGCGATATGACCTTTATTATTTTTTTATTTTTCAAATATGCAGTTATGCATAAACTTCAAGACCATTTTTTTCATTTTAAAAAAACTAATACAGACCGATGATTTTCAAAAAGAAATTTAAAAACGGTTTTAACCGCCAAACTAACCAACCACAACTCAGTCTGCTTGGTTTGCCATTTTTTGAAGTTCAGCCAGAATTTTTGTCAAACCGCACTTGTATGTAGCGCCCAAGATTTGCCCTTCGCGTAGTTCATTGCCTTCCAACTTCACTCCGTGGTCTGTGCTAAAGAAACATGTCTTGACTAATTCCTTTGAACTCATTTAAGCTATTCTACCTCTTGATATCTCCTCACCTTGCACCTTTTCTTTCTTTTCCCCATCCCATGATACTTTCCCATCTCGTGGAAGTGCAACAATGCTCCTTCATTCTTCATTACGACTATAGCCAAGCTGCCATCCAATAAAGCAAGCACCTTCATGGACTGAGACCGTGGAAGCTCCGTTAGCACCGGTGTTGTAAAAATCGTTAGGCGCTAGTCGGTCGGTGGGGTACCAACTAGGGATTAATTGGGATTAATAATCGGATTGGAATTTTTATATGTATAATACTTCAAAGTTCACATAGTATCGTTCATACATAACAAATCAAGTACTTAAAAATTCAAACATCAACATATTAGTTCAAATACTTCAAAGATCAAATAGTTCAAAGCTGATCATCATCTTGTCCATGTTGATCAATGAGTTGAACACCATCCGACTCGTATTCAACGTTCTCATCTATTTCCCTCTCCTCATCCTTCGACTCAAATTCTTCATCAAAAAATTCTCTCAATACACTTGTCCTAGCACTTGTTCGATTACACAAGTAGGATTATCCAGAAAAGAGTTGTTAAACTTGTTTACTTATACAAAGTTAGGATACTTGTGAAAGCAAAAGTTTAGCCATTAGTGGCATCAATCAATCAAGTGGTTTAAGAAATGTTTAGCCATTGATTCTTTCGTCAGCTTCCCCCCCTTCCTCTGGATTCTTTCTTTGATGATATGCCCTAATCCCCTTTCACAAGACCGAAGTCATTGGTGCTTTGGATAAGGGGTAAGCGCGCCATAAAGACTATTGGTGCCTATCATAGATTTGACTCATTTTATGGGCTTTAAATTCCTTTCCCCGAGTTAGAGGGGTTTTCTGAAGGCCTTCCTCGAGGGCCACCTTGTTCTCAAAAAGATTGTTACCCCCCAACCAGAGTAGAAGTAGGCTAACAGATGTTTCTGGGGGAACTGCGGGAGACGGAGACAGGTGGTTAGGCGATATTCTAACTTCTGGCTCATCGCAATTCCATTTCTTAAAGTGCAAGTCCAGTTTTCTGTTTTTATGAAACTGAAAGTCAAGTTAGCCCCTTCTTTCAATTCCAAAGATGCTCTCAAATTGCTGTTAAAGATTATTTTACCCATACGCTTCTCGCTGTCAGGCAAGCGTAGCATGTATCCAGCCATCCAAACTAATTACTCACTTCATTCACAGCGCAGAGGAGAGACAGAGAGGGGTCAATAATAACTCTCAGCCGGGGTAAAAAGATCCTACTTCCTTACTCACTCAAGTCATTGCTTTGACCGAACCATAGAGAGTTTGAATTTAATGATTTAGGAGCATATAGCACTAGGTTGATAGTACAGTAAGAACAGTTTTTTACCATATTCTTTATTGTTCTGTATATAATACAAAGATCTTGAAGTGCCACGGGTGGTTAACTTATCTTCTGCCTGATGATTTGTATATGGGCGTGTTGCTTGATATTTGATGAAAATTACACAATGTGTTGATATTATTTATAAAAAAAGATAACCTGTGTAGAATTTCTTTTTTATTTGCCAAAATCTCAATATGCGCAATATATACATTAATGTACATTATTCTTTTTTCTAAATCTATACATCTAGTTATCATATAATAAATCAAAATATTCTTAATTACCAATTAATTTAATTTATAAAAAAAGATAAGATGGTTAATATTTCTGTTGAATTACCAACTAGTTTTAAGGCGAATTTTTCGTTATTATCCACTGTGATCATGTACTGGTTTCGTTCAACTACAGGTTCTCGTGCAGCATGATCTAAATGAACCGTGAACCTGACTGAAGCACATATGGTTATTGGTGTATTATAATTGTCCCGCGCTCCAGTTTTTTGAACGTTTCTTGTTCTATCGATTGGCTGTTGAGAGTAAACATCGTTTTTGTTCTGTGTCAGGCGAAAGTAATCGAAGAAATGCTTCTTGATGCTTTTTTTTTAATAATGTTATGTCGAAATCTAAATGTAAAGATGATATGATACGGAAGGGTTTTATGAAGTTCAGATGATTAAAGTTCTTCCTGTCATTGGATTATTGAACTAAAAGATCTTCATATAGGTTGTCTATGTTATTTTTGTTGGGCGTGTTGGAATAATGACCTGTATGATATCTGAACTGGTTTTCTGGTTTTGGACTTTTGATGTGACCTGAGTCACACTTGTTCAGTTCAACTACGGGCTGACAATTTTTGACACGGACCTGTTAACATGACACGACACATAATTAACATGTCCCGTGTTTGACCTTAAAAGGTTTCGTGTCTTAAACAGGTCGACACGTTAAGGACATGTTAAATTCGTGTCTTAACAGGTTAAAGACATGTTAAATTCGTTTCTTAACAGGTTAAAAACATGTTAACCTGTTAAGACCCGTTAGGGACATGTTAACACTTAACATCCTATTTGTATCTAGATTCTAGGTCGATTTCATTAATTAATTTTGTTTTTATGGGTTTTTGTTTTAAAAAGGTTTTGGATTTATTATGTTAATGGATGTTATGATTGGACTTTTTAAAATTTTATTAAGTTTTGGCATTTTTTTCTTTTATTACATATGTTATATTTATGAAAAAAATGACACGATTAGTTTTGGAAAAAATGACATGATTAGTTATCGTGTCGTGTTCGTGTTGAACACATCAGGTCATCGTGTCGTGTCTTATTGTGTCGTGTCTGACATGTTATGCCAGCCCTACCTATAGTTGATTAAAGGTTCAAGCTTTACAAACAGGTTCAATATTTAGGTGCTCTATATTGTTTTTCGTTCTTGTTTCCTCTTTTGGCCTTCACAAAATCCTGACTAATCTCAGTGTTCTTCCTTGGCTCTTCCTTCTTTGGTTTGCATATTTTGTGTGAATTTGAATGCGATTCGCTTTCATTTTCGAGTTTTTTTGTTAGAATTTGTGTGAGGGTTGGCTGTCAAGCTTGTTAGCTTAAGCCTGTTATGATTCTTAAATCTATATCTATATATACGTGTACCTCTGCATTATACAAACGATCTCAATAAAATCTTTCTTGTACCTTCACATTCTTAATTGGAAAATGTCAAACATACCGACTCATTTCTGTGTTGGCCTCTATGCGTACATGAGAAAAAAATTTGTTCAGGGTGGGAGTGCATCCTTCCTTGAATTCACGTTGATGTCATGTCGATTTTTCATCATTTTCCAATTCATCTCTTAAGGGGCGGAATCTATCTCTAATCCATTTTTAAATTAAATTTAATAAGTTAAATATAACATGATAAAAATATATAAAGTAATTAAAATTGAAGAAAAACTAATACTAAAAAAATACAACTAAAAGTTAAAAAATTACATGAAGTTAAAATAACTTTTTACAAACGGAAGCATCATCTTGTGTGGGTTTTCATCAAATTCTACCATTTAAATGTAGTTTTTGAAATATAGTGGTATAAACATAGCCCGTTAAAACCATTTCACAAAGCCGTTTACAAGCTCAAAAAAAAAAATTAAAGTTAATAAGCTCTAGTTATTTAACAAAAACTAAATGTTAAATGAAATAATAATAACAATAACATTTTTAGGAATGGATTGGCATAGTCATCCCATATTTTTTTTGGTTGTTTTTCACCGTACCAAAAGGGGAAGGGTGGTGTTCCCTTCGGTACCACTCCTTCCCACATGCACCCCCTCCCCTCTTGCGGATCTGGTTTGTTTATGCTAACTAATATCATTTGTCTAGTTGTCATTTAAATCACTTTCTGATTTCCTGTACCTATATTGGTTTTGACCTTTTCAGGGTTGACTTTACTATTTCTTTAGATTGTCATCTGGCCACTGGGTGTAGACACGGTTCGGTATAGAAGAAATGTGGTGGCGTTTTTGCCGGGAGGGAACACCACCCCCACGGCCAGTTGGGGGGGGGGGGGGTTGTCATGCACCCCCTAGACATTTTAATGGGCTTATATACTCTTAGAAATCTTAGTGTAAAACTGGTTTAAAATATTTAGTGCACCCATCTATTTTTTTATTAGGCCCCATGTGCCCCATTTTCCAGCTTTAATATGCCCTCACTCACTTCCTATATCCATTCCAGTGTTAATTTGTAAATAATATTTCCGTTGCAATCTTATAACAATTAAACACAACGCTACAACAAGTATTATTAATTCATTGTTGATTTGTAAATAGAATTATGTATTTTTGTTATTGTCTACTGATTTTATATATTTTCCATGACTATTTTTAATTTGACAATTGTTGAGGATTGAATTTGAACATATTTTCCATTGTTCTAAACATACATTTAATTTGACAACTCGTAGCAAGTAGCTACTATATAATTGTTGGAATTATAATCGAACATTTAGTAGCAACTTACCAACTTAATTTGGCTCCATTCTTTCATGATTTTTATTTAGCTAGCAACATGATTGATTTTTTGAAGTCGTGTCATAATCTTGAGAGTTCGATTTTTTTATATTTTGTTAGAATGTCATTATTTGACCTGACCCGGTATTTTACCCGTGTGACTTGACTCGTAGTAAACTGGCCTGTTTATAACACTCACTGATCAAAAATCTTGAATTCGCCACTGCCCACGGCCTACCTATGTGGTTTATGTGGGTGTGTGGTGGTTAATATTATTGTCGAGGTTAGTGCATCAATTGAAACAATTGATAAATTAATAATATATATAATATCATGCAATCGATAAAAATGAGATAAAAATGATTACAAAAAATTTCACATGTCATCGCCATATTTTTTTCTCATCAAATTCTTTAATTTTCTCTATTTTAAGTAAGTTTGAATTTTGAAATTTAATTATGTTAATGTTTTTATTTTTCAAAAAAGATAATATAAAGTTTGAATTTTGATTATTACTTAATTAACAAAACAAAGAATTTTATTTTTTGTTTTATACATTATTTTAATTTTTTTTTATATATTCTTGTACTTTTATTTTTCTATTAAATAACCACATGTAATACATGGGTATATAACCTAGTATATTATATAATTATATAATGTTTCAAGAGCATGTAATTGAAGCAAACTTTATTATAATATATAAATAAATAAATATTTAAAAAAATCTAGAAAATATACGTTTGGTTAAATGTGTTTATTAAAATATTCACCTGTAACTTTTCATTTAGTTTTGTTTTCTAGTGAAATTTAATTTTAAATATTTTTATTAGTTTATAATTATTTTTAGTGATGAAGGAATTGTGAATCTCCTCGTTTCTTGCTCTGGTCCCAAAGTCTCTAAACGTCAATTCTTTGACGGAGTTTAGGTAAATTAGCTGCAAATGAGCTCCAGAACAATTGGTTTGAGAGTAGGTACCCCTATGACTTTTTAATATCGAGATCATGTGTTTAATTCTCATTTGGTGCAATGTGCTTAGGTCGCTCACAGGTTTACCACAGTTGACCTTCGGGTGGTGGGTTCCCCCTTAATGGTCAGGCCGGGTCACCAGCGCTGGCGGACGTGGCTGGCCTTTCGCCAATAGGTTTACCCGGGTGACCAGACTTATAGTATTTGCTGGCTATTAAAAAAAAGTTTAGGGCAATTAGTTTAATTGGGTGCTTACCTAAAGTTATTGGCAAAATCCTTGCTCAAAGACTACAGAAGGTGATTAATTTTGTAGTTGGGTTCGAACAAACGGCTTTTATGCAATGGCGAAGCTTAAATAAAAACACAGGGGGCGGGATTTTTTTCCTATCAGGGGGTCAGAACTATAAAATTTATAGTTCCCCTTGCGGAACTATAAAATGCAAGGGGACATTATCTTGGTACAAATGGGCTTTGGAAGAGAATGGAGGAAATGGATTTCAGGTTATCTTATGTCGTGGAGAACCTATGTTCTAGTTAACGGTTCTCCGACTCAGGAATTTCCTTATATAGAGAGGGCTATGACTGGGGGATCCAATCTCTAATTTTCTTTTTTATAATCGCAATGGAGGGGCTTAATGCTATTATGAACTCGACAATTTCGTCTCAAATCTATAAAGGAGTGAACTTGCCCAATGATTGTCCGACCTTATCACATATTATATACGCAGACGATGTAATCTTTATGGGAGAATGGGATACATCTAACCTCATTGATCTTAAACATATCCTCCGATGCTTTAATATGGTGTCCGACCTCTCAATTAGTTTTCACAAGAGTCATTTGATTGGAGTCTGTCTCTCCCCATCGGAAGTCTCGATTGGAGAAGATATTCTCGGGTGTGACTCGGTAGAACTCGCATTCACACACCTTAGACTACGTTGTTAGAAACCAGGCCCAAGAACACGAACACAGAATTTGATCTCAACCAAGATCGACTCTTTATTAATAAAACTCAACTCACACTTTACAATTAATCTCTAACCATCTATTTACAATAAACCCTATTGATGTATTGCAAAATACATGCATTTTACTGTCAATTTTATTCCCACTTTGTGTTTGTTTTGTTTCGGTTTTCTTCTATAACTGCTTGTACTTAATATTTCTATATCTTATGGTTGTTAGGTCACAAAGGAAGCGGATATGATTGAAAACGAAGAAGAACGAGTTTCCGGTTCGTGCGAGAGGGCTGTGGATAAGAAAGAAGATAGTTTCTGGATTTTTACCCCTGTCGCGTAGCGGGACAGGTATTGGAAGTCCCTCGCGCTACGCGAGGATTGAAAAATGTCAGAATTGCCCTTTTAATGATTGCCCGGCTGTTTTGTCTTTTCTGGGGCCCTCGCGCTACGCGAGGAGTGTGCAAGATCCCGTCACGCTACGCGACGGGTGGTTTTTTACAGAAATTGTTTTAAAACCCCAAAAATTAGAAACCCTAAAGGAGATACAGAATCAAGGAGCGGCTGTAGGCGAAAAGGAGAGACGAAAAAGGGTTGATTTCAGAGCTTTAAAGGCTCGGGTTGAAGATTAAAGGCATCAGGATCGCATTCCATCAGGGGTTAATCATTCGGTTGTGTTTTTCCTTGTTTATCTTCAGTTCCCATGTTTCTTTTGAGCTTCGAATTGATGCTAACTATGGTTTTTGTCATGTTTAGTGGCTAAACTCTTAGAACTACCTAGGTGTTGATGAATACATATGATTGACATTAGGTTTTATCCGATTTTGGATGATTTGCATGTGATGAACTCATGATGTAACAAACTTGGTTTGGATTATTGGATGTTTTATGTGTGTGTCTATGATTGTTTATGGATTGATGATGTACTCCTCGTGTGCCTTGGTGAATGTCTTTCATGTAATACGTGCATGCTAGATTAATTACTGTGTGTCTTTGATTAGTGGGTGGTTAACTGCGTACGAGTTCACCATAGGGTAATCTTCTTGATATAGATAGTTTAGATGTGCAACCAATCTCGATAGCTGTGAGGTGAGAGATTGTCGGTTTGTCTAGGGTGTTAGATTGCTAGTTTAGAGGCTTTGTGAGAAGATCTTGCTAGTTTGTCTCATATATGTGTTTACCGAATCCAATAGGAAAATCCTAGTTATCCCTTGCACTTAGGTGTATTGAGACTTTCGCGCTGTGAGGTAGATTGTCTAGCGGATACTTCTTGAGTAAATTGGAGGACCTGTAAGGGAAATCCATCCAACCGGTGGTTTAACGGCTTTTAGGTTTCCTGGTTGACAATCCTTGAGAAGGGTCGAGGGTGCTCTAGGTTTCCTTTGAGTTTAGTATTTTAAGATCCCGGTATCACGTCAGTTCCCTTATCGATAGAACCTTTATCAAGCATGTGTAGGATTCGAGCCTAGGTAGTGTTCTTTCTCCGTCTGGTTCTCGTTTCAACTTTCGTTTGCATTCGTAGTCTTCTCTTTAGTCCTTCTTTTAAGTTATTCTTAGTTTTTATTAGCAAACCCCCCTTCTTTATTATTATTTTATTTAAGCAATTTTGTATGGATAAGTCTTTCAGTTTCTAGTTAGTGTTTTCTGTAGAGGTCCTTTGGGTTCGATATCCGGACTTACTTAGGCTTTACTACATTCGATAGGTTCACTTGCCTGTCGGTAGTTTAGTTGTTTAGAGAGTCTAGAGTATTACTTAGTGTTTTATTTAGCTTGTTTTGAGTCATTTAATTCAAACTACTTTGTGCACATCAAGTTTTTGGCGCCGTTGCCGGGACCTCTGAGTCGATTGCGCTGATTAGTTCTGAATTACTTATCTGTTTTTTTATTTGAGTTTATTTGTTCTTGTTTTTATTTCTTTATAAATATCTTTCTTACTTTATTTTATTATTTGTTTTCTCACTTTATCTTCTTATTTTTCTGTGCAGTTTATGCCCCACTTGCGCTCGCAAGGACCGCCACCTGCTATTTCTTGGGATTCGCAAAGCGACTCCAGGGAATACTCAGAGGCATCCCACAGCGAGGTAAGTGTTTCTTTATCTTCTCCTTCTTCTTCCACCAGTTCCCCCAGTTCCGTTTCTTCCCCCTTATCTAATTCATCCACTCCATCTAGCCCACCACCTTTTCATCCCGACATGGCGAACCGTCGCACTGTTCATCAGCAGTCTACTGCGGGATTCACGGGGATTAATAACCCCATTACTGTGCCAAACATAACCAATGAAAATTCTTGGCAAATACCCTCATACATCATGACCGCAATTAATAATTGCCAATTCAATGGTCGTGATGATGAGGATGCTCCCGTTCACATCGCCCCCTTGACCCGCATCTGTGGTACTTTTAATCTTCAAGGTGCCACAGATGATGCGATTTTTCTCCATCTTTTTCCATTCTCCCTTGCGGGAAGAGCCGCCACTTGGCTCGACTCGCACCCTCCGGGCACATTCACCACTTGGTCCGGCCTACGCGATGCTTTTCTAAATAAATATTTTCCACCCGCGAAGGCTGCCCGGTTGCGCGATGAGATTCATTCTTTTAGAATGCCGCCCGATGAGCCCTATTATATGGCCTGGGAGCGGTTCCAAAATCTGTTCAGTCGTTGCTCCCAACATGGTCTGTCTGACTGGGCCCTTGTAGAGAAATTCTACAACGGGCTCACTTATGAGACTCTGCGCGCTTTGATACTTCTGTAGGAGGCCACCTTATGGGTAAAAGGAATGTGGCCGAATGCAATGATATGTTTGAGAGTTTCGCCCAGGCGGAATACGAGCAGCGGTCTGTTACTAGGAATTCAAGTCCTAGCACTAGTACCTCCTCATCTTCGAGGGGTGTTCACCACGTCAATGTGGACACTAGTGTAGCTGCTGCGCTTGAGGCTCTGGCGAAAGATGTGAAGGAGCTGAAGATGAGGGTGGCACGATGTGAGGTGTGTCGTGGCGATCATGCTACTGTTGAGTGCCCTGTGCTGAATCAAGAGCAAGTCGGTTATGTAGGAGGTCAAAACCGATACGGGAATTCTTATAACCCCAATTGGGGAAATCATCAAAATCCCAGATTCAGGTCTTCCGGTAATCCCCCTGGTTTCCATTCCAATTTTCCTCAGAACCAGGGGCAGGGTGGTCAGTCTTCGGGTAGTAATTCTGGGAGTACCTCGGTTGGAGGCGGTGCCAGTAACCTAGGTAGGATTGAGGAACTGCTGACGCAGTTAGTGGCAAAAGATGCATCGACTCAGAAAATCCTTCATGAGCATGACATCCTTCTTAAGAACCAGCAGTCCGCTTTCCTAGATTTGTAGCGTACGGTTTGTGACATTGCTAAGCGTTTGGATAAAAGGCCGGAAGGCCAGTTTCCGAGTGGTACCCAACCCAAACGCCCACGTGAATGCGGTCACCACCCGTAGTGGTAGAGGTGGAGAGCTTTTGAGTTCACCGGTGGAGGTTGAGAAAGAACCGGTTGATGATGAGGTAGAGAGAGAGACTCCTGGGAGGGTGTATTCGAGACTAGTCCCAGCAAGTACCGCACCAAACAGTGAGTCTCTAGTTGGTAAGTCTGTTGAAATGAAGCCGGTTGATGTTAGGCCCACCCACGAGATTGATCTAGCCCGTATTCCTTATCCTGAGCGTCTTGCTAATCAAAAGCATGCTAAGGAATACGGGCATTTTCTTGATATGTTTAAACAACTGAAGATCAATCTCCCATTCATTGACGCCCTTCAGCGTATGCCTAAATACGCTAAGTTTTTGAAAGATCTTTTGAAGGGGAAGGACCGGTTGGGTAAGTTGAATGAGGTTCCTTTAAGTAGGGAGTGTTCTGCAGTGATAACAAACACGCTACCGGGGAAATTGACAGACCCGAGTATTTTCACAATCCCGTGTTTGTTTGGTGGCGATGTTCGTAGTCACGCGTTAGCGGATTCCGGTGCTAGCATCAATCTGATGCCTTATTCTCTCTATGAGAAGCTAGCACTCGGTGAACTAGCTCCAACGCGCATGACACTCTCCCTAGCGGACCGGTCGATAAAATGTCCACGGGGAATTTTGGAAAACGTGCTTGTGAAAGTTGATAAATTTGTTTTCCCTGTGGACTTTGTGGTTATGGATATGGAGGCGGATCCCACTGTTTCCATCATCTTATAGGACGTCCGTTCCTTCGCACCGCCAAGGCCGTCATCGATGTTTTTGACGGAAAGCTCACACTTAGGGTCGGTGACGAGACGGTCACTTTTGTGGTTGCCAAATCTATTAACCTAGGAGGGAGTGGTGATAGTGTTGATAACCCCAAGTGTGGGGATGTTAAGAAAAAGCCGGAGGTGATGATGAAGGCTGTAGGTGGTGAGATGTGGGATGCAGGTGAAAGTGGCTCGTTTTCGAGCGAATGGGAGGAATTCTCCATTGATCCTCCCACATAGTGTGGTTTGTGAGTGTCTTGGGTGCAATCCCCGAGTGTAGAGTTTGTAGAGTGGTTTAGGTTGCGTTAGTGGTTTAGTTGTTTATTTTTTCGGTTGTGTGTTTTGTGTTTTGATGTTTGTATGCATAGATTATAATTGATTTTTGGAAGAGCTTTTAGCAGCAGAATGCGGGTCCCCAGGTATGTTTGTTTTTGTAAATGGTGGTTGGAAGGTTTGGGAAATAAGGGGTGAGAAATTTGACTAAGTGTTGGAAAATTTCGAAACTTTCTGTCAAATTCCACCCCTCGCGCTACGCGACGCTTTGCTCGTCCCCCGTCGCGCTACGTGTTAAAAAAAAAAAATTAGCAGCGAGAACACAACGAGAGCGAAGTGTGGGGATGCTGAATCCTCAACAAGGCTTTCGGAGCTGCTGCATGTTTGGAGCATATTGACCAGCCAAAATACCAGCTAAGTCTTTTCAATTTTCTTTTTCTTTTCCCTGTTTTTGTTTTTGAGTCGTGTTTCCATTCCTGCATTGAGGACAATGCAAAGTTTAAGTGTGGGGAT
This sequence comes from Smallanthus sonchifolius, assembly GCA_023525975.1. Classification (NCBI taxonomy): domain Eukaryota; kingdom Viridiplantae; phylum Streptophyta; class Magnoliopsida; order Asterales; family Asteraceae; genus Smallanthus; species Smallanthus sonchifolius. Next base: position 67,975,168 of record CM042029.1, read on the forward strand.
GGGACACTGTCGTTTAGTTATTTTTTTTATTGAGTCTAGTTAACTTTGAGTGAATTTAGTTAGTTTAAATTTTATCTATTATTTATGTTCTTGAACGGGAGCAGCCTCTCTAGCCCTTGGGATAGGGGTAAGGTTTGCCCTCATCACACCCTTCCCAGACCCTACTAATAGCGTTAGCTATGTGTGAGATTATACTGGGTACGTTTGGTTTGGTTTGGTTATTTATGTTCTTGAAAAAAAAAATGTCTAAGAAACTTGATTATTGCATTTAAAAGCAGGAGATGATAGGAAATTGGGCCCTGGTTTTCATTTAATATTTATAAGACATTAAAAATCAGATTACACACTTAACTCGGGATATGTCTGGTAGGCCCAACTGACGGTAAAAAGCCCTAGGAGTATTTATAATACACTGCACCTTAAATCACAACATCCGTGGGTTCTCATCTTAGGAGAAGCGGTGAAACCGAAACTGTCGAATAGTATAAGAGGTACCACTGTAGGTTAAAACCCGTATGTATTTAAGATTAGCAGATTAGTTAGCACACCTTACCTTTTTATGAGAATAAATCCGGGACTGGTGGCGCTTTAGGAAATTCCATCGTATCATTGCGTGAGCTTAAAAATAACTTAAGAACGAAGCCTATGTGTTTCCCACTGGGATGGTGACTTGGTGGATACACCCATGGGCTAAGTGCTTTAAATATTATAACCTAAAGCTTATGTGTTGCCCGCTGGGATGGCGACTTGGTTGGCAATACCTCTGAGTTAAGGTTACAATTATGTTATATAAAGCTCAACATGATTAAAAAAAAAAGATGCAAATAAAAAAAAAATATATTGCAAAAAATAAATAAATAAATAAATATATATTTATGCATCCATCCATCATTAGTTAATTTAAATACATCTGGGTATTGGGTTACAGTGGAAGAAAAATATGAAATAAATGATTTAATCTGTGCTTCGAAAACTTGAGATGGGATTAGGTAGAACTGTGGATACCTTAGTGTGAGACCCTAGACCTAGTGTTCACTTGAAGATAACGAAATATGATTGGGGAAAATTCGTTGGTGGTTGGGTTTAGAAGGACAAACATACCGACAATCGCGTTTTTTGTGTTTTCATGTCTAATAAGATAACCCATAAAATGTTGAAGACCTTGTGCTTGATTATGATCCTGTTTTGCATGAATTTTTCAGGGACGAAAAAAAGATAAGTGTGGGGATGTGATGTATTGCAAAATACATGCATTTTACTGTTAATTTTATTCCCACTTTGTGTTTGTTTTGCTTTGGTTTTCTTCTATAACTGCTTGTACTTAATATTTCTATATCTTATGGTTTTTAGGTCACAAAGGAAGCGGATATGATTGAAAACGAAGAAGAACGAGTTTCCGGTTCGTGCGAGAGGGCTGTGGATAAGAAAGAAGATAGTTTCTGGATTTTTACCCCTGTCGCGTAGCGCGATAGGTATTGGAAGTCCCTCGCGCTACGCGAGGATTGAAAAATGTCAGAATTGCCCTTTTAATGATTGCTCGACTGTTTTGTCTTTTCTGGGGCCCTCGCGCTACGCGAGGAGTGTGCAAGATCCCGTCGCGCTACGCGACGGGTGGTTTTTTACAGAAATTGTTTTAAAACCCCAAAAATTGGAAACCCTAAAGGAGATACAGAATCAAGGAGCGGCTGCAGGCGAAAAGGAGAGACGAAAAAGGGTTGATTTCAAAGCTTTATAGGCTCGGGTTGAAGATTAAAGGCATCATGATCGCATTCCATCAGGGGTTAATCATTCGGTTGTGTTTTTCCTTGTTTATCTTCAGTTCCCATGTTTCTTTTGAGCTTCGAATTGATGCTAACTATGGTTTTTGTCATGTTTAGTGGCTAAACTCTTAGAACTACCTAGGTGTTTATGAATACATATGATTGACATTAGGTTTTATCCGGTTTTGGATGATTTGCATGTGATGAACTCATGATGTAACAAACTTGGTTTGGATTATTGGATGTTTTATGTGTGTCTATGATTGTTTATGGATTGATGATGTACTCCTCGTGTGCCTTGGTGAATGTCTTTCATGTAATAGGTGCATGCTAGAACAATTACTGTGTGTCTTTGATTAGTGGGTGGTTAACTGCGTACGAGTTCACCATAGGGTAATCTTCTTGATATAGATAGTTTAGATGTGCAACCAATCTCGATAGCTGTGAGGTGAGAGATTGTCGGTTTGTCTAGGGTGTTAGATTGCTAGTTTAGAGGCTTTGTGAGAAGATCTTGCTAGTTTGTCTCATATCTGTGTTTACCGAATCCAATAGGAAAATCCTAGTTATCCCTTGCACTTAGGTGTATTGAGACTTTCGCGCTGTGAGGTAGATTGTCTAGCGGATACTTCTTGAGTAAATTGGAGGACCTGTGAGGGAAATCCATCCAACCGGTGGTTTAACGGCTTTTAGGTTTCCTGGTTGACAATCCTTGAGAAGGGTCGAGGGTGCTCTAGGTTTCCTTTGAGTTTAGTATTTTAAGATCCCGGTATCACGTCAGTTCCCTTATCGATAGAACCTTTATCAAGCATGTGTAGGATTCGAGCCTAGGTAGTGTTCTTTCTCCGTCTGGTTCTCGTTTCAACTTTCGTTTGCATTCGTAGTCTTCTCTTTAGTCCTTCTTTTAAGTTATTCTTAGTTTTTATTAGCAAACCCCCCTTCTTTATTATTATTTTATTTAAGCAATTTTGTATGGATAAGTCTTTCAGTTTCTAGTTAGTGTTTTCTGTAGAGGTCCTTTGGGTTCGATATCCGGACTTACTTAGGCTTTACTACATTCGATAGGTTCACTTGCCTGTCGGTAGTTTAGTTGTTTAGAGAGTCTAGAGTATTACTTAGTGTTTTATTTAGCTTGTTTTGAGTAATTTAATTCAAACTACTTTGTGCACATCACCTATACTAATCCTGACACAACTCAAACTCAATTAACTAATCAAATAAATAAAAACTCACTCCTAGTCCAATACGAACTCAACCAATTAATAAATTAATATTAATAATTATCTTTAATCAAGATTAATCCTTCATTCTCCCTCTTAATCTTGATTTGTACCTCCTAAATCACTCGGGTCTTCCATGCCACTTCCGAACTCACCCTTCAGAGGTTTCGGCTTGAATCTTCCACACTGATCCGTATCACACAGATCGTTCTTGATCTATCATAGATTTTCTTCCACGCATCTCTCACAGCTTTTTGAACAATCTTTCACGGATTGGATGTATTCTTCACTTCGTTCGAACCGCTCACATGTTCTAATACTCCTTCACCGGTATCACACCGTACCACCCTGAATCACACAGGTAAACAATTTGCAGATCCCTAGACCCTTCGCAGATGATTGACCTTTCACTCAATTTGAATCGCTCAGATCGATATCTTCCTTGGTTGATTCGCACAACCCTTCGTTGCTTGGCTGCCACAGCCGCTACTCATCACCACTAATCGCCCGTCACCACCGGACATGCAGCTAACACCGCCACCGCTTGCTCCCGTCGATGACTGTTGCTCGAACACTACACAACAACCGCGAGTTGGCTGTTCCGGCTCTGATCGCGTCGCCGGCAGCCTCCTGTTGGCTTGTCGCTGCTGCTATAGAAGGCCGCTAGTCACCGCCCGAGCCGTTTGTTTCACTGTTGCAGACTACCACCAGTGTCGGTTCTCTTCACATAAACCTCCTCTAACCAAGAAAATTCCATCGACCCATTATCCAACATGATTATACCGATCCACTGTTGTGCTTGTATGGAATTTTACTTCACCGCCATATACGAAATTAAAATTCAATGACATGCAACCCAAAAAGTTTTCGCCTTCTGCGATCTTTAACTTCCCAAAATAAACTGCAATGTTTGCTTTGATGTATTTACATCTGTTGCAATCTGCAAACCTCTTTTTAATTTTTTTTATTTTATTCCACTAAAGAAAATTTTTTATTCTACTTTTCCTTTGTTGTGTGTTATTCCACCAACACCAACCAAAACTATTCTCTGCCTTCTTTTTCTTTTTCTTCCTTAGATCGATTATTTGCTTCTCATTCTATCTTCTTTCGTTTGCGGCCCTGCAGCCACAGGGGCTGCTCCCGTTCCCTTCCTAAAAAACGACTCTCAAAACGGCTTTCTATTTCACCAAGCTCTGATACCAATTGTTAGAAACCAGGCCCAAGAACACGAACACAAACACAGAATTTGATCTCAACCAAGATCGACTCTTTATTAATAAAACTCAACTCACACTTTACAATTAATCTCTAACCATCTATTTATAATAAACCCTATACTAATCCTGACACAACTCAAACTCAATTAACTAATCAAATAAATAAAAACTCACTCCTAGTCTAATACGAACTCAACCAATTAATAAATTAATATTAATAATTATCTTTAATCAAGATTAATCCTTCATACGTATCGGAGCTAACATAGGCCTTGTAAAACACTGGGCTCCAATAGTTAATAAATTCATGGAGAAATTAAGCATGTGTAAAGCTAAATCCCTTTCCTATGGAGGAAGACTCACCCTAGTGGTTCTTGGCATTCTCCCGTTGTACTATTTTTCGTGTTGGGAATTGCTCAACGATCAAACAGGTTCTTCACCGAACTGCCCTATAATAAAGTGTTAAATGGGTACCTGTTAAGATTGTGTACTTCGTTTGGAGACTCCAGCAAAATGGTCCCCCTTTGTTCGTCAACTTGGCGGTTAGAGGTGTTCCAATTTAGTCCATTAAGTGTTCCTTATGCATTGTCCCCTAATTTGTTAATTGAAGAAGCTAGTAAAGGGAATGATGCAAAACATGTACGTAATGTTAAACTTCTTATTATCTATACATGGCTTTGGTTTCTCTAGAAATCGAGGAATGGATGGATCTTCTCGAATGAAAGGAAATCGGTGCAGAAAATTGTAGAAGTGGTAAAAATTCAAGCGTTCTCATGGTTGGTGAATAGGGGCAAACACCGGCTCTCTCTTGGGAAGCTTGGTTAGAGTATCCATGTATATTATCTTAATCCTTGTTTTGTGATTGGGGATACTTTCGTTCTATCATTGTATTGCTCGTGATTCTCCTGTATTGGTGTTCATCTTTGCCAGTTCCCCGCTTGTAGTTTTTTGTTGAATAAAATGATTCGTTTTGTTAAAAAAAAACACAATGGCTTTAGTGATTGTGATGAAATGAGAAAAGTGATATGACACTAGTATGAAAGAGAGAGTGTGTCACGAATGAGAGATATCAGAGACAACACTCACCCCTCACTAGGTTTACTTGGTAGTAAAAGAATCGTATTGTTTCTGTTCATGGGGAGCTAGATAGGTCATGGATTCGAAGGCTTAGGTTTTTAACTTTTAAATTTTAACACTAGAAAAAATAGATTTGTTTTAATACAAGTTTTCTCTAAGTCTTATGATAAATTTCTTTTTGAGTATCTTTTCTAAGTAAATATTCAGCCTACTTATTCTTCTTCGTGACCTTATTTATTAACCCTTAAAACAGAGCGTCGGCGTCTAATCCTCCGCCGCCGCCACATCTTCTAATATGTGTTTTATGTTAAATTTTTCAAAACTTAATCAAATATTTGTGTTGGTGTAGTGATTTGGCACATATCCTCTTTGCCCTTTCCTTATTATTCAGTTCATGGGTTTGAAACCTATGGCGATGAAAAAAATTTCTTTGTTTTTTTATTTCTTTAATTCTTTTGATTATTTTTTTTAATTATTAGGCGCAATGTGAGAGACATAATATATTTTTATGTCTACGGTTCAATCTTCAAAATCGATCTGCCTCAAATTCGTACGTTGCTTTTATGTACTTAAGTATGTTAGTGTCAACACCAAAATATTTGTTTTTTTTACGTTTTTTTTTCAGGGTTAAACGAGTAGTCGTAACCTCATATGTTTTGTGTACCTAACTATGTTTCATTTTTAACCGTCTTAACCGTTTAAGATCGGCTTCACACCACGTATCACGAGAATTTGAGTTAGGCTACGTTTCGACACCGCCGTAACGCGTAGCGGGTAAAATTACTAGTTAACAAACCCTTAAAAAGCGTTGATTTCCTGTTAAACGCCGTTAAAGTTGCCGGAAAACCGCCGACGCCGTTAAAATTGCCGGAAAACTGCAACGCTTAACGGCCTAACACCAACCAACACATTGCATCCTTCGGGTGAAAGGACGCGTCCATTCAAATAAATAGGACCTCCAGTAACACCAATCGATCATCAGAAATCAACAAAACAAAGAAATCGTTTCGAGTTCTGAAACCGGATATGAAACCCAGACGAGTGTTGAATGAAAAAGAAGACTGGTGATTTGAAACGATTACCGGCGACCAGAAACGGGATCTGAAAAGCAGAATCGGCTCGAGGTCTGAAATGGTTGGCCTATCTCCACCTTCGCGATCGCCTTTCAGACATGAAACCAGCCGACAATACCGGGCCGGCTTGAACGGTGATTTTTAAGACGCGGTATGTGTCGAGAAGAAACAGAGGGAGTCGGAGAACGGTTACTTCCGGCATACGAAACTTAATTTTCTTCTTTTTTTGAATAAAACTAAACTTAGTAATTTTGTTTTTTTATATGTTTAATAACATCTCTTCAAAAAATATGATTAATAACATAAACTTTTCTTTAGTTTTAAATACTTTTTTAAAGTGTATAAACTTAGCTTAATTTTAATTATTTTAGATAATTTTTTGCTATATGTGTTTATATCATATGATTTTAAATTAATATAAAGTTATCCGGTTCTTTTAAACAGTCCGACATTTATAAAATTCACAACCTAAAAAAGGATATTAAGATTTATTTTTATCGTTCTTTTTATTCTTTTAATAAAAAAATTGTATTCACACCTGTGTTTATTTTAGGTAAACCTTTAATTGTTATTTTTTACACATTAATATAAGAGTGTTTTATTTCTATTTTTAGTTTTATAAAATCATTTACGCAACGCGTCATTTATGTTGGAAAAACTCTTTTTCATATCAACAATAATAGCAAGAATATTATATTTTATATTTACTAACCTTTAAAATAATGGTCGGCGTCCAATCAACGTCTTTTTCCTCTTTTCCTTATTAAGTAAATAATTTCCAATTTCTTTACAAAAACATACCTTTATGACTTGATTGAGTTTATTCTCCTTAAATCTTTTCTTCCTTATCACTAACCCTTAAAATGAATGGTCCGCGTCCAATCAGTGTCTTTTTCCTCTTTCCTTCTTCTATGTTAAGTAAATAATTTTCAATTTCTTTACAAAAGCTTACCTTTGATGACTTGGTTGAGTTTATTTTTCTCCAAATCTTTCCTTCCTTCTATGTTAAATAAATTATTTTTTTTTTCGTTTGTTAAATATTTTTTCTAATTCTATTTTTTTTACTTTATTACTAACTTCTTTAATAAATTTATCGTTTAAATATTAAATCATATTCGCGCTGAAATCTATCTATTTTCCGATCTCAATAACCGAGTAGCGGCAACTTTATACGTTTTTCTTTTATGCACTTAATGACGTTATTATCACAGTCGTAACACGCATAACGAGGTTCGTAAACCGCCTCATCGCGCAAGCTTAATTTCTGCTTAATTATCAATAAATCAAAATGTCTATATATAGATTACAAAAATGTTTTAACAAAAAATAAGGTTACAAATTCTTATATTTTTGTTAACAAGTGATTAAAATTTTATATTTAGTAGTAGTAATTTAAAAATATATATATATAATAAACTCTCTCATTAATAGAATAAAAACTAATACTTTTAATCAGTAAATACAATAATAAAATTTTAAAATTATAAAACCTATTCTATAATTTTACTACTCTAATAAATGAAAATCTCTTTACGACATGTGTCACTCTCTGGTTACTCTTCATCTTTATTTTCCTTTCTCTCTCTCATATTAAATAATAATCTTTATGTTAATAAATATAATTACGAATACTTATTATTTAATTATAAATATTTATTATATCATCAATCAAATGAACTTAATATAAACTAACATTTATCAATTAAATTAAAAAATTAATACTCAGTTGAAAAAAAAATATTTTAAAAACTAACTTAACAGATCTTATAACTATCATGACAAATTACATTTTGACAAATGTGTTTGTTAACAAATTACATTATATTTTATTCAACCAATGTAATATAATGATTTATTATACCCGTGTATTACACATGTTTTTAAAAATATAAAATTTTTATTACTAAATATATAACATTTTATTTATTTAACTCGTGTTATACACGAGATTTTAACCTAGTACCTAATAAATAAAAATCTTAGATGACATATGACATATTCTAGACCATCTAAAATTTTATTTTTTCACATTTCTCTCCTATTAAATAATGATGACATTAAAATAATATATTTTTAGATTTTTAATATAAATTTAATTATGAATAGTTATTATTTAATTATGGATAGTTATTATATTATTTATTATTTATTATGTTAGTAAGATATTTTATTCAATCTCTATAATACACATGTTTCACACGTGTTTTTTAACCTTTTTACTAATTATATAATATTGTATATATTAAACACGTGTAATATACGAGATTCTAACCTAGTAAGTTATATATCTAAATATCATGACGACTAGAAGAAGAGTAATGCTAAACATACCCCTATTTTTTTCTATTTTTAATTGTTACACAATCTTCCTCCTTGCTATAACTTCTTGTAACATAATAATAATAATAATCCTCTTTTCCACACTAAAAGAGAAAAAAAAACTTTTATTTAATGTTTTTAAAGCATTGTAGTGGTTCCATCAGGGCGTGATTCACCTTTCACGTACACAAATAAATCTTGTTACCGAACTTAGTAGAAGGCGAACTTACAAAGTTCGCTTGTTTAATATAGGGGCGAACTTATTAAGTTCGCCTGGTTCAGTATTAGTTTAGCTTTGTCTATAAATAGCTTCTTTGTAACATTATTTAAGTTATCAATCAAATCATATCAGTTTTTACCCCCAATTATTCTTTCTCATTTTTTCTCTCGTTTATCATTCTCGCTTGTTTAGCGATCTAGTTTATCATTCTCGCTTATTTTAGTGATCATTCTCGATATCATAACATGGTATCAGAGCGTATATGCTCGATTATGTGATTTTTTCTCTTTTTCCGCACTCACCCTTTGTCGTTTCATTCGTTTTCTCATTTTTTGTGTCAATTGGGGGTTGTTTCCTGTTTTGATCCATTCAAAACCTTCATTTTTTGTTTCTAATCATTCCTACGGTTGGATTTCTTCATATAGTTCTCTGATTTTGAGTTATGATGATTTCTGGATCGATTTCCCGTTTTTCTGTTCGTGCAGGCGAACTTGTCGGGATAGTTTGTTACGAGCGAACTTATATCATTTCTTCAGCGAACTTAACAAGTTCACTTATTCCAGCCTTCATTTTTTTTTCTGCTTTTCATGCCTCCTACTGTTGATCCCGTAATTGTTGTTCCTATGGATTCTTCTAATCCTTTGTTCTTACATTCCGCTGATCATCCAGGTCTTTTACTTGTTTCTAAAACATTTGACGGCTCTTCTTTCGGATCCTGGAAACGTGCCATGTCCATTGCCTTATCTGCTAAGAACAAACTTGGTTTTATTGATGGGACTGTTGTTAGACCTACTTCCTCTCCTAATCTGGAGTTATGGAAAAGATGCAATGATATGGTTATTTCTTGGATTTTGAACACTTTGTCCAGTGATATAGACAGAGTAACTGTCCAGTGATATCAGTGAGAGTGTTTTGTATGTTGAGACTGCTCGACAACTTTGGAAAGAGTTAACTGACCGGTATGAACAGAGTAACGGGGCCAAGTATTATCAATTGCAGAAGTCTCTTTCTGCTATTTCCCAAGGAAATGATTATGTTGCTACATATTTTACCAAAATCAAAGCTTTTTAGGATGAGCTTAATGCAATCGAGCCTATTCCTCCCTACACATGTGGCACTTCCCAACTTATGGCTATTCGCGAAACAGATCAACATTTGATGCAGTTTCTGATGGGCCTTAACCCTTGTTATGACATGATTCGTGGGAATATTATCATGATGAAGCTTTTTCCCTCAATCAATGAAGCTTATGCTTTTCTCATTCAAGATGAGAAACAGAGGGAGCTTCATTCATCTGCTCAGTTTATTCCTCAGAACGCTTCTATGAATGCTTCTGTACAAGTACCAAAGAATTCCAGTGCTCGGAAAGGCTCTGATTGCTCTCATTGCAAGAAGCCAGGACATGATGCTAGGAAATGTTATCGTTTAATTGGGTTTCCTAAGGATTTCAAATTTACTAGACCCAAAGCTGCTGCTAATATTGTTTATGATGCTGGGGTTACTGTTCCTACTTCTGGTGCTCTTTCTTTTGAACAGTACAACAATCTGTTGCAACTTCTTCAGAAGAATTATGGGGTTTAGGGTGGTGTTCCTAATGTTCAACCACTTAGCTTTGCAAATTTTGCAGGTATTATTGCTTGCAATTCGACTACGGTCGATACTACTTGGATCATTGATGCCGGTGCAAGTAATCATATGTGCTTTGATTTCAATTTACTTTCTGATGTTCAATTGCTTAACTCATCTGTTTATGTTCTTCTTCCAAATGGGCATGTCTTAACTGTTACGCAGGTCGAAACAGTTCATCTTACCAAGATGTTTTCTATTTCTAATGTCTTCTTTGTGCCTCAGTTCAAGCACAATCTCTTATCTGTTCCTAAACTTTGTAGGGATACAAAGGGTCTTGTTCAGTTTTATGAAACTACTTGTTTCTTGCAAGCCCCTTCGCTGAGTAGTCCATTGGTCCTGGGAGATCTTCTCAACGGCCTTTATCTTTTGAATCCAAATAAAATTTTCTCTGTTACAGTTGATTCTTTTTCTCACTATAATTCTGTTGTTTCTTTGAAACTTTGGCATACTCGTCTTGGTCATTTACCTTTGTACAAACTTAAGCAATTGAATGTTTTTACTGGTGCACATGATTGTTCTATTGATGATTGTTCTATTTGTCCTAAGGCTAGACATCATAAACTGCCTTTTGCATCTAGTAGTATATCCAGTTCTCAAATGTTAGATCTTATTCATATTGATACGTGGGGCCTGTATCGATCTACTGTATTTGATGGATATAAATATTTTCTCACCATTGTTGATGATTTTACTAGAACTACTTGGACTCATCTTTTAGCAACTAAAGGAAATGCCTTTACTATTCTTCAAGGGTTCATTGAAATGGTTGAGACTCAGTTCAGTACCAAAGTGAAGCGTGTTCGATCTGATAATGCTTTTGAACTTGGTTCGGGTGTTTATCATGTCGAGTATTTTAAACAGAAGAGAATTATTCATCAGACTACTTGTCATGGGGTTCCTCAACAGAATGGGGTGGTGGAACGTAAACATAAGCATCTTCTCGAAACTGCTCGTGCTCTTATGTTTCAATCCAAGTTATCGATAGCTTTTTGGGGTGAATGCGTTCTCACTGCTACTCATTTGATTAATATTTTACCCACACGGGTTCTTAAGGGAAAATCTCCTTCTGAGATGCTCTTTGGTAAAGCTCCTTCTTACACCCTTCTTCGCACTTTTGGGTGTTTGTGTTATGCTTCTACCTCTACACCCGGAGGAGATAAATTTCAGCCTCGAGATCAAGCTTTTATTTTTATTAGTTATCCCTTTGGAACCCTTTGGAAAGAAAGGTTACAAGCTTTATAATCTTGACACTCGACAAGTTCTTGTTTCTCGGGATGTGACTTTTCTTGAGCACATTTTCCCTTCTTTACACTTTTCGGATCCTTCTTATTTGTTCCCTTCTCTAAATGATCTGTTTGAGGAGACAAACCCAGTTGTTGTTCATTCATCTTCTTTGGCTGCTCCTGAAGTTGATTCCACTCCTCCTCCTGTTTCTCATATTCCTCCTCCACCTCTGGAGCCCAGGAGATCTACTTGTTTTTCTGTTCCTCCTTCTCATCTGCAGTATTATGTTTGTAATTCTGCTTCTTCTGTCAATTCGTCTTGTTTTCATACTTTGTCGAGTGCTTACCAAGCTTCTCATTTTGTTAATCTTGCTGATCTTTCTCCTGATTCCCAGCAGCTCCTTTTAAATCTTGATTCTGTTAAAGAACCTTCTTCTTATCAGGAGGCTGCTAACCATCCTGCTTGGCAAGAGGCTATGACTAAGGAGTTTAATGCCTTCGAAATAAATCAAACTTGGGAGGTTATGCATTTACCTAAAGGTAAAAAGGCCATTAAGTGCAAATGGGTGTATAAAGTCAAGTATAATGCTGATGGTACTGTTGAACGTTGCAAAGCCCGTTTGGTTGTTCGTGGTGATACTCAGAAAGCATAAATTGATTTTAATGAGACTTTTTCTCCTGTTGTTAAGATGACTACTATTCGTAGTCTCATTGTTGTTTCCACTAAACGACATTGGGGTTTATATCAATTGGATGTTAATAATGCTTTTTTACATGGGGATCTTGACGAAGACATATATATGTTTCCTCCTCCTGGAATGCCTTTATCCTCTCCTAATCATGTTCTTAAGCTCAAGAAGTCTCTTTACGGTTTGAAGCAAGCTTCAAGGCAGTGGTATGGAAAGCTTTCTGATGCTCTTAAGACCAAAGGTTATATGCGGTCTCCCAATGATTATTCTTTATTCTCTAAGACGATGGGGGATTCAGTTGTTCATGTCGCTGTTTATGTTGACGACATTCTTCTTACTGGTAATAATGATCAAGAGATATCTGCTTTGAAGGCTTTCTTACATTCCACTTTTCCGATCAAGGATCTTGGCACTCTCAACTACTTTCTGGGCATTGAGGTTCTCAAATCTCCCTCTTGTCTTATTATGACTCAACGCAAATTTGCGAAGGATTTGCTGAATGAGTCTTCTACCGACGATGTTTCTTCTGTTTCGTCTCCTTTGCCTTTACAATTACAACTCAAGCTCAACGAAGGTCAGGTTCTTGATGATCCTTTGGCCTATCGTCGACTTGTTGGTAAACTAAATTACCTCACTCATACTCGGCCTGATCTTGCATTTGCGGTTCAGTTTCTCAGCCAGTTTATAAGTGATCCGCGTGTTCCTCATTGGGATGCTACGTGGCATACTCTTCGTTATGTCAAAGACACTTGTTCTCAAGGGTTGTTCTTTAATGATGGTCCTGATATGTCTTTGTCGACGTTCTGTCAGTGGCTATTTCATTTCTCTTGGTGGCAGTCCTATTTCTTGTAAATCCAAGAAGCAACCTACTGCTTCTCTTAGTTCTGTTGAAACTGAATATCGTTCTCTTCACCGTGTCACACAGGAACTTGCTTGGTTGAGTCGCTTGTTTGTGGAGTTTCGGCTTGATAATCTTACTCCTGTTCCTCTCAAATGTGGCAGTCATGCGGCTATTCATATTGCTAAGAATCCAGTTTTTCATGAGCGAACTAAGCATATTGAATTGGATTGTCATTTTGTTCGTGAGAAGCTTCAAGCCGGTTTGATTCCGCTTTCTCACACAAGGACTTCTGATCAACTTGAGAATTTATTCACAAAGAGTTTGGCTGGTCAACCGCATTCTGATATCATTTCCAAGTTGGGGTTGTATACACCTTCAACATGAGGGGGGGGTGTTAGCGAACTTAGTAGTAGGCGGACTTACTAAGTTCGTTTGTTTAATATAGGGGCGAACTTATTAAGTTCGCCTGGTTCAGTATTAGTTTAGTTTTGTCTATAAATAGCTTATTTGTAACATTATTCAAGTTATCAATCAAATTATATCAGTTTTTACCCCCAATTATTTTCTCTCATTTTTTCTCTCGTTTATCATTCTCGCTTGTTTAGCGATCTCGTTTATCATTCTAGCTTATTTTAGCGACCGTTCTCGATATCATAACAAATCCACATAAACACAAACAAACCCACATCCAGGACGATCAATCCACCCTTCATGTAGTGGTTCCACGTCCAGGGAAAATTTAGGGTACGAATAGAAAATCCTTTAAAAAAATATACAATAAAATTAACAGTTTGCAACGTCGTAATTGTTATTTATTATCGAATCAAAATAAGGGTTACATTCATTGGATTTGATAACTCATTTGTCATTTTGCATTGATTGACATAAAAATAGACCATTCATCAAATCCAAATTGATAGGTAAAATTTGTCTTGATTTGAATCAAACTATATGTAGCTTTATTTTAAGGAATAAAACAAGTTAATCGATAAAAAAATATGATGCAACTCAAATTATTCAATAAAATCTAATATACATCGGTAGAGTAAAATCCTTTAAAACATCAAGGTTTGAGAAGTTCATGGGTTAAAGTCTTATTCTTAACAGAATTAAAAAATTTGCCTTTCAAAAAAATTAAAAATAAATAAATAAATAAAATCTAATATAAAATTTGTTTTTTACAAAAATAAATTACGATCTGTCAAGTATTTACTAGTATTTAGGTATAATAAAATAAAATTAAAATAATAGTAAAGCAATAGAAATAATAGCAAGAAAATGAGAGGATGAAAAAATAATTTGATTAAACGACTTTGAATCAAGCATTATATATATATATATATATATATATATATATATAGGGTTATGATCAAGTAAAAAGGGATTTAAATGTGAGAAGGGTGAGAAGGGCGCTGATAGGGACATCTGTCATCGCATCAATTTTGAGGGGCAGTTTTGGAATTTCATTTATTATATTGGGAACACAATCCCTGCTCTCTTTAAGGATTTGCGATATTGATTACGGCGGATTCTGATTCCAAAATTCCATATTCTTTCGATTATTCCAAAATTGTTCTTAAATTCCATCATCTGATTCTTTCGGTTTATTTAATGGCGATTGATGATGTTCAATCTGGTACTTATTTGATTTGCTGTTTGTTGATCACCGATTGTGTTAGGTTAAATTATTATAATTGTGTATTTTGTATCATCATTGTGTAATACAGATTGAGAATGTGTATTATAGTTTATCAGTGTGTATTATATAAAGTTGAGACATGTGTGTAATACACAATGATATGTGTATTACACAATGATGTGTGTATTACACAATGATGTGTATTACAGATTGATAGACAATATGATAGACAATGATGTGTATTATATAATGTTGAGACATGTGTGTAATAGATAATGATATGTATTACACACATTGTATTACAAATTGATAGAGAATATGATAGACAATGATGTGTATTACACAATAATGTGTATTATATAATGTTGAGACATGTGTATAATACACATTACACAATGATGTGTATTACACACATTGTATTATAGATTGGATTCTGATCATAGTGTATTACACAATTATGATACACAATGATGCTGTTACACAATGTATATAACATCATAGTGTTTTATACACAATGTGTGTAATACACAATGATTGTGTAATACACAGTCATTGTGTAATACACATCATTGTGTATTAAACACAATGTATATAACATCACAATATTTTATAAAGGTCAGAGTGTTGATTTGTTTATATATAACTGTATTTGTATTGTGTCTTATTTTATTCTGTTTATATGTTTCTGTCTCTTCATTGTTTCTAATGTTACTTTTACTTATGTTGATGTCCAAATTTTCAATGAACTTGGTCAACAACGTGTATCACCAAATTCTGGAAAAAAGTATTACACACCTGTTGTGAGCCAGTCAGTTAAACCTGCTGTTGGTATGGCGTTTGATTCTATTGAGCATGCCTTTTCCTTTTACGAAAAGTATGCTCTCTGTAGTGGTTTCTCAATTAGGAGGACCTCATCATACAATCCTAAGGGTGTTATTAAGTTGAAGTACTTTGTTTGTTCGAGGCAAGGTTTTAAAAAAGGAAGATCGTTTGATAAATTACTCGATGGAAAAGTGAAAAGGCATAGGAAACCATCTAAGAGGATTGGATGTAATGCATACATTATGTTGCGGTTAAATGTTGATAAAAAGTATCAAATATATGGTTTTCAAGAAGAGCATAACCACAGTTTTGTTAAAAAAGAAGACATTCAATTTTTGACTTCTGCAAGAAAGGTTAATTATGTAAAAGAAAGTGCAATTCAAGCGTTGTCTACCATTAATATGGGCCTATAAGAGCATTTAACAATTTGAAGAGGTTGTATGGTGGTTATGAGGATCTAGGTGCAACAAAAAATGATTTTAAGAATTTCAAGAGGGATCTAAATGTATATATTGGTGAGTATGATGCAGAGATGGTTATTTAACGTCTTGAAAGGAAAAAGCAGTATTGTCCCAATTTTTCGTTTGATTATACTATTAAAGAAGACGGAACTTTAGGTGGTTTATTTTGGGCTGATGAGGTTTCGAAGAGCAATTATTTGGTATTTGGTGATGTTGTAGGATTTGATGCCACTTATCGATCAAATAAGTAAGATTTAAATCTTCATTGTGTTTTAGTAATAACTGTGTAATATATGACATTTCCTTTAACTTTTTGTTTTCAGGTATGATATGGTGTTTGTTCCCTTCACTGGTATAGATAACCACAATAGGAATGTCACCCTTGGTGTTGCGCTTCTTGGATCTGAAACTGCTGAGTCATATAGTTGGTTATTGAGGTTTTATGTCAAAGCGTTTGGTTGTGCTCCTAAAGTAATTGTTACTGACCAAGATCATGCCATGAAGAAAGCTATTCAAGAAGTTTTACCAAATAGCCGTCATAGATTATGTATGTGGCACATATGGGAGAAACTATCTGCCAAGGTATCGTTATTATGTTTTGATTAATTATTAATTCTATATTGTGTCTATTACACAATGATTGTGTAATACAAATCATTGTGTAACATCAATGTATTTAACATCATAGTGTTTTATACACAATGATTGTGTTTTATACACATTGTGTGTAATACACAATCATTGTGTATAAAACACAATCATTGTGTATTGCACACATTGTGTATAAAACACAATCATTGAATTCGTATACACAATGATTGTGTAACATCAATGTATATAACATCATAGTGTTTTATACACAATGTGTGTAATACACAATGATTGTGTTTTATACACAATGTGTGTAATACACAATGATTGTGTAATACATAATCATATCATTGTGTAATACACAATGATGCTGTTACACAATGTATATAACATCATAGTGTTTTATACACAATGATTGTGTAATACACAATCATTGTGTAATACACAATGATGCTGTTACACAATGTATAAAACACTATCACAGATTATGTATGCTCTTTTAATTAGTTATTGATTCTATATTGTGTCTATTACACAATGATTGTGTAATACACAATCATTGTGTAACAACAATGTATATAACATCATAGTGTTTTATACACAATGTGTGTAATACACAATGATTGTGTAACACACAATGATTGTGTAATACACAATGATGCTGTTACACAATGTATAAAACACTATCATGATTGTGTATGTGGCACATATGATTAGTTACTGGATCTGCATTGTGTATATGAAAGCCAAAATGCATTGTGTTTTACCAGAAACACAATGCATTGTGTCTTGTGTAACTGTTTTTAAAGTGTGTCTTTATTTTACTGTATATGCATTGTGTATTATGAAAGACACAATGGATTGTGTCTTGTGTTACTGTATTTACATTAGCATTGTGTCTTATGAAATACACAATGTATTGTGTCTTGTGTTACTTTTTTTGGATTGTGTTTTATGCTACTGCATCTACATTGTGTCTTAATTTTTTCATTTTCATATTTTTGTAGCTTGGACCAGTTGTGTGTAATACCACAGATTTCAAAAAAGAATTGGTTGAGATCGTATGGACAGATTCTATTACACGTGTTGAGTTTGAGGGGAGATGGCATTCAATTATTTCTCATTATGGTTTAAGTGATCATGTTTGGTTGTCTGATATTTATAATATTAGACAAGACTGGATACCTGCGTTTTATCTTGAGGAGAATTTGTCTGGGCTTATGCGTACTACGTCAAGATCAGAAAGCGAGAATCATTTTTTAATCAATTTTTGTAATCCAAAGTCGACTCTAGTTGAGTTTTTTAGTCACTTTGAGACAGCAATCGAGGCTCAAAGGTATGAGCATAGAAAAAATGATCATGAATCTCGATACACTGAACCTGATATGTGGAGTAAATTTGTTCTTGAAAAACAAGCTGCACAAATCTATACACGAACAATTTTTTTGGATCAGCAGTTGGAGATAGATGATGCTATTAATAGTTATGCTTCTGCTACCAGGCAAAAAGTTAGTGATTTTATGAAGTTTGAAATTGAGGATTTGTTGCAACCATGCACATCACATTTTGAGGTATTAGTTTTTTATCTTACTATTTGTCAATCTATATTACACAATATATAACAATAAGACTGCATACACAATTGAATTATTATATGATTGTGTTTTTTATCTTTCTGTTTCATTGTATAATACACAATC
Source organism: Smallanthus sonchifolius (assembly GCA_023525975.1). NCBI lineage: Eukaryota > Viridiplantae > Streptophyta > Magnoliopsida > Asterales > Asteraceae > Smallanthus > Smallanthus sonchifolius. Next base: position 67,993,646 of record CM042029.1, read on the forward strand.
ATATAACAATATATAGAATAAGACATATTACATAATGGCTAGTATATTACACAATGGTGATACAAAATACACTATAATAGTGTATTACATTGGATTCTGATCATTGTGTATTACACAATCATGATAGACAATGATATAAAAATACACAATGCGTGTAATACACAATGAAGTTATATACATTGTGTATAATACACATTGTATTCTGATCATAGTGTAATACACATTCATCATAGTGTAATACACAATCATCAGAATGATTGTGTAATATAGAAATTAGGTGTGCTACATATTACATAATCATAATGATTGTGTATTACACAATGATGCTGTTACATAATATAACATCACAGTGTTTAATACTCAATGTGTGTAATACACTATGATGTTATATACATTGTGTATTACAGACATTGGATTATGATGTTATATACATTATATATATTACACATTAAATTCTGATCATTGTGTATTACACAATCATGATAGACAATGATATAAAAATACATAATGTAATATAATACATGTAATGTCCGAGATTTCCGGCCCATCTAAAAACCTTGCACTTATCCCTAATTTTTTAAAACTAAAATCTCATGTTTCCTTAAAACAATAAATATTGATTTTAAACTAATATATATTTTAAATAGGAAACCATTTATACTTAAAACATATGCATGGGTATTTATTTCAAAGAAATTATATATATAAAAAATATATATATATATATACATATATATATATATATAACTCTAAAAAAAAAACTTACGAGTTGGTAGACATCTAAAACTTATTAATTAAATCAATAGTAAATTTTATAAACTATTTTATAAAATTTACAAAGACTTATATAGAATCTTAAATATATACATTGTGTTTTAAAAGTTCGAGGGCTAAAGCTGTCAAAGCCTAAAACCTGTTTTAAGAATGAAATTAACATTTCAACATAAAATGAAATAAATCGGAAAACTCAGGGACCATTTGTGTAATAAAGCCAAACTCCCATCTCAGGAAAACAGTCCCGAGTTCGACCCCAGCTAAAGCCGGTTTCCACCCATTTTTTTCGCGAAAACGCAATCCCGTCCAAATACGGTGCACCTCGAGCCTCGCCTCCAGCGTGCGACCGTAACCCAAGGTTTCCCGATCTCCAATTCCAGCTATTATGACGCGTGATGTCGATATTTACTCCGATCGGCTCAACCAACTTTCCCTTACCCGTTCGCGCATTCAATGCCAAATTGGCTATAAATACCGATTGGAAATCTCAGTAACATCACATCCCAACTATCCTAACTCACAAATCATCCGAATCGAACTCGCATTTGGCCGTTGAAGTTGCGCCGGCCGACTTCGAAACTCAGACCCGTTTTCCTTCATTCCATCACCATTTCAGGTAATTCGAAAACCCGTCGACTTCGTTTCCTTGTTAGGATCATTTGCCCTCTGTCAAATGTTAAAGACAGAGGGATCATCGGGTCGTATTTGGCCGGGGATCGTTCTAGGGTTCATATGGGAATTGGGGGCGAATCCATCATGTGTTTAACAAATTCTTTTTTCGCATAATAAACCAACAAGACTTGTAGTCGAGATGGTTTAAGCGTGTGTGTGTGTCTGTGAACCGGGCGACCCGGGTTCGAATCCGGTTAGCCCAGTTTTGCTCTTTTCATTTTTTTAGCCTTTTAAACAACCTTTAAATCTTGTAATTATTTTTATAAATTCTGTTAAACTTATATAAACTTAAAAACGATTTTTATTTACACTTTTTGCATTTCAGAAACATTTTATTTATTTAAACCTAATTGAAACTTATAAATTTTAATCTTTAAAATTAGTTTAAAATACTTGAAAGCTATAAAAATACTCCTAACTTTAAAAAAAAAAACTTATATATTATCTTAGAGTAATATGAACTTATGAACTTGTGTATTATTACAAAATTTATATTTAAGTAAAAGCTTATTTATTTAATTGATTTGAAACAGAAAAATAAATATACTCTATCTAAAATCAAAATACTTGTAAACTTATAAAATAAATAAACTTTATATTTATTTAACTCAAGACTTATTTATTTATTCAAATTAGAACAAGAAAATGAATATATTTTATTTATTTATAAGTTTCATAAAACTTAAATGGAAGCTTTAATTTAAAACATTTATAAAATTATAAATGTAAAATACTTATAAACTTATAAGTATTTATTGTTACTTAAACTACATTTTTAAACATTATTTATTTAAATTTATAACTACAATTTTCAAACATCATTTATTTACAAGTCAATACTTTAATAAATCTTGTACGACTTATAGTGATTATTCTAAATGAGATAATTATTCTTGTAGATAGTAAATTATTTACTCTTTGAATAATTTCTAATAACCCTTAACCATTATGTATTCTTTAAATGTTATTAATAATCCCTAATAATTACCTATTCTTTAAGTACTTATAATTTATCCTTACAATAATTATTGGTAAACTTTAATAAATTATCCATACTTTAAATAATTATTATAAATCTTTAATAATTATTTAGTCTTTCATTTAACTATTACTTCAACTTCGTTTACGAATACTTAGAAAACTATTTGGATTATTATTATAAGACTTCTAAATAATTATTTTAATGATTATTCTAATCTACAAACTTATGAAACTTTGATATTCAAGTCTTGTGACATTCATTCAAAACCGTTATTATAAAGTTGAGTTAAACTTGATTTAAACTTCATAAACACAATCAATCCCATTGGAACCCTAGCCAAATCTTGAAATCTTAGAACCTTTGTCTTAGACTTATGGAAATAAACTTGAAACTTTAGACTTATATTCTTAGGCTTATTGTGAGGATATTCTCCCTCAAAGTCTTGCAAACTTACTCTTATCGGATACTCTTCATCAATCCAAGTGAGTATACTTAGCCCCTTTTTTTTCATTTACATTCTTTTGGGGTGAAACATGTTCAAACTTCAAACTTATACAATTCTTGTACAACTATGACTAGATGCGTATTCTTATGTTAAACTTGAAACTTGTATGCTTAGATTAAACTTAAAACTAGCACATTCATTAGCTTTGATCAAGCCGATAGTAACAATGATAGATCTATTGCATTTGACCAATCCACCTTGATTGATTGACCCCTTCGGGGGGGGAGCCCTTGGTGTTTGTTACTACATTAAACTTTAAACTTGAGACTTATAAGGGTAACCTGCGGGTTATGCCTAAACTTGGTTGGAGGTTTGAAGTGCACAATGTTTAAGATACTTGTTCTCATACTTACATTATAGAATGCATGAATCATAGTGAATTGTAATACTTTTCAAATACTTGTTAAACTGTGTCAGAACCTTTGTATCTCACCATCTATTTTGTAGTTGACAGATTCTTTCACATGTTTCAGGTTCTACACCATGAGGCTTATTTGTGATCACATAGGATGCTTTGGACCTAGACTACTTAAATTAAATGTTGTATTCGTATTATTCTTCCTTGTATTGAATATTAAATTATTCATAAATGAAATATTGAAACTTTAATAGTCAACCTTGTGCTATTGATCAACCGCGTCCGCCCCGACTTATAATCCGCCGTCGGTTGGGGTGTGACAATACACAATGATGTTATATACATTGTGTATAATACACATTGTATTCTGATCATAGTGTATTACACAATCATGATGGACAATGATACTATTATACAATGATTGTGTAATACACAATGATCAGAATCCAATGTAATATAATACACAATGATGTTATATACATTGTGTATAATACACATTGTATTCTGATCATAGTGTATTACAAAATCATGATAGACAATGATACTATTACACAATGATTGTGTAATACACAATGATCAGAATCCAATGTAATATATTACACATTGTGTCTTCTGTATTATGTGTTGTTGGTTATGTATTATGTATTTTTGTGTAGGTTATGTTTCGAAATGAAGATCAAACCATAACATGCAGTTGCAGAAGGTTTGAATAGTTTGGGTTGCTATGTAGACATATTTTCTATGTTCTTAGACTTTGTTTTGTAAAAGAGTTCCCGAAGAAGTATATTGTTAGGCGTTGGAGAAGGGAAGCTGTTCCAAATACTTCAATTCAATCTGTTAGTTCTGACGATGTCGAAACAAATGGTGATGTTGTTGAAGTTGTTCTTCGTGAGATTAGGTTTGTAAATGAGTATTCTATAAATCGATTGGTTATGGACATAGATCAGTTGTGTCTTTATAGAGATTATGTCAAAGGTTACATGGCTAAGGCTGACGAGGTTCAAGTCGTTGCCCCGCCTCCTAGCAGGAGAGATAGATTTGCATAAATGACTGGAATGAAAGAACCATGCACTATTACTGTTCGAAACCCTATTAGAACAAGAACGAAAGATTGTGGGACTCAGAAACATTTGAAGTCAACGCGTGAGATTGCAATTAGTCAAGTAGGGGAAAAAACAAAGGAATGCGGTTTTTGCAAAGTTACAGGTCACAATCTTCGCACTTGTAAGCTATACATTGCAAGTCTTAAAGAGAAAGAATCATCAGCTAGTTTAGGAGTTGATAATATTCAATTTTAGAGAATTATTTTTTTTATTATACTTTTTATCTTTAAAAATATGAGACATTTTGTCTTTTGGTTAATTGCGTATATTTTGGAAAATACTGTGTTTCTAACAGTTGATTGTTACCTTATATTCTATTATCAAGTAAAAGAAATGAATATTTCATATTGCAATAATGTTATTTTCTGTAATTTTCAGTAGTTGCTCTATCATCAGTGTGTAATATTATATATTTTTGTGTTATATATCATGGCAATGTGTATTATCCTACACACTGTGTTATATTACAGAATCAGTAAATTGTGTAATATAGATTGAGAATAACCTATTGTGTTACATAATCTGTACATTTGTGTTATATTGTGTAATTTACACAATGATTACTTACACATTGTGTATAAAACACTATGATCAAAATACATTGTGTATTATACAGAATCTATATATTATCAGTGTGTATTATACAATTTGTGTATTATACAGAATTTAAATATTATCAATATATATATTATCAAAGTGTGTAATACAATATGTATGTATTATCAATGTGTATTATATAATGTGTGTATTACACATTTTTGTATAATATTACACAATGTGTTTAATACAGAATGTTTGTAATACATAATGATCAGAATCTATTGTATTACAAACATCTATACAAACATATATGCATTGTGTTATATTTATACAATATTCCATTTTGAAATAATGTTACAAAGATCTATACAAACATATACTACGATTATCTATATATCATCATTGTGTTTTTTACACATTGTGTATTATACACAATGTGTATTACACAATGTGTAATATATATTTTGTGTTACACAATGTGTAATATATAAATTCTGTATAATACACAAAATGTATAATACACATTGTGTATTATACAGAATATATATATTATCAATGTGTGTGTGTGTTCATAACTCATGATTTGTATATATTATCAATGTGTGTGTATAATACACATTGATAATATATACATTCTGTATAATACACAATGTGTAATATATAAATTCTGTATGATACACAAAATGTCTAATACACAATGATGTTATATACATTATGTATAATACACAATGTGTATTACACAATGTGTAATATATATTTTGTGTTACACAATGTGTATTACACATTGTGTATTATACAGAATGTATATATTATCAATATGTATGTGTGTGTGTGTTCATAAATCATGATTTATATATACACATTATGACATCCGGCTAATTAGGGTTAACTCTGTTAACCAATTTCAGTTAAATCTTAACTTATTTAACAAATCACAAACTCCAGGGACTAATCTTGCCTACATTCAAACTCACATGCATGAAATTGGAAGGACCTAACTTATAATTAGCCTATAGTTAATACCTGTTGACTTTTGAAAGTCAAACAAACCTATTCTTAACCTAATCTAAACCCTAGGGACTAATTCTGCCAAATTCCTAAACTCTGGTCCACATAAAACACAAGGACTAAAACTGCAATTACGCTAAACCCATTATGTTTTACTTCTGAAAGTCAAAATAGAACAACTTCCCTCAAAACCATTTAGGATGACTTGTGAAAGTCAAACCTCCGCATTGTGATCCAAATTCAAACCCGTAACCCCAAATTCATTCGAATTCACAACTGTAGTAAATGGCATTGATGTTGCCGATCATGTCTAAACCGTTTCCAAGCATTATTAGTCGACAATGATTAGGAATTAATCCCATTAAATCCGTAACCGTCGGTGCCATCATCGACCATTATCAAATTGGTTTGATCTTTCTGTTATTCTCACAAATCGGTCACCTGCACACCACATTCGAACTCCACTAAAACAATTGCACAGATCACGTTCACCGGAGACGCAACAGGAATCGCCGAGAATCAACCCACACCAGTCAGAAACGAGCTTTGGTCGTGAACCTGCAATTCGACATTCATTCCGGTAATCAAACACATCTTTAGTTTCGTTGCAGTATCTAGATCATAAGCCCTATCACAATTTTGGCTTATAACAACGAATTGAACTCGAACTGATATCTTGGGTTCATATGATTACGGGTGTAATCAAACCCCACCCTAGACCCGGTTTCAATTCAATTAAATTGCATGAACAGATTCGCCATCATCAACTCTTTGAAAGCCCTATGAATCCAAACACTTGTATTATCAGAATTATGCAATTTGATTTTGAGTTCATGAACTAGGGTTTCTAAATTTCAATCGAGCAATTAACCAATCTAAACTTGTTGTTTTTGCAATTAAATCCACTCACAGGTTCGCCCATCACCGATTAACAAAACCCCTATACTTCTGATTCAAATCTTTATCGAAATCGTCGGATCTGGGATGACCTTAGGGTTCGATTCGAGTGGGAGGAGAACTCACTAGAGTTCTGTGTTAAAAGAATTCGGGACCGGGTTTAGTTGCGAAACCCTAGCGGGCGGGACTGGTTAAGGTGTTGGTGTGTGGGGGAGGAAACCCGAGTTCGAGTCCTCCAACCCCCTTTTCTTTTTAAACAAATTTTTAAAGATTATTTTAATATAAAACTCACCCCCATATTATTATATTAATATATACATGTTTTTTAACCACGTAAACCACCCATAGACTCTGGTTTGATTTTATAACCCATATTTGATATTATTTCCCACTTTTAAAAATAATATATTTATATTATTTCAAACCACCACTTCAAATAAAAATAATATATTTATATTATTTTAACCTCGTGACCACCATTAAAAATAACATATTTTTATATATTATTCTTATCACGTTTATAAACATTGTGTAATGTTTCAAACTTTTAAATAATATAATTATTTATATTATTTACCCTCGGTTTTATCCTCGATTAAAAATAATATATTTATTATTTTTCCACACAAATGATTATTTTGTTAATCATACGAACTTAAAAATAATATATATAGTTATATTATTTTCCTAACAATTTTAAATGCCACAAACGTACGGATATAATTATTTATTATTATTCGTTATTAGAAACGTTCAACACGAAACGTATTTATCTTAATTATTAATTAATTAAGAAATCCTTATTATCATGGACACGTTCGTCTATTCGTTGTTCCTAAGTGTATTTTAGGACGTTCAAACTTCTATGTCATCGTCACAAAATCCCATATGTCCCTAACTTATGTGTTTATAATTATATGACATACTTAAGCCAAACAGGCTAACACTTGTGCACCTAATCGCTTTCTTGTGTGATTCAAACCACTACTCAACTCATGTGAGTTTCACGACCCCTTTTTACTCGTTTTCCTATTGGGGGAGAAACATGTACACAAAGCATCATACTTTTACTTGATTTCCCATGGGGGAGAACCAGGTACGCAGACAAACATTATTTTACATTCTTTTCCCGTTGGGGGAGAAAACATGACGCAAACTCTTTTGATTTTTGTAATTCATATATGTTATCACTTGTTATGACTATGCGTAAACTCTATCATGAAAGTCCTCACATCGAACCGTTTAAATATGAGTATAGCGAGGTATGTTGAGTAGTACTACTGGGTTTGACAAACCCCACCCGCGTTAGTCGCGCTAACTCGATTGGAGGTGAACGGGTGTAATATTGACCTAAACATGCACCATGGTTGATAGGCATGGTGGGAGGCATTCAAACATAAACAGTCAGTTTACGGTTGCGAGCGCATTAGTATACATGAACATGGGTTAGCTACCTGTTGATATATATATATATTGAATGTACATTAATCTGTTAAACGCTATTACAAGCTGAAACCTTTGAACTCACCAACCTTGTTTTACGTACATGTTTTCTCAGGTCGCTAAGGCACAGGTTGCACAACTAGGACATGCATGGAGTCCTAATATCATTTCACTCATATGCAAACCGTTAAAACAATTCACTTACTTTTATTAAACTAAACTTTGGCGCGTTGTTTTACGCATTTACTTACTTGTTTAAACGCTTTCGCATTAACTCTGAACTTTTATTTTATGACATTTTAAGTCACATATAGTGTCGTTTGATGTAACTAATGACTGAGATCCTGGTGTGTCATGTCCCTAACGGTAAAACTCCGTTAGTGGAATTTGAGGGTGTGACAGATTGATATCAGAGACATTGGTTATAGAGAACTAGGACTGCATACTAGACTATAGGCACACACATTAGTTACATGACACATACACTCATACATGCTACACGTAGCATCTACACATGCATTGCATTGCAGGCATGTTGACATCATCCATATCACCCTCTGCTGACGAGGGGCAAGTCATTCGCATTGCATCATCATTCATAGTGGTGCCACTTGGGGAATCATCAGAAAAACATCCACTCCCATCCGAGGGCAGCAAGACGGAGCCTTCGGAGGAGTCTCTCACACCACCACCATCTGTCGGGTATGGTGGGCCTTCTTAGGACTATGTTGGGACGACATCCAGCACTGGAACATATCTCTTTGGGAGTTGGGTTCGTCAGAGGCGAGTCCCTTCTGCACCCACTAGCAACTGTATCCTGATCTCACTAGCTTTACTCTACTTCAAGCACGAACCCGTGGACCTCGCGTGAGGTACACCATGTGAAGGCAGACCGTTGCGCGCTTTGGTTGATATTCTGTTGAAGAAATATTGACCACAAGGTTGAGAACGCCTTGCTCATTGCATACCCAAACCCTATCCTGACTCAGTTGGAAGGACGACTACTTTACCTCTTCCAGTAACACATAACCATGAACTAGTTTCACTTCTCAAAGTCGCATTTCGCGTGCCTAATTCCATCTACAATCCGCTGGATTGGACCCTCGTAGTGTATTTTAACTCGAGGGAATACACGGATCAAACGATTCCCGACTACTCATCCTTATAATAAGCCTTTCAATGACTTATCATCTCTAACAACACTCTGTACTCGGCAATAAAAATTTAGGGACATTTTAACACAGGACAGGGAAAAGCTAGGGCGAGCATGCAAAGAAAATTATCATTACGGGTGCACACGTAATAGTAATTTGAGGTGAAGTTAGTCCTGGTGAAACCTAGTGTGTGGATAAATGGTCCTGATCAATGATTTACAGACTCAAGTTTCCGCTGTCTATAGAAACTCTCGTAACCTACTCAAGGACTAGTTGGTATCATAAAACCTGTTCAACGGTTGATAGACGCGACTATCATGTTGAATGTATTTACAAAGACACTGAACTACCATTAATGGAATCCATCATGTTACTTTTCACTCATGTAATAGTCTAAGTGACCTTAAGACTCTCATCCAGACTTGATCAATGGAACCACCTAGATTAAAACTCTCGTAGAACCTCATGGTAAACCCACTGACTCCATCTATGTTAACAGAATTTGGGGAATTCTTCCTAAACTAACACGTTATTCCTCACACTCCAACAATAGATTCTATTTGACCTTGTTACCTCATCATGTGACTAATCCTTGGTCTAATTTGACTTATACCCCTGCATATCCAGTTATTTCAGTGACCTCACAAATTTCTTACGTGTACGGTCGTACTCCAACCCTACTAGAAGCTAAGTACACCATAGAAATAGTTGATGGACAGATAATTGATGCAACCCACATTTTTAAGGGTTGTAAACTTGGATTTGGCTGGTCATGAACTCGACATTAACCTTATGCCGGTCATACTCGGCAGTTTAGACGTAATTGTCGGAATGGATTGGTTATCTAAGAACCAAGCCGAGATTGTCTGTCCGGAGAAAATTGTTCATCTTCCTCTCCCTAATGGAGAAATCCTCTCTGTCCGAGGCGAAAAGAGTGGTGCTGTCGTGGGCATCATATCTTTCGTGAAAGCACAAAAGTGTCTACGTAAAGGTCATACTGCCATTTTGGCTCTCGTCACCGAGCAGCCATCTGAGGAGAAGAAGATTGACAACATTACGATCGTTCGTGATTTCCGGAAGTATTTCTTGAAGATCTACCTGGTCTTCAGCCTCATCGTCAAGTCGAATTCCAAATTGACCTAGCACCCGAAGCAGCGCCTATTGCTCGGGCACCGTACAGACTTGCACCTGGTGAGCTACAAGAATTGTCTACACAAGTGCAAGAGTTGTTAGATAAGGGTTTCATTAGATCTAGCTCATCGCCATGGGGAGCTCCAGTCCTGTTTGTTAAGAAGAAGGACGGGATTTTACGCATGTGCATCGACTACCGGGAGCTGATCAAAGTGACAATCAAAAACTGTTATCCTCTACCCCGCATTGATGATCTGTTCGATTAACTCCAAGGATCAAACTTTTATTCCAAGATTGATCTTAGGTCCGGTTATCATCAGTTGAGAGTCCGAGACGAGGACATTTCAAAGACTTCATTCAGGACTAGGAACGACCATTACGAGTTTATGGTCATGCCTTTAGGACTGACTAATGCACCCACGGTATTCATGGACCTCATGAACCGTTTGTGTAAACCATACCTTGACTAGTTTGTCATCGTCTTCATTGATGATATCCTCATCTATTCCAAGAATAGGGATGAACATGAGGAACACCTACGTTTGATTCTGGAATTGCTGAAACAAGAGCAACTGTACGCTAAACTTTCTAAGTGCGAATCCTGGATTCGTGAAGTGCAACTCTTAGGACATGTAGTCATCGAGACGGGAATACATGTCGATCCATCCAAAATAGAAGCAATTAAGAATTGGACTGCACCAACAACTCCAACTGAGGTGCGACAATTTCTGGGATTAGCTGGCTATTATAGTCATTTCATCGAAGGATTTTCCAAAATTGCTCAACCCGTCACTGCCTTAACTCAAAAGGGTAAACCTTATAACTTGGGTGACATCCAGGAGTCAGCATTCCAACTTCTTAAAAAGAAACTCTGCGGTGCACCCATCCTATCTCTTCCAGAGAGAACGGACTACTTTGTAGTGTATTGCGATGCCTCCATTCAAGGTCTCGGTCGTGTGTTAATGCAACGAGAGAAGTTTATCGCATACGCTTCTCGACAACTGAAAATTCACGAGAAAAACTACACAACTCATGACTTAGAGTTGGGAGCCGTGGTATTTACACTAAAGATATGGAGACATTACTTGTACGGTACCAAATGCACTATCTACACTGATAACAAAAGTCTTCAGTATATCTTTGAACAGAAAGAGTTGAACATGCGACAACCTCATTGGGTCGAACTCTTAAATGACTATGACTGTGCGATCAGATACTATCCGGGCAAGGCTAATGTGGTAGCTGATGCTCTAAGCCATAAGGACACTAAACCCAAACGAGTTCGAGCATTACAGCTTACTATCCACACCGGAATACCTGACAAAATCCTTAGTGCTCAACTCGAAGCCCTTAAAGAGGAGAATCTACCGTTAGAAGCCACACGCGGTATGGAAGAACAACTGGAAGTCAAATCAAATGGCATTCGCTACCTAGCAGAGCGAATATGGGTTCCACTGTATGGGAACTTAAGAGAACTGATTATGGATGAAGCTCACAAATCTCGATACTATATTCATCCAGGATGTACCACGACCTAAAGGTGCTATATTGGTGGGCAAAGATGAAAGCTGATATAGCCACCTAAGTGGGCAAGTGCCTGACTTGCTGTAACATTTCTGATTTTAGTATTCATATTTTCAATTCAATGTAATACAATTTCAAACTCAATACTCGTGCACTGTCTTATTATTTTTTTCCGCCTCAAATTAAATGCAATGATTCAATACAAATTCACAAGTTTTGCTCGATTATATACACTTAAACATTATACAAGTAACTATTTAGTTCAAACTTATCAAACCTGAAAAATCAGGGATTAAAGTTGAAAATTTATCAAGAAACCCTAAATAACACGGTCGTGCTTCGTCCTGGCACGGTCGCGCCAAGTGCCTTGGCACGATCGCGCGACTGGTAACGATCGCGCCCGGTACCTAAGCACGGTCGCGCCTGCGTAACAGTCGAAACGTAAATGCAGTTTCAAAACGCTCGATCGTTTGAAATTCGAAACCGATTACGTTTTATTTTCTTTGACAAAGAAAAATATCTCAGTCCATTACGAGTTTTATCAATTCAATTACGTTTTCCTCTCAAGAAACCGTCAAGTTCCTCCCAAGCCTCGAATCCTCAAAATCGATCCGAATACTCTCGAGCAATCCATCACCATACGATATTCAACCCTCTCTGGAACGACTGAAGCCATTGAAGCAGTCAGAATCGCAGCAGAAGTCGCTGGAAGAAATCTTGCCGTCGCCGGAACCTCCATCTACCGTCCTATATCGATTCTCGGTTATTCAGGGTAATTGAAGCCATTTATTTCATTTAATTAGTCTCTATATCGAAAGCCCCTTATCAATTTGGGCTTGCAATATATAAATCATCCCGAATCAGAACTATTATTTTAATAAAAATGATTTAATCGATTCCACTCTTAAACACGATTTACATACGATTAATTTATATAAATAGACTCGTAACAACTCTGTAATCAAAAGCCCTATCAATTCCAACGCTATAAATACAAGATTTGTTCAATTCGTGTCTGATTTGGAAGAGACACGGTCGCGCTAATCATCTAGCGCGGCCGTGCCTCATGTAGCGCGGTCGTGCCGACTAGCAGCGCGGTCGTGTCCTCCTGTCCAGACCTAGTCATGCCCTTTGGGCTAGCCTCTGTTGTGTCTAAAAATCATAGACACGACCGTGCCGAGCCAAGGCATGGTCGTGCCTGTTGACTTGTCTAGTTTGTGCCCTCTGTTGATCAACCCGGTTGCGCCCCGACTAGTGCGGTCGCGCCCGTGGCTTGAGCACGATCGTGCCCTTCCGAGGCACAGTCGTGTGTGACTCAGAACTTTTAACAGAATTATAATTTTATATTTTTCAATCAATAAATGTTTCAAATTTTATAAAAATATGTTTTCTGTATTTGAAAAGATTTAAAGTTTAATCTGGAGATAAATATTATTTATTTAAAAGTTTATTTAAAAATTTATAAAAAAATTAAATTTATATTTATCTTACACTTAAATGATGTTTTAAATGATTAAGTTACAAAGTTTATAAATAAATAAGATAATAATTATTTATTTAATATTTAAACAAAAATCATTTATTTATTTATACTTAATTACAATCAATATTTACATTATTTCATAAACTATAATCATTTATTTATTTATTAATTTACATTTAACACATGCATTATTTTCATAATCAACAATTTTATAAAAATTCTATTTTATTATTTAAATTCCAAACTTTAATCAAATGTTCCAAAAATGTTTACTACAACTTTATATGTTTCATTTAACACTTTTTATACACAAATTCAACCTTCAATGTTAGACTTAAACTTTTTACACCGATTTGATTCAATATACATTGCTATCTAGGTTAACTCGTGCGTATCAAGGATTCTTATTTTATCTATACTCTTTGTTAGCTACATCTCCATACCAAGTGAGTATTCACAACCCCTTTTTACTCTTTTACACTTTTGGGGTGGAACATGAACTTTATACACATTACACATTTAAATTTACACAAACAACACAAGTGCAAAATCCTATTTACATACATGTGTGCAAAATTTGAGCTTTGTGACCGAGTGCTAGTTGTGCTAATCTTTGTGAAAACTTATGTGCAATCATTAACTATACATGCCGACGGTTTTCAATGATAGATCTATTGAGTGTGACAAACCCACCCAAGTGGAGGTGATTGATACCGACATCACAATTTGCATACTAGTTACAAAGGTTTGGTTGTACTTGATTACACAATAGCTGCTCCCCATAAATGCCTTATTTTATCATGTCTTGTAAAGGATTTGTTTTCAACTATATGCTATCTATATACAACTGTGTTATACTCACCAACTTTTTAGTTGACTTTATTTTATTCATGTTTCAGACCCTAATATGTGAGAATGATTCAAGACGTGCTCAATATAGGATTTGGACTTAGCAATTTAAATCAAGAATTCTATGAGTTGTTTTATGATTCTTTGTTTGAATTTGGTTGTACTTGGATTATTTGTAATGGAAATTTGACTTTAATATATTTCAATTTAGTCAACCATGTGCTATGAACAGTCTACATGTCCCGCCCCGATGATTCCGCCATCGGTCGGGGTGTGACAGATTGGTATCAGAGCCTTGGTTATAGGGAATTAGGTTATTAGACATCTTGACCTAGACTATAACTTTAGGACACCCACTTATACTATGTTTTATGATTTTTGTGCTACATGCTTACCATGATTAATTATTATTATATTTGATACCTTACTTGTTAAAAATTCATGACTTAGTAGGATCTTCTTAAATAATAATTTAATAAATAATATCCTTTCATATATCCTAAAACTTCATCATATTTCTATTTTCTTTTCTATCTTTATCCTTCTTAGCATGTGGAAAAATTCTTGAAGCAAAAATCTCTAAAATTTTTATTTCTTCGTTAAGGTTTTTAAACTTGTTAAATTATTTGAGGACATGTGCAATCTGGAAGGGTGACACCTGTATTTTGGGTTTTCTGTTTAGGAAAGCATTTCGCATAAATCCCAATCAACCGAGGGACCCGTATGCTTTCCTGGAAATCCCCGAGATGAGTGTTTACTTATAGGCTAAAGCGTGTTTACTTATAGGCTAAAGCATGTCTCCTTGAAAAGTTATATAAGTTTAATTAACCTTAATGTGCCATAGTATTCAAGTGATTTTGTCACTTTTGAGTACAATCCAAACTAAAAATATCTATTTTTATTATCTCATTCTATTAAATCCTATCAAATCTCATAAGTTCTTACAATCTTTCTTGTCTTGTGAAAATCTGTAGAATGCCTCCTCGTCGTGCTCCCGCAACCAACGCCAACACCGACATTGCTACTATTCTTACTCAATTGGTGACACAACTCACCCAAGCCAATGGTGCCACCAATGGCAACAATGGTGGAAATGGAAGCAATAGTGGTAATAATGGTGGAAATGGTGGAAATGGTGGTAACAATCCATCTCAATGCACCTTCAAGCACTTCAACTCGTGCAATCCCCTCAAGTTCTTTGGTACCGAAGGAGCTACTGGACTCCTTCAATGGTTTGAAAGCATTGAGAATACCTTTCTCAATAGTGACTGTCCTGACAATCTCTGTGTTCGTCATGCTACAAGTGTCCTACAAAAACGGGCACTTACATGGTGGAATGGGGAGAAAAGGAATAGGGGTGTTGATGTAGCTATGGCCTTACCTTGGGATGAGGTCAAAAGTCTTATGACCGAGGAGTTCTGCCCTCGAAATGAAGTGAAAAAGTTAGAAGCTGAATTTTGGGATCTTGCCCAAGATAGTGGGGAAAGCTTAGCATATACAACTCGGTTCCATGAGTTGAGTCTTCTCGTGCCCCACATGGTCACTCCTTTGTCCCGTTGTATCGAAAAGTATATTGGTGGGCTACCAAGACAAATCCAAGATACGGTCTTAGGTAGAAATCCTGCTACTCTGGAGGATGCTATTCGTCTATCCGCTACCTTAACTGATAATCATGTGAAAGATGGAACTCTTATCAAAAAGGGTTCTAAGAAAGTTTCTAAAACCGTAACCCCTCCTACTCACAGCAAAGAAACCACAACTGAGCCCTCTCGCAATAATAGAAAGAGGAAGGTTAGAAATTTTGCTGTGGTTACTCCTGCTGTTCCCGTCAACCAAGCTGCACCTATGGTTCAAGCGCCGGCTAAAAATCCATATGTTGGGATCTACCCTCTTTGTGCCACCTGCAATTATCATCATCCTCAAACTATCCCATGTCTCCTTTGTACTCATTGTGGGAGATATGGTCATACTATCAATGTTTGTAGGGCCAAAGCTCTTGCGGGCCAAGTCCACCCTCCAAACCGAACCGTACCTCAAGTGGCTAATCAAGGTGCTCCCGCCATTGCTAATGGGCGTGCTTGCTATGAGTGTGGTGACCCGAACCATTTTCATGATCAATGTCCAAGACTTGCAAATGCTAGACAAGGTGGAGCTCGTGGGCGTGCGTTCAACATAAACGCCAACGAAGCTCAAGCCAACAACGACGTGGTTAATGGTACGTTCCTTGTTAATAGTCAATATGCCTCCATTTTGTTTGATACCAGTGCCGATAAAAGTTTTGTGTCACTTAATTTTGAGCCTTTACTTGCAAAGACACGATCCCAATTAGAGAAAACCTTCACCGTTGAAATAGCGAATGGTGACTCCCTTACCATTGAGTCCATTATTTATGATTGCTCCTTAGAACTAAATGACCATTCATTCCCAATCAACCTTGTTCCAATGCCACTAGGAAGCTTTGATATTATCATAGGTATGGATTGGCTATCAAATCATCATGCCGAAGTTATTTGCTTTGAAAAGTGTATCCGAATTCCGCTACCATCGGGAGAAACCTTAAGAGTTTTTGGTGAAAAGCCTCGCAAGGAACTTAAGTTGATGTCGTGTACTACCGCTCAAAAGTACTTACAAAAGAAGTACATTGCTTTCTTAGCTCATATTGTTCAAAAGGATGTCAAGGAGAAGAGTATCCAAGACATTCCGATTATTCGAGATTTTCCCGAAGTTTTTCCTAAGGATTTATCCGGTCTTCCTCCCGTTCGACAAGTAGAGTTCCGTATTGATCTTATACCTGGAGCTAACCCCGTTTCTAGAGCTCCTTATCGTCTTGCACCTTCCGAAATGCAAGTGCTTGCAAGTCAATTTCAAGAGCTCTCCGAAAAAGGTTTCATTCGCCCAAGTCATTCACCGTGGGGTGCACCCATCTTATTTGTTAAGAAGAAGGATGGATCATTTCGCATGTGTATTGACTACCGCGAACTCAACAAGCTTAATATCAAGAACCGTTATCCTTTGCCTAGAATCGATGATCTCTTTGATCAACTTCAAGGTTCTACTTGTTTCTCAAAGATTGATCTTCGATTCGGTTATCATCAGCTTCGTGTTCAAGAAGATGACATTCCTAAGACTGCCTTTCGAACAAGGTATGGTCATTACGAGTTCATGGTTAGGCCTTTCGGGCTAACTAATGCACCTGCAGTTTTCATGGATCTCATGAATCGTGTGTGCAAACCATACCTTGATAAATTCGTGATCGTCTTCATTGACGATATCTTAATCTATTCCAAGACTAAAGCCGACCATGAACAACACCTTAGATTGGTTTTGGACCTCTTGAGAAAAGAACAACTATATGTCAAATTCTCCAAATGTGAATTCTGGCTAAAGGAAGTTCAATTTCTTGGTCACATCGTCAATGACAAGGGTATTCATGTTGATCCTGCTAAGATTGAAACGGTTAAGAATTGGAATGCCCCGAAGACTCCTACCGAAGTTCGTTCATTTCTTGGTCTTGCGGGTTATTATCGTCGTTTCATCTCAAACTTCTCAACGATTGTTGTCCCTCTTACCGCTTTGACTCACAAGGGTAAAGCTTATGAATGGGGACCGAAACAAGAAGAAGCTTTCCAAATCCTCAAGCAAAAGTTGTGCAATGCTCCCATATTGACTCTCCCCGATGGAAATGATGATTTAGTTGCCTATTGTGATGCTTCTAACCAAGGTCTTGGTTGTGTTCTCATGCAACGAGGCAAAGTAATCGCTTATGCATCAAGGCAACTCAAAGTTCATGAGAAGAATTTTACGACGCACGATCTCGAGCTGGGTGCGGTCGTATTCGCATTAAAGATTTGGAGACATTACCTATATGGCACGAAATGTGTGGTGTTCACCGACCACAAAAGTCTTCAACATATTTTCAACCAAAAAGAACTCAATATGAGGCAACGACGTTGGGTCGAACTCCTTAACGACTACGACTGCGAGATTCGTTACCATCCCGGCAAAGCGAATGTTGTAGCCGATGCTCCGAGTCGAAAGGACCATGTTATGCTTCATTGTGCCTGTATTCAAACCGATATTCAAACCCGTATCTTAGAAGCTCAACACGTCTCGGTAACCAAGGGTAACATGTACGAAGAAATGTCATGTGGTGTTGAACTCCTTCTTGAATCAAAACCCAATGGCTTTATTACTTGAACCGTATTTGGGTTCCCGATCGCGACGATCTCCGTGCATTTCTCATGAACGAGGCTCATAAGACTCGTTATTCTATTCATCCTGGTGCGGATAAAATGTACCAAGATCTTCACCAACTTTATTGGTGGCCCGGTATGAAGAAAGACATTGCTCTTTATGTGGCGAAATGCTTAACTTGTTCCAAAGTCAAAGCCGAACATCAACGTCCATCCGGTTTACTCGAACAACCAGAAATTCCCGTGTGGAAATGGGAGAATATAACTATGGATTTCATTACCAAGCTCCCTCGCACCTCGAGTGGACATGATAGTATTTGGGTGATCATTGATCGTCTCACTAAATCCGCTCATTTCTTGCCTATCCGCGAAGACTTCAAAGTGGAGAAACTAGCCCGAATTTACATTGATGAAATTGTGAGCCGTCATGGTGTTCCCGTGAACATAATATCTGATAGAGACGCTCGGTTCACCTCTCGATTTTGGCAATCTCTCCAAAAGGCTCTTGGTACTCGATTGGATTTGAGCACGGTTTACCATCCGCAAACTGATGGTCAAACCGAGCGAACAATCCAAACTCTTGAAGACATGCTTAGAGCCTGTGTAATCGATTTTGGTGGCAATTGGGATTCACATCTATCCCTCATTGAGTTTTCTTACAACAATAGCTACCACACAAGTATCAACATGGCTCCATTCGAAGCTCTCTATGGTCGCAAGTGTCGTTCTCCTATCTGTTGGAACGAGATTGGTGAAACACAAATCACTGGTCCCGAGTTAATTCAAGAAACATTCGACAAGATTATTCAAATCCGTGACAATATTCGAGTAGCGAGGAGTCGGCAAAAGAGTTATGCCGACAAACGTCGAAAACCCTTGGAATTCCAAGTCGGTGACCTTGTTCTTCTAAAGGTGTCTCCATGGAAGGGCGTGATCCTTTTTTTGGAAAGAAAGGCAAGTTAGCACCTCGTTATGTTGGTCCATTCAAAATCCTTGAAAGGATTGGGAAAGTGGCTTACAAGCTCGAGTTACCCCCATCTCTTGGAAACGTGCATCCTACATTTCATGTATCTAATCTGAAGAAGTGTCTCGCTGATGAAAATCTCCATATACCGCTTGACGACGTGCGCATTGATGAAACGATGCACTTCGTTGAAAAGCCGGTGGAAATTATGGATCGTGAAGTCAAACAGCTCAAGCGAAGTCGCATTCCTATTGTCAAAGTTCGTTGGGAATCTAAGCGTGGTCCTGAGTTCACTTGGGAACGAGAAGACCAAATGAAGCTCAAGTACCCTCATCTTTTTACCGATACCGTCGCTTCCTCAAACTAAATTTCGGGACGAAATTCTCTCAACATGGGGAGACTGTAACATTTCTGATTTTAGTATTCATATTTTCAATTCAATGTAATGCAATTTCAAACTCAATACTCGTGCACTGTCTTATTATTTTTTTCCGCCTCAAATTAAATGCAATGATTCAATACAAATTCACAAGTTTTGCTCGATTATATACACTTAAAAATTATACAAGTAACTATTTAGTTCAAACTTATCAAACTTGAAAAGTCAAGGACTAAAGTTGAAAATTTATCAAGAAACCCTAATTAGCACGGTCGTGCTTCGTCCTGGCACGGTCGCGCCAAGTGCCTCGGCACGATCGCGCGACTGGTCCTGGAACGATCGCGCCCGGTACCTAAGCACGGTCGCGCCTCTCTTGGGCACGGTCGCGCCTGCGTAACAGTCGAAACGTAAATGCAGTTTCAAAACGCTCGATCGTTTGAAATTCGATACCGATTACGTTTTATTTTGTTTGACAAAGAAAAATATCTCAGTCCATTACGAGTTTTATCAATTCAATTACGTTTTCCTCTCAAGAAACCGTCAAGTTCCTCCCAAGCCTCGAATCCTCAAAATCGATCCGAATACTCTCGAGCAATCCATCACCATACGATATTCAACCCTCTCTGGAACGACTGAAGCCATTGAAGCAGTCGGAATCGCAGCAGAAGTCGTCGGAAGAAATCTTGACGTCGCCGGAATCTCCATCTGCCGTCCTATATCGATTCTCGGTTATTCAGGGTAATTGAAGCCATTTATTTCATTTAATAAGTCTCTATATCGAAAGCCCCTTATCAATTTGGGCTTGCAATATATAAATCATCCCGAATCAGAACTATTATTTTAATAAAAATGATTTAATCGATTCCACTCTTAAACACGATTTACATTCGATTAATTTATATAAATACACTCGTAACAACTCCGTAATCAAAAGCTCTATCAATTCCAACGCTATAAATACAAGATTTGTTCAATTCGTGTCTGATTTGGAAGAGACACGGTCGCGCTAATCATGTAGCGCGGCCGTGCCTCATGTAGCGCGGTCGTGCCGACTAGCAGCGCGGTCGTGTCCTCCTGTCCAGACCTAGTCATGCCCTTTGGGCTAGCCTCTGTTGTGTCTAAAAATCATAGACACGACCGTGCCGAGCCAAGGCATGGTCGTGTCTGTTGACTTGTCTAGTTTGTGCCCTTTGTTGATCAACCCGGTCGCGCCCGTGGCTTGAGCACGATCGTGCCCTTCGAGGCACGGTCGTGTGTGACTCAGAACTTTTAACAGAATTATAATTTTATATTTTTCAATCAATAAATGTTTCAAATTTTATAAAAATATGTTTTCTGTATTTGAAAAGATTTAAAGTTTAATCTGGAGATAAATATTATTTATTTAAAAGTTTATAAAAAAATTAAATTTATATTTATCTTACACTTAAATGATGTTTTAAATGATTAAGTTACAAAGTTTATAAATAAATAAGATAATAATTATTTATTTAATATTTAAACAAAAATCATTTATGTATTTATACTTAATTACAATCAATATTTACATTATTTCATAAACTATAATCATTTATTTATTTATTAATTTACATTTAACACATGCATTATTTTCATAATCAACAATTTTATAAAAATTCTATTTTATTATTTAAATTCCAAACTTTAATCAAGTGTTCCAAAAATGTTTACTACAACTTTATATGTTTCATTTAACACTTTTTATACACAAATTCAACCTTCAATGTTAGACTTAAACTTTGTACACCGATTTGATTCAATATACATTGCTATCTAGGTTAACTCGTGCGTATCAAGGATTCTTATTTTATCTATACTCTTTGTTAGCTACATCTCCATACCAAGTGAGTATTCACAACCCCTTTTTACTCTTTTACACTTTGGGGTAGAACATGAACTTTATACACATTACACATTTACATTTACACAAACAACACAAGTGCAAAATCCTATTTACATACATGTGTGCAAAATTTGAGCTTTGTGCCCGAGTGCTAGTTGTGCTAATCTTTGTGAAAACTTATGTGCAATCATTAACTATACAAGCCGATGGTTTTCAATGATAGATCTATTGAGTCTGACAAACCCACCCAAGTGGAGGTGATTGATACCGACAACACAATTTGCATACTAGTTACAAAGTTTTGGTTGTACTTGATTACACAATAGCTGCTCCCCATAAATGCCTTATTTTATCATGTCTTGTAAAGGATTTGTTTTCAACTATATGCTATCTATATACAACTGTGTTATACTCACTAACTTTTTAGTTGACTTTATTTTATTCATGTTTCAGACCCTAATATGTGAGAATGATTCAAGACGTGCTCAATATAGGATTTGGACTTAGCAATTTAAATCAAGAATTCTATGAGTTGTTTTATGTTTCTTTGTTTGAATTTGGTTGTACTTGGATTATTTGTAATGGAAATTTGACTTTAATATATTTCAATTTAGTCAACCATGTGCTATGAACAGTCTACATGTCCCGCCCCGATGATTCCGCCATCGGTCGGGGTGTGACAGATTGGTATCAGAGCCTTGGTTATAGGGAATTAGGTTATTAGACATCTTGACCTAGACTATAACTTTAGGACACCCACTTATACTATGTTTCATGATTTTTGTGCTATGTGTTACATGCTATGTGCTACATGCTTACCATGATTAATTATTATTATATTTGATACCTTACTTGTTAAAAATTCATGACTTAGTAGGATCTTCTTAAATAATAATTTAATAAATAATATCCTTTCATATATCCTAAAACCTCATAATATTTCTATTTTCTTTTCTATCTTTATCCTTCTTAGCATGTGGAAAAATTCTTGAAGCAAAAATCTCTAAAATTTTTATTTCTTCGTTAAGGTTTTTAAACTTGTTAAATTATTTGAGGACACGTGCAATCTGGAAGGGTGACACCTGTATTTTTGGTTTTCTGTCTAGGAAAGCATTTCGCATAAATCCCAATCAACCGAGGGACCCGTATGCTTTCCTGGGAATCCCCGAGATGAGTGTTTACTTATAGGCTAAAGCATGTCTCCTTGAAAAATTATATAAGTTTAATTAACCTTAATGTGCCAAAGTATTCAAGTGATTTTGTCACTTTTGAGTACAATCCAAACTAAGAATATCTATTTTTATTATCTCATTCTATTAAATCCTATCAAATCTCATAAGTTCTTACAATCTTTCTTGTCTTGTGAAAATCTGTAGAATGCCTCCTCGTCGTGCTCCCGCAACCAACGCCAACACCAACATTGCTACTATTCTTACTCAATTGGTGACACAACTCACCCAAGCCAATGGTGCCACCAATGGCAACAATGGTGGAAATGGAAGCAATAGTGGTAATAATGGTGGAAATGGTGGTAACAATCCATCTCAATGCACCTTCAAGCACTTCAACTCGTGCAATCCCCTCAAGTTCTTTGGTACCGAAGGAGCTACTGGACTCCTTCAATGGTTTGAAAGCATTGAGAATACCTTTCTCAATAGTGACTGTCCTGACAATCTCCGTGTTCGTCATGCTACAAGTGTCCTACAAAAACGGGCACTTACATGGTGGAATGGGGAGAAAAGGAATATGGGTGTTGATGTAGCTATGGCCTTACCTTGGGATGAGGTCAAAAGGCTTATGACCGAGGAGTTCTGCCCTCGAAATGAAGTGAAAAAGTTAGAAGCTGAATTTTGGGATCTTGCCCAAGATAGTGGGGAAAGCTTAGCATATACAACTCGGTTCCATGAGTTGAGTCTTCTCGTGCCCCACATGGTCACTCCTTTGTCCCGTTGTATCGAAAAGTATATTGGTGGGCTACCAAGACAAATCCAAGATACGGTCTTAGGTAGAAATCCTGCTACTCTGGAGGATGCTATTCGTCTATCCGCTACCTTAACTGATAATCATGTGAAAGATGGAACTCTTATAAAAAAGGGTTCTAAGAAAGTTTCTGAAAACGTAACCCCTCCTACTCACAGCAAAGAAACCACAACTGAGCCCTCTCGCAATAATAGAAAGAGGAAGGTTAGAAATTTTGCTGTGGTTACTCCTGCTGTTCCCGTCAACCAAGCTGCACCTATGGTTCAAGCGCCGGCTAAAAAGCCATATGTTGGGATCTACCCTCTTTGTGCCACCTGCAATTATCATCATCCTCAAACTATCCCATGTCTCCTTTGTACTCATTGTGGGAGATATGGTCATACTATCAATGTTTGTAGGGCCAAAGCTCTTGCGGGCCAAGTCCACCCTCCAAACCGAACCGTACCTCAAGTGGCTAATCAAGGTGCTCCCGCCATTGCTAATGGGCGTGCTTGCTATGAGTGTGGTGACCCGAACCATTTTCGTGATCAATGTCCAAGACTTGCAAATGCTAGACAAGGTGGAGCTCGTGGGCGTGCGTTCAACATAAACGCCAACGAAGCTCAAGCCAACAACGACGTGGTTAATGGTACGTTCCTTGTTAATAGTCAATATGCCTCCATTTTGTTTGATACCAGTGCCGATAAAAGTTTTGTGTCACTTAATTTTGAGCCTTTACTTGCAAAGGCACGATCCCAATTAGAGAAAACCTTCACCGTTGAAATAGCGAATGGTGACTCCCTTACCATTGAGTCCATTATTTATGATTGCTCTTTAGAACTAAATGACCATTCATTCCCAATCAACCTTGTTCCAATGCCACTAGGAAGCTTTGATATTATCATAGGTATGGATTGGCTATCAAATCATCATGCCGAAGTCATTTGCTTTGAAAAGTGTATCCGAATTCCGCTACCATCGGGAGAAACCTTAAGAGTTTTTGGTCAAAAGCCTTGCAAGGAACTTAAGTTGATGTCGTGTACTACCGCTCAAAAGTACTTACGAAAGAAGTACATTGCTTTCTTAGCTCATATTGTTCAAAAGGATGTCAAGGAGAAGAGTATCCAAGACATTCCGATTATTCGAGATTTTCCCGAAGTTTTTCCTAAGGATTTATCCGGTCTTCCTCCCGTTCGTCAAGTAGAGTTCCGTATTGATCTTATACATGGAGTTAACCCCGTTGCTAGAGCTCCTTATCGTCTTGCACCTTCCGAAATGCAAGAGCTTGCAAGTCAACTTCAAGAGCTCTCCGAAAAAGGTTTCATTCGCCCAAGTCATTCACCGTTGGGTGCACCCGTCTTATTTGTTAAGAAGACGGATGGATCATTTCGCATGTGTATTGACTACCGCGAACTCAACAAGCTTACTATCAAGAACCGTTATCCTTTGCCTAGAATCGATGATCTCTTTGATCAACTTCAAGGTTCTACTTGTTTCTCAAAGATTGATCTTCGATCCGGTTATCATCAGCTTCGTGTTCAAGAAGATGACATTCCTAAGACTGCCTTCCGAACAAGGTATGGTCATTACGAGTTCATGGTTATGCCTTTCGGGCTAACCAATGCACCCGCAGTTTTCATGGATCTCATGAATCGTGTGTGCAAACCATACCTTGATAAATTCGTGATCGTCTTCATTGACGATATCTTAATATATTCCAAGACTAAAGCCGACCATGAACAACACCTTAGATTGGTTTTAGACCTCTTGAGAAAAGAACAACTATATGCCAAATTCTC
Source organism: Smallanthus sonchifolius (assembly GCA_023525975.1). NCBI lineage: Eukaryota > Viridiplantae > Streptophyta > Magnoliopsida > Asterales > Asteraceae > Smallanthus > Smallanthus sonchifolius. The sequence continues at coordinate 68,019,224 of CM042029.1, forward strand.
CAAATGTGAATTCTGGCTAAAGGAAGTTCAATTTCTTGGTCACATCGTCAACGACAAGGGTATTCATGTTGATCCTGCTAAGATTGAAACGGTTAAGAATTGGAATGCCCCGAAGACTCCTACCGAAGTTCGTTCATTTCTTGGTCTTGCGGGTTATTATCGTCGTTTCATCTCAAACTTCTCAAAGATTGTTGTCCCTCTTACCGCTTTGACTCACAAGGGTAAAGCTTATGAATGGGGACCGAAACAAGAAGAAGCTTTCCAAATCCTCAAGCAAAAGTTGTGCAATGCTCCCATATTGACTCTCCCCGATGGAAATGATGATTTAGTTGTCTATTGTGATGCTTCTAACCAAGGTCTTGGTTGTGTTCTCATGCAACGAAGAAAAGTAATCGCTTATGCATCAAGGCAACTCAAATTTCATGAGAAGATTTATACGACGCACGATCTCGAGCTGGGTGCGGTCGTATTCGCATTAAAGATTTGGAGACATTACCTATATGGCACGAAATGTGTGGTGTTCACCGACCACAAAAGTCTTCAACATATTTTCAACCAAAAAGAACTCAATATGAGGCAACGACGTTGGGTCGAACTCCTTAACGACTACGACTGCGAGATTCGTTACCATCCCGGCAAAGCGAATGTTGTAGCCGATGCTTTGAGTCGAAAGGACCATGTTATGCTTCATTGTGCCTGTATTCAAACCGATATTCAAACCCGTATATTAGAAGCTCAACACGTCTCGGTAACCGAGGGTAACATGTACGAAGAAATGCCATGTGGTGTTGAACTCCTTCTTGAATCAAAACCCAATGGCTTTATTACTTGAACCGTATTTGGGTTCCCGATCGCAACGATCTCCGTGCATTTCTCATGAACGAGGCTCATAAGACTCGTTATTCTATTCATCCTGGTGCGGATAAAATGTACCAAGATCTTCGCCAACTTTATTGGTGGCCCGGTATGAAGAAAGACATTGCTCTTTATGTGGCCAAATGCTTAACTTTTTCCAAAGTCAAAGCCGAAAATCAACGTCCATCCGGTTTACTCGAACAACCAGAAATTCTCGTGTGGAAATGGGAGAATATAACTATGGATTTCATTACCAAGCTCCCTCGCACCTCGAGTGGATATGATAGTATTTGGGTGATCATTGATCGTCTCACAAAATCCGCTCATTTCTTGCCTATCCGCGAAGACTTCAAAGTGGAGAAACTAGCCCGAATTTACATTGATGAAATTGTGAGCCGTCATGGTGTTCCCGTGAACATAATATCCGATAGAGACGCTCGGTTCACCTCTCGATTTTGGCAATCTCTCCAAAAGGCTCTTGGTACTCGATTGGATTTGAGCACGGCTTACCATCTGCAAACTGATGGTCAAACCGAGCGAACAATCCAAACTCTTGAAGACATGCTTAGAGCCTGTGTAATCGATTTTGGTGGCAATTGGGATTCACATCTATCCCTCATTGAGTTTTCTTACAACAATAGCTACCACACAAGTATCAACATGGCTCCATTCGAAGCTCTCTATGGTCGCAAGTGTCGTTCTCCTATCTGTTGGAACGAGATTAGTGAAACACAAATCACTGGTCCTGAGTTAATTCAAGAAACATCCGACAAGATTATTCAAATCCGTGACAATATTCGAGTAGCGAGGAGTCGGCAAAAGAGTTATGCCGACAAACGTCGAAAACCCTTGGAATTCCAAGTCGGTGACCTTGTTCTTCTAAAGGTGTCTCCATGGAAGGGCGTGATCCGTTTTGGAAAGAAAGGCAAGTTAGCACCTCGTTATGTTGGTCCATTCAAAATCCTTGAAAGGATTGGGAAAGTGGCTTACAAGCTCGAGTTACCCCTATCTCTTGGAAACGTGCATCCTACATTTCATGTATCTAATCTGAAGAAGTGTCTCGCTGATGAAAATCTCCATATACCGCTTGACGACGTGCGCATTGATGAAACGATGCACTTCGTTGAAAAGCCGGTGGAAATTATGGATCGTGAACTCAAACAGCTCAAGCGAAGTCGCATTCCTATTGTCAAAGTTCGTTGGGAATCTAAGCGTGGTCCTGAGTTCACTTGGGAACGAGAAGACCAAATGAAGCTCAAGTACCCTCATCTTTTTACCGATACCGTCGCTTCCTCAAACTAAATTTCGGGACGAAATTCTCTCAACATGGGGAGACTGTAACATTTCTGATTTTAGTATTCATATTTTCAATTCAATGTAATGCAATTTCAAACTCAATACTCGTGCACTGTCTTATTATTTTTTTCCGCCTCAAATTAAATGCAATGATTCAATACAAATTCACAAGTTTTGCTAGATTATATACACTTAAACATTATACAAGTAACTATTTAGTTCAAACTTATCAAACTTGAAAAGTCAAGGACTAAAGTTGAAAATTTATCAAGAAACCCTAATTAGCACGGTCGTGCTTCGTCCTGGCACGGTCGCGCCAAGTGCCTCGGCACGATCGCGCGACTGGTCCTGGAACGATCGCGCCCGGTACCTAAGCACGGTCGCGCCTCTCTTGGGCATGGTCGCGCCTGCGTAACAGTCGAAACGTAAATGCAGTTTCAAAACTCTCGATCGTTTGAAATTCGAAACCGATTACGTTTTATTTTCTTTGACAAAGAAAAATATCTCAGTCCATTACGAGTTTTATCAATTCAATTACGTTTTCCTCTCAAGAAACCGGCAAGTTCCTCCCAAGCCTCGAATCCTCAAAATCGATCCGAATACTCTCGAGCAATCCATCACCATACGATATTCAACCCTCTCTGGAACGACTGAAGCCATTGAAGCAGTCGGAATCGCAGCAAAAGTCGTCGGAAGAAATCTTGCCGTCGCCGGAACCTCCATTTACCGTCCTATTTCGATTCTCGGTTATTCAGGGTAATTGAAGCCATTTATTTCATTTAATAAGTCTCTATATCGAAAGCCCCTTATCAATTTGGGCTTGCAATATATAAATCATCCCGAATCAGAACTATTATTTTAATAAAAATGATTTAATCGATTCCACTCTTAAACACGATTTACATACGATTAATTTATATAAATAGACTCGTAACAACTCCGTAATCAAAAGCCCTATCAATTCCAACGCTATAAATACAAGATTTGTTCAATTCGTGTCTGATTTGGAAGAGACACGGTCGCGCTAATCATGTAGCGCGGCCGTGCCTCATGTAGCGCGGTCGTGCCGACTAGCAGCGCGGTCGTGTCCTCCTGTCCAGACCTAGTCATGCCCTTTGGGCTAGCCTCTGTTGTGTCTAAAAATCATAGACACGACCGTGCCGAGCCAAGGCATGGTCGTGCCAGTTGACTTGTCTAGTTTGTGCCCTTTGTTGATCAACCCGTTCGCGCCCCGACTAGCGCGGTCGCGCCCGTGGCTTGAGCACGATCGTGCCCTTTAATATTTAATAATTTTATATTTTTCAATCAATAAATGTTTCAAATTTTATAAAAATATGTTTTCTGTAGTTGAAAAGATTTAAAGTTTAATCTGGAGATAAATATTATTTATTTAAAAGTTTATTTAAAAATTTATAAAAAAATTAAATTTATATTTATCTTACACTTAAATGATATTTTAAATGATTAAGTTACAAAGTTTATAAATAAATAAGATAATAATTATTTATTTAATATTTAAACAAAAATCATTTATTTATTTATACTTAATTACAATCAATATTTACATTATTTCATAAACTATAATCATTTATTTATTTATTAATTTACATTTAACACATGCATTATTTTCATAATCAACAATTTTATAAAAATTATATTTTATTATTTAAATTCCAAACTTTAATCAAATGTTCCAAAAATGTTTACTACAACTTTATATGTTTCATTTAACACTTTTTACACACAAATTCAACCTTCAATGTTAGACTTAAACTTTGTACACCGATTTGATTCAATATACATTGTTATCTAGGTTAACTCGTGCGAAACAAGGATTCTTATTTTATCTATACTCTTTGTTAGCTACATCTCCATACCAAGTGAGTATTCACAACCCCTTTTTACTCTTTTACACTTTTGGGGTGGAACATGAACTTTATACACATTACACATTTACACAAACAACACAAGTGCAAAATCCTATTTACATACATGTGTGCAAAATTTGAGCTTTGTGCCCGAGTGCTAGTTATGCTAATCTTTGTGAAAACTTATGTGCAATCATTAACTATACAAGCCGACGGTTTTCAATGATAGATCTGTTGAGTCTGACAAACCCACCCAAGTGGAGGTGATTGATACCGACAACACAATTTGCATACTAGTTACAAAGGTTTGGTTGTACTTGATTACACAATAGCTGCTCCCCATAAATGCCTTATTTTATCATGTCTTGTAAAGGATTTGTTTTCAACTATATGCTATCTATATACAACTGTGTTATACTCACCAACTTTTTAGTTGACTTTATTTTATTCATGTTTCAGGCCCTAATATGTGAGAATGATTCAAGACGTGCTCAATATAGGATTTGGAGTTAGCAATTTAAATCAAGAATTCTATAAGTTGTTTTATGTTTCTTTGTTTGAATTTGGTTGTACTTGGATTATTTGTAATGGAAATTTGACTTTAATATATTTCAATTTAGTCAACCATGTGCTATGAACAGTCTACATGTCCCGCCCCGATGATTCCGCCATCGGTAGGGGTGTGACACTTGCGCAAAGGTCAAAGTGGAATACCAAAAGCCTTCTTGCTTACTTCAACAGCCAGAGTTGCCAATGTGGAATGGGAGCAAATCTCTATGGACTTTATAACCAAATTACCCCAAACTCCTAGCAGATGCGACACCATCCGGATGATCGTCGATCATCTGACTAAATCCGCTCACTTCTTAGCTACCAAAGCGACTGACAAAATGGAAAAGCTTACTCGTGTTTACTTGAAGGAAGTAGTCTCTCAGCACGGAGTGCCAATATCTATCATTTTGGGTCGTGACGCTCGATTCACATCATGTTTCTGGCAATCGCTGCAAAAAGCTTTAGGCACGCGTCTAGATATGAGCACGGCGTACCATCCTCAAACAGATGGCCAAACAGAACGTACCATTCAAACCTTAAAGGACATACTACGAGTTTGTGTGATTGGTTTTGGTAACACTTGGGAAACTCACTTGCCTCTAATGGAGTTCTCCTACAATAACATTTATCACACAAGTATCAAGGCAGCACCATTCGAGGTATTGTACGGACGTAAATGCCGATCTTCTATCTGTTGGGCTGAATTTGGGGACAACCAACTTACAGGTCTTGAACTTGTATTCGAAACCTTTGAAAAGATCGTTCAAATTAGAAATCGTATGGCGGCATCTCGTGATCGTCAAAAGAGATATGCCGATAAACGTCGCAAACGTTAGAATTTCTAGTAGGCGACATGGTACTGTTAAAAGTCTCACCTTGGAAAGGTGTGATTCGCTTCGGGAAACGAGGCAAACTGAATCCTCGTTATGTTGGACCATTCAAGATAGTGAAGAGAATAGGCCCAGTAGCGTACCAACTGGACCTACCTGAAGGACTTAGTGGTGTACACGACGTCTTTCATGTCTCGAACTTGAAGATATGTCTAGCAGACGAGACACTAGCGGTTCCTCTCGAAGAACTATACATCGATGAACAATTGCGTTTCGTCGAACAACCGGTAGAAATCATGGATAGGGAAGTCAAAACGCTCAAACGCAGCAAAATCCCTATTGTCGAAGTTCGTTGGAACTCGAAACGCGGACCGGAATTCACATGGGAGCGCGAGTACCAGATGATGCGCAAGTATCCTCATCTGTTCAAGCACTCTACGTCAAAAACTTAAGATACTATTCTAATTTTCGGGACGAAAATTCTTTCAACTAGGGGATAATGTGACACCGAGAAATTTTATTTATTTATTTTAATTTTCGGGACGAAAATTCTATCAACTAGTGGATGATGTGACATCCGGCTAATTAGGGTTAACTCTGTTAACCAATTTCAGTTAAATCTTAACTTATTTAACAAATCTCAAACTCCAAGGACTAATCTTGCCTACATTCAAACTCACATGCAAGAAATTGGAAGGACCTATCTTGTAATTAGCCTATAGTTAATACCTGTTGACTTTTGAAAGTCAAACAAACCTATTCTTAACCTAATCTAAACCGTAGGGACTAATTCTGCCAAATTCCTAAACTCTGGTCCACATAAAACACAAGGACTAAAACTGTAATTACGCTAAACCCAGTCTGTTTGACTTCTGAAAGTCAAAATAGAACAACTTCCCTCAAAACCGTTTAGGATGACTTGTGAAAGTCAAACCTCCACATTGTGATCCAAATTCAAACTCGTAACCCCAAATTCATTCGAATTCACAACTTTAGTAAATGGCATTGATGTCGATCATGTCTAAACCGTTTCCAAGCATTATTAGTCGACAATGATTAGGAATTAATCCTATTAAATCCGTAACCGTCGGTGCCATCATCGACCATTATCAAATTGGTTTGATCTTTCTGTTATTCTCACAAATCGGTCACCTACACACCTCATTCGAACTCCACTGAAACAATTGCACAGATCACGTTCGCCGGAGACGCAACAGGAATTGTCGGGAATCAACCCACACCAGTCGGAAACGAGCTTTGGTCGTGAACCTGTAATTCGACATTCATTCCGGTAATCAAACACATCTTTAGTTTCGTTGCAGTATCTAGATCATAAGCCCTATCACAATTTTGGCTTATAACAACGAATTGAACTCGAACTGATATCTAGGGTTCATATGATTACGGGTGTAATCAAACCCCACCCTAGACCCGATTTCAATTCAATTAAATTGCATGAACAGATTTTCCATCATCAACTCTTTGAAAGCCCTATGAATCCAAACACTTGTATTATCAGAATTATGCAATTTGATTTTGAGTTCATGAACTAGGGTTTCTAAATTTCAATCGAGCAATTAACCAATCTAAACTTGTTGTTTTTCCAATTAAATCCACTCACGGGTTCGCCCATCACTGATTAACAAAACCCCTATACTTCTGATTCAAATATAAATCGAAATCGTCGGATCTGGGATGGCCTTGGGGTTCGATTCGCGTGGGAGGAGAACTCACTAGAGTTCTGTGTTAAAAGAATTCGGGACCGGGTTTAGTTGCGAAACCCTAGCGGGAGGGACTGGTTAAGGTGTTGGTGTGTGGGGGGAGGAAACCCGGGTTCGAGTCCTCCAACCCCCTTTTCTTTTTAAACAAATTTTTAAAGATTATTTTAATATAAAACCCACCCTCATATTATTATATTTATATATACATGTGTTTTAACCCCGTAAACCACCCATAGACTTGTGTTTGATTTTATAACACATATTTGATATTATTTTCCACTTTTAAAAATAATATATTTATATTATTTCAAATCACCACTTCAAATAAAAATAATATATTTATATTATTTTAACCCCGTGACCACCATTAAAAATAATATGTTTTATATATTATTCTTACCACTTTTATAAACGTTGTGTAATGTTTCAAACTTTTAAATAATATAATTATTTACCCTCGGTTTTATTCTCGTTTAAAAAAATATATTTATTATTTTTCCACACAAATGATTATTTTGTTAATCATACGAACTTAAAAATAATATATATAGTTATATTATTTTCCTAACCATTTTAAATGGCACAAACGTACGTATATAATTATTTATTATTACTCGTTATTAGAAACGTTCGACACGAAACGTATTTATCTTAATAATTAATTAATTAAGAAATCCTTATTACCGTGGACACGTTCGTCTATTCTTTGTTCCTAAGTGTATTTTAGGACGTTCAAACTTTCGTGTCGTCGTCACAAAATCCCATATGTCCCTAACTTATGTGTTTATAATTCTAGGGCATACGTAAGCCGTGCAGGCTAACACTTGTGCACCTAATCTCTTTCTTGTGTGATTCAAACTACTACTCAACTCAGGTGAGTTTCACGGCCCCTTTTTACTCGTTTTCCTGTTAGGGGAGAAACATGTTCACAAACCATCATACTTTTACTTGATTTCCCGTGGGGGAGAAACAGGTACGCAGAAAAACATTATTTTACATGTTTTTCCCGTTGGGGGAGAAAACATGCCGCAAACTCTTTTGATTTTTGTAATTCATATATGTTATCACTTGTTATGACTATGCGTAAACTCTATCATGAAAGTCCTCACATCGAACCGTTTAAATATGAATATAGCGAGGTATGTTGAGTAGTACTACTGGGTTTGACAAACCCCACCCGCGTTAGTCACGCTAACTCGTTTGGAGGTCGAACGGATGTAATATTGACCTAAACATGCACCATGGTTGACAGGCCTGGTGGGAGGCATTCAAACATAAACAGTTAGTTTACGGTTGCGACCGCATTAGTATATATGAACATGGGTTAGCTACCTGTTGATATATATATATATATATTGAATGTACATTAATCTGTTAAACGCTATTACAAGCTGAAACCTTTGAACTCACCAACCTTGTGTTGACACTTTTCGTACATGTTTTCTCAGGTCGCTAAGGCACAGGTTGCACAACTAGGACATGCATGGAGTCCTACTATCATTTCACTCATATGCAAACCGTTAAAACAATTCACTTACTTTTATTAAATTAAACTTTGGCGCGTTGTTTTGCTCATTTACTTACTTGTTTAAACGCTTCCGCATTAACTCTGCACTTTTATGTTATGACATTTTAAGTCACATATAGTGTCGTTTGAAGTAACTAATGACTGAGATACCGGTGTGTCACGTCCCTAACTGTAAAACTCCGTTAGTGGAATTTGGGGGTGTGACACACATTGTGTAATACACATTGTGTATTATACATATCATTGTGTTTTATACACAAAAATGTACAATCATGACATTACACAATGAATAATACTAGTACATATTTCTCTATAATACAAAATGTAGATATAAAACTACACACAATGTATCATTACATATAAACAACCTATTTTGTAATATAAACATTATGATCATGAGAATTAACAATATAAGATTCTTATAGCCATAAACATCCATACCAACCATTGTCATTAGAAATAAGAAAATAAGAGTATTGTTTCTACAATAATGTCAACCAAACCACCATGATCATCAGAAATTGTTTTAAAGAACTAACACCAAACACATTCATAGCAATATTGTCAACATAATGTTAAAGAAAAATGTCTAATCCAATTCTCTCTTCAACCTTTCTTCAATTCTCTTTTTTGAAGTTTCTTCCAAGATTTTTCTTGATGGATATGATATTTGCAAATATTTCTTCATATCTTTAACAATGTAATGTTTTAATTCATTTATCTCATGCAACAGAATTTTTACGCAATACTTTCGACGCAAATCTTCTATTTGTTTCTCCTACACATTCTCTGATTCCACTCCAAACACTACCAAGCTTTTTCTTCTTCTCCCATATATGTTTCCATATGCCTCATCATAAAAATACCACAGTCTTTACTGTTTACAGTTGTTCTCCATGGCATCTCAAATCTTTTAACCACAGTGTCATCCATTTCATCAGTTTTAGGATGTGCAAAGTCTGTAATATATGATACAAAAGCTTCTTTCTGCAATAAAAATTTAATCCCAATGTGTAAGTCAATATATGATATTGTGTAATAGACTAACATTATAAATGTTCAATGAACTTACAAATTTTTCAGGTATGCCTTTGAATTTTGCATTATATTCACCCAAGGCATTGTTGTCAATTATAATTGTCTCTGGTTTTTTGAAGTTGAAACACATGAGATAAAAGTGTTGGGATAGAATCATTCGGAAAAAAAAATACCAAATCAAACTCTTTGATGTTATCTAATTTCTCCTTCTTTAAAAATTCGGTCATATTTTTTTTAAACTCATTGTTTCTCTCCTCAGCACCTTTGTTGAATGTGTCTCTGTGCTGTAATTCAGATAATATTTTCATAATAACATAATTATAAAACTACACACTTGAATGTGTGTAATACACAATGTTTATAATACACAATGATGATATACACATTATGTATAATACACACTGTGTAATATTCCATTGTGTATTATACACAATGTGTAATATATAAATTCTGTATAATACACAAAATGTATAATACACATTGATAATATAAAATGTATAATACACATTGATAATACACAATGTGTATTACACAAAATGTTTAATACACATTGATAATACACTATGATCAGAATCATCATTGTGTATTATACACATTGTGTGTAGTATAATACACAATGATGATTCTGATCATAGTGTTTTATACACAATGTCTGTAATACACATTGGATTCTTATCATAGTGTATTACACAATTATGCTAATACACAATTATGCTAATACTCAATGATGCTTTTAAACAATTATGCTACTACACAATGTATACAACATCATAGTGATGTTATATTCATCATTTTGTGTAATACACAATGTGTGTAATACAGTTTATATATATATATATATATATATTGTTAACTTACAATCATAGGAGCTGTATAAAACAGCCTGAAAACAGAACTATCTCTGTTCCTCTTCAACTCTTCATTATTTAATAGATGAGCCCATGTATTAATGACATCGACATGTACTTCTATCCCAGGTGACAAAGTTTCTAGTTATATTCTGGGTGTTGTTATAACATCAATAATTTCAAACAATGAATCCCTGCAAAAAAAATTGTTAATAGTTACTAAATATTTTTTTTTTCATATATTTTAAATAGTTAAAAAAAATTGTTTTACCAAACATATCCATTCCCAGAAAATAAATATGATGAAATGTTTTTTTCAACAATTGTCAGTTTTTCTTCCATCTCAACTCTTCTTTGCTTGTAATGTGAACATAATGCATCTGATAAGATTATTTTCCTTTTTGTCCTTTCTTGTTTCTTCTCTTCAACCTCTGCTGGTGTCTTCTCTTCACTCATCTTATCTCCTTCAGCCTCCATGGTGTCTTCATTGATTTCATCTTCTTTTGTTTCTTCTCCAACAATTTTTTCTACAACCATCTCTTTTCCAACATTTTTTTCTACAACCAACTCTTCTCCTATCTTTTCTGTTCCTCCAACAGGTTTTTCTCCATCCATCTCTTCTACAATCTCTTTTTCAACATTCTCGGTGTTTCCAATTTCTATTTCAGGATTTCCTTCATTGCTATCTTGTGATAACAAACGAAAGCTTGGTGGATCATTCTTGTTGACTGATTCTGACTTTTTCTTTTGATTTTCGACTTCTTCAATCCTTTTTGTGGCTTGTTTTTCCAAATCAATTATTGTGTCTTGACTGACTATAAGAGGTGTGTCTAATAAAACAATGTCTTTGCTCTGAATTGTTGGGGTTTCTTTTAAAAATTCCTCAACTGGGATCTATTTTTTCAGTAACAATTCATATTCTCTCTGTTTTTCTATCACTATATTACTTGATGGATAATCTTTTCTTTCTTTCTCAAACAACATCTTCAATTTTTCTGCATGCTCTTTAACTTTTTTCAATTCCTTTTCTATTCTCTCCATTATAACCTGTTATATTATAGTAATTGTTTATTATTATACAAATTCACAATATGCAAATATATAAAACTAGTACATAATTGTCTATAATACACAATGTAGATTTAATATTACATAATGTGTGTAATACACAATGATGTTATATACATTGTTTATAATACACATTGGATTCTGTTCATAGTGTATTACACAATCATGATAGACAATGATGTTGTTACATAATGTATATAACATCATAGTGTGTAATACACAATGTGTGTTATACACAATGATACTATTACACAATAATGTGTGTAATACACAATGATGTGTGTAATATATACACTGTTTATAATGCACATAGGATTCTGATCATAGTGTATTACACACTATGATGATACACATTGGATTCTGATTATAGTGTATTACACATTATGATGATACACAATCATGATAGACAATGATACTATTACACATTGATTGTGTAATACACATCATTGATTGTGTAATACACAATGTGTATAATACACATTTTGTAATATTACATAATGTGTATATAATACACATCATTGTCTATCAATCTGATAGACAATGATACTATTACACATTGATTGTGTAATACACATTGATTGTGTAATACACATGTCTCAACATTATATAATACACATCATTGTGTAATACACAATGTATTATTACATATAAATAACACATTGTGTCATTTGAATTTTGTATAATATAAATTCAGAATATGCAAATATATTTCATACCTCTTCAGACTCCAGAAAATCTTTTTGTTTTTTGATTTTTACTTTCAATGTCACTCTTGATTCTTTTTTTCTCTTCTTCCTTTTCTACCTTTTTCTTCGATTTTTCATTCTTTATCATTTATGGCTTTTCTCGTTCTTCTTTTTTCATTTCTTCCTTTGCTTCTTTTTTAATTGATTTTTCAAGTAGATTTTCATATTCAATCAATTTCAGGTGATCAATCTTCTCAAGCTTGAGTTTTTCTATCTTCTGTTCTCTTTTCTCTTCCTCATAGATATAACAAATCTGTATTAAACATGAAATAAACAATAGTAAGAAACCCATTGTGTCATTTGACCTTTGTATTATAGAAATTCAGAATATGTAAAAAAAATATAATACACAATGTTATTATACAATCATGATACACAAAGATATAATAATACACAATGTACTATTATCATTGTATATTAAAAAATGTGTATAACACACATTATGTATAATGCATAATGGAATATTACACAATGTGTATTATACATAATGATTATTGTGTGATATACACAATGTGTATAATACACAATCATTATGTATTACACATTGTGTATTACACAATCATTGTGTATTTACACAATCATCGTGTATTACACATTGATTGTGTATTACACAATCATTGTGTATGATATACACAATGTTTATAATACACAATCATGATGTTATATACATTGTGTATTACACAATCATTGTGTATTTACACAGTCATTGTGTATTTACACAGTGTAATACACAATGATTGTGTATTACACAATTATTATGTATTACACATATCATTGTGTATTACACAATCATTATGTAATCATTGTGTATTACACAATCATTATGTAATCATTGTGTATTACACAATCATTGTGTATTACGCATTGATTGTGTATTACACAATAATGTACATTTGTTTTTATGAATTATCTATCATGTATTTACCACAAGTAACATGATTGGTCCAGTAAAAATTTCTCCTTCTCTTCCTCCCCATCCTTCTCTTGTTCTTCTGAGACATTCCAGAACATATTCACACCAGTCCAACTTTTTAAAATCTGTGTTTGTTTTGAGCGATGTCAGAAATCGCAAGTTGACTGTGTTGCTCTTCATTGCTTCACCAATTATAGACATTATTACAACCATGAAATTGAGCTTGAACTGTGACGTTTCGGATTTTTCGTTCTCACGCTTGTATTATATTTATTATGAAATCATTTTCTATTAAATGAAGTGCGAGTGTTTTTATTTAATTTTGTACAAATATATATATATATATATATTATTTTATGGATGTAAAATAATTAAAAATTTTATAAGTTTTAAACTTATATAAAATTTTATATAAAAATCTAGATTTAAAAGTTGCATAACCTATTTAAATAATACAAATAATCATTTTATAAAAGTTATTTATAATAATAATAAAATAAATTTATAAAATATAAATAGATCTAAAAGAAAATAAGTTTATTTAATAAAAGTTTAGGGGTCGTTTTGTATTTAATCAAACTTCAAGGTTTAAAGCAGAATTCAGTTAAGGGACTAAAGGTGTACAAATCAAACTACAAGGACTCATCCGTAACTATCTCAGGGTCTATTTTAAATAAGAAACAAACTACAAGGACTAAATCTGCCAATATCCAATTCGTAAATCCGGTCACCCCCATCAATAGTCCGGCGGTCCAAGACTTTCTCCGGCGAACACCCCGACAGGGCTGTTTCCCTACACCTCAACGCCCGACAAAAGCACCTCTGGCTTCGTCTCCCCCACGCGAACCAGAATCCTCGACCAATTTGTTCCCCCAACATAAGGATCATCCGATCCTGTTGGTGGCCGAGATACCACGTCCGAATTCGTGACCGACAGGCCACTTCCACACCTGCTAAAGGGCTCGACAGTTTCGTCTCGTCCAGACGAGTGTCGGGGCATGCTCAATTGCTTGTCTTATTATCAGTATCAAGCCCGGCTATAAATAGCCATAACCGAACCTGTGCGAGCTCGTCATCTCCTCTGCACCCACTCTCACTCCAAATTGAAACTACCATTGCATTCGTCGCCTCTGAGGGAAGCTACATCCAAAGTTTCGAAGTCTAATTCCATCCAGAAGCTGATTCCCACTCTTGACTTTTTCGGACTTCAAACCTTTACCGACCGGACACTTCGCGACCAAGTTCGAACCTCATTTCGATTCCATTAGCTTCTGTTATCATCAGGTAAACAATCCCAATCAAAAACTCGACCATCGCACGAGAATTACCGGGCAAACCCAGTGTCCTCGGACACGGTTTGCCGGTCACCGAGGACCAGCGACCAACTCCTCCCTTGTGTACTTAAGTTATTCGATACACACATAACCAGCGATGGGCAGTAGCCCGGCTGGTTATGCGTGTGTGTGTTTGATCCGGAGGTCGCGGGTTCGAAACCGGTTGGCCTTCGGCCCAATTTTTTTATTACTGTTTTCATTTTATTTAATTTATTTAATTACTTTAACTTATTTTAACATTCTTCTCATACAATAAAAACTAAAACGAGTCGGTTAACTCGTTCGTTTACTTTGAAACCGATTAAACGATCTTTAATCCATAAACTATCCTATTTTTATAAAACTTGTAATATCTAAATACATTTTCTTATATATAAAATATCCCATACTTTTATAAATCTTGTAATATTTTTATAAAATTATTTAATTACATTTAATATATAAAATGTCCTATATTTTTATAAATCTTGTAACATTTTTATAAACTTATTAAAATACATTTAATATATAAAATGTCCTATATTTTTATAAATCATGTAACATTTTTATAAACTTATTAAAATACATTTAATATATAAAATGCCTCATTTTTATATGAACCTAGCAATATTTTCAATAAACTTGTTTAAATAAATAAAGACTTTTCTTTTATTTGTTATTATTATATAAATACATTAAATATAATAATACTTGTTTAAAACAATATATATATATATATATCCTTATAAGTTAAAGTTTTACAAAAAAACCATTATCATTCTATTTCCATACTTTATACAAATAAATATTAAAGAAAATTTTATTAAAATCTATATACATTTAAATACAAATACACACCTATGCGCATACAATAATACCCGTTTGTCTACATAGGGTATCAACGTGCTTAGGCTTCCACATACTTATCACCTACACGCGTGGAAAAATACCCGCTTGCAAGGTGAGTTACATAGCCCCTATTTTACATCTTTACATACTTTGGGGTGAAACATTATTTCATGCTACTCAATCAAATTGTTTATACGTGTTATACATGAGACTATATGCGTATTCTTTGGATGTACATACATTTAAACACAAGACAACCAACTGTAATATTGATAGATCTATTGTGCCTGACCAGCCCACCCGGGTAGGGTGTTTATTACTGCATACTCGGATATAACCGCGTGTTATATTCAATCATACCGGATATAGTGGGTAACTATATTCAAGCATACCGGACTTAGCTGTTGTGCTCTGTTCAAGCATGTCAAACTCGGTTTGGATTGTGATTAAATAAATGATACATCATACATGCTATGTTTAACAATATAAACAAAGAGTCGCAAAACGATTTACAACTACTATTTACAGGAAATACTAAACCTATGTACTCACCAACTTTTTAGTTGACACTTGATTTAAATAATGTTTCAGGTTTGGATATGTGACTACTTGCCGAAGATTCTCCACTTAAGAACTATGGACCTAGTTAAATAAATCAATGTTTTGAACTAGACTAGGTTATTTGGAATGTATTGTAATTGGATCTTGTTGTCTTTAACTTAATTAATGAATTATGCAACTATTAGCTATCATGTGCTTTTGAACAATCATCACATTGTCCGCCTCGATGATTCCGCCATCGGTCGGGGTGTGACATGAACATTCTCCCTGAGTCATCTGTTTTCTTCAAATACTCAACCAAGTCACTAACCGAAATTTTATTTTGCTTCTTTTGCATCTCATCATCAAACTGACTTCTCCATTCTTTGACCACTGGATCATATGTTTTTGGTTTACTCATTTGAGTGACTTGTGTTTCACCATTTGGTATTCCAAATATTTCATTGATCAAAGAAGTTGTTAATTTGTACTCATTAGCTCTATCATTCAAAATGTCTGTTGATCGATCATAATTTTGTAGCAGCCAATATCCCAAAGAAGTTGGTATCGTATGCAACTTTAGTAACAAGGTTTTTTCAAAACCGATTTCTTCAACAACCTTTCTCTGAGATTTTGTTAAGTTATGAAGGAGATTGATGAGGTTTCCTGGTGCACATCTCAACAGTAGCTTCTTGCCAGTAAAAGGATTATGCTTTTGCATTGTTTCTGATGTTGAAGTCTTCCTTTTCTTGCAATATGTTATTTTTCCTTCGCCTTGACCTTGACCTTGTTCTGGTCTTTTATTTTCTTTCCAGAATCCACCTTTAGCTGAAGTCCTTCTTCCACCTTCTCTTTTCCTTTTCCCTTTTTAACTGATTCTAACTTCTTTCCACTCCTCTTACCCTCATCTTCCTTTTCAAAAATTTTTGTGTAACAACCCAAAAATAAAACGACAGTTATAATAATAGAATAAATAAACGAGGCATGTCGGGTCGGGCCGGATGGACCGGCGGGCTGGAAGGGGAGCCTTCCCTATAAATAGCCAAGGTCACCACCCATTTCTCTCATTTGCAACTTCTAGAGAGAGAAACCGTAGAGAGAGAAAGTGTAAGGCCCCAAACCCGGGAGGCCTCACTTGTTGGATTTACTCATTCACAAACAGTTCTTAAACTTGATTATTAAATAACGCAGCGGAAAATTTCATTCAAACATAACCATTACATTGTTTAACAACGGAAGCGTAACATATTCTATTACATAAACATATCATAATCTAATCATAACGGGATGCCAGTCTTCATGATCAACCGGGTAACTCTTCTCGCTTGCCAAGCATCACCGTCCATCATCCATACCAGCCTTAACCTGAATGTGCATACTAAAAAGTCAGCTACGCTGGTGAGTTCTAGTTTTAACATAAAACCTTAACTTCAAATAATTTGCCAAAAACATAACTTCATACTTCATTTAATAAAAAGCGTACGTAAAATAATGCAATAACAAAACATAACACTTCATAAACATAAGTCAACGAACATATCGAATCTGCGCCTTCTCGTAACCGTCAAATCCAAACGTCACATACTGGCTGAATAATCTAAAGATCACCACCACTAGGCCCATCAATCACCATACTGTCCTTCGGGTGAAGAACTCCTAGGGCCCGATACTTAGGTTATTCAACACTACTTCAAGCACGGCATCACAAGGATGACACGTACCAAACTTCAAGCACTGCGCCCCGTAAGGCGCAAGTACCAAACTTCAAGCACGACTACCCCGTAAGGTAAATCGTACCAAACTTCAAGGATCAAGATAATCCCCTTGGTGACCGTCATCACCCCAGTTGTACAACAGTTGGCCAGCCACAGAGGCCCCTAAAAGGTAAAGGCCCATAACATACTTCCCATCCCTTAACCTTCATTCCCTAAGGAATATTGGCAGATTCGTTCGTTTGTGACTTTCGTAAACCTTCGCTTCTTTTACTTCAAAACTACAGTTAAAGCATTCGTACGTTTTATTAAAAACATTCATTCATTCATAAACACTTCTTAAACTTCATAAACTTCATAAACTTCTTTTGGCAAAATATTTCATAAACACTTCTTTCATAACCCTTCCTTCCAAAACTTCGTTCATAAACATCATTTTATAAAACGTCACATACAACATTCATAAACATCGTTTTATAAAATAGTCACATCGTTACGTATGCACACCAGCCCAAAAACATTATTAAAACATTTAAAAGAGGGCTTCTAGAACTCACCTTATAAGCTAGTCTCGGTTGTCCTAAACGAAGGTCCAACAACGTCACTTCCGATCTGAATTGATTAGTTAAATACACATCAGACCAATCCCGACTCTAACCGTTTAACCATTCTAACATACTGATTTCACTGAACCAGTTCTGATGTCTGCGCACTTAGCAAGTGCGCAGACCCTGCTGCCTGCGCACTTAGCAAGTGCGCAGGTCCCTCCTCCTGCGCACTTAGGTCCCTCCTCCTGCGCACTTAGCAAGTGCGCAGGACCTGCTCCGTGCGCACTTAGCAAGTGCGCACGACCTGTTCTTCGCGAAAAACCCTAACTTTCGCATTCGGGTCTGATCATGTCAAGATCCCGAACTGTTGCATTCAAAACGTTCGTTTTCTATTAAGGAACTCAAATCCATGATTATCTTTCAGTTTCATCCGTTCAAACCTTACCTTTTCACCCAAAACCCGAAAAACCCAAAAACGAACTAAAACTCATATTTAGGTCGGATTGTTACCTGAATCGAGTTTCTGATCCAGAGGTTCTTCTCACGAGTTATGGAGTAACACTTTGCTGAAGTCTCGGGTCTATCCGCCAACTTTCTCTCTCTAAAAGTTGCAAATGAGAGAAAAAGGGTGGCATAGGCTATTTATAGCCAGCTGACCCATCCGACCCGACCCGTCATGCCTCGTTCGTTTATTCCGTTATTATAACTATCGTTTTATTTTTTTTGGGATGTTACAAGTCTACCCCCCTTACAATAGGTTTCGTCCTTGAAACCTATCGTAAGTCAAATAGATGAGGGTACGACTCCCTCATTTCCTTCTCCGTTTCCCAAGAGGCTTCCGATCCCTTTCGATGCTTCCATTGGACTTTAACCAATTGGATAACTTTATTACGTAAACGTTTCTCCTTCTGATCAAGGATGGCCACGGGTTCTTCGATGTAATTAAGGCTGTTGTCAACCTCGATGTCAGTAAGTGGTACGTGAGTCGATTCATCCGCCAAACACTTTCGCAAGTGTGATACATGGAAAGTAGGATGAATCTCACTTAACTCATCAGGCAACTCCAACCGATAAGCGACTTTCCCAACCCGTGCCATTATCTTGAATGGTCCGACAAACCTCGGACTTAACTTTCCTCTTTTTCTGAATCGTATGATTCCCTTCCATGGTGACACTTTCAGCATTACTCTGTCACTAATATCAAACTCAATAGGCCTTCGTCTTTTATCCACATAGGATTTCTGACGATCTTGTGCGGCCTTCATTCGCGCCTTGATCTGATCAAACCTTTCCGACGTCTCTCTTACGACTTCGAGACTTCCTAATTCCTTCTGTCCAATCTCACCCCAACAAACCGGGGTCCTACATCTTCTCCCATACAACATTTCGTAAGGCGGCATGCCTATCGTCGTGTGATGACTATTGTTGTAGGAGAATTCAGCTAACGGCAGATGGCTATCCCAACTGCCACCAAAATCGATAATACAAGCACGAAGCATATCCTCCAAGGTCTGAATGGTCCTTTCGGACTGACCATCCGTTTATGGGTGGTATGCCGTGCTGATATTAAGCCTCGTGCCCATCGCCTCGTGAAATCTCTTCCAGAACCTCGATGTGAATCGTGTGTCCCGGTCAGATACAATCGTCAAAGGCATCCCATGTCGTGCTACTACTTCGTTAATAAATAATTCTGCTAACCTTTCCGACGAGAACGTCTCGCGAATAGGTAGGAAATGAGCACTCTTCGTTAATCGGTCCACAATTACCCAAATGGTGTCATGACCTTTAGCTGTGCGGGGTAGCTTGGTTATGAATTCCATGGTAATGTGTTCCCACTTCCATTCTGGTATATCAAGTGGTTGAATCTTTCCATACGGTTTCTGGTGCTCGGCCTTTACTTGTGAGCAAGTCAAGCACTTGCTTACATACTTTGTCACTTCATGTTTCATTCCGGGCCACCAGTATTCCTTCCTCAGATCTTGGTACATCTTATTGGTACCGGGATGGATAGAGTACCGAGACTTATGAGCCTCATCCAAGATTTTGGTTCTAAGCTCGCCACCCATAGGTATCCATACTCGTCCAAAACGTGTCCTAACACCAAGAGTGTTATATTCCAACTTGTCCTGTTGGCCAACCATCCTTTCCTTCTTAATGTTTTCTTCTTTAAGTGCTTCATCTTGAGCTCTTTCAATTTCCCTCATCACATCTGATGTTACCACCAACTGGCAAGCTTTCACTCTAATAGGAGTAGGCACATCCTTTCGGCTTAGAGCGTCAGCCACCACGTTTGCCTTCCCAGGATGGTACATTATTTCACAGTCATACTCTTTCAACAGTTCCAACCATCGCCTCTGCCTCATATTAAGTTCCTTCTGTTCGAAGAAGTATTTCAAACTTTTGTGGTCGGAGTAAATAGTAAACTTCACCCCGTAAAGGTAGTGCCTCCATATTTTCAATGCGAATACGACAGCAACAAGTTCCAAATCGTGAGTCGGATAATTAGCTTCGTGAATCTTCAACTGCCGTGACGCATACGCGATCACTCTTCCGCGTTGCATCAACACGCATCCCAATCCTTGACCTGAAGCATCAGAGTATACCACTAGGTCTTCATTGCCCTCGGGAAGGGCCAAGACTGGAGCTTGAGTTAGCTTTTCCTTCAATTCCTTAAACGCCTCATCTTGGGTTGAACCCCATTCATACTTAACCTCTTTCCGAGTCAACTTTGTCAATGACGAAGCTATTTTCGAGAAATCCTGGATGAATCTCCGATAGTAGCCCGCCAATCCCATGAAACTACGGATTTCAGTTGGCGTCTTAGGAACATTCCATTCCCTTACCGTTACTATCTTTGCTGGGTCAACCATAATGCCGTTCGGGTTAATGGCGTGACCTAGGAATTGGACTTCCCTAAGCCAGAACGCGCATTTGGAGAACTTAGCATACAACTTTTCCTTCTTCAAAGCTTCCAATACTTCCTTTAAGTGACACGCGTGATCACCCTCATTCTTGGAGTAGATGAGGATATCATAGATGAACACGATTACCGATCGGTCCAGCATCGGTCAACAAACCCTATTCATTAAATCCATGAACGCTGCGGGGGCGTTCGTCAATCCAAAAGACATCACGCGGAACTCGAAATGTCCATAACGCGTGCGAAATGCGGTTTTCGGTATGTCTTCTTCCCTCACCTTCAACTGATGGTACCCGGACCGAAGGTCGATTTTCGAGAACCAACTTGCGCCTTGCAATTGGTCAAACAGGTCATCGATCCTTGGTAAAGGGTACTTGTTCTTCACCGTTCGTTTGTTCAACTCGCGATAATCGATACACATTCTCATCGAACCGTCTTTCTTCTTCACAAACAACACCGGAGCACCCCATGGCGAGATGCTCGGTTGTATAAATCCTTTCTCAAGTAACTCGTCTAGTTGTGCCATTAAATCTTTCATTTCCACTGGTGCTAGTCGATATGGAGCCTTAGCTACGGGCTGGGCATCTGGTACCAAGTCAATTCGGAACTCAATTTCTCTATCGGGTGGTATCCCAGGCAAATCCTCTGGAAACACCTCCGGGTACTCGCGTACTACGGGTACATCGTCTAGTTCCTTCACTTCCTTACACTTGTCAATTACATACACCAGATAAGCCTCGCATCCGCGCCCCAAGTAATTTGTTGCCTTAATCATTGAGATGACGTTTGGCATCAAGGCGTCACGATCTCCAAAAACCTTGACTTTGCTACCATCCGGAGCCTTGAGTTGGATTATCTTTCGTTTACATATGATTTGTGCTTCATTGGCAGTTAACCAATCCATACCCAACACAACATCAAACCCTCCCAAAACCATAACAAACAATCTGACAGGGAATCTATGACCTTCTATCTTTATCGTGGAGTTGTCAACTACATCGATCACTCTCGCGGTTCTACCCTCAGCGGTTTCTACGCTAAAGGCCCTTTCTAGCTTACTCACATTGTACTTCATTCGTTTACAAAAAGTCGCAGATATAAAACTCTTACTGGCACCCGAATCAAATAACACAGAAACAAAAGTGTTGTCAAGGACGAACGTACCTGACGCCACATCGGGGTCCGCCGTGGCCTGTTCCTGCGTCAGCGCATAGGCGCGAGTCTTTGCTCGGGGTCTCTCTTCTTTCTTCTCCGGGCCTTTCCCATTCCCGCCTTGACCCATTCTGGGCTTGGTGCATTCCCGGCTCATATGACCACCTTCCCCACAGTTGTAGCATTTGAAGCCTTGCGGGCATTCACGGGAATAGTGTCCGGTTTTTCCGCATTTAAAGCATAGATTAGACCCTAACCGACATTCACCCGTATGTCTTACCCCACATCTTCCACAGACTGTCGCCTCGCCTACCCTGGCCTGCTTGTCCCGAGCCCCAAACAACTTCCCACCCGATCGTTTAGCGGGAAAACTCAGCTTCTTCTTGGGCTCTTCAATGGCAACGACGTTCAGCGCCAGATCATCAAATACCACCCCGCTCAGTTCTACTACCGAATCATAAGTAGTAGGGGCGTTTGCCTTAACATAGGTGCGGACCTGGTCCGGCAGTCCTTGTATGTAGCATGCAATCTTTCTTTCCTCAGTCGTGACAAGATGTGGCACCAGACGTGCCAGTTCATTGAATCGGGTTGTGTATTGCCGGTGCGTCATGCTCCCGGCCTTCAAACCCAGAAATTCCCTCTCTACCTTCTCAATCTCGTTCCTTGGGCAGAAATTCTTGATCACCAAAGTTTTCAAGTCGGCCCACATCATCGCATCCACAACCTCGCTCCCTTTTGCTTGACGTACACCTTCCCACCAATGGGATGCTTCCTCTCTTAAGGAGTTAGCAGCAAATTTCACCACTTGATCCGCCCGGCATTCGCTGAGACGAATGGCAGCTTCCATACGGATCACCTAATCAAACGTAGCCACCGCGTCTTTCTTTCCAGTGAGGACCGGTGGGTCACATGCCTTAAAGGACTTATAGTCGCATCCACGGTTAAGCGGTGCGTTAATTGCCATAGTGTTCGGGGTACCAACTGCCGTGTTGGACCCACCCGTCTCGTTAACCTTCTTCATCGCTTCAGCTAACAGACCTGGCAGAGAAGCCTTCATCAACTCGGAGAACTCTCGAGCTATAACTGCCCTCACTTCTGGTTCAAAAGTGAAAGGTTGTTCTTCAACCTGTGTCTGCTCAGCTTCATGCACACTAACCGCCGGTTCAGTGTGAACACTTCCTTCTTCACTATACTCATGGCGCGCGGGGATCCTGCCACGCCCACCATTTCGACCGCCGGTACGACCACCGGTACGGCCACCACGCTTTCCGTTTGCTCTCCTTGCCATTTCGTTCTATAAGACAAGTAATCCAATGTCATCACGCTAGTTAACAAATAAAATTCAATAAGTATTGTAAGATGTTAATATACACTCGCCATCTGTAATTAACCATTACACTACCTTTCGATTTCTATTTGACCACCTTTGTGATTCCATCAGAACACAAGCCCTTACCTAACCCTTTCTAAGGCATACTATATACGTAAATATATATACTACCTTCATACCTGATGCTGTGGCTCGAGTTACCCGTACTGGCATCCGCTTTCGGTCCCATTCAAAGTTTAAGTTCAGACACTGGAAGTGTCCGAATCTCTCAAACTATTGCTCTGATGCCAACTTGTAAGGCCCCAAACCCGGGAGGCCTCACTTGTTGGATTTACTCATTCACAAACAGTTCTTAAACTTGATTATTAAATAACGCAGCGGAAAATTTCATAAACACTTCTTAAACTTCATAAACTTCTTTTGGCAAAATATTTCATAAACACTTCTTTCATAACCCTTCCTTCCAAAACTTCGTTCATAAACATCATTTTATAAAACGTCACATACAACATTCATAAACATCGTTTTATAAAATAGTCACATCGTTACGTATGCACACCAGCCCAAAAACATTATTAAAACATTTAAAAGAGGGCTTCTAGAACTCACCTTATAAGCTAGTCTCGGTTGTCCTAAACGAAGGTCCAACAACGTCACTTCCGATCTGAATTGATTAGTTAAATACACATCAGACCAATCCCGACTCTAACGGC
Source organism: Smallanthus sonchifolius (assembly GCA_023525975.1). Lineage (NCBI taxonomy): Eukaryota > Viridiplantae > Streptophyta > Magnoliopsida > Asterales > Asteraceae > Smallanthus > Smallanthus sonchifolius. The sequence goes on from CM042029.1 coordinate 68,043,564, forward strand.
TTAACCATTCTAACATACTGACTTCACTGAACCAGTTCTGATGTCTACGCACTTAGCAACTGCGCAGACCCTGCTCCGTGCGCACTTAGCAAGTGCGCACGACCTGTTCTTCGCGAAAAACCCTAACTTTCGCATTCGGGTCTGATCATGTCAAGATCTCGAACCTGTTGCATTCAAAACGTTCGTTTTCCATTAAGGAACTCAAATCCATGATTATCTTTCAGTTTCATCCGTTCAAACCTTACCTTTTCACCCAAAACCCGAAAAACACAAAAACGAACTAAAACTCAGATTTAGGTCGGATTGTTACCTGAATCGAGTTTCTGATCCGGAGGTTCTTCTCACGAGTTATGGAGTAACACTTTGCTGAATTCTCGGGTCGATCCGCCAACTTTCTCTCTCTACGGTTTCTCTCTCTAAAAGTTGCAAATGAGAGAAAAAGGGTGGCATAGGCTATTTATAGCCAGCTGACCCATCCGACCCGACCCGTCATGCCTCGTTCATTTATTCCGTTATTATAACTGTCGTTTTATTTTTTTTTGGGATGTTACAGAAAGTTGGCGGATCGACCCGAGATTTGAGAAGTGTGTTGCTCCAGAGCTCATTAGAAGAACCTCTGGATCAGAAACTTGATTCAGGTAACGATTTGGCCTAAATCTGAGTTTTTGTTCGTTTTTGGGTTTTTCGGGTTTTGGATGAAAATACAACGTTTTTACGGTTGAAATTGGAAGGAAAACATATATTTGGGTTCCTTAATGAAAAGCAAACGTTTTGAAGTAAACAAGTTCGGGATCTTGACGTAATCAGACCCGAAGGCAAAAGTTAGGGTTTTTACAAGGAAGCAGTTCGTGCGTACTTATCAAGTACGTATGAAGCTGATCCTGCGTACTTATCAAGTACGCATGAAGAGGGTCATGCGTACTTATCAAGTACGCATGAAGCAGGTACTGCGTATTTATCAAGTACGCATGAAGCAAAGTCTGCGCACTTATTAAGTACGCAAGAACAAGTCCCTACGCACTTGCTAAGTGCGAAGGCATCGGGCTGGTTAAGTAAAGTCAGTATGTTTAGAATGGTTTAACCGTTAGAGTCGGGATTAGGTCTGATGTGTATTTAACTAATCAATTCAGATCGGAAGTGACGTTGTTGGGCCTTTGTTTAGGACAACCGAGACTAGCTTATAAGGTGAGTTCTAGAATCCCTTCTTTAAATGTTTTAATTAAATGTTTTTGGGCTGGTGTGCATACATACAAAATGATGTTTTAAAATAAGGTTTACGAAATGATGTTTACGATATGATGTTTACGAAAGGATGTTTATGAGGTGATGTTTATGAAATGTTTTGCCAAATGAAGTTTACGAAAGAGATGATGTTTGTTTAATAAAACGTACAAATGCTTTAACTAAAATGAGGTAAAGGTTTTATGAAAGTCACGATTGAACGAATCTGCCACGAGTTCCTACGGGAGCTAAGGTATGTATGTATGTATGTATTGGCCTCACCCTTACGGGGGGCCTTTGTGGCTGGCTAACGGTTGTATAACTGGTTGATGATGGGGTGACGACGGTCACCCATGGGATTACCGGGATCCCGATGGAAGGTACTATTCCTTGCGGGGAAATAGTGCCTAAGTTATGTTCTGTCTACCTAGAGGTAACGAGCCTTAGGAGACATATGTTTGGTCTACCTAGAGGTAACGAGCCTTAGGAGACGTATGTTTGGTCTACCTAGAGGTAACGAGCCTTAGGAGACATATGTTTGGTCCACCTAGAGGTAACGAGCCTTAGGGGACCTGTGTGACGGATGACTTAGAGGTAACGAGCCTTAAGTTCATCCGCTGGTATGTGATGTATGGAATTGACGGTTACGAGAAGGCGCAGATTCGGTTCATGTTGACTTATGTTATGATGTTATGTTACGATGTTATGATGATGTTAAGTTATTGCATGTTTTACGTACGCTTTTGTTAAACAAATGTATGTTATGTTTTTGGCAAAATGTTTATGTTAAGGTTTTATGTAAAGCTAGAACTCACCAGCGTAGCTGACTTTTTAGTATGCACATTCAGGTTAAGGCAGGTATGGATGATGGACGGTGATGCTTGGAAAGCGAGAAGAGTTACCCGGTTGATCATGAAGACTGGCATCCCGTTATGATTAGCTTATGTTATGTTTATGTAATAGACTATGTTACGCTTCCGTATGTTGAACAATGTAATGGTTATGTTTAATGAAGTATTTTCCGCTGCGTTATTTGATATTCAAGTTTAAGAACTGTGTGTGAATGAGTAAATCCAACAAGTGAGGCCTCCCGGGTTTGGGGCCTTACATTTTGTTTTTTTCCTTTAGATAGATTTCTTATCAACATATCATCCTCCTCACCTGCTTCTTTATTCTTTTTTTCTTTATGTTACTTTTTTCCTTTGGATTGATCCTTCTCACCTGCAATTCAAAGTAATATATTACTTGTTACACACTAATATAATGAAAGTTAATGCAATAATATTTTTGTACACTAACATTCACTGTCAGTTTCTTCATTTTCAATGATAATTGGGTCTGCCTCATCATTAGTAAATCTGCTGAAACATTTCATTTTTATTCTTTCAGTTTGTCTTTTTCGTGTTGTACCTATCCAAAAAAAAATTGTTATTATTTAAACATAATGTATATAATACACAATGATGTAATACACATTGTGTATAATACACATTGGATTCTGATAATTGTGTATTACACAATCATGATAGACAATGATATAAAAATACACAATGATGTTATATACATTGGGTATAATACACATTGTATTCTGATCATAGTGTATTATATATAATGTGTATAATACACATTGTATTCTGATCATGATAGACAATGATACAATTACATAATGATTGTGTAATATATAATGATGCTATTTCACAATGTATATAACATCATCATAGTGTTTAATACACAATGTGTGTAATACAAAATGATGTTATATATATTGTGTATAATACACATTGGGTTCTGTTGTTATATACATTGAGTATATTACACATTGATTGTATAATACATAATGATCATAATTATACAATGAAATAAACAATAGATGTGTATTACAATGATCAGAATGATTGTGTAATATAGAAATCAGGTGTGCTACATATTACACAATCACAATGTGTAATACACAATGAAGTTATATACATTTTGTATAATACACATTGTATTCTGATCATAGTGTAATATACATTGATCATAGTGTAATACACAATCGTCAGAATGATTGTGTAATATAGAAATTAGGTGTGCTACATATTACACAATCATAATGATTGTGTAATACACAATGATGCTGTTACACAATATAACATCACAGTGTTTTATACTCAATCTGTGCAATACACAATGATGTTATATACATTGTGTAGTACAGAAATTGGATTATGATGTTATATACATTGTATATATTACACATTGATTGTGTAATACACCTTGATCATAGTGTAATACACATTACATATTGATTGTGTAATACACGTTAATTGTGATACACATTGATACTATTACACATTGATTGTAGTGTATTACACAATCATGATAGACAATAATACACATTGATTGTGTAATACACATTGATGGGCAAGAAATACACATTGATTGTGTATTACTCTCAATGTAGATTACTCTCAATCGTAATCTGAAAATTCAAATTGATTGTGTATTACTCTCAACCGTAATACAAATTGAAGGTGTATAACTCTCAACCGTAATCTGAAAATTCCATCATCACATTGATTGTGTAATACACATTGATCATAGTGTAATACACAATGTATATAACATCATAGTGTTTTATGCTCAATGTCTGTAATACACATGGATAGAACACAATCATGATAAACAATGATAATATACAATCATCTACAAACCCTAGTTTTTTCAAAAACACAAAAAAGTATAATACATAAGGCATTTTTACCGATACTTGAAGCGTCCTTCATTTTTAGATTTCGCTTACTCCAATTAGTTTTCGATTTCGCTTATTTCCGTCCGATTCGCCTGGATTTCATCCGATTCACCTGAATTTCCTTCCGATTTCGTCTGTCGTTCTCTGTTGGATTGCTTTGCGTAACAAGGGTGAGAAGGGTTGGTATGTAAAAGTACTGATATACCCTCTTGCGTGTTCCTTTGTGTTGTAAAAGTTTCACTTATTTACAAAATTACCACCATGTAAAAAGTAACCGTAGATCAGATTAAACAATCTAATCCAATGGGCCTAAATCCTTCCTACCATTCTTATTTTAAAATCCATTTTTATAATAACTCAACCCTATATATATATATATATATATATATATATATATATATATAGGGTTAGGTTATAGTAAAAAGGGTTTTAAAAATAAGAAGGGTAAGAAGGATTCTAAGCTTGACATATGTCATTTTATTGTTTTTAAAGGGAGGGCATAATGGTCAATGTGTAATATACCAGGTCAATATGTAATGCACCAGGTCAATGTGTAATACACCAGGTCAATGTGTAATACAAGGTTTGATATTACACAATGATCAGACCTGATATTACATAATGAGCATATTACACAATGACCTGACATATTTGAGCGAATTACACAATGAGATGGAAAACGTAAAACACAATGATGAAAACATATAACATAATGATGAAAAATATTTGACACAATGAACTTGTATTACACCATGACCTGACTAATTACACAATAAACTTGTATTACACAATGAACTTGTATTACACAATGACCAGACGTGGTATTACACAATAAACTTGTATTACACAATGAACATGTATTACATGATGAACTTGTATTACACAATGACCTTACTAACTACACAATGAGCTGGAAAACGTAAAACACAACGATAAATACATATAACACAATGAACTTGTATTACACATTGAACTTGTATTACACAATGAACTTGTATTACACAATGACCTGACTAATTACACAATGACCAGATATTACACAATGACCAGACGTGGTATTACACGATGAACTTGTATTACACGATGAACTTGTATTACACAATGAGCTGAAAAACGTAAAACACAATGAACTTGTATTACACATTGAACTTGTATTACACAATGAACTTGTATTACACAATGAACTTGTATTACACAATGACCTGACTAATTACACAATGACCAGACGTGGTATTACACAACGAACTTGTATTACACGATGACCTGACTAATTACAAAATGAGCTGAAAAACGTAAAACACAATATTAAAAATACATATAACACAATGAACTTGTATTACACATTGAACTTGTATTACACAGTGAACTTGTATTACACAATGAACTTGTATTACACAGTGAACTTGTATTACACAGTGAGCTGACTAATTACACAATGACCAGATATTGCACAATGAACTTGTATTACACAATGAGCTGAAAAACGTAAAACACAATGATAAATACATATAACACAATGAACTTGTATTACACATTGAACTTGTATTACACAGTGAACTTGTTTTACACAATGAACTTGTATTACACAGTGAACTTGTATTACACAGTGAGCTGACTAATTACACAATGACCAGATATTGCACAATGAACTTGTATTACACAATGAGCTGAAAAACGTAAAACACAATGATAAATACATATAACACAATGAACTTGTATTACACATTGGCCTGACTAATTACACAATGAGCTGAAAAACGTAAAACACAATGATAAATACATATAACACAATGAACTTGTATTACACATTGAACTTGTATTACACAGTGAACTTGTATTACACAATGAACTTGTATTACACAATGACCTGACTAATTACACAATGAGCTGAAAAGTCAACAAAAGTGGCCAAGACTAAAATACCCTTCCAACAACTTTTTCTTCTACAATTTAATCTTAACCATTAAATTTTTTCTATAATTTGATCTAATGACTCTAAATCCTTCTCACACTTCTTAGAATTAGAATCCATTTTACCTGAATCTAATCCTATATATATAATAAACTAGTTTGATACCCGTGTAATACATACGAGATGAAAAATATTAATAAAAAAAATTATTAAATCTTTATGTATAAATTTTACAGGTGTAAAAATATATTACGTATACTAAGGATATAAAAAAATTAAATAAATGTAAAAATTAATATATAAGTGGGTTTCAAAATTATGTTAATTAGTATTTAATGTAGTTTGACTTTCATTTATTATTTGATTGGAAATAAAAGTTAAATAATTAGATTTATTAATATAATTAGTATTTTTTTTAAAATATATTATTATTAAAAGATATATTTGTATTTAATAAGAGAGAGATGCGTGAAAAAATGATTAGAATAAATATGTAGACGACACGTGGCATGAAAAAACATTTATTTATTATACAGTATAGATTATATATCATGAATAGTTATATGTATATATACATATAGCAAGTTTGAAATACAAATGCCTTATTCATATGAAGCGTATGAAGAGATAGCAGGTCGTCGCGTGTTCCTTTTAATTTTGAGTGTGAGTGATATTTTTGTCATTCTACCAGTTATTAATTATAAATGCGTATAAAAAATTACTTCATTAAACGTGATTATTAAAAAAAATTCTCGTTTCACACAAAAAAAAAATCACGTCAATAAGTTTGAAAAAAAATTTGCATTATACTTTCAATAATAAAAATTCTCGTTTCACGTTATACTTTCAATAATTGTGACATTTCGGGTTTTATTCACGTTTTTATATCATTTATCCTGTAAACATTTTCTATTCAATTAATGCAAGTGTTTTTATTTAAATTTTTGTAGAAAGTATATATATATATATATATTTAATTTATGGATTTAAAATAAATAAAATTTTATAAGTTTTAAACTTATATAAAATTTTATATAAAAATCTAAATTAAAAGGTTCATTTATAAATAAGATAACCTATTTAAATAAAATAATTAACTTTTATAAAAATATTTATAATAATAATAATAATATAAGTTTATAAAATATAATTGAAATTAAAAAGAAACTTAATTAATTATTTTTATATAAGTTAAGGGGCTGTTTTGAAATATCTCAAACTAAAAGGTTTTAAAGTAAAAGTAAGTTAAGGGGCTGCTTCTGGACAAACTAAACCTCAGGGACTAACGGGTAAAAATCCCAGGGACTAACTTAATACAAAAACAAGCTACAAGGACCAAAATTGCCAACTTTGAATTCGCGTTTCCGGTTGTCTCCTCCATTGTCCGGCGGTCCAAGCCATTTTCCGGCGACCCCCTCGACACGCCTGTCCGCTGCACCTCGACAGCCGAAAATGGTCTCCCTGACCTCGTCGTCCCCACGCGAGCAAAAGCCCCCGACCAATTTGTCTCCCCAACATTCGAAACGTCTGATCGTGTTTGTGGCCGAAAGTCCACGCCACGAATTCGGCCCCGACAGTAGACCTCCACGCCAGATAGATGGCTCGTTAGCTTCGTCTTGTCCAGACGAGTGTCTGGACATACTCAATTGCATGTTTTATTATAGGGATCGAGCTCGGCTATAAATAGCCATTTACGGACCTGCTCGAGCTCGCCACCCCTCCTCCACCCACTCTCACTCAAAATTGAAGTCGGCATTGTGTTCGTCGTCTCTGTGAGAAGCTGTGACCAGAATCTCAGAGCCCAATTCCATTCCGAAGCTTGAATTCCCGATCTTGGTATTTTCGGATTAAAAGCCCTGTCGTCCAGCCCCTTCACGACCTAGTAGGTACCTCGAATTCGTTCCTTTGCCTTCTGTTATCCTCTGGCAATCTGTACCAATCGAAATCGCGACTTCAAACCATCGATTACCGGGCAAACCAGTGTTCTCGGACACGGTTTGCCGGTTGCCGAGGACCAGCGACCAGTTTCGCGTATGCGTTTATTAATTAAACGATACACACATAACCAGCGATGGGTAGTAGCCCGGCTGGTTATGCGTGTGTGTGTTTGAGCCTTAGGTCGCGGGTTCGATTCTAGTGGCCTCCGGCCCAACCCAATTTTTTTTCTGTTTTAATGATATAATTTATTTTATTTATTTATTTTATCATATTTTAATATTATATCTATACAATAAAAACTATTACGAGTTGGGTGACTCGTTCGTTTATTTTTGAAACCATTAAATAACTTTTTACACATATTTAAACCATTGAATTTTTATAAAATAATAAACCCTATGTTTTATAAACTCGTTTAAATAATTTTAACTCACAAAAAAAAATATATAATAATAATAATATAAATAAACAAAATAGAGATTTTTATATAATATATCTACTTATTTAAAAATATAATATTTTAACAAGATTAAAAATTATATTTTTTTGATGTTAAGTTTCACAAAATCATTATCATCTTTCTACAATATTTTATACAAATAAATTTTAAGAAATATTATTATAAACCTATACATGTTTAAATACGAATACACACATACAAAACTTGCAATAATACATATTTATCCACATAGGGTTCCAACGTGCTTAGGTTTCAACATCCTTATCACCTACACTCGTGGATTAAAATACCCGCTAGCCAGGTGAGTTACATAGCCCCTATTTTACATTTTTACATACTTTGGGGTGAAACATTATACATGCTACTCATCAAATTGTTTATACGTGTTATACATGTGAATTATATGCTTGTTCATCGTGAATTATCTTGGGTGTACACTTATTTATTTTAAACACAAGAAAACCAACAGTAATATTAATAGATCTATTGTGCCTGACCAGCCCACCCATGTAGGGTGTTTATTACTGCATACTCGGATATAGCCGCGTGTTATATTCAAACATATCGGATATAGTGGGTAACTATATTCAAACATACCGGGCCTAGCTGTTGTGCTATGCTCAAGCGCGTCAATCAAGGTTTGAATTGTGCTTAGATAAACATGAAGGATACAACTATATATGCTATGTTTAACAAGATAAACAATGAGTTGCAAAACGTTTTTATCTACTATTTATCGGGTCCACAAAACCTATGTACTCACCAACTTTATAATTGACACTTGATTTAAATAATGTTTCAGGTTTGGATATGTGATTGCTTGCTGGGGATTCCTCCACTTAAGAACTTATGGACCTAGTTAATTAAATCAATGTTTTGGAATAGACTAGGTTATTTGAAATGTATTGTACTTGGATATTTGTTGTCTTTAAATTAAATTAATAAATTATGCAATATTTTAGCTATCATGTGCTTTTGAACAATCATCCATTGTCCGCCTCGATGATTCCGCCATCGGTCGGGGTGTGACAGATTGGTATCAGAGCCAGGTTTATAGGGAATTAGGTTATTAGACACAATGACCTAGACTACAACCCTAGGACTCCCTTTTACGTGTTACGTGCTAAATGATTATTTGCTATGTGAATTATTTGTAGTTAGGTATTATTTGAATTTTCCCAAGTTTAGTACATGAGACTTATACACATACATACAAGGCCTTAAACATACAATACATACTTTACATACACATTTGACAAATAAACATATGCAAACAAATACACTACACCTCCTTATCCATACTCTTTCCTCATCCATACTATTTGCAACATTCCTACATATTTTATACTCGTAGACTCACAAGTGTATTAAATTCTTGAAAATCTCATCAACGACTTAATATCTTGAAAACTAGTAAAGGACATGTGCAATTCGGAAGGGTGACACCTGTACATTGGGTTTTCTGTCTAGGAAAACATTTCGTATAAATCCAAATAAACGGACCCGTATGCTTCCCTGGGAATTCCTGAAGTGAGTGTTTACCTATAGGCTAAAGCATGTCTCCTTGAAAGTTTTGAGGAATTACTTAATGTTGATAAGTCATTGTATTCGCAAGAATATGATCCGAACCTAAACTCAAAATTTGGGGACATTATAGTAAGATAGGAAGAACTAGATGAACATGCAAAGCAAATCATTATTACGGGTGCACACGTAATAACGATTTGTAGTGCATGCGAATCCCGGCGATTCCTATTGCGCGAATAGTGATCTATGACATCATCTCCTACCCGGAATAGATGACTTATTTTCCCCATCAACCTTGAATAAATACACATACATTGGCACGCGGCATGATGAATCTCGCATTTCTGCTTACATTATTTCCCACTATAACTCATATATATCCACTTTATCTAAAATATCATTGTCTTTTCTTATGGTGTTAGAATGCCTCCTCGAAGTGCAAACTCTAGCACTTCCAACCCGGATCTTGCTACTCTTCTTGCCCATGTGGTGGGGCAAATAACCCAAGCCAATAACAACAGTGACGGGTCTCACAACATCCAAGGAAATGGTGGTACCAACCCGCCTCAATACACGTTTAAGCACTTTAACTCATGCAACCCTACCAAATTTTACGGGACTGAGGGTGCTACCGGCCTACTACAATGGTTTGAAAGCATGGAGAGCACATTCCTAAACAGTGACTGTCCCGATAATCTTCGGGTTCGCTATGCCACAAGTGTACTTCAAAAGTTAGCCCTCACCTGGTGGAACGGTGAGAAACGCACTCGTGGTGTTGAGGTTGCTACATCCTTATCATGGGATGACCAGAAGAAAGCCATGACTGATGAATTCTGTCCTCGAAATGAAATAAGAAGCTTGAGACTGAGTTTTGGGATCTTGCCCAAGACAGCGGGGATAATCTGGCTTACACCACCCGATTTCAAAAACTGAGCCTATTGGTGCCTCATATGATCACTCCTCTTGCTCGGGAAATTGAAAAATACATAGGCGGGCTGCCTATGCAAATTCAGGATGCTGTGTTAGGAAGCAATCCTCCTACACTTGAAGCTGCTATCCGTCTATCCGCTATGCTATCCGACAACCACGTCAAAGCCGGAACCTTATCAAGAAAGGGCTCCAAGAAGGTTGTTTCTACTCTTGCGGCCGTCAAAGATATAAAGCCCGAGTCTTCTAACCGCAACAAGAAACGAAAGGGTCGAAACTTCGCAGCTGTAACTCCCACCGCACCTGCTATTCAAGTGGCACCTTTGGGTCAAAACCCAAAACCTTACTCGGGCCCAAATCCCCAATGTCAGACCTGCAAATAACACCATCCTGCCAACTTACCATGCCGATTGTGTTCAAGGTACGGACGATATGGACACGTGGCCACTACTTGCCGTACCCGTCCTCTCGTTCATCAAGCTGCTCCAGCCAACCGTCCAAACTATCCGACACCTCTCAATGGTCGGGCATGTTACGAATGTGGAGACCCAAACCATTTCCGTGACCGATGCCCAAAACTTCATCAACAAGGTGGTCCTCAAGGACGAGCGTTTAATATAAACGCTAATGAGGCACAAGCAAACAACGACGTGATAAACGGTACGTTTCTCGTAAACAATAATTATGCGTCCGTTTTATTTGATACCGGTGCCGATAGGAGTTTTGTGTCTCTTACCTTTGAATCTCGACTTGCTAAACAAAGAACGAAACTTGACAATTCTTATTCCGTGGAGATAGCAAACGGGAAATCTATTGCTATAAATTCTGTTATCCGCGACTGCAATCTCGATCTTAATAATCATGAGTTCTCTGTTGATCTCCTTCCGATGCAATTGGGAAGCTTCGATATTATAATTGGCATGGATTGGTTATCCAAGCACCATGCCGAGGTTATTTGCTATGAAAAGTGCATACGTATACCTCTCCCTTCGGGCGACACGTTAGTTATTTTCGGTGAAAAACCGTGTCGTGGTCTTTAACTCATGTCTTGCACATTGGCACAAAAGTACTTGCGGAAAAAGTACGTTGCCTTCTTGGCCCACGTAGTTGACACGAAAGACAAGGGTAAGAAATTGCAAGATATTCCGATCATTCGAGACTTTCCTGAGGTATTCCCCGAGGATTTACCCGGTCTTCCTCCCCCTAGACAAGTAGAGTTTCGTATTGACCTGGTGCCCGGAGCAACTCCCGTGGAAAAAGCTCCCTATCGTCTTGCACCTTCCGAGATGCAAGAGCTCACAAGTCAATTACAAGAACTCTCATCCAAAGGTTTCATCCGACCAAGCCATTCACCTTGGGGTGCTCCCATGCTGTTCGTAAAGAAAAAAAATGGATCGTTTCGAATGTGCACTAATTATCGTGAACTCAACAAGCTTACAATCAAGAACCGTTATCCTTTACCCCGTATCGACGATCTTTTCGATCAACTTCAAGGTTCAACATGTTTCTCCAATATTGACCTTCGTTCCGGATACCATCAACTTCGTGTTCTCGATGAAGACATTCCGAAGACTGCCTTTCGGACTAGATATGGTCACTACGAGTTCTTGGTCATGCCTTTTGGTTTGACTAATGCACCTGCGGTTTTCATAGACCTCATGAACCGCGTATGCAAACCTTATTTGGACAAGTTCGTGATTGTTTTCATTGACGACATTCTCATCTATTCTAAAACGAAAGCGGAACATGAACAACATCTTCGTTTGATTTTGGAGCTCTTGAAGAAAGAACGACTATACGCTAAGTTCTCCAAGTGTGAATTCTGGCTAAAGGAAGTTCAATTTTTGGGACACATAGTCAACGAAAAGGGGATTCATGTGGACCCGACAAAGATCGAGGCGGTAAAGAATTGGAGTACTCCTAAGACTCCTACCGAGATTCGTTCCTTCCTTGGACTAGCGGGTTACTATCGCCGCTTCATCTCAAATTTCTCCAAAATTGCGGTCCCGCTCACTGCCTTGACTCACAAAGTTAAACCTTACGAGTGGGGACCCAGACAAGAGGAAGCTTTTCAAACTCTCAAGCACAAGCTCTGCAACGCTCCTGTTCTAACTCTTCCTAGTGGTAATGATGACTTTGTCGTTTATTGCGATGCATCCAACCAAGGTCTTGGTTGTGTTCTTATGCAGCGTGGCCAAGTAATTGCATACGCATCACGTCAGCTCAAAATCCATGAGAAGAACTATACGACCCATGATCTCGAGCTTGGTGCTGTTGTTTTCGCCTTGAAAATTTGGAGACACTATCTTTATGGCACCAAATGCGTGGTTTTCACCGACCACAAAAGTCTCCAACATATTTTCAATCAAAAAGAGCTTAATATGAGGCAACGACGATGGGTCGAACTTCTTAACGACTACGACTGCGAGATTCGCTACCACCCTGGCAAAGCAAATGTTGTAGCCGACGCCTTGAGTCGTAAAGAACGTATCATGCTTCATAGTGTTCGTATTCATAACGATATCCAAGCCCGCATCCTCCAAGCACAACACACCTCGGTTACCGAGGGAAACATGTACCACGAAATGGCATGTGGTGTGGAACTCTTGCTAGAAACTAAAGCCAACGGCCTGTTGTATTACTTGGATCGTATCTGGGTTCCCGATCGCGACAACCTTCGTATATTTTTGATGAACGAGTCCCACAAGACTCGATATTCGGTACATCCCGGAGCTGATAAGACGTACATGGGTCTTCGTCAGCAATATTGGTGGGCCGGCATGAAAAAGGATATTGCCCTCTTTGTGGCAAAATGCTTAACTTACTTATCACCTATTTTAGAGAATTTAAAGGTGATAAGCAAAACTATCACTTGGCCAAGATATACCTTGTGGCAAAGCTTTTGTTTTCAGTTATTTATACTAATGGGGTGTTCGAGTGATGTGGCAGGGAACACAACACATAGGTTGGTGATTTTAGCGGTGTGCGGTTCAAACTAACATTGGGTTATTTTTTAATTTATTATTTTTATTATTATTTGAGTAAATACATGACGTGGGAGTAAAATAATCAACTGTCCCATTTATCCGGCCTATCTTGCACATGACCTGAGATAATTGTTCAAATTAACGTCCATTCATCAAAATACGAAATGTGTGAAACATTAAACGAAATGATATTTTGTGTAATTATTGAAAAAGAAGCAGTTGCATTTTTTAAGATATTTAAAGACGAAACATGTACTTTATTCTATAAAATATAGATTAAAAGGATGACATCTTAAATAAAAATCAACTTTTAACTCGTGCAATCAACTAATAAAATTGTATCACCAATTTAAATTTAGGAAAAAAATGTTGTCTTATTGTTTTTATTTTATTAATATTGGAGACTTAAATAGCTTTTTCAAGCAAATTTTTAGATAATTGATTAATGATTTTTTTATAACTTTTATAATCTTTAAATAATTTAATATTTTGTTATATTATATATCATAATAATTGATGAATATCCGGTTCACAAAAATATAATATATAGTCAAACTTACAATAATTTTGAAGAACATAACTAATAAGACGTGTATAACCATATAATTATTTTAACATATTTTTTTAACATAAGTACTCACTAATACACCAATAACAATTCAGATTTAGAAATGTTAATATAAATATAAATTCGACATGTCCAGTTATTTATGAACATTGTTGTAAAAATTGGGATTAATCGATAGTCGGGGGTTTACCGATGCGATTTCATCTAATCGGACGAAAATACAGGTAGCCGGTCTAAATTGGCCCAACGATTTTATTTTTCATTTGTCACTTATTTTTTAATAAAATTCTAAGTTTCGTATCAATGTTTATCGGTTGGACTGAATCATGGTTTTGTCGTATCGATGTTTACCAGTGTTCCAATATATATATAGAGGATGCCCGCGCGATGCGGCGAGGAACACATTCACTGGTAATCACGTAACATGTTTTTTTAATTAGAAAAAAACTATAACAATACCATAGTCAAATTAAAGAGAATAAAATACTCGTTTTTATGCTGTAATTTTAAAAAAAAAATATTAACGTATAAAAAAGTTATAGCCGTTCAAAATAATGAGGAGAGAGGGTGGTTACTGTATAAATAACTTCTATTTTTAGTTTTTTTAAAGCATTAAAGTGTTATACCTTATTTTTTTAAAAATGTGTAAGTAAATTTCTTAAAAAGTGTTAAAAGACATATTTGTCCTCTTTGAATCTCTTTTATAATAAAAAAACTAAATGGTTTTGACAAGTGTCATCACCACAATTCACCTCACAAATTTTTCCCCCTAAAAACACATTTATATACATTTTTCAATCTTTTCAAATTAAACTCAGTTTTTTTTTGAAATATTACATAAATAAACATTTAACCAAATCAATTCATAATAATTACCATTGACTCAAATTATGTTTTTTTAATCATCATCAAAAGTGAATATTTAAAAAATCAAGAATTAAAAAATAGAAGATTAAAAAAAACAAGTTTTAAAGTTTAATTATTAAAAAAACAAAATTTTAAAATTTTATTATTAAAAAACAAGTTTTTTTTTAATTTTACATATAAAATTTGAAAATATTAGTTTTGTTTTTAAAATAAATATATGTTAGAATAAAGTTTACTAATATTTAATTAGTATTTTTTATTTAAGTTTGATATTTATAAATAAATTTTTTATTTTGATTTTGAAACTTTAATAGTTAGTTTTTAATTAAAATTAAGAAATTTATAAACATTTATTTTTAAAAGTTTATTATATTGTAAACTTTAACTTTTTTTTAAATGACGAGTTTTTTTTTCAAAAAATATGTTTGGTTTCAATTATAATTTATTAGTTTTAATTTTTTTCACATTTAGTTTTGGAATTTTAAATTTAAATTGTGTCGATATATCAAGGAGTGCGATTTTTAAATTTTGGAGTTTTAAATTTTGAATTTAAAAGACGATATATTGTTGAAATTTAAGTTTTATTTTTATTTGTATTTTTTATTTTATTTTAAATGAGAGATTAAATATTAAAAGTTTAGCGAGATTTTCCGTAAAAAAGTCAAGATTTGTAAATATAAAAGATTTGTAAATATATTACAACATTTAAAAGATTTTCCATAAAAAAATTAATTTTGATACCTAAATTTAATTACAACTTAAATATTTGTAAATATATTACAACATTAAGATTAAAGTTTCTACAAAAACACTGATAGAGTTTTAAGAAGCTAATAAAATAAAGAAACAACGTATGCAAGGAAATCATTGACCAATTTGATTATCTTCGATTTCTTTGACTCCCTACCAGCTTAAATCAGGTTCGCACCGTTTGTGACGGTTTTGGCTATTTTGTGTTTTCAGTCATTGAGGAAAGAAACTATACTTTGTTGCATTTAATGGGTGTTAAACTTGAAAATTACCAATACCATGTCCAATATTGTATACAATGAAGTATTTTCAAAATTTTAAATTGTTATAAGGTTTCATTTTATATGTAATTTAATGTATTGCAAAAATTACACCACTTATAAAATATATTTTCATGTATTTTTTTTATATTTAATTACTCTAATCCATTTAATCTTAATGTTTAACAAAATGAAAAAGTTAGCAATACAATTTTAACGTTTCATTTCATGTAACACATGTGGTTAAAGCTAGTATATTATATACAGTATAGATAAAAGGGTTATTCAATAAAAGAAACTAGTTGTTTTCTCACTGCGCGTTGCGGCGGGAAATCTTTAGATATGTAGAACCAAGAATTTTGCTTCTAGCAGATATGTCACACACATCATCACACACATCATTCAAGTACAAACTTTGATTAAGAAAAGTTAAAATCATAAGACTTAAGCATGCAAAATTTGCACTCTACGTGCAACCTGAGAAAGAACATTCGGATGTCTTCACCAAACCACCCCTAGCATACTCTGGCAATCCTTGGAAATAAATGTGGGTTCAATCTTTTGATAGGGTTTAAAAGACTGAAAAGACGAAATTTAAAGAAAGTTGGATGACATTAAGGAGTTGGAGTTGAACACATCTCAAGGGAAATAGATGATTATGCTATAGAGCCAAATCACAATAGCCGAACCCCAGCGAATTCCATGGACTCTTGCAAAGTCTCAGTTGGCGCAGCAGACAACAGTTAATGTAGGAATATCCATTAAATAAAGATTTATTAGAATTCTTGATATAACTTTTGACCCGTTAACTTATAACCGGATAAGGTGAAATAAAAAAAAGCTAAGAAGGAAATACGTCAATCGGGTTGAAAGACGCACACAATAACTTTGTTTGCAAAATAATAGATTAGAATTTCTCCTGAGAATACAATCATTAATAAATAAAATTAGTTATAACTGAATGATACTGGTTAGAGGTTGCAACCTTAACCCGTTGCCTTATGAATTTTTGGGTTACGTTTTATCTTAATAAGGTCAATTCATAAAACTTAGCTAAAAATGAAACGGGTCAAAAAGGTAAGTTTGTTATAAACTTATAGCTAAAAACGAAACAGTTTCATTATGGTGTCCGTTAATGACTAAATAATGTTCTATTTCGGTCTGCTGGTTCTACATCTTAGTGCCTAGTGGGATGTGAGTGTTATGTTTTTGGTGTTGCTGCAGTAACATATGTACAGATGAGGCTCCATTATTCAAATATACATATCAAAAGAGGGGGTTCTCAATTCCTAGATTGTTGTAGGGAAATGAAGATTGCACTAAGTTAGCAATTAGACAAGTGCATCTTGCTGCTGATGATGGTTAAACAGAGTTGTTGGGTATACTGGTCTGATGATGGTCGCAGGAACCAATTGGTTCATTTAACAAATAAATATGTAAAAATTGTTGTCTATAAATTGGAGATCTACATAATTTTATTTTTAAAATTCTACATTTTATTTACATTAAAAGGTTTGCAGTTTAACATTAACAATGAAAACATAATGTCTAACCTCTAGCCCATAGCTCCTCACGTTCATCGGAGGCAGCATGGTTCCGGTGTTTGGCTCAAGTACATATGCTTCACAATAATGGTTTATGAGCCAGACCTACCGTTTTTATTATCTGTTGATGTAATAAAAAAAGAGAGAAACGGACATTGGGAATTGCACCGGGATTGATAGAAATGTTCCTCGGAGGCTTCGGTCTACAAAACCTCCACCGCGCCATGGTCCATCGGTCTTACACATTCCGCCGCTGGTTCCTCACCGAACGTTGTATCGATGAAAAAAGACGGAGAGAGGATTTCACGGATGCTTGGGAGGGGATGATTTGAACAGAGAGAGAAGTTAAGCAGAAAAGATGAAGCGGTGAAGAAAAGTAGAGGTGAAAACACGTGGAACCCTTATCAACACCCTATGAAACCTGAGGATACTTTGTAAATTATAAAAAGTCTTGTGGTCGATGTATAAAGAGCTAAAACTACACTCTTACTAAGGCTTTCTCCTTTAAGAAAAGTAGAGGTGAAAACACGTAGAACCCTTATCAACACCTTATAAAACCTGAGGATACTTTGTAAATTATAAAAAGTCTTGTGGTCAATGTATAAAGAGTTAAAACTACACTCTTACTAAGGCTTTCTCCTTTAAGAAAAGTAGAGGTGAAAACACGTGAAACCCTTATCAACACCCTATAAAACCTAAAGATACTTTGTAAATTACAAAAAGTCTTGTAGTCAATGTATAAAGAGTTAAAACTACACTGTTACTAAGGCTTTCTTCTTTAAAGTTTTTTGGTAATAATACTTTACTGTAGCTAATTTATTATAATACAAAAATTCACGTGATTTTTATTATTATTACATTTTCATATTATTATTGAAAATCTGTTAAACATCTCCTTTTAAAACCCCTCGCAATAAAGCGTGGTTCATTAAAATCCCTCACAAAAATCACGCAAAAAGCGTGATTAGTGAAAATAATTATATAAAATGCGTGATTAGTGAAAAAAATCACAAAAAACGTGTTTATTAAAATTTTTTTCACAAAAAACGTGATTATTAAAAAATTCAACGCTTGTGGGTTCAAATTGATATTTATGTCCTTTTTAACCTGGACGGTGCGTTATTTTTTTTTAAAGTAATTACTTTTATGCTATCGCGTTATCCTCAACCCTAGATTATATTAATCGGACAGTTGATGGGCATTCATGCGCTTCGTACGATTTGGGCATGGCTTTTGTACTCTAACCGTCCCTATATATATATATAATACTCCTTTATATAATACTCCTTTAATAATATTATTTAGAATTGTTGGAGCACATAATTAAAAAAAAAAACATTATTTTTTGAAGCCTATCACTAACACCCTACCATTGTGAGTTGTCACATTATGATATTAATTATTGTTGACTATGTAATAGTTTGCCTTGACCACAACGTTCTTATCATCGCCCTTAAGTCTTAACCAATATTTGCTTGGCATATTGGTTGCATTTACACATTTTATCTTTTTCAAAACTTCAACTTAAACCAAAATTTAAATCTTAAAACTACTTAACAAAGAATTTAGAGTTAATTATACGAAGCTCCATTTAGTTTGGCCAAATTAAGGATTTGGTTCATAACTTTGAGAAAATAGATATTCGATTTCAAGAAACTTTCAACTTGTTTCACTGATAGTACATGAAGTAGATTGTGGTTACGTTTTAATGTTAAATGACTGTGAAAAGATCAAAATGCGTAAATCCAAGGGTCCTACATAAAAAAACTTTAAAATATAAAATATTCTAGGGTCCAATACTTTTTTAATAAAGAATAATAAATTTATATATATATACCGAGATCTCTTTCCTTCAATTTTCAAACCTTAATAATTTTTTCATATGTTATTTTTTTTTAAATTACACCATAAAATCGAGTATTTTTGCTATATAAAAAAACTTTTTTAAGGTGTCGGATTTATTCGATACTACATATATAAATATGATGATACTGCATATATTGCATAATCAATGTACTGCAAATATGCAGTATCATCATGTTGTCATCATACTACATATACTGCAGTTATGTAATATAGGGATGAGCATTTGGTACCGAGTACCGGTGTCACACCCCGATTTTAGGGTACACGCCCGTACGACCAGATTTGCATCTCCAATCTTATTTTAAAACGAAGTGAGATGCAGTTGGAAAACTTTTGGATCGGTCCGTGTAAAAATTCAACCCGGGGGTTGTATTTGAACAATTCCAATTTCGTTAGAATAAAATAATCTTTATATACTCTAGGGTTTGAATACCCGTCTGTGTAGAAAACATGGTTTTTAAAACCATCACATAATTCTCCTGCATCACAACAGGTATTAGAGCAACAAGATAGGTATACATGCCTAGGAACGTTATCCTTTTGGCACATATCCTTGAATATCAGCTATTTAAAGCTTAGGGGAAATGATCCTAGCACAATCTCCTGAGTTCCTAGTGTCCTTGCTTAATCAAAAGAGCGATTCGTCAATAGTGCGAGAGTCAGATATTTATCGGAAAGTCGGGCATGAGGATCGAGGCTATAGTTGATTTCCAAGAATATGGGAATATGTTTTGTGTTGTGTTGAATTCAACTAGTCGACATTTCAATTTATAGGCAAATATCAGCTTCGTGATGGACCATTATGCTGGGCGACGGTGTGTCACCGCCTCGCCATGAAGAACCGTTATGGTGGGTGACGGTCAATCATCGCTTTAGGGTTTCAGATTAAGCATGACACGGGTCGCCATTCGGTTGAATTGCGGCGTGGCGGACCATTACCGGGTGTGACGGTCCGTTATGGGGTTACAAGTGTCAGAATGTCGCGTTGAGTCACCTGGACACGTGTCGTCTTCTGGTTTATTCCTTCGCCATGCCGTAATAGACCGTTAGGATGGATGACGGCCCGTTACCGTCTCAAATTTGCTCCTTTTTTTGTTTTTTCAACCCTTGAACTTTTAACTTATTACAATACTAACCCCTAACTTTAGAGTTTGACATATCAACCCCCATAATTAGAATTTGAGGACCGAATCGGTATCGGTGTTGGTACCCACTTTTCTATAAATTTGGTACTGATACCATCTTGAGGTGAACATTTTGTAACGAGTATAGGTATCGTACCGAACCGATAAATTCGGTATCCGTACCAGTACCCACTTTTCCATAAATTCGGCACCGGTACGGTACCGATCTAATCCCTAATACAGTATCATCATGTAGTACGAGTATTTAATACTAAAAAAATACACCATAAAATTGAGTGTTTTTTTATTCTTAATTTGAGTATAATGGTGTTATATTGAAAAAATATTTAAGGTATCAGGCTTATTCGATACTACATATATGCAGTATCATCATACTGCATATAGGATCGATGTTTATAAGATGGTTCTGTTCTAGTTGAGATTGGCGGAAACAATCACAACTATTGCAATGTATACAAGAAACAAAGATAATACTGATAAATGCAAAGTGTATTAATCTTCAATGTTTACAAGTTATAGAGAAAGCTCTTAGGAAGCACGCACTTGTACAATGAGAAGATACAATACATATAAAGGAACTTAGAATCAAGACAGACCCTTGATTCTAAGGATCAGATCAAACACAAACCGTTGATCTTTGACAGTTACAAGTTACACTACTATTGGTATACAACTAAAAGACAATATGCAGCAAATAGTAACAAACAGGTCAAAAGTCTTATTAGGAATCTTTGTAGGAGACTTCAGAAGTAGTAGCTTTGTCTTTAATCATCTGCACCAATAACATTCCTTCTGCTGATAGATGTGTCAGTGTTGTAGGAGAGGTGTTAGTAGCAAATTCAAAGTTGCTGATGATTTGCCTATCAGCAACATCAATGTTTGATGCTGCTGAGAAGCCTATCAGCAGCAACTTTGGACTTCAGCAGATAAGGCTATCCGCAGCAACAATGTTCATCAGCATGGGTACATAGCTATCCGCAACACTTGCCTTATCCGCAGTAACTTGTAAGTCAACAGCAAAATTGTGGAGTCCGCAACATCTATACTTAGAGAATTTTGTATTCATCAGTCTTTATCTTTACAAACTCCCCCTAGACTGATGCTACCAAAAATATCCTACTACCTTTGTTGTTGAAGCTTTTGCATGTGTGCAACAATCATTGCAGTCTCATAGCCTCTTGGGTCCTTGCTTGGATTATCAAGAGGAAGTTCAGATAGAGATTTGATGTCCTTGCTTGGCATGCTGAAGATAGCCTTTCTTGAACATCTCATCTTCTGTCCTCTGACATTTATCAAAGTGTATTCATCCTTGTCAGTATTGTAAGACCAATTGAAAAACGAGAAGTGGGATTGGAGAGGTTTAGCATCAATAACAACATATTTTCAAGGGTTGAAGTGATGTTTGATCACTAGCAAGAGATGTCTCCCACTCTCATTTTTAGGCTCATGAGTTTCACCCAGCTCCAACATTCTTTGTAAATCAGTATCTAGAAGCTGCATCACCTCATCAACAGATTTGTGCAATGATCTCTTTACTTCTGCCCTCCCCCTAAACACTTCAAACCACTGATCTTGTTCACTGTAGAGTAATATCACAATTTCTCTTGAGTCTTCAGATGTGGTAGGAGGTTTAGTTTTCTTTTTGGGAGGCTGTAGATGAGATGGAGTTGGGAGAGAGGATTTGGACTTTTTGGGTGGAGAGGAGGGAGGTCTAGGAGGGAGAGTGGAAGGTTGTTGGATAGAAGGAGGAGAGGTTGAAGGAGTAGACTTGGGTTTCTTTGGTTTTCTTACTTCTTGATGAGTATCTACCCTTCTTTTAGAGCCTATCTTCTCTAGTCTCTCTCCTCTTCCTTTTTCACTTTGAAATAAAGGGCTTGCAGGTTCATGAAGTTCATGGGACCCAGCGTCTTTCCACTTTTACCTCTAGCCTTTAGGAAGTCCATCATGACCTTCCTTTCTTCATGGGTTCTAATGTTGATGGCAATGGTTTTTCTGACTTTCTGTTTGGCTTTTTCTTCTTCTTCAACCCTTTTCTGATTTGCCAATTTACCTTGTTGTCCCATGAAAGCTCTGTATATTTCTTTATTTGATAATTTCTCAAGGTAGCTTGCATCCTCACCTTGAGAAATCAGAGCCTCTATCTACTCCTCCCTCATCTCTTTTGCAAGTTCAGAATCAGTGATTCTAAACATGGCTTCTTCAACTTTCTACCTCTCTCTCTCTTTCTTCTTCTTCTTCTTCTTCTTCTTTATTTAGTTGTTCCTGAAGTTAGAGAGATAAAGCTTCATCTTCCTCTATTTGTGAAGCTGCAGGAACATGCACTCTTATTCTATCAAGTTGCCTAGCATGCAACTGGATTTGCTGTTCTCTGAGGAGCATGGCAGCTTTTCTTTCTTGAGCCTTTTTAAGCTCAGCCATCTCCTCCTCTTTTCTTTCTCTTCTTCTTCTTCTCTCTATTTCTTTCTTTTCTTCTTCTATCTTCTTTTCTTCTTCTTTTTCTTTTTCTTCTTCTGTCATGATTCCCTTCCCCTTGTCTTTATTGGATGCCTTTGCTTCAACTTCATGGATCACAACAATAGACGTGGGGGATGTTGTTGAGATCCCGACTTCAGCTTCACTGGCAATTTGAGGAATGGACAAAGGGGGTACAACTTCTTCATCTTCAATGTTTTCCCACTCCACTCTAGTTACTTCCTTCCAATCTGCCATGACCTTCTGTTTTTCTCTTCTTTTGGATTCTTCTTCTGTGTTCAGGATGACAGTTGGAGAAGAGGGAAAGGACAAATCAGAATCAAAGAAAGATTCATCCATTGCAATCAATCCCTTATTTTCCAGAAAGTTTTTGACAATGAGGATCATTTCTTGACTTCTTCTTGAGTTAATATTGCAGATATGTGACCTGAGTTCAAATACTTTATAAAGAAAGTCTGAGTTGAGGAGTAGGATTTGTTGAATGTGATTGATGATAAAGGATGACCCATCACACAAAAAGAACTGAAAGCCAGAAGACCAAGTGCTTGACCACCCATGAACTTCCAGTCCTCTAACCACTTCATTATACATAAATCTTCTTAGACATAAAATTTGTTCTTCAGTTAGAACCCTGTTTCTTATCAATTCAAGTCTTTGATGCCTTTCTTCTTCTTCTCTAGAGGACTCTGCTTCTACATTCTCAAACTTGTTGTACGCCACTTTCTTAGAAAGCTCAAGAAAGTCTTCAAATCTGGGCATGTTATCTTCACATATGTCATGGAAGTGCTCAATGGCAACCATAACAGATAGATCATCAAAAGGGTTGATGCATTCAATCAAGTACAGATATGGGTGTCAAATAAGTTTAAGTTTTCCCACCTATGTTCTTGGACACCAGAAAATTCCCACCAAATCCAGAATCTTTAAGACAACCCATCATATCCCCATGACAGAATGGAGTCAAACTCCAGATTATGTGTAGTTAGTGGGAATGAAGGGGATATGGCTTGTCTTGAGATAGCAGCAGCAACTAGAAGTATAAGGACTGAGAGAGGCATATCTTCATCTTCATTATCCATCTCCTTCTCCTTAGGGAATACTTCATCTACGGCCTTGGCAACTAACTTCCAATCCTCAGAGATCTCTTCCTCTTCATCTCCTGAGGCTGGCAAGTCATGGATTTGAACAAAAGCAGGCTTGTATAGTTTTCTTTGAAAGGCAGCCTGTTCTTGTATCCATTCATCCAAGCTGTCTCTGTCCTCTTCAGTAGTAACTATCTCCCCTTTTTGGTTGCATCAGTGCATAGAGATGTGTCTATTTGAGTTCCTACTGATACAAAGGAAGGAGTAGTCACAATTAGGCATCGATGGGCTTCATGCTTAGAGACTTGGTGTCTTAATTTGGACACTTTAGCCTTTATCATAGCCACCCTGGCCGTCAATTCCAAATTATGAAGTTTCAGTCTGTCCTCATCCATAATTGTGGAATCCTTGGAGCTAGATGGGGCCTTAGGCCTAGCCTCTTCATCCCCATCACCCTAGTTTTCTTGGCGCCTGGGATTCCTGTATCATCCCTAAAATAGTAAATAAATAAGTAATAACGCGATCAAGATTTAATCGTAAAAAATGAAAGGAAAAGGATGGGCTTGGGCTCGGCACCAACGGGTCGAGGGAAGCCCAGGTATATAAGGGCCAAGAGAGCCTCAAACTTGCAAACTTCCACCATTTGCAAAGTTAGAGAGAGAAAGGAGAGCTCGGGCCTAGAGAGAGAAAGTTGACGGATCGACCCGGATATGAAGGAGCACGTTACTGCTGCTCGTGAGCAAAACCTCTGAATCCGAATCCCAATCCAGGTAACGATTCAACCCTAAACTAAGTTTTTGTTTAATTTGGGATATTCGGGTTTTAGCTAAATAGGTGACGTTTTTACGGATGAAACTTGAAAATAAGCTTAGGACTAACATCTAGAATGAAAACCGCACGTTTTGAACAAAGAAAGTTGTAAGATTGGCACGATCAGCTCCGCATGCGAAAGTTAGGGTTTTTGCGGGGAAGCAGGTACTGCGTACTTATCAAGTACGCAAGAAGCAGATCCTATGTACTTATCAAGTACGCAAGAAGAAGGTCCTGCGTACTTATCAAGTACGCATGAAACGAAGTATGCGCACTTAATAAGTACGCAAGAACAAGGCCCTGCGCACTTGCTAAGTGCGCAGGCAGCAGGCCGGTTAGTAAAGTCAGTATAGTCGCCTAATTCAGAATGGTTTAACCGTTAAAGTCGGGATTAAGTCTGATGTATGTGTAATTAACCAATCCAGATCGTGTGTGGCACTCATTGGACAGCTGTTAGGACAGGGCGAGACTAGCTTATCAGGTGAGTTCTACGTGCCCCCTCTATGTTATGTGCAAACCTTATTAAATGTTTTGGGGCTGAAGTGTATACTCTAAATGAATAAATGTTATAAATGCCAATGTGATCATACGTGATATATACATATATGTATCAAAATGAATAATGAACAAAGAATGAAACGTATGATTTTAAAGAATGAATGAAAGAATGACATAACGTGAATAAATGAAATCTTGCTTTATATTTTATATATTGCATGTTATGAATATATGTAAACGTTATGGACGCTTCGATGACAACGGCTACTTCGGTAAACGGACGACCACGTGAATATTTTGTAACCGGGACAAAAACGTTACTTCATAACCTAGGACGTATAAAAGACACTCATGGACGGTCGAAGCAAACCCTTATCAACACCCTATGAAACCTGAGAATACTTTGTAAATTACAAAAAGCCTTGTGATTAAGTATAAAAAGTAAAAACTACACTGTTACTAAGGCTTTCTTCATTAAAGTTTTTTTGGTAATAATACTTTACTGTAGCTAATTTATTATAATACAAAAATTCACGTGATTTTTATTATTATTACATTTTCATATTATTATTGAAAATCTGTTAAACATCTTTTAAAACCCCTCACAATAAAGCGTGGTTCATTAAAATCCCTCACAAAAATCAAGCAAAAAGCGTGATTAGTGAAAATAATTATGCAAAATGTGTGATTAGTGAAAAAAACAAAAAAAAAGTGTTTATTAAATTTTTTTTCACAGAAAACGTGATTATTAAAAAATTCAACGCTTGTGGGTTCAAATTGATATTTATGTCCTTTTTAACCTAGACGATGCGTTATTTTTTTTAAGTAATTACGTTTATGCTATCGCGTTATCCTCAACTGTAGATCATATTAATCGGGCAGTTGAGGGGCATTCATGCGCTTCGTACGATTTGGGCATGGCTTTTGTACTCTAACCATCCCTATATATATATATATAAATATATATATATATATAAATATATATATATTAATATAATATATATATATTTATATATATAATACTCCTTTATACAATACTCCTTTAATAATATTATTTAGAATTGTTGGAGCACCTAATTAAAAAAAAACATTATTTTTTGAAGCCTATCACTAACATCCTACCATTGTGAGTTGTCACATTATGATATTATTTATTGTTGACTATCTAATAGTTTGCCTTGACCACAACGTTCTTATCATCGCCCTTAAGTCTTAACCAATATTTGCTTGGCATATTGGTTGCATTTACACATTTTATCTTTTTCAAAACTTCAACTTAAACCAAAATTTAAATCTTAAAACTACTTAACAAAGAATTTAGAGTTAATTATACGAAGCTCCATTTAGTTTGGCCAAATTAAGGATTTGGTTCATAACTTTGAGAAAATAGATATTCGATTTCAAGAAACTTTTAACTTGTTTCACTGATAGTACATGAAGTAGATTGTGGTTACGTTTTAATGTTAAATGACTGTGAAAAGATCAAAATGCGTAAATCCAAGGGTCCTACATAAAAAAACTTTAAAACATAAAATATTCTAGGGTCCAATACTTTTTTAATAAAGAATAATAAATTTATATATATATATATACGGAGATCTCTTTCCTTCAATTTTCAAACCTTAATAATTTTTTCGTATGTTTTTTTTTAAATTACACCATAAAATCGAGTATTTGTTGCTATATAAAAAAACTTTTTTAAGGTGTCGGATTTATTCGATACTACATATATAAATATGATGATACTGCATATATTGCATAATCAATGTACTGCATATATGCAGTATCATCATGTTGTCATCATACTACATATACTGCAGTTATGTAATATAGGGATGAGCATTTGGTACGGAGTACCAGTGTCACACCCCGATTTTAGGGTACCCGGTCGTACGACCAGATTTGCATCTCCAATCTTATTTTAAACCGAAGTGAGATGCAGTTGAAAAACTTTTGGATCAGACCATGTAAAAATTCAACCCGGGGGTTGTATTTGAACAATTCCAATTTCGTTAGAATAAAATAATCTTTGTATACTCCAGGGTTTGAATACCCGTCTATGTAGAAAACATGGTTTTTAAAACTATCACATAATTCTCCTGCATCACAACAGGTATTTGAGCCATAAGGTAGGTATACATGCCTAGGAACGTTATCCTTTTGGCACATATCCTTGAATATCACGTATTTAAAGCTTAGGGGAAATGATCCTAGCACAATCTCCTAAGTTCCTAGTGTCCTTGCTTAATCAAAAGAGCGATTCTTCAATAGTGCGAGAGTCATATATTTATCAGAAAGTCGGGCACGAGGATCGAGGCTAGAGTTGATCTCCAAGAATATGGGAATAAGTTTGTGTTGTGTTGAATTCAACTGGTCGACATTTCAATTTATAAGCAAATATCAGCTTCGTGATAGACCATTATGATGGGCGACGGTGTGTCACTGCCTCGCCATGAAGAACCGTTATGGTGGGTCACGGTCAATCACCGCTTTAGGGTTTCAGATTAGGCATGACACGGGTCGCCATTCGGTTGAATTGCGGCGTGGCGGACCGTTACACGTGTCAGAATCTCGCGTTGAGTCACCTGGACACGTGTCGTCTTCTGGTTTATTCCTTCTCCAGGCCGTAATGGAACGTTAGGATGGATGACGGTCCGTTACCGCCTCAAATTTGCTCCTTTTTGGTTTTTCAACACTTGAACTTTTAACTTATTACAATATCAACCCCTAACTTTAGAATTTGATATATCAACCCCCATAATTAGAATTTGAGGACCTAATCGGTACCGTACTAATAGATTCAGTACTGGTGTCGGTACCCACATTTCTATAAATTAGGTACTGATACCATCTTGAGGTGAACATTTTGTAACGAGTACAGGTATCGTACCGAACTTATAAATTCGGTATCGGTACCAGTACCCACTTTTCCATAAATTCGGCATCGGTACGGTACCGATCTAATCCCTAATACAGTATCATCATGTAGTACGAGTATTTAATACTAAAAAAATACAACGTAAAATTGAGTGTTTTTTTATTCTTAATTTGATTATAATGTTGTTATATTGAAAAAATATTTAAGGTATCAGACTTATTCGATACTACATATATGGAGTATCATCATACTACATGTATGATCGGTGTTTACAACATGGTTATGTTCTAGTTGAGATTGGCGGAAACAATCACAACTATTGCAATGTATACAAGAAACAAAGATAATACTGATAAATGCAAAGTGTATTAATCTTCAATGTTACAAGTTACAGAGAAAACTCTTAGGAAGCACGCACTTGTACAATGAGAAGATACAATACATATAAAGGAACTTAGAATCAAGACAGACCCTTGATTCTAAGGATCAGATCAAACACAAACCGTTGATCTTTGACAGTTACAAGTTACACTACTATTGGTAGACAACTAAAAGACAATCTGCAGCAAATAGTAACAAACAGGTCAAAAGTCTTCTTAGAAATCTTTGCAGGAGACTTCAGAAGTAGTAGTTTTGTCATTAATCATATGCACCAATAACATTCCTTCTGCTGATAGATGTGTCAGTGTTGCAGGAGAGGTGTTAGTAACAAAGTCAAAGTTGCTGATGATTTTCCTATCAGCAACATCGATGTTTGATGCTGCTGAGAAGCCTATCAGCAGCAACTTTGGACTTCAGCAGATAAGGCTATCCGCAACAACAATGTTCATCAGCAGGGGTACATAGCTATCCGCAGCACTTGCCTTATCCGCAGTAACTTGTAAGTCAACAGCAAAATTGTGGAGTCCGCAACATCTATACTTAGAGAATTTTGTAGTCATCAGTCTTTATCTTTACAAAATCCCCCTAGACTGATGCTACCAAAAATATCCTACTACCTTTGTTATTGAAGCTTTTGCATGTGTGTAACAATCCTTGCAGTCTCATAGGCTCTTGGGTCCTTGCTTGGATTATCAAGAGGAAGTTCAGATAGAGATTTGATGTCCTTGCTTGGCATGCTGAAGATAGCCTTGCTTGAATATCTCATCTTCTATCCTCTAACATCTATCAAAGTGTATTCATCCTTGTCAGTATTGTAAGACCAATTGAAAAAGGGGAAGTGGGATTGGAGAGGTTTAGCATCAATAACAACATATTTTCTAGGGTTGAAGTGATGTTTGATCACTAGCAACAGATGTCTCCCACTCTCATTTTCAGGCTCATGAGCTTCACCCAACTCCAACATTCTTTGTAAATCAGTATCTGGAAGCTGCATCACCTTATCAACAGATTTGTGCAATGATCTCTTTACTTCTGCCCTCCCCTAAACACTTCGAACCACTGATCTTGTTCACTATAGAGTAATATCACAATTTCTATTAAGTCTTCAGATGTGGTAGGAGGTTTAGTTTTCTTTTTGGGAGGCTGTTGATGAGATGGAGCTGGGTGAGAGGATTTGGACTCTTTGGGTGGAGATGAGAGAGGTCTAGGAGGGAGAGTGTGTAACATCCCAAAATGACGAAAAATAAAGTTAACGAGTTCAAGCGGGCCGAAGTTGGACCGGGTCAGTCGCGAACCGGGCTTGGGGAGGTCTTCCCTATAAATAGTCCAAGGCACTCATTCTTCTGCTCTTTGACATTCTAGAGAGAGAAAACCGTAGAGAGAGAAAGTGACGGAATCGCACAAGATTGCACCAGAACGTGTCTCTTGCACTCGTGAAGGAAACCTCCAGATCAGAAGCTCGATTCAGGTAACGATCCGACCTAAATCTAAGTTTTTGTTCGTTTTAGGGTTTTTCGGGTTTTGGGTGAAAAATCAGAAGTTTTTACGGATGAAACTTAAGAATAAGCTTAGGTTTAGTATCTATAATGAAAAACGGTTGTTTTGAGCAAAGAAGGTTGAAGTTTTGACATAACCGAACCCAAATCCGCAATTTTTGGGACTTTTGGGGAAGATGACTGATGTTGCAGGCGAACTTAGCAAGTTCGCCTGTCAAGTTCGCTTGGGGAGGCGAACTTATCAAGTTCGCCTGATTATGTTCGTTTGGCAAGTTCGCTTGGCCACAGGGTAGGCGAACTTATTATGTTCGCCTGGGTTAAGTTCGCTTGGCCACAGGGTAGGCAAACTTATTATGTTCGCCTGGGTTAAGTTCGCTTGGCCACAGGGTAAGCGAACTTATTAAGTTCGCTTATAAGTTCGCCTAAGCCAGGGGAGGCGAACTTAGCATTAAGTTCGCCTATATCAGCTGAGAAGAGTGGGAATCGAGGTTAGGTCTGATATATGTGTTTTGTAACCAATTCAGATCGGAAGTGACGTGGTTGGACCATTGATTAGGACAACCAAGACTAGCTAATAAGGTGAGTTCTAGAAGCCCTCTTTTAAATGTTTTTATATAATGTTTTCGGGCTGGTGTGTACACGTATGAAATGATGTTTTATGAAATGATGTTTTATAAAATGATGTTCATGAAATTACGTTTACGAAAGGAAATGATTTGGAACGAAGGGTTTATGGAAAGAAAGTTTATGAACGGAATGTTTACGAACGAATGTTATAAAGAAATGGTTTAATGAAAAGGTAAAGGGTTTTGAAAGTGAAGGAAAGGTTTTATGAAAAGAAAACAAAAAAGGGGCAAAGGTTTTAAAGAAGTCATTACAAATCTAATCTGTCGAATGAATGGAATTGACGAATGAAGTCTGGGAACGAGATTCCCAGCCTTGTGGTAGATTATGGACAGCGAGCCATAGTTACCATAAGAACAACAGGGGTAGTGTCTTAGTGGCCTGCCAATGGTTTTGATGTTGTACAACTGGTAAGGTAGTAACGACGGTTACTCGGGTGATGACGATCATCCTAAGGGAAAGGGTAATGGGAAATTAATGACGGCGATACGTAACGGTTAATTTCCAAAGGAAAGACGCGTGTTGGGCAATGACGGCGATACGTAACGGTTGACCCCACGTATTGAATGGTAATGGGAAATTAATGACGGCGATACATAACGGTTAATTTCCAAAGGAAAGATGCGTGTTGGGCAATGACGGCGATACGTAACGGTTGACCCCACGCATTGAAGGGTTTGGCAATGACGACGATACGTAACGGTTGACCCTACGTAGTGTATGGTTGTGGCAATGACGGCGATACGTAACGGTTGCCCACAACATTAAAAGTTCCTACGGGGACATAGAGACGCGTAACGATACAGATTTTAGATAATATTGTATGACTTAAATGAATGTTAATGATTTAAACAAATGATCGTGTTTAAATGTGCGAAGGTTTACGAATGAAAGGCCCTGTTTTCTTATACGAATGTTAAACCCTAATGAATGTTTGAATGATGAACCATTTCTTAAATCGAACGAAAACTAGAACTCACCAGCGTAGCTGACGTTTTTAAGTGTACACATTCATGTTAAGGCAGGTTATGAGGATGGACGGTGATGCTTGGCTAGAGATGAAGAGTTACCCGACTGCTTTGAAGACTGGCATCCCGTTATGTTTAGTTATGATGTAAATATGTTTTAATCAATGTTTACGCTTCCGCATGTATGAACAACGATTAAGTTATGTTTAAATGAATTTTTCCGCTGCGTTATTTGATATTCATGTTTAAGAACTGTTTGTGAATGAGTAATTCCAACAAGTGGGGCCTCCCGGGTTTGGGGCCTTACAAGTTGGTATCAGAGCAATAGTTTGAGAGATTCGGACACTCCTATTGTCTGAACTTAAACTTTGAATGGGACCGAAAGCGGATGCCAGTACGGGTAACTCGAGCCACAGCATCAGGTATGAAGGTAGTATATATATTTACGTATATAGTATGCCTTAGAAAGGGTTAGGTAAGGACTTGTGTTCTGATGGAATCACAAAGGTGGTCAAATAGAAATCGAAAGGTAGTGTAATGGTTAATTACAGATGGCCAGTGTATATTAACATCTTACAGTACTTATTGAATTTTATTTGTTAACTAGCGTGATGACATTGGATTTCTTGTCTTATAGAACGTAATGGCAAGGAGAGGAAACGGAAGACGTGGTGGCCGTATCGGTGGTCGTACCGGCGGTCGAAATGGTGGGCGTGGCAGGATCCCTGCGCGCCAAGAGTATAGTGAAGAAGGAAGTGTTCACACTGAACCGGCGGTTAGTGTGCATGAAGCTGAGCAGACACAGGTTGAAGAACAACCTTTCACTTTTGAACCCGAAGTGAGAGCAGCTATAGCTCGAGAGTTCACAGAACTGATGAAGGCTTCTCTGCCAGGTCTGTTGGCAGAAGCATTGAAGCAGGTCAATGGGGCGGGTGGGTCTAGCGCGGCAATTGGTGCCCAAAATAATGAGACTGACAATACACCGCCTGCTCGCGGATGTGATTATAAGTCCTTTAAGGCATGTGATCCGCCGATCCTGACTGGGAAGAAGGACGCGGTGGCTACTTTTGATTGGGTGATCCGTATGGAAGCTGCCATTCGTCTGAGCGAGTGTCGAGCTAATCAAGTAGTGAAGTTTGCTGCTAACTCCTTGAGGGAGGAAGCATCCCATTGGTGGGAAGGTGTACGACAGGCAAAAGGGAGCGAGATTGTAGATGCGATGATGTGGGCTGACTTGAAAACCTTGGTAATCAAGAATTTCTGCCCAAGGAACGAGATTGAGAAGGTAGAGAGGGAATTTTTGGGTTTGAAGGCCGGAAGCATGACGCACCGGCAATACACAACCCGATTTAATGAACTGGCACGTCTGGTGCCACACCTTGTCACTACTGAAGAGAAAAAGATTGCCTGTTATATTCAAGGGTTGCCGGACCAGGTCCGCACCTACGTGAAGGCAAACACCCCCACTACCTATGATTCGGCAGTAGAGCTAAGCGGCGTGGTATTTGACGATCTGGCACTGAATGTTGTTGTCGTTGAAGAACAAAAGAAGAGACCGAGCTTCTCAAACAAGCGAACTGGGGGAAAGATGTTTGGGGTTCGTGATAAAAGGGCTCGGGTGGATGAGCCGACTGTTTGTAAGAAGTGTGGAAGGGAACATGTAGGTGAATGCAGACTGAGATCTATCCTGTGCTTTAAGTGTGGCAAGAGCGGGCACTACTCCCGTGAATGCCCGCAAGGCTACAAATGCTACAACTGTGGGGATTTCGGCCATATGAGCCGAGAATGTACGAAGCCCAGAATGGGGGAAACCGGGAAAGGAAAGGGCCCGGAAATGAAGGGAGAGGGATCTCGTGCAAAGACTCGTTCGTATGCACTGACGCAGGATCAGGCTAGGAAGGATCCCGATGTGGCGTCAGGTACGTTCGTCCTTGACAACACTCTTGTTTCTGTGTTATTTGATTCGGGTGCCAGTAAGAGTTTTATATCTGCGACTTTTTGTAAAAGAGTAAAGTATGCTGTGAGTAAGCTAGAAAGGGCCTTTAGCGTAGAGACCGCTGAGGGTAGAACTGCGAGAGTGACCGATGTAGTTGACAACTCCACGATGAAAATAGAAGGTCATAGGTTCCCTGTCAGATTGTTCGTTATGGTTTTGGGAGGGTTCGATGTTGTGTTGGGTATGGATTGGCTAACTGCCAATGAAGCGCAAATAATATGTAAACGAAAGATAATCCGACTCAAGGCTCCGGATGGTAGCAAAGTTGAGGTTTTTGGAGATCGTGACGCCCTGATGCCAAACGTCATCTCGATGATTAAGGCAGCGGATTACTTGAGGCGCGGATGCTAGGCTTATCTGGTGTACGTGATTGACAAGTGTAAGGAAGTGAAGGAACTAGACGATGTACCTGTGGTATGCGAGTACCCGGAGGTGTTTCCAGAGGATTTGCCTGGAATACCACGCGATAGAGAAATTGAGTTCCGAATTGACTTAGTACCAGATGCCCAGCCCGTGGCTAAGGCTCCATATCGACTAGCACCAGTGGAAATGAAGGAACTTATGGTCCAACTAGACGAGTTACTTGAGAAAGGATTTATCCAACCGAGCATCTCGCCGTGGGGTGCTCCGGTGTTGTTTGTAAAGAAGAAAGATGGTTCGATGAGAATGTGTATCGATTATCGCGAGTTGAATAAACGAACGGTGAAGAACAAGTACCCTTTACCAAGGATCGATGACCTGTTCGACCAGTTGCAAGGCGCAAGTTGGTTTTCGAAAATCGACCTTCGGTCCGGGTACCATCAGTTGAAGGTAAGGGAAGAAGACATACCGAAAACTGCATTTCGCACGCGTTATGGACATTTCGAGTTCCGCGTAATGTCTTTCGGATTGACGAACGCCCCCGCAGCGTTCATGGATTAAATGAATAGGGTGTGTCGACCGATGCTGGATCGATCGGTAATAGTGTTCATCGATGACATCCTTATCTACTCCAAGAATGAGGGTGATCACGCGTGTCACTTGAAGGAAGTATTGGAAGTTCTGAAGAAGGAGAGGTTGTATGCTAAGTTCTCCAAATGCGCGTTCTGGCTTAGGAAAGTCCAATTCCTAGGTCACGTCATTGGCCCGAACGGCATTATGGTTGACCCAGCAAAGATAGTAACGGTAAGTGAATGGGACATTCCTAAGACGCCAACTGAAATCCGCAGTTTCTTGGGATTGGCGGGCTACTATCGGAGATTCATCCAGGATTTCTCGAAAATAGCTTCGCCATTGACAAAGTTTACTCGGAAAGAAGTAAAGTACGAATGGGGTTCGACCCAGGATGAGGCGTTTAAGGAATTGAAAGAGAAGCTAACACAAGCTCCAGTCTTGGCCCTTCCCGAGGGCAGTGAAGACCTGGTGGTATACTCTGACGCGTCGGGTCAGGGGTTAGGGTGTGTGTTGATGCAACGCGGTAGAGTGATTGCATATGCGTCGCGGCAGTTGAAAGTTCACGAAGTCAACTATCCGACTCACGATTTGGAACTTGCTGCTGTCGTATTTGCATTAAAAATCTGGAGGCACTACCTGTACGGGGTAAAGTTTACTATTTACTCCGACCACAAAAGTTTGAAGTACTTCTTCGAACAAAAGGAGCTTAATATGAGGCAGAGGAGATGGTTGGAACTCCTGAAGGACTATGACTGTGAAATAATGTACCACCCTGGAAAGGCATACGTGGTGGCTGACGCTCTAAGCCGAAAGGATGTGCCTACTCCTATTAGAGTGAAAGCTTACCAGTTGGTGGTAACATCGGATGTGATGAGAGAAATCGAAAGAGCTCAAGATGAAGCTTTGAAGGAAGAAAATATAAAGGGAGAAAGGATGGTGGGCCAACAGGACAAGTTGGAATATAACACCCTTGGTGTTAGAACACGTTATGGACGGGTATGGATACCTATGGGTGGCGAACTTAGAACCAAAATCTTGGATGAGGCTCATAAGTCTCGTTACTCTATCCATCCTGGTACCAATAAAATGTACCAAGATCTGAAGAAGGACTACTGGTGGCCTGGAATGAAATGTGATGTGACGAAGTATGTAAGCAAGTGCTTGACTTGCTCGCAAGTAAAGGCTGAACACCAGAAACCGTATGGAAAGATTCAACCACTTGATATACCGGAATGGAAGTGGGAACACATTACCATGGACTTCATAACTAAGCTACCTCGCACAGCTAAAGGTCATGACGCCATTTGGGTAATTGTGGACCGATTAACGAAGAGTGCTCATTTCCTACCTATTTGCGAGGCGTTCTCGTCGGAAAGGTTAGCAGAAGTGTTTATCAACGAAGTAGTAGCACGGCATGGGATGCCTTTGACGATCGTATCTGACCGGGACACACGATTCACATCGAGGTTCTGGAAAAGATTTCACGAGGCGATGGGCACGAGGCTTAATATCAGCACAGCATACCACCCGCAAACGGATGGTCAGTCCGAAAGGACCATTCAGACTTTGGAGGATATGCTCCGTGCTTGTATTATTGACTTCGGTGGCAGTTGGGACAGTCATCTGTCGTTAGCCGAATTCTCCTACAACAATAGTCATCATACGACGATAGGCATGCCGCCTTACGAAATGTTGTATGGGAGAAGATGTAGGACCCCGGTTTGTTGGGGTGAAATTGGACAGAAAGAGTTAGGAAGTCTGGAAGTCGTAAAAGAAATGTCGGAAAGGTTTGATCAGATTAAAGCGCGAATGAAGGCCGCGCAAGATCGTCAGAAGTCCTATGCGGATAGACGACGAAGGCCTATCGAGTTTGATGTTGGGGACAGAGTAATGTTGAAAGTGTCGCCCTGGAAGGGAATCATACGATTCAGAAAGAGAGGAAAGTTAAGTCCGAGGTTTGTCGGACCATTCAGGATAATGGCACGGGTTGGTGAAGTCGCATATCGGTTGGAGTTGCCTGATGAGTTAAGTGGGATTCATCCTACCTTCCATGTATCACACTTGCGAAAGTGTTTGGCGGATGAATCGGCTCACGTACCACTTACTGACATCGAGGTTGACAACAGCCTTAACTACATCGAAGAACCCGTGGCTATCTTAGACCGAAAGGAGAAGCGTTTGCGTAACAAAGTGATCCAATTGGTTAAAGTCCAATGGAGGCACCGAAAGGGATCGGAGGCTACATGGGAAACGGAGGCGGAAATGAGGGAGTCGTACCCTCAATTATTTGACTTGTGATAGGTTTCGGGGACGAAACCTATTATAAGGGGGGTAGACTTGTAACATCCCAAAATGACGAAAAATAAAGTTAACGAGTTCAAGCGGGCCGAAGTTGGACCGGGTCAGTCGCGAACCGGGCTTGGGGAGGTCTTCCCTATAAATAGTCCAAGGCACTCATTCTTCTGCTCTTTGACATTCTAGAGAGAGAAAACCATAGAGAGAGAAAGTGACGGAATCGCACAAGATTGCACCAGAACGTGTCTCTTGCACTCGTGAAGGAAACCTCCAGATCAGAAGCTCGATTCAGGTAACGATCCGACCTAAATCTGAGTTTTTGTTCGTTTTAGGGTTTTTCGGGTTTTGGGTGAAAAATCGGAAGTTTTTACGGATGAAACTTAAGAATAAGCTTATGTTTAGTATCTACAATGAAAAACGGTTGTTTTGAGAAAAGAAGGTTGAAGTTTTGACATAACCGAACCCATATCCGCAATTTTCGGGACTTTTGGGGAAGATGACTGATGTTGCAGGCGAACTTAGCAAGTTCGCCTGTCAAGTTCGCTTGGGGAGGCGAACTTATCAAGTTCGCCTGATTATGTTCGTTTGGCAAGTTCGCTTGGCCACAGGGTAGGCAAACTTATTATGTTCGCCTGGGTTAAGTTCGCTTGGCCACAGGGTAGGCGAACTTATTATGTTCGCCTGGGTTAAGTTCGCTTGGCCACAGGGTAAGCGAACTTATTAAGTTCGCTTATAAGTTCGCCTAAGCCAGGGGAGGCGAACTTAGCATTAAGTTCGCCTATATCAGCTTAGAAGAGTGGGAATCGAGGTTAGGTCTGATATATGTGTTTTGTAACCAATTCAGATCGGAAGTGACGTGGTTGGACCATTGATTAGGACAACCAAGACTAGCTAATAAGGTGAGTTCTAGAAGCCCTCTTTTAAATGTTTTTATATAATGTTTTCGGGCTGGTGTGTACACGTATGAAATGATGTTTTATGAAATGATGTTTTATAAAATGATGTTCATGAAACTACGTTTACGAAAGGAAATGATTTGGAACGAAGGGTTTATGGAAAGAAAGTTTATGAACGGAATGTTTACGAACGAATGTTATAAAGAAATGGTTTAATGAAAAGGTAAAGGGTTTTGAAAGTGAAGGAAAGGTTTTATGAAAAGAAAACAAAAAAGGGGCAAAGGTTTTAAAGAAGTCATTACAAATCTAATCTGTCGAATGAATGGAATTGACGAATGAAGTCTGGGAACGAGATTCCCAGCCTTGTGGTAGATTATGGACAGCGAGCCATAGTTACCATAAGAACAACAGGGGTAGTGTCTTAGTGGCCTGCCAATGGTTTTGATGTTGTACATCTGGTAAGGGAGTAACGACGGTTACTCGGGTGATGACGATCATCCTAAGGGAAAGGGTAATGGGAAATTAATGACGGCGATACGTAACGGTTAATTTCCAAAGGAAAGATGCGTGTTGGGCAATGACGGCGATACGTAACGGTTGACCCCACGTATTGAATGGTAATGGGAAATTAATGACGGCGATACGTAACGGTTAATTTCTAAAGGAAAGATGCGTGTTGGGCAATGACGGCGATACGTAACGGTTGACCCCACGCATTGAAGGGTTTGGCAATGACGGCGATACGTAACGGTTGACCCTACGTAGTGTATGGTTGTGGCAATGACGGCGATACGTAACGGTTGCCCACAACATTAAAAGTT
The DNA here is from genome assembly GCA_023525975.1 of Smallanthus sonchifolius. NCBI lineage: Eukaryota > Viridiplantae > Streptophyta > Magnoliopsida > Asterales > Asteraceae > Smallanthus > Smallanthus sonchifolius. The sequence goes on from CM042029.1 coordinate 68,082,417, forward strand.
CCTACGGGGACATAGAGACGCGTAACGATACAGATTTTAGATAATATTGTATGACTTAAATGAATGTTAATGATTTAAACAAATGATCGTGTTTAAATGTGCGAAGGTTTACGAATGAAAGGCCCTGTTTTCTTATACGAATGTTAAACCCTAATGAATGTTTGAATGATGAACCATTTCTTAAATCGAACGAAAACTAGAACTCACCAGCGTAGCTGACGTTTTTAAGTGTACACATTCAGGTTAAGGCAGGTTATGAGGATGGACGGTGATGCTTGGCTAGAGATGAAAAGTTACCCGACTGCTTTGAAGACTGGCATCCCGTTATGTTTAGTTATGATGTAAATATGTTTTAATCAATATTTACGCTTCCGCATGTATGAACAACGATTAAGTTATGTTTAAATGAAATTTTTCCGCTGCGTTATTTGATATTCATGTTTAAGAACTGTTTGTGAATGAGTAATTCCAACAAGTGGGGCCTCCCGGGTTTGGGGCCTTACAGAGTGGAAGGTTGTTGGACAGAAGGAGGAGAGGTTGAAGGAGTAAACTTGGGTTTCTTTGGTTTTCTTACTTCTTAATGAGTATCTACCCTTCTTTTAGAGCCTATCTTCTCCAGTCTCTCTTCCTCTTCCTTTTTCACTTTGACATAAAGGGCTTGCAGGTTCATGAAGTTCATGGGACCCAGCCTCTTTCCACTTTTACATCTAGCCTTTAGGAAGTCCATCATGACCTTCCTTTCTTCATGGGTTCTGATGTTGAAGGCAATCGTTTTTCTGACTTTCTGTTTGGCTTTTTCTTCTTCTTCAGCCCTTTTTTTAATTGCAAATTTACCTAGTTGTCCCATGAAGGCTCTGTACATTTCTTTATTTGATAATTTCTCAAGGTAGCCTGCATCCTCACCTTGAGAAATCAGAGCATCTATCTACTCCTCCCTCATCTCTTTTGCAAGTTCAGAATCAGTGATTCTGAACTTGGCTTCTTCAGCTTTCTGCCTCTCTCTTTCTTCTTCTTCTTTATTTAGTTGTTCCTGAAGCTGAAGAGATAAAGCTTCATCTTCCTTTACTTGTGAAGCTACAGGAACATGCACTCTTGTTCTATCCAGTTGCCTAGCATGCAATTGGATTTGCTGTTCTCTGAGGAGCATGACAACATTTCTTTCTTGAGCCTTTTTAAGCTCAACCATCACCTCCTCTTTTCTTTCTCTTCTTCTTCTCTTTATTTTTTTCTTTTCTTTTTCTATCTTCTTTTCTTCTTCTTCTTCTGTCATGATTCCCTTCCCCTTGTCTTTATTGGATGTCTCTGCTTCAGCCTCATGGATCACAACAGTAGATGTGGAGGATGTTGTTGAGATCTCAGCTTCAGCTTCACTGGCAATTTGAGGATTGGAAAAAGGGGGGACAAATTCTTCATCTTCACTGTTTTCCCACTCCACTCCAGTTACTTCCTTCCAATCTGCCATGACCTTCTATTTTTCTCTTCTTTTGGATTCTTCTTCTGTGTTCAGGATGACAGTTGGAGAAGAGGGAAGGGACAAATCAGAATCAAAGTTAGATTCATCCATTGCAATCAATCCCTTATTTTCCCAAAAGTTTTTGACAATCAGGATCATTTCTTGACTTCTTGTTGAGTTGATATTGCAGATATGTGACCTGAGTTCAAATACTTTATAAAGAAAGTCTGAGTTGAGAAGTAGGATTTCTTGAATGTGATTGATGATAAAGGATGATCCATCACACAAAAAGAACTGAAAGCCAGAAGACCAAGTGCTTGACCAGCCATGAACTTCCAGTCCTCTAACCACTTCATTATACATAAATCTTCTTAGACATAAAATTTGTTCTTCAGTTAGAACCCTGCTTCTTATCAATTCAAGTCTTTGATGCCTTTCTTCTTCTTCTTCTCTAGAGGACTCTGCTTCTTCATTCTCAAACTTGTTGTATGCTACATTCTTAGCAAGCTCAAGAAAGTCTTCAAATATGGGCATGTTATCTTCACATATGTCATGGAAGTGCGCAATGGCAACCATAACATATGAATCATCAGAAGGGTTGATGCATTCAATCTGGTACAGAGTTAGGGTGTCAAATAAGATTAAGTTTCCCCACCTATGTTCTTGGACACTAGCAAATTCTCACCCAATCCAGAATCTTTCAGACAAACCATCATATCCCCATGACAGAATGGAGTCAAACTCCAGATTGTGTGTAGTTTGTGGGAATGAAGGGGATATGGCTTGTCTTGAGATTGCATCAGCAACTAGAAGTATAAGGACTGAGAGAGGCATATCTTCATCTTCATTATCCATCTCCTTTTCCTTAGGGAATACTTCATCTACAGGCCTGGAAACTAACTTCCACTCCTCAGAGATCTCTTCTTCTTCATCTCTTGAGGCTGGCAAGTCATGGATTTGAACAAAAGCAGGCATGTATAGTGTTCTTTGTAAGGCAGCCTATTCTTGTATCCATTCATCCAAGCTGTCTCCGTCATCTTCAGTAGTAACTATCTCCCCCTTTTGGTTGCATCAGTGTATAGAGATGGGTCTGTTTGAGTTCCTACTGATACAAAGGAAGGAGTAGTCATAATTAGGCATTGATGGGCTTCATGCATAGAGACTTAGTGTCTTAATTTGGACACTTTAGCCTCTAGCATAGCCACCCTGGCCGTCAATTCCAAATTATGAAGTTTCAGTCTGTCCTCATCCACAGTTTGGGAATCTTTGGAGCTAGATGGGGCCTTAGGCCTAGCCTCTCCATCCCCATCACCCTGGTTTTCTTGGCGCCTGGGATTCCTGTAACATCCCTAAAATAGTAAATAAATAAATAATAACGCGATCGAGATTTAATCATAAAAAATGAATGGAAAAGTATGGGCTTGGGATCGGCTCCAACGGGCCGAGGGAAGCCCAGGTATATAAGGGCCAAGAGAGCCTCAAACTTACAAACTTCCACCATTTGCAAAGTTAGAGAGAAAAAGGAGAGTTCGGGCCTAGAGAGAAAGTTGACGGATCTACCCGGAATTGAAGGAGCACGTTACTACTGAGCTCGTGAGCAAAACCTCCAAATCCGAATCCCAATGCAGGTAACGATTCGACCCTAAATTGAGTTTTTGTTTAATTTGGTATTTTCGGGTTTTAGCTAAATAGATGACGTTTTTACGGATGAAACTTGAAAATAAGCTTAGGACTAACATCTAGAATGAAAACCGCACGTTTTGAACAAAGAAAGTTGTAAAATTGGCACGATCAGATCCGCATGCGAAAGTTATGGTTTTTGCAGGGAAGCAGGTCTTGCGTACTTATCAAGTACGCAAGAAGTAGATCCTGCGTACTTGCGCAAGAATAAGGTCCTGCGTACATATCAAGTACGCATGAAACGAAGTATGTGCACTTATTAAGTACGCAAGAACAAGGCCCTGCGCACTTGCTAAGTGCGCAGGCAGCAGGCCGGTTAGTAAAGTCAGTATAGTCGCCTATTTCAGAATGGTTTAACCGTTAAAGTTGGGATTAGGTCTGATGTATGTGTAATTAACCAATCTAGATCGTGTGTGGCACTCATTGGACTGCTGTTAAGACAGGTGGAGACAAGCTCATGAGGTAAGTTCTATGTGCCCCCTCTATGTTATGTGCAAACCTTATTAAATGTTTTGGGGCTGAAGTGTATACGCTAAATGAATAAATGTTATAAATGCCAATGTGATCATACGTGATATATACATATATGTATCAAAATCAATGATGTAACAAAGAATGAAACGTATGATTTTAAAGAATGAATGAAAGAATGACATAACGTGAATGAATGAACTCTTGCTTTATATTTTATATATTGCATGTTATGAATGTATGTAAATGTTATGGATGCTTCGATGACAACGGCAACTTCGGTAGACGGACGACCACGTGACTATTTTGCAACCGGGACAAACACGTTCCTTCATAAGCTAGAACGTATAAAATGCATTCATGGACGATCGAAGCAAATGCCTTATTACATGTAGAACGGTTGCATACATAACAGCCGCGTGGGAAATAGATGCCTTTGGGCAGACGGGCAAATGAATGGACTAAGATGGTAGGACGGGTTTAGGCGGACGGACAAAGGTTTCCGGACGGATTTATGTTACGACGGACGTTTTCTAGGGCTGGACGGTTTATGAAAAGGACTACGACGGTAGTTCTCACGGCGTTTGTCTTTGTGACTCACGCGACAATCATGACGGGTTGATCACCCATATGTGTATGACCAATGAATGTTCTCCCCAAAGTAAGTATGTATGTCCAGTATGAATGTTATGTGAGAACAGTAAAGCAAAGAATATGTAAATGCACGTATATTATATATATATATATATATATATAATACTTAACGATAAGATAAATGTTATGTCTGATTGTTTTTAAACTAGAACTCACCAGCGTTAGCTGACTTTTAGTATACATTTCAGGTCAAGAAAGGAAGGGTCGTGCGAAGGCGTGATGGTTACCCGGCAAACGACTGACATCCCACTTTTATATATGTTAAGACAATGTTATGTTTTTAATTGTTAAGACTTCTGTTGTTATGTTATGTTATGAATTCGAATGATGTTTGCTTCCGCTACTCTCGGATGTTTTTAATTTAAGCTCAGTATTTATGACTATGTTTATGAGTAAATCCAACAAGTGAGGTTACCCGGGAAAGGGGCCTTACAAGGTGGTATCAGAGCAATAGTTTGAGAGATTCAGTCATCCCTAAATGTCTGGACTCAAGCTGATTATGGGACCAACGCACGGATGTCAGTATGGGTAACCAACGCCAACGCCAGCACGATAAGTAAGTACTAAAGTTAATGCACTTGGATAAGAATAGATACCTTAACTTAGAACCAATAGATGTCAATGTCACAACCGATTTGAAGAGTTTTGAACCCGAAAAGCAATGTAAATTAGTAATCACAAACCGGTCACTGTAATTAAAATTTTACCTTGCTCGTACTGTTCTAAAACTATGATCTGAAGGAATGGCATTGATGTATTCTGTTTATAACTATCAGGAAACTAGGAACTATGGCTGGTGGAGGAAGAACAGGCGCCGAGGCGGTCGCACTTGCCGAGTCGGTAGACTTCTGTTGAATCAAAGACATGAAGAGGAAGAGAGTGTGCACGCAGAACACACTGAGAGTGTGCACGAAACAGATGTGACCCCAACTGGGAACGACAATCAAGGGACTCTATAGTTGGAACCCGAGGTCAGGGATGCTATTGCCCGCGAAGTTGTACTCACTCTGAAGAAAGTATTGCCTGATCTACTATCCGAGGCACTAAAGAAAAGTAGAGAGGAGGATGAAGGAGACCATGAAGAGAGAGTGTATGACAGTGATGGGGATGAAGTAAAGGTGGGATCAAGCCATCGTGGGTGTACTTACAAAGGTTTCAAGGACGGAGACCCACCCAAGTTCGATGGGAACAAGGATTCAGTGGCTACGTTCAAATGGATTGAGGGATGAACACTGTAATCAATATCAGCGAGTGTCGACCGGACCAGGCTGTTAAGTATGTTGCTCATTCTTTCACCAATGAGGCACTAAGTTGGTAGAGGAACATTCAGAGGACAAAGTCACCAAACGCTCTTGCTAGAATGACATGGGAAGACTTGAAGAAGCTGATAATCCAAAAGTTCTGTCCCCAGAACGAAATTGATTGAGTGGAAAATGAATTCCTAAACTTCAAGGCTGGCAGCAAGACGCACCGCCAGTATACTTCTAGGTTCAATGAGCTAGCTTAACTGGTACCCCACCTCATGGAGACAGAAGAACGAATGATTAAGTACTATATGAAGGGCCTACCTCAAAGGGTCCATGTTCATGTAAAAGCTAATCTACCATCGACCTTCGAATTGGTAGTCAACCTGTCTGGAATCGTCTATGACGATTATACTAACGAGGACACAACTCCCGAAGCTCCGAAACGGAAATGGTAGAACTCGTTCAAAGGAAATGGAAAAGGAACCTACACTGCTGAGGTGAAGAAGCCTAGGGTAGAAGGGTATGAAGTTTGTAAGAAATGCTCAAAGAAACACCAAGGCGAATGTATTGTTTGCTCAACCATGTGTTATAAGTGCGGGAGGCCGGGGCATTACTCCCGAGATTTCTTAAAGGACGTCAAGTGCCAAAGTTGTGGAAGATATGGACACCTGACTAGGGATTGTAGGAAAACCAAACAATCCGGTTCGGAAAAGGAAAAGGAAGCTGAAAGGGAACAGCCGAAGGCTAGGACTCGAGCCTACGCCCTGACTGAGGAGGAAGCAAGAGGAAACCCTGATGTTGTGTCAGGTACGTTCCTAGTTAATGATGAAAATGCTGCTATTTTATTTGACTCTGGTGCTAGTAAAAGCTTTATATCCAATGCATTTAGTCGTAAACTAGATTGCACTATCAACACCATAGTAAAGGCCTTTAGCGTACAAACTACCGTAGGTAAAAATTCGGCAGTATTCCAAGTAACAGAGGATTGCATCATAGAAATAGAGGGCCATAAGTTTCCTTCTATATTATTCCTTCTCACCTTAGGAGGATTCGATATAGTATTGGGTATGGATTGGCTAGCTGCCAACGAAGCTCAAATCATATGTAAACGTAAGAGGATACACATCAAAGCTCCTAGCGGCAGTCCAATTACGGTTTATGGGGATTAGAATTGCACGATGCCGAACGTCATCTCGATGATCAAGGCCGAAAGTTACATGAGGCGCGGTTGCGAAGCTTATCTAGCGTATGTTATTGACGATAGAATGAAAATGAAAGGACTCAAGAATGTACCTGTGGTGTGCAACTTTCCATAAGTATTCCCTGAGTATCTACCTGTGTTGCCACCCGATAAGGAAATAGAATTTCAGATTGACTTACTACCAGGAGCTGAGCCCGTTGCTAAAGCCCCCTACCGATTGGATCCGTCAGAAATGAAAGAATTGATGTCTCAACTAGAGGAATTAACAGAAAAAGGATTTATCAGACTGAGCATTTCACCATGGGGCGCTCCGGTACTATTTGTAAAGAAGAAGGACGGCAGCATGCGCATGTGCATTGACTACCGCGAACTGAACAAGAGGACAGTAAAGAACAAATACCCACTGCCTAGAATAGACGACCTTTTTGATCATCTTCAAGGTGAGAGTTGGTTCTCAAAGATCGATCTTAGGTCGGGTTACCATCAGTTGAAAGTTAGAGAAGAAGACATACCAAAGACCTCGTTTCGCACACTTTATGGGCATTATGAGTTTCTCGTGATGTCCTTCGGATTGACCAACGCACCAGCAGCGTTCATGGATTTGATGAACAGAGTAAGTCGACCAATGTTGGATCGATCCGTGATAGTTTTTATAGACGACATACTGGTATATTCGAAAAGAGAGGGTGATCACCACTGCCACCTAAGAGAGGTTTTGGAGGTGCTAAAGAAGGAAAAGTTGTACGCAAAATTATCCAAATGCGCGTTCTGGCTTAGGGAAGTCCAATTCCTAGGTCATGTGATAAACCCAAATGGCATCATGGTAGATCCTACAAATATTGAGGCAATAAAGGAATGGAACATCCCGAAGACGCCAACAGAGATACAAAGTTTTCTGGGATTGGCAGGCTACTATTGGAGGTTCATTCAAGATTTCTCGAGGATAGCCTCTCCACTAACTAAATTGACATGGAAGGAAGTAAAATATGAATGGGGTCCTATCCAAAACAACGCGTTTGAGGAACTTAAGACACGATTAACCCAAGCTCCAGTCTTGACACTACCTGAGGGAAATGAAGACTTGGTAGTCTACTCTGACGCTTCGGGGCAGGGTTTAGGGTGCGTACTTATGCAACGAGGAAAGGTAATTGCTTACGCCTCACGACAACTAAAGATTCATGAGGTTAACTACCCAACTCACGATCTGGAGATAGCAGCAGTAGTTTTCGCATTAAAAATATGGAGGCACTATCTGTATGGAGTTAAATGAACCATTTACTCTGATCACAAGAGCCTGAAGTACTTTTTCAAACAAAAGGAATTAAACATGAGACAAAGGAGGTGGTTAGAGCTACTGAAAGACTATGACTGTGAGATATTGTTCCATCCAGGCAAGGCCAACGTGGTGGCTGACGCTTTAAGCAGAAAGGAAGAATCGGAACCTATACGGATCAAAGCGTGTCAGCTGATTATAATGCCAGATTTGATGAGTGAAATATCAAAGGCACAAGATGAAGCACTATTAGAAAGAAATATAAAATGGGAAAGAATAGTATGACAACAAGGGAATTTGGATGCAAATGCATACAGTGTACGAACTAGGTTTGGCCGGATGTGGATACCTAAGATTGGCAAGCTTAGAGCCAAAATACTATATGAGGCCCATAAGTCTCGTTATTCCATCCACCCCAGGATAAACAAAATGTAACAAGACTTAAAGAAAGAGTACTTGTGGCCCAGCATGAAGAATGATGTGACCGAATACATGAATAAGTGCCTAACGTGTTCACTAGTTATAGCCGAGTACCAGAAGCCATGCGGTAAAATGCAACCTTTACCAATACCGGAATGGAAGTGCGAGGAGATCACTATGGACTTCATTACCAAGCTACCGCGAATAGCTAAAAGGCAATGATACCATTTGGGTGATCGTCGACCGCTTGACAAAGAGTGCTCACTTCTTGCCAATACGTGAGACTTCTTCGTCTGAAAAGCTAGCAGAAATATTTATCAAGGAAATTGTGAGCAGACATGGTATGCCACTGTCGATTGTGTCCGACAGTGATATTAGATTCATGTCAAGGTTTTGGAAGAAATTCAATGAAGCGATGGGCACTAGACTGAACATCAGCACCGCTTACCACCTTCAAACCGATGGTCAATCTGAAAGGACCATTCAGACCTTGGAGGACATGCTCCGGGTCTGTATCATTGACTTCGGTGGGAGTTGGGACAGCCATCTACCATTGACAGAATTTTCATATAACAATAGCTATCATTCAACTATTGGCATGCCGCCATTTGAAATGTTGTATGGAAGGAGATGTAGGACCCTGGTTTGTTGGGGGGAGATTGGACAGAAGGATTTTGCAAGTCTTGAAGTGGTCAAAGCTACTTTCGAGAAATTTGATCAAATCAAGGCTCGAATGAAAGCCGCAAAAGATATACAGAAATCATACGCGGATAAGAGAAGAAGGGATTTAGAGTTTCAAGTAGGGGACATGGTACTGTTAAAGGTATCACAATGGAAAGGAATCATTCGATTCAGAAAACGTGGCAAACTAAGTCCAAGGTTTGTCGGACCTTTCAAGATTTTAGCTAGAGTGGGTCAAGTTGCTTACAGACTCGACCTACCCGTTGAGCTTAGTGGAATACACCCTACATTCCACGTGTTGCACTTACGCAAGTGCCTAGCTGACGACACGGCTCACATACCTTACGACGAGATCGAAGTGGATAACAGTCTAAATTATGTGGAGGAACCAATAGCCATTCTAGACCGAGCTGAGAAACGACTATGCAATAATTCGATTCATCTAGTTAAAGTACAATGGAAGCACAGAAAAGGGTCAGAAGCGACATGGGAGAAAGAAGACGGGATGAGGGGACTATACCCTCAATTGTTTAACGTATAAGCGGTTTCGAGGACGAAACCTCTTTAAGGAGTGTAGACTTGTAACATCCCTAAAATAGTAAATAAATAAATAATAACGCGATCGAGATTTAATCGTCAAAAATGAAAGGAAAAGGATGGGCTTGGGCTCGGCTCCAACGGGCCGAGGGAAGCCCAGGTATATAAGGGCCAAGAGAGCCTCAAACTTGCAAACTTCCACTATTTGCAAAGTTAGAGAGAGAAAGGAGAGCTCGGGCCTAGAGAGAAAGTTGACGGATCGACCCGGAATTGAAGGAGCACGTTACTGCTGAGCTCGTGAGCAAAACATCCGAATTCGAATCAATCCAGGTAACGATTCGACCCTAAACTGGGTTTTTGTTTAATTTGGGATTTTCGGGTTTTAGCTAAATAGGTGACGTTTTTACGGGTGAAACTTGAAAATAAGCTTAGGACTAACATCTAGAATGAAAACCGCACGTTTTGAACAAACAAAGTTGTAAGATTGGCACGATCAGATCCGCAAGCGAAAGTTAGGGTTTTTGCGGGGAAGAAGGTACTGTGTACTTATCAAATACGCAAGAAGCAGATAAGTACGCAAGAAGAAGGTCCTGCATACTTATCAAGTACGCATGAAACGAAGTATGTGCACTTATTAAGTACGCAAGAACAAGGCCATGCACACTTGCTAAGTGCGCAGGCAGTAGGCCGGTTAGTAAAGTCAGTATAGTCGCCTAATTCAGAATGGTTTAATCGTTAAAGTCGGGATTAGGTCTGATATATGTGTAATTAACCAATCCAGATCGTGTGTGGCACTTATTGGACCACTGTTAGGACGTCAGGTGAGTTCTATGTGCCCCATCTATGTTATGTGCAAACCTTATTAAATGTTTTGGGGCTGAAGTGTATACGCTAAATGAATAAATGTTATAAATGCCAATGTGATCATACGTGATATATACATATATGTATCAAAATGAATGATGAACAAAGAATGAAACGTATGATTTTAAAGAATGAAACGTATGATTTTAAAGAATGAATAAAAGAATGACATAACGTGAATTAATGAAATATTGCTTTATATTTTATATATTGCATGTTATGAATGTATGTAAACGTTATGGACGCTTCGATGACAACGGCTAGTTCGGTAGACGGACGACCACGTCACTATTTTGCAACCGGGACAAAAACGTTCCTTCATAAGCTAGGACGTATAAAAGGCACTCATGGATGGTCGAAGTAAATGCCTTATTACATGTAGAATGGTTGTATACATAATAGTCGCGTGGGAAACGGATGCCTTTGGGCAGACGGGCGAATGAACGGACTACGACGGTAGGACGGGTTTAGGCGGACAAACAAAGGTTGTCGGACGGATTTATGTTACGACGGACGATTTATGAAAAGCACTACGACAGTAGTTCTCACGGCGTTTGTCTTTGTGACTCACGCGACAATCATGATGGGTTGATCACCCATATGTGTATGACCAATGAATGTTCTCTCCAAAGTAAGTATGTATGTAGATATGTATATACTCAGTATGAATGTCATGTAAGAACAGTAAAGCAAAGAATATGCAAATGCACGTATATTATATATATATATATATAATACTTAACGATAAGATAAATGTTATGTCTGATTGTTTTTAAACTAGAACTCACCAGCGTTAGCTGACTTTTAGTATACATTTCAGGTCAAGAAAGGAAGGGTCGTGCGAAGGCGTGATGGTTACCCGACAAACGACTGACATCCCACTTTTATATATGTTAAGACAATGTTATGTTTTTAGTTGTTAAGACTTCCGCTGTTATGTTATGTTATGAATTCGAATGATGTTTGCTTCCGCTACTCTCGAATGTTTTTAATTTAAGTTCAGTATTTATGACTATGTGTTATGAGTAAATCCAACAATTGAGGTTACCCTGGAAAGGGGCCTTACAATTCCTCTCAGTGAAAAGTGTTTAAAAGGAATCATTCTCATTTTGAGTTGCCGTGGTTGAGGACTTAGTGATGTTATCATTGTCCTCCTGGTCAATTGATGGACCAGTAGTTGTGATAGCCCCTTCCACATCCACTCTATCATCACTCCCAGAGTAAACCTTCTTGGGTGATGAACTTGCGCTGGGTACATTGGCAGCCAAGTCAATCAATACCTTAGAGGTAGTGGCAGTTGGAGAAGGTATATCATCTTGACTAGGTGCCTCCCCACTTATGTTCAAAGTAGAAGCAAATTGGATAGGCTCAGTTGGGTGTTCTATGGATCCGGGATGTGATCCTGATCCTAATAGAGAAACTTCCAAGGAAGTCTCCCTAATAATGTGGCTATCCCTTATGATATTCTCACCAGAATGTTGTGATTCTGAATGAGTGCTTTTGGGTTGGGATTGGGCCTGTGAGACAAGAATAGAAGGAGTCTTCTTGCTCCTTTTTCTCTTGTGGGTATAGCTTGCCTCAATTGGGGCCCTATCTTCCAGTTGGGCTTGAAGAACTGGGGTAAGTATTTTTTGTGCATGTGTACCCTCAATAGGTTGCACATGGGTTCGATCAAGGGCAGCAGATGTTGTATGTTCAAGCTGTGAGGTGGAGGGTGTGGGATCAGTATCAGGTGGGACTACTTAACTGTCACCCTGGGTACTCTGTATGTTCATCATTGTAGATAACAATGGAACATTGAACCCCTGAGAACTTTTCGAAAACAGTTCCTTTGAAAAATATTGTTTTTATGTCCCAAAATCATGTAGATTCTTGCAGGTTTTGAGAGATTTTGTAGTTCATGGTCGAAAACGTCCTGCAAGAACCTAGGGTAAATAAAGAAAGAATTTCTTGGTCCTTCCTGAAGGTTGTATCTCAAACCTTCAAATATCAATGAGAAAAATTGAAACCTTGCCCAGTAAGAGGCAAAAGCAGAGTTCATTTGATGCCATCCACTCCTCTTCTGAGATATGCATTGTAGAAGAGTGTGACATAAGAACTTCCAAGGGGGACCCATCAATGCCTTCTCAATGGTGTATTCATCTTGATTTCCAGTGTAACCTATGGATTCAAAGGTCCTCATATATTCATTTTTTGTACATGAGTTGGCAGCACCCTCACCCTGAAGCTTGAGGTGTTTTCTGAGTGTAGCTTTTGTAATGGTGATGTCTTTGTCGTCTACCTTTTCTTTGATTTGGGAAGTCCCCTGTTCGGTAGAGAAGACGACAGAGTTCCAGAAATCCTCCATGTGAGGTATGTAGATGGTTGGGTTGCCAGTTAGGGCAAAGTGTATTTTCGACCGACACAGAAAGTCGACCATGTCGTTGAACCCTTCAGATTTCTTACCCTTGACAAGATATGCCGTTAAGTTGGGGTAAGTTAAGAACTTGTCATTCGGGTTGTTGATGTCAATGTTTGCCATTATGATCAGGTTTGGAGGGAAGGAGAGAGCTTTTGAAAGTTGATTAAGTATGGGAAAACTTTGAATGCTCGAGAGAAAAGATGAGGGTTAGGTCATAATTGAATGTGAAATGGTGAAGGAGGAAATTTGATTTTTGTTATATCGGCAAGGGAGGGAAAAAGCAAGTTTACTTGAACTGTACAACCCATTCACTTTTCACTATTTTACAACTGTAACACACTGTAGCAGTCATGGTAAAGACTGAAAGTAGTTTTTATAACGGGTAAAAGTTAATTTGGACTCATTTTTACCCATCAGCAGCAAGCTTGGTTGCAGCGGATGGTTAAGCCTATCAGCAACAAACTTGGTTGCTGCTGATGGATGTAATGGTCCGTAGCAAAGATGTTGCTGCTGATTGCCTTAAAGCTATCCGCAGGAAACTTGTTCCTGCTGATAACTTAAGGCAGTCAGTGGAAAAATTTTTGCTGCTGATGACTAAACCTATCAGTAGCAAAAATGTTAGATGCTGATTATTAACACTTTATTTACAACAAAAGAAAGACAAACACAATTTTATTCAAAAAAATTTAGAGACAGATTTTAATCAAAGTTCATCATACCAATGGATTCAACTAAATATCTAAATCTAGCTTCATCAAAGGCTTTTGTGAATAAGTTAGCATATTGCTCATTGGTATGAACTTTGGCTAAAATAATTCTCTTTTTCTCAACTTGATCTTTTATGAAATGATACCTGATGTCAATGTGTTTTGTCTTGGAGTGCTGCACATGATTATTTGTAATTGATATGACACTCTTGTTGTCAATGTGAATGGGGGTTGCCATGAAAGTCATCCCATAATCCAACATTTGATTTTGTATCCAGATGACTTGTGTACAACAACTTGAAGCTGCAATGTATTCTGCTTCTGCTGTAGATGTTGATACACAAGTTTGCTTCTTGCATTGCCATGAAATCATTCTTCCTCCCAGAAACTAACATCCTCCTGATGTGGAATTTTTGTCCAAGTTGCATCCTCCATAGTAACTGTCAGTGCATGCATACAAGTTGAATTTTTCATTTTTAGAATACCATAGCCCAACTCTTGGAGCTCCCTTTAGGTATCTAAAAATTCTCTTGACAACTTGAAGATGTGTATTCTTTGGAGCTGCTTGAAATCTTGCACACACGCATACTGCAAACATGATATCTGACCTTGAGGCAGTTAGATACATGAGTGATCCTATCATTGCACGGTACTGATGTTGATCAGTGTCTTGACCATCTTTGTATGGAGTCAGTTGATGGTGCACTTGCATAGGATTTCATGCGGCAGAGAAGTCAGCCAGTTTGAATATTTCCAAAATGCTCTTGACATATTTGGATTGACTGATGAGGATTCCATTTGGAACTTGTTTGACTTGGAGACCCAAGAAGAAATTTAGTTCACCCATTGAACTCATTTCAAACTTTGAGTGCATCAGGACCTCAAAGTCTTTGCATAACTTCTTCCTTGTTGATCCAAAGATGATGTCATCAACAAAGATTTGTACCAACAGGATTTCTCCCCCTTCATCTTTGATAAACTAGGTCTGATCAATGGCACCTCTTCTAAAGTTGTTGCTGAGTAGATATCCTGACAAGGTTTCATACCAGGCCCTTAGAGCATGATGTAGGACATAGAGAGCTTTGTCTAGTTTGAACACTTTGTTAGGATGTGCAGGATCTACAAAGCCTGGAGGCTGTCTAACATAGACTTCCTCACCAATCTTCCCATATAGAAAAGCACTTTTGACATCCATTTGATAGACTGTAAAGATCTTGGATGCAACATATGCTAAGAAGATTCGAAACTCCTCCAGCCTGACAACAGGAGCAAAGACTTCATCATAATCAATTCCCTCTTCCTGAGTGTAGCCTTGAGCTACAAGTCTGGCTTTGTTCTCGACTACAATCCCTCTCTCATCTTGCTTGTTCCTGAATATCCATCTTGTACCAATAGCAGTTTGACTAGGTGGAAGATCAACCAGGGTCCACACCTCTTGTCTCTTGAATTGTAGCAACTCTTCCTATATTGCTTCAATCCAGCTGCTATGTTGCAAAGCTTCATCTATCTTCTTTGGTTCTACTTGAGATAGAAAGCAAGAATGCAGACATGTGTTGGCTTCATGAGATTTGCTTCTTGTTTGAACTCCTTGCTGGACTTGGCCAATTATATTTTCCAATGGATGTTCTTTGTTGATTCTTTG
This sequence comes from Smallanthus sonchifolius, assembly GCA_023525975.1. Taxonomy (NCBI): domain Eukaryota; kingdom Viridiplantae; phylum Streptophyta; class Magnoliopsida; order Asterales; family Asteraceae; genus Smallanthus; species Smallanthus sonchifolius. The sequence continues at coordinate 68,097,648 of CM042029.1, forward strand.
TGCTGGAACAACATCCATCTGTATTCCTTGCTCAAGATTGCTTTGATTCTGATCAAGAATATTTTCATTCATTGTAGAAGAGTCTTCAACATCAGCAGCAGATGCTTCTACCCCAACTGCAGAGTTATCATTTTCATGTTTAGAGAGACTGCTGCTGGTGACATTGGAGAGAATTGTTCTAGCTTCACTGGCTTCAAAAGCTTCCACAACAGATGGAGGATCAATAGACGGTCTTTTGATTCTTATAAAGGGACTATTGAATTCCAATGTATAGTCAGTAGATGATGTGGAAGTTGGTGCTTTGGAAGAGGTAGACTTCATATTTGAGAAGATGAGAGGCTCAAATACTTGGGAAAAGGAGTCTATGTCAAAGAGCCAGTCTGATCCTTTACCCTTTTCACATGGAATGTGTTCCCTGCATTCCACATTTGCTGATTCTTCAACTATTCTAGTTCTGGAGTTGAATACTCTGTAGGTCTTGGATTGAGAGGAATAGTCCACAAAGTATCCTTCATCTGATTTGGCACCAAACTTGGGAAGAACTCCATGTGTGATAAGAATAGTACATGGACATCCAAAGGGTTTCAAGAATCCAATGTAGGGAACTCTTTTGAACCACAGTTCATACGGTGTTTTGTTGAGAGGCTTGACAATGAGAACTCTATTTTTGCACATAACAGGCTGTGCTAACTGCTTCTGCCCAGAATGTGAGAGGCAATTTTGAGTCAGTCAGCATTGATCTTGCATATTCAATTAGAGTTCTGTTTCTCCTTTCAACAACCCCATTTTTTTGAGGAGTTCTTGGAGCACTGTATTATCTTTCAATTCCCTTGCTCTCACAGAAACAATTCAAGGTTTGGTTCTTGAATTCTGTACCTTGATCACACCTTATGACTTTGACTTTCTGATTGCTTTGATTCTCAACCCTAAGAATGTAGGATTTAAGAATCTCAGCAGTTTCATCTTTTTCTCTCAAGAAGTATACCCATGAGAATCTGGTATAGTCATCAGTTATCACAAGACATTGACATGACATTTGTAGGACCAAAAAGATCCATATGCAACAGTTGTAGTGGAGTGTCATTTGAATTCAATGTCTTGGGCTTGTGAGAACTCTTGTGTTGCTTCCCTTTTAAGCAAGCTATGCAGTTATCTTCAAGTTGGAATTCTTTGTCAGGAAGACCTCTGACAAGATTTCCTTTTACCAACTTGTTGATAGTTTTTACATTAACATGGCTTAATCTCTTGTGCCAAAGAGCAGACTCGTCAACTGATTCCTTTGACAGAAAATAAGATACACTACCAGATGGAGTGACCTCATTCATGCCAAGAACATATATGTTATCTTTTCTTTGGGCAGTCAACAAAATCTTCTCTAGAGGAGGTTTACTTAACCCAGGGGATAGCACATAACATTCTTTGTCTGTGAAAAACATCCAATGCTTCTGATCATAGACCTGAGACACACTCATGAGATTGAATTCAAATTCTTTGACAAAGTTTACCTTTTCAATGCTCATTCTCTCATTGGACATAGTTCCTTGTCCAGCTTTAAATCACTCCCAAAGGCAACATATCCTCCGTAGAAATGTATGAAGTTGGAGAGGATGGACCCGTTGTCGGTCATGTGCCTGGAACAACCACTGTCTACAACCCAGGTGTTATCCTTGTGACATGGTTGTCCCTGCACAGGAGAGAGATCTAGTTAGAGGGAGGAACCAAAGAGCTTGCTGTAACACCCTAATTTGAAACACCGGTTATTTAAGAATTTAACACGCGGAAGCATTCATCCGAAGAAAAATTGTTTTCTAAAATATGTCCCTCGCGTACCGCGAGGGAGATCCAGAATCACCAACCCGAGAAACAGGTCTCTCACGTACCGCGAGAGAACCCTGCCTGTTTCTCGTGTACCGCGAGGGATGAGTAAACAGAATGTTTACTCAGCTGCCCAATTTTCAACACTTAGCCAAATTTCCATCATTTACATTTCAACATGACACAAAATATTCCCAACACTTGGGTTGTTGTTTAAAACATTCAAACATCATTCTTTACACCAAAAACTACATACGTCATGTATCATTTACATCCTTTTAAAGGATTTCTATTTACCCCCAAAACATCAAATACGCATACAAGAACCCGCCAATCGCCATGGACTTGAATTTGACTACATCGGAGCTTTTCATACATAACCACATAAACATTTCACCATTAGTAATGAAGATAAAACATATCAACAAGTAAAATCTACTTGTTTTCACCCATTCACCCATTTGACCCGTTTCCACCCAACTAGTCATTAGGCAACATATCACTTGCATATCACCTTACAAGTTTCATTCTTCCCTTACAACTTTAACATAATTGACATCACTTCATTTCCATTATGGTACAAGACCATAAATCCATCACATTACCAATATAGTACTTAGACCATCATTTTCATCACATATCCATTAGTTCTCAACCCATTCGTTTGACCCATTTCCACCCATTTACTCATTAAGCAACAATAGGACTTGCATACACCATACAAGATTCATTCTTTCCATGTAACCTTCCATACATGACAACATTCCATTTCCATCATGGTACAAAACCATGACTCCTTTACATTACCATTATAGTACTTAGACCATCATTTTCATCACATATCCATTATGGTATTTAGACCATAACTTCATCACCACATTTCCATTATGGTACTTAGACCATAACTTCATCACCACATTTCCATTATGGTACTTAAACCATAACTTCATCACCACATTTCCATTATGGTACTTAACCATAACTTCATCACCACATTTCTATTATGGTACTTAGACCATAACTTCATCAGCACATTTCCATTATGGTACTTAGACCATAACTTCATCACCACATTTCCATTATAGTATTATAACTATAACTACATCACCACATTTCCAATATGGTACTTAGACCATAACTTCATCACCACATTTTAGTTATAGTATTATAACTATAACTACATTCATTCATATATTCATACACTTTCATACACATTTATATTACGCAACATAGTTAAGTTTCATTACCATTCCTTAACACTAACTTTTCATTTAATCTTTAACATTAGATTAATTTAGTGTTCTTTCGAGTGTCTAACATCATATAACACTTAATCATTCATTAATTCATCATCCTAACATCATAACCCAAAAACCCCCAATTCTTTCCATATGAACCCTAATTTCTCATAATCAAAATCAAAGGGTTCTATGATGTTATTCACCATTCTTTACCTTTAGTTTAGCTAGATTATCAACAATCTAACACCAATTAACCACATGCATCATCAAATTTTGGATTTCTACAAAACCCACCTACTAACTCATCAATGGTGAAATCAAATGTAAGATAATCACTTACTTGATATTAGTAAGGTGATGTGCAAGCCAAAACCTCCACAAATCAAGCTTCTAATGCACGAATTTGCTTCAACACCCTTTTCTCTCTTGAAGCATCGACCCCTTCACCAATTTTTCTCTAAATTTTGACTTCACCAAGTCAAATATGACAGATTTGCTATATTTACATGTTTAGCCCCTTATCTTCCATTTCATCCATTTTCATGTCAAAATTAGTTAAAAACTAATATAACCCCAACATTAACTTGAAACCCACTTGTTTCAACTTATTTCTAAAATATTATTTCCACCATAATATTAATTAGAAATATTTAATTATTTAAAACGAAACCCGGATTTTGGTTCGTTACAAATCACCTCCCCTTATTTGGTTTTCGTCCCCGAAACCCGACTTCACATAAAAGGTTCGGATAGTATTTGAGCATCTCTTCCTCGTTTTCCCAAGTCATTTCCGCTCCCTTTTTATGTTTCCACAACACCAAAACTTGGCTAATCTCTTTATTGCGTAAACGTTTCACGTTTCTATCCAAGATTGCCACCGGTTCCTCAACATAATTCAAATTCTTATCCAATTCAATATCATCCAATGGAACAAAAGTAGACTCATCCGCCAAACATTTTCATAAATGTGACACATGAAACATATTATGAAGTCTACTTAGTCCCTCCGGTAGCTCCAAACGATAGACTACCGCACTCACTCTTGCTATCAACTTAAACGGTCTGATGAAACGTGAGCTTAACTTCCCCCGTTTTCCCAAACCGTATCACCCCTTTCCCAGGAGAGACTTTCAAAAGCACAAAGTCTCCCACTTGAAACTCAATCTCCCGCTTTCTATTATCCGCATAGGATTTTTTATTTTTTTTTTGGCGATCCTGGGCCGCCTTTAAGCGTTCCCTATTTGGTCAAAACTACTAATAGTTTCCTTGACCACCCCTTTACTACCAAGTTCCCGTTGACCAATTTCACCCAAACACAAGGGTGTTCGACATCTCCTCCCATACAACGCCTCAAAAGGAGGCATACCAATACTAGAATGGCAGCTATCCTTGTAAGAAAATTCTGCCATTAGTAAATGGTCGTCCCAATTACCCCCAAAATCCAACGCACACGCGCGTAACATATCCTCGAGCGTTTGAATCGTCCGCTCGCTTTGACCTTCCGTTCCTTCTTCAAATCCCCACCAAGTGCTAACACTTGGGCCTCTAGCATTTCATCAATAAGAGATGATGAACTTGTCATATTAAATGACTTCACCTTAATAGGTGAATGGCTCGTCTCCCGGCTAAGTGCATCCGCTACTACATTCGCTTTACCCTCATTCAAGCAAGATTAACACTTAACTAGCATCAAATTAACCAAATTCCTACTCAATTTCGTTTTCTACTAAAACCCACCTAGAAAGTCAACAATGGAAGTTTCAAAACTACCTCACCAATCCACCCATTGAGACTTAAGGTCTCAAGTTCATACCGCTTGGGATTCGAGGATCCCAACACCCATACATAACACCCCATGAAGCTCGAGTCTTCAACTCAACCCCTTTTTAACCAAGAAAGCATGCGACCTCCTCAAGTAAGGATACAACAATTTCCTTACTTGAATCCTCTTTTACAACACTGGAAGGAAAATCCCTATCTGTGACCCAAACACTCTAAGTATCTCCAATGAGTTAAACATAAGACATTCTTTGAGATTCAAGGATCTCAATCACCGAATCCACCTTTGAAGTTCGAAGACTTCGTTTTCAAACACCGTTTGTGAAGTCCAAAGACTTCCAACATCATTTATGAAGTTCCAAGACTTCAACCACCATTTATGTACACATTCCACATATGTACATTTCATCCCTTTAAATACATATTTCACCTATGTATATCACCATTTGCGTACAATGTACATTTAACATTCTCCCCTTGACCATTCAATATTTAACGGGTCCACAAGGATTTCTTCCGAATTCACCACCCCATCCAAGAATTGGATTTTCACCAAAGCCAAAATGGCATACCCAACCGTTCCAAAGAAAGACCTCTTCTTTCTAGGACATCTCAATAAGTTCACAACAACATTGAGTATAAACAACATTGGTTCGGAGATATAAACGACTATCTTCGATTAATCGACCACCTGTGAGCAGTTAATGCTCTACACACCTAAACCATAAAGTCCACAAACTGCGAGACCTTTGGTCAGTTTATCCTACCACCGACCGACTGTGCCAATACGCACTCTTCCATTTTCCCTTTCCACCAAAAAAGTTTATGTGCTTTAGAACAAGGCACACGGATGCAATGACCCTTATCAAACCCTCTTTCTCAACTGGAATACTAAGTATCCCTTTATATCCCCCGGTTGATGTCGATGGCACCAGCCATGTATACACCAATTCGTATACCTTGTGCCTCGCTGTCTCTAATGAGCACAGATCAACACGCTACCCCTTTGTCACACTAGACATCAATATGGTTAGTGAATAACCGAACACCTCTTTCACAATCATAGGATTAAGATCCGTGCAATTGTTTCGTCCACAACCTCCTGTATTTATATCATATAAGCATCAACATTATAACACCCTTAATGTTGATGGTCCAACTTCACTGATCTGCTTAGCCTTTTATCCAATCATAACGACCGAAAAGCTTCAGTCATGCCTAGGTTGATTAGAAATGCATGACCCATAGGCCCATCAATTTTCTACTTCTTCCCATTTGTATTATCCTCCACACATTCACCAATATCCGACGTTGTTTCCCGTAAAGGGTTTCTAACTCGGCTAGAATGTTTCGGCTTTCATGAAGTTATTTTTCATTTGCTCCTTGGTTTCCACTTATCTCTTGTGGTCGACCTTCCCCTATGCGTTTATTAATCAAATCCACCCGAGTTATACTCCCATACAGAAGGATCCACTGTATAACGTCACCAGATAGCATCGCGAAACCCGATCTATCTACATCTCTTCCACGATTCCAAGATTTGAGCGTAACCATGACTAGTCATAGAAACTTTCCTGAAATCTTGTTGATCACCTCTACTATACATTGTACATGAAAGAACTCTTCCACTATATCACCCACCATGACTTGCAATCGATTGAATTTCAACGTCATCTCTTGAATACCCACTATGCATGAACCTTCATGCCCTTATGCCTTTCTCCTCGCGAAGAATAATCCACCAATCCTCCGCCACGTCCCGGAGTCGACTCATCGTGAGTAATACGTCATCCTTTAACTCCTTTGGTTCGCACACCAGGAACCCTCTTGTGAAAACAAAGTTTTCCTTCCACTTCGGTTCACCAACCGTAGTTCTTCCCGCTCTCTAGGCTTCACACGGTTCCTCCCAAGGATCACCTCAAAGAGCCCTATCTTCCTTGGAGGAAGATCGACACAACATGATAGAAAGCTCTAGTCATCCTCCACTAGATAAATTCCTTCTATTTCTTCCAACCAATTCAATATTCCTCACCATTTCCGAGGCGATACACCTCTAGACTCTATCACACCTGAGTCCTTAAGACGAATTTCATCCACAATTTCTTCTACTTACACATGTGCCCCTCAGCCACATCCGATCAAATTTTAATTAAGTCGTAAATGTTCTACCTATTTATAGGTCTTTAATCTACCCACTTATTAAGGCACTATATCATATCTATGTATATATGTATTAAGTATATATATATCTACCTATATACATACTTACATATATAATCACCTTCACCTAATCCTAGCAATTGTTCATTGCTATATGGTTATTATAAATACCCTTACACATATTGTCTTATTAATCATATTGGCCAGATATGTTTAATAATACAATATGCCCAATTGTAATTATTATTTCCATACAACAAATCACAAGACAAGTTTCGACACACATATCACTTTGTTATTCATACATATACATATACACCGCATTATCATAACATTACTAATCTTTCACTTTCAAAAGCTCCGAGTCTCGGTCAAGTCCTTCCTGGATTCTCGTATCATTCCCCCCATATCAAGAGCATCAAGTTTGAGTTTGGTGCCACCCACACCAAATCCCTCAAACCATTGCTTTGATACCAAGTTGTAACACCATTATTTGAAACACCGGTTATTTAAGCATTTAACACGCGCAAGCATTTGTCCCAAGAATATTTTTTTTTAAATATGTCCCTCAAGTACCGCGAGGGAGCCCCAAAATCACTAACCCGAGAAACATGTCTCTCGCGTACCGCGAAAGAACCCTACCTGTTTCTCGTGTACCGCGTGGGAGATGAGTAAGCAGAAAGTTTACTCAACTGTCCAGTTTTCAACACTTAGCCAAATTTCCATCATTTACATTTCAACATGACACAAAATTTTTCCAACACTTGGGTTTTTGTTTAAAACATTCAAAACATCATTCTTTACACCAAAAACTACATACGTCATGTATCATTTACATCCTTTTAAAGGATTTCTATTTACCCCCAAAACATCAAATACGCATACAAGAACCCGCCAATCACCATGGACATAAATTTGACTACATCGGAACTTTTCATACATAACCACATAAACATTTCACCATTAGTAATGAAGATAAAACAAATCAACAAGTAAAATCTACTTGTTTTCACCCATTCACCCATTTGACCCGTTTCCACCCAACTAGTCATTAGGCAACATATCACTTGCATATCACTTTACAAGTTTCATTCTTTCCTTGCAACTTTAACATAATTGACATTCCATTATGGTACAAGACCATAACTCCATCACATTACCAGCATAGTACTTAGACCATCATTTTCATCACACATCCATTAGTTCTCAACCCATTCACCCGTTTGACCCATTTCCACCCATTTACTCATTAAGCAACAATGGGACTTGCCTACACCATAGAAGATTCATTCTTTCCATGTAACCTTCCATACATGACAACATTCCATTTCCATCATGGTACAAAACCATGACTCCTTTACATTACCATTATAGTACTTAGACCATCATTTTCATCACTATCCATTATGGTACTTAGACCATAACTTCATCACCACATTTCCATTATGGTACTTAGACCATAACTTCATCACCACATTTCCATTATGGTACTTAGACCATAACTTCATCACTACATTTCCATTATAGTATTATAACTATAACTACATTCATTCACAAATTCATACACTTCCATACACATTTATACACATTCATATTACACAACATAGTATGCATACATAACACATGTATCACCATTTATCAAAAATACTAAGTAAGTGCAAGAGCACTTACCTTTTGGATTCGAAGATCCCGTTCCCCCTTCATGATTGACAATTTGATTACCTAAACATATACACCTAGTTTAGTAATCTATCATACTTCAAAAAATCACATTTATTTGGGTTCTCAACCCAATCTTCCATTTCCAACCCAAACTGAACCGTTTGGGTTATATTCATATCCAAACACCCTCTTTCCACCCAAACTCACCTACTTGAGTTTCATTACCATTCCTTAACACTAACTTTTCATTTAATCTTTAACATTAGATTAATTTAGTGTTCTTTCAAGTGTCTAACATTATATAACACTTAATTATTCATTAATTCATCATCCTAACATCATAACCCAAAAACCCCCAATTCTTTCCATATGAACCCTAATTTCTCATAATTAAAATCAAAGGGTTCTATGATGTTATTCACCATTCTTTACCTTTAGTTTAGCTAGATTATCAACAATTTAACACCAATTAACCACATGCATCATCAAATTTTGTATTTCTATAAAACCCACCTTCTAACTCATCAGTGGTGAAATCAAATGGAAGATAATCACTTACTTAATGTTAGGAAGGTGATGTGCAAGCCAAAACCTCCACAAATCAAGCTTCTAATGCATGGATTTGCTTTTCTCCCTTTTCTCTCTTGAAGCATCGACCCCTTCACCAATTTTTCTCTCAATTTTGACTTCACCAAGTCAAATATGGCAGATTTGCCATATTTACAAGTTTAGCCCCTCATCTTCCATTTCATCCATTTTTATGTCAAAATTAGTTAAAAACTAATATAACCCCAACATTAACTTGGAACCCACTTGTTTCAGCTTATTTCTAAAATATAATTTCCCCCATAATATTAATTAGAAATATTTAATTATTTAAAACGAAACCCGGATTTTGGTTCGTTACACTTGCAGACTTGGGTGTGTGAGTCTTTGGACCAAAGTCGTCAGTATGCTTGCATTCAATGGAACCAATGATGTTGCTTTGAGGGAATGAAGCCGTGGACTTGGTTTTCCATTATTGAGGTGGTTTTCCAGATCTTTTTACTCTATCAGCAGCAGATGTGGCTTTTGCTGCTGATGGCTTTGCTTGATCAGCACCAACCTTGACTGCTGAAGGCTTTGGCTGATCCGCAGCAAACTTGATTGCTGCTGATGGCTTTGCTTGTTCAGCAGCAGATTTGCTTGTTGCTGAAGGCTTAGATTTGGGCTTCATTTTTCTCAGCTTCAAATGATCAGCAACATTTTTGTTTGCTGTTGATTGTTCAACAGATTCTTGCTTCTCCTGCTTTACCTTTCTATTAAAAGTGGGTTTCTCCGTAGGAGTTCTTTTATAGAGCGACTTCTGTTTAGGAAGGGTCTTGGCTGCTATGAAAGCTGATTGAGAGATCTGGTTAAATGGATTAAACTTACAATTTGCAGCAAAGTGGGCTGATTCACCACATATGATGCAAGATTTTTGAGTTTTTGGGATCTGCTTCCTTGGTGGAAAGAGAGATTTTCTTAAATGAGTTGTCTTGGCTTCCAAACTTCTTACCTTATTGTTCTTGTTTGTTTTCTCAAAGGCTTGTTGCTTGAGATTTCTTTGCTGCTGAAGGTAGTAGAAGCAGGTGCTAGCAGTATGTTTGTATTTTCCACAGATAAAGCATGATTTAGCCAGTTTATCCCTTTGAAAGTACACATAGTCCTTTATTTTGAACAGATCTTTAAAATTCCATGGATGAGCTTTGTTATGCTCAAATTTGGCTTCCTGCATTGTCTTTTGAACATATGAAGCTCTCTCTCCAGGAGCATGACTGTCACACCCCCAATTTCAACTAACGGAGTTTTACCGTTTGGGAAGTGACGAACCAGGATCTCAGACATTAGTTACATTGAACGACTCTACATGGGACTCAAATGAAAATATCATAATAAACAGAGTTCAAATGCGGAAGCGTAAAGAAAAAAAAAGCAAATGCGCAAAACACACGCGCCCAAAAGTCCAAATGTCCAAACCAACACAATCCAAAATAGTCCAAACAATTATTATAAAGTAACAATCAAAATAGAAGAATCCCATGCATGTCCTAACGTGCACCTGTGCCTTATCTTAGCGACCTGAGAAAATATGTAAGAAAAGATGTCAACACGAGGTTGGTGAGTTCACAGGTTTCAATATATAAATAAGCGTTTACCAGATTTATGATCATTCGATATGTATCTATAGGTAGCTAACCTATGTTCATGTTTAACTTAAGCGCTCGCAACCGAAGCTGACTGTTTGTTTATTTGGCTCCTGCCATGTCTATCAACACTGGCGACGTGAGTAGGCTAACATTTCACCCGTTCGATCTACAATCGAGTTAGCGCGACTAACGCGGGTGGGATTTGTCAAACCCAGTAGTACTACTAAACATTAGCTCGCTAAGATCCATATTAACGGTCCGATATGAGATGAGCACTTTCTGTGATAGCGTGTTACGCTTAGCTTTAACATTGATAACATATGAATTACAAAATCTCAAAATAGTTAAATCATGTTTTCTCCCCCAAGTTAAAATAGTAAAAAGGTGCCGTGAAAATTCACTTGCGTTGCGTTATAGGTAGTATCAAACAAGAGATAAGTTGGAACCACGAGTGTAAGTCTCAGGCGACTTACGTAAGTCCTAAAATTATAAACACATAAATTAGGAACAAAATGGGAATTGTGACAACGACACGGAATGAGAAACGTCCTAAGGAAATGCTCTAATAACCAAGAGTAGACGAGCGTGTCCACGGGAATAGGAATTCTTTAATTAAGATATATATACGTTACGCGACGAATGACAAAATAATATATAATAAATATATTCGAGCGTTTTGTCGTTTACAAAAATTAGGAAAATAATATAATTTAATATATTATTTTTAGGTTCGTATGAATATTTTAATTACTCATTCGTGGTAAAAATAATAAATATATTATTTTTATGGAGGTAATAAATGCGAGTAAAGAATATAGCTAATTATATTATTATTTAGTTTCAAACGTTACACGAGGTTATAAAACGATACGAAATAATATAAATATATATTATTTAATAACACGAGTCACGGTTTGAAAATAATATAAACATATTATTTTATACGAAGTTATGGTTTGAAAATAGTATAAATATATTATTTTTAAAAGTGAAATAATAACAAAAGTAAGTTAATAATTCAAACCCGAGCATACGGGTTGTTTCCCGGGCTAAAACACATTTGTATAATATTATAATAACAAGGGGTTTGATTTTTAATAAATAAATATGCTAAAAAGTGTCCTAAAAATAAAATGTGGGAGCCCGGTCTCGAACTCGGGTCTCTCCTACACACGCACACTGTCTTAACCAGTCCCGCCCGCTAGGGTATCGCGTACAAACCCGGTTTCAATTGGTTTTATCATACAGTTTCAGCGTGATCTTCCCCCATATCACGATCTGATCGAAACCAGCCCCAATTCCCACGAATCTGATAACGATCGATCAAAGTGACCAAGGGGTTTTGTTAATCTGGTAGAGGCGAGTCTGGGGTTGGGTTTAATTGTGAAATAAACGTGTTTAGGTTTGTTTAATTCCATATTCAAGAGTCGGAACCCTAGATATGAACTAAAAATCAATTTGATAAAATCTGATAGTACAATTTGATGAATCCATGGGGCTTTTACAGAACAAGGTATTGCGAATCTATCCCTGTAGTTTAATTTGATTGATATTGGGTTTGGGGTCGAAACCCCCAAATCGTTTTTATGAAGGACCCTAGAATAGGATCATGACAAATTCGATGTTCTGAGATTAAGTTGATATAGGGCTTTCACTACACAGATGATTACGAGTCTAACGATATAAGTTAATTAGATTTAAACACGTTTTAAGGTAGGGTTCGATCAAACCGAAAATGATAAGAACCCTAGAGTTCGATCTTGATCGGATTGATGTTATAAAGCGGAATTAGCATAGGGCTAATGATCAACAGATTAAAACAAAACTATGGATATAAGAAATTACCAAAATGCATGATGAATTGGAGATTCTCGACTAAAATGATGGCTGACTGCGACTGTGGTGGTATCCGGCGTCTTCGACTGTTAATCTGGCCAATTCAGTTTGTCAAAAGCTTCAGAGAGGTGCGAGTTACGTGAGTGTATGTTCAATTTGTAAAAACAATACAAGGATCCGTCGAATTTGATGTATACGAAGAGGTGGTCGACGGTTACGGTTTTAATACCCATAATTGAGAATAATTCGAACATAATGGCGATGTTAATCGTCTCAATGATGATCGAAACTGACATTAACAACCATTTCGGTTATAATTTTGGACGAATTTTGGCTATAGATCGTGAATTTGGATTAACACACACTCGGTTTGACTTTTAGAAAGTCAGCAGGAACAAAGGATTCTTCAATTTTGACTTTCAAAGTCAACCGGCTTGAGTTTAGGGTAATTACATAATTAGAGCTTGTAATTCTAATTTAAATGATGGTAGAATTAGTCCCTGGGGTTTAATATTGGGTTAACTGAGTTAGGTTTTAACATATTGCTAACGGATTTAACTTGAAAAGTCGGATTGTCACATCATCCCCTAGTTGAAAGAATTTTCGTCTCGAAAATTAAATAAAAATAAAAAAAATCCGGATATCGGATGTCACAATGACAGATGTCAAACACCTTCCTGGGTTGGATGGATTGATTTGCTTGGAGATTGGTGGTGGTTGAGGATTGTCCCTTTTCAACAATTAACTTTCTTCCTTCAGGAGGATAGCTAATTTTGATTTGTTTGGTGAGTTGAGGTACTGGTATTGAGGGAATGAAGGGGCTTGGACCATTGTTACAAGGTTTGGTGGTTTTGAGAATTACTTCATTGGTAGTAAGTAATGAAGCTTCACTTGTTTCAGTGGATTCTGAGCATGTGGACTCAGATTCAGATGAGGTACTTCAGTTTTGCACAGATGGTTCTTCCTTGGAAGGATCAAGGTTTCGGTTGGGATGGTCAAGGTTTGTGAGGTTGAAGTTTGGTTCATGGATGTATACATAGTCAGCAGGTGGAGGTACAACATTGTAGGGCTTTTCAGCTTGAAATCCAAGACCAGCAGTCACCTTTTTTATGAATTTGAGCATCCAAAAGTCTTTGCAGCTTTTTGGATGCAAACTCATACTTTTCAACATGAACCTTTTGGTCTACCAACTCAGCTCTTGTAGCTTTTAACTTAACCAATAGATCATCAATCTGAGTTTCAAGATTTGTTTGTTCATGTTTTAATGATGAAATCTCTTTCTTTAGACAGTTAATCTTTTCTTTGTAATTGTTTTCAACCTTTTTGAATTCATATTTCATTTGGTGAAACTCTTCATTTTGATCTATAAGGTTTTGGTTATGTTTTCTGTATCCTAGAACCTTATCAATACAAGCTTGAGAGCAAAGGTGTTCATATACCTGAGGTGGTAACTCTGTTGTGTCTGCCATGAGTGCTTGGTTGTTGGCAGGAAGATCTTTATACTGAAAGCTCCAGTCAAAGTCAGTTGTTCCAACATGTTGAGCTACACATGCTGCAGTTTGAGTAGGAGGGGTGTTGCCTTGACTTGCTTGACCTTGTCTTGGTTGTGCAGCAGCTGGGTTTGCCTTTGGTGCCTTGCATTCTCTGGTAAAATGACCAAGTTGGTTACAGTTGTAACATCATAGCTTGCTCTTATCCAAGCCAACTCTAGTGTTAGATTTGTTTCTTGGAATGGGTCTTCCGGTTCTAGAGTAGAACCGTTTAGCTCTGAGAGATAACATGGCATAAGAAAGTTTTATATCCATTTCTTCAAAGTCATCTGGATGGAAATACTCCAGATCTTCTTTGATGAAGGACATGTTGCTTGGGTTTTCAGAGACAAAGGCAGAGTTATTTTGAAGTGGGGCTTCAAGGAGAAATGGTGAGTTGCTAGCTTGTGAGTTTGGAGTTTGTGGATGGGTAATAATGGGAGGATAGTAGTTGCTTGAATTTGAAACTGAGTGGTCAGAGTGTAGTGCAAAAGAAGTAGTGGTGGAAGATGAGGCTTTTGAATGACCTGAGCTCCTTTCTTTGGCTTGAATCATTTCTAATTCATAAGTTTTTAGCATATCAAACAGTTCAGTCATCTGTAGAGTCTTCAGGTTTTCGGTTCTTCTGATTGACACTGTGTAGAGAGTCCATCAACTTGGAAGTGATCTGGTATACTTTTTAAGAATTTATTCATTCTCTAGCTTCACCTTAGAGCATTGTAGCTCTCCCACAAGATAGCTATAACTGTTGTATAGAGTAGTAAGAGACTCACCATCCTTGCAAACAAAGTTTTCATATTGTTCCTTCAAGATGTATCTTCTATTCTATTTCACCTCCCATAGCTCCTTGGCAGTCTTGTATTCTCTGAATTTATAAAATACTTCATTTGGCAAGCACATCTGTATGGCTCCCAAGGCTTTAAAATCTACCTCCATCTTCTTGATGTCTTCATCTGAGTACTTTGAGGCTTCTTTAGGGATAAATGGACCTCCGAAATCAGCAGAGGCCACCATGGGTACTTAAGGACCCTCCATTATGGATCTCCACATTCCATATTCTTGATAACAGAAGAAACTTTCCATTCTGTTCTTCCACATGTCATAATCTTCTTCAGAGATCAGTCTTGGTAGTCTGTTGAGACTTCCAGTATCACCAAATCCAGTATTTTGTGCCATAATTTTGGATAGATGTTTTTAGCAAAGAGATAGTTATAAACAGAACCAGAGAGTGATTAAACAAGTGTGAGTTTGTTTAATCTGAGAGCCAAATCTCTGATACCACTTGTAGGATCGGTGTTTACAAGATGGTTATGTTCTAGTTGAGATTGGCGAAAACAATCACAACTATTGCAATGTATACAAGAAACAAAGATAATACTGATAAATGCAAAGTGTATTAATCTTCAATGTTTACAAGTTACAGAGAAATCTATTAGGAATCATGCACTTGTAAAATGAGAAGATACAATACATATAAAGGAACTTAGAATCAAGACAGACCATTAATTCTAAGGATCAGATCAAACACAAGCCGTTGATCTTTAACAGTTACAAGTTACACTACTATCGGTAGACAACTAAAAGACAAACTGCAGCAAATAGTAACAAACTGGTCAAAAGTCTTCTTAGGAATCTTTGCAGGAGACTTCAGAAGTAATAGCTTTGTCTTTAATCATCTACACCAATAACATTCCTTCTGCTGATAGATGTGTCACTGTTGCAGCAGAGGTTTCACTAGCAAAGTCAAAGCTACTAATGATTTGCCTATCAACAGCATCAATGTTTGATGCTGCTGAGAAGACTATCATCAGCAACTTTGAGCTTCAGCATATAAGGCTATCCGCAACAACAATGTTCATCACTAGGGGAACATAGCTATCCGCAGCACTTGCCTTATCTGCAGTAACTTGTAAGTCAGCAGCAAAATTGTGGAGTCCGCAGCATCTATACTTAGAGAATTTTGTAGTCATCAGTCTTAATCTTTACACTGCATATATGCAGTATCATCATGTAGTAAGATGATACTGAGTGCGGTATTGGAACGTGGCCGAAGCTTGTTGAAGAGCGGAAGGTACAGTGGCTGCCATTATTTCCGATTGTTAGAGAGGAGAAAGAATTTTAGAGGGGAATTCAGACGTAAATGGTGTGGTGTGACCTTTCTGACTTTCTTATCAAAACCCAAACGTATGGCCGTAGTGTAGCGAAGGGGTAATGTCAAACCGAATAAGGGGAGGGGAAGTGGTTGTAGTGGACAGCAATGGTTGCGGTGGCCGACCGAAGCTGGCGACCTGAAGCATTTTGAGATGGGTGACAGTGGAAGTCTGGCCAAAGGTGGTGGCCTTAACATCTTGTAGAATTTGAGATGGGTGACAGTTTTCGACGACGGGGTGGGGTTGGGTTAAATCTCGGTCACGGTATCTGTAACATCCAGAAATTAGCAAACTACTAGGTCGGGCTAATGAGTAAAGCGAGTCTATTTTAAAGGGCATGGACTATAAATATCATCACGTAAAACCCTATTCAAGAATTTAAAAGGACCCGGTTAGCCAAAAAGGGAATAGTTTGGGATCAATACGCGCAAAGAGAGAACTCGGGGACCCACATGTAAGCCTTTACAGGTTTAAATACCAACTAAAACGAAAACCCTAGGTCATTCGGCGTAGGTGTGTGACACGACGGCTAAGAGAGCTAGCCTAGGAGGAGGTGAAAACCGGAGACGGAAAGGAAGAAGACGACGACGGTGGATCGGTCTGGCGTCCACAACTCCCACCACGCGTACGGTAAGCATATTTTTACGTTTGTTTACATAGTTTTAAATCGTTATTTGCATGGATTATTGGTTAGGGTTTGAGGTGTTCGTTACTAGCAGACACTAAGGCGGTGAGGGTGATGGTGGATGGCTATGGCAGTGGTCACGGAGGTGTCCGTGGATGGGGGGTAAGCGACGGCCGAGAAAGAGAGGGATAGCAAGGTAGTCGGCGAAGGAATGATGTAAGGGTGGTGGTGCCCGATGGTATACAACGACAGCCTTGGGACGGGTGTGATGGTGCGGCGCAAGGCCGACAAAGGACAACGTGGGTTGTGGTTACATGCAGTGATGTGAAACGGAGGGCCGAGAGAGTGTTGCTCGGCTAGGGTTTGTCCGACGAGGAAGACGATGGGAGTGCATGGTGGTGGCCGGATGGCGGTACAAGAAGGCATGAACGGAGGGAACGACTATGACGGGATGATGGTGCTCGATGATGGAGACTAAGATAATGGGGACGGTTAGGTACGGGGCGGACTCGTACGCAGGCAACAGTGGGCTCGACTAGGGTTGTTGCGTAGGGACCCGCCACAGGTTATACGTTTCTCATGGTTAGGGTTTCTTTACATGGTTCGCATGCGTGTATGGAAACCGGTATGAGTATGTGTCTGCTCATGGGGCTACAGTTGTACGGTCACGTATACATGAAACCTAGGTTCGGGTATACAGATTTCTAAGCGGGTCAAGGATAACCCGAATCACGTGTACTTCTAGATGGGCTTTTGTAAAGTGGGGATGACGAGCGGTTGAGACCGAGCGTAGAGGTTTACTTATTTATACGTTATTCAGCTCACGTTAGGACGTATTCATAACGTGTGATAATAAGTTTGACAGGTTCGGGGTTGGAGCAAGTGATCGGGGTGTAGAGCAAGGATTTAGACTCAGCGTAACCGGTGAGTTTCTAATCCTCTCTTCACTATTTTTAGTGTTTTGGGTCTATCGTACATACTCGCGTGTTTTATTCTATTAAATGAATGTATTACAAGTTATGATTAAACTTGAAGTGTTTTATAAGATAATTATGCATTAATGAAACTAAGGGTCTATGTGACGTCCTTAATTTGTGGGAACTAGGATTTGGGATGATTAGTGTGTGTCGTGCCATGAGTTATTCAGGATGAGTTGGTAATTGGGTTTATACGTTTTATAAGTATATTTGAGGTGTGTTGTCATTAGAATATGTACCAGGTTCATACTTAATTAACTAGTCATGGTAAATGTTAGTGTGTTGTTATGTGCTATATGCTTATGGATATGTGTGCTTGTGTCGTTGTCCTTGTGACACGATGGGTGATGATGTGAAGGAAGAGGTCCTTCGGGTGGTCACTTAAAGTGACAATGTCCAGTGGGACAGTGTTAAGCTCAGAGCATGATGAAAGCCTTGACGAGGGTAACCTTGACGAGGTATTGTTTGTGTGCATTTATATTTAATTTAACTACATGCAAGTTTTATTGATAAATTATGTGTTTTGATGTATTTCTTTGATGTTAAGCAATGTATTGACTGTGGCGTGGAAATGAGGTCGTGTTTACGACTAAAGTGTTTAAGACCTTTTGTGAGTGTCATTTTTAGGGTTAGTCGGGTCTATGTTTAGGAGCTAGTTTCTTTAACCAGATTTCGTGTTGACACGTATGGTAAACTATAGGTTAGTGGAGCGGTAGGTTCGGTATGTGTCGAAGAACTTACAGGGTATGGGTATGGGTTGAATCTTGGAACCCTTATGGGAATTTGTGGGTAACGTTGGTTATCAATATGTTAATAAATGATTATAAAGGACGGGATTGTCTTGAGTTGCATTAAATGATATTCGAGATATGGAACATTTCTATTTAAAACAAACTGTTAGAACTCACTCAGCGTAGTTGACTTTGTATGTACGTTATATTGTTTTGCAAGTGAGGTGTCTTGGTAAAGGAGCGGTGCTTCTCGTTTGCAACCTTTAAAATATTTAAAATATGGTTTATAAAAAAATTTTGAATATACCTTTGCGAGTTGCGACGTGTTTATTTTTATCTACATTTCAATGTAAGTTTCGTTAAAACGGCTTTGCACGCGATAATATACAAGTCATTTAAGTGCTTATGTACATGTCACTAAAGTTGTATATATACCTTACGTCAATTTTTTACACGGTTCAACACCTCTGTCATGCAGGATGAGTTTACGTAAAGGCTTTGATCTTATTTTATAAAGTTTCGAGGTCGTTAATTTCTTTTGAGGTCTAGCGCGCCACACCATGAGTTTATTACTAGCAGGGGCGAAACTATGAGTTAATTACTAGCAAGGTCTAGCGCACCACAAAAAAGGTCGGGTTTTGAGGGATTTTTGTCTCTAAAATAGTGCACAAGAGCTACCCCTATTTTTTCACAAAAATCACCAAAAGACACTATGTTTTGCTTGTAAACTTTGTAGGTAGTGTAGAAGATGCTTCTAACACACTCACAACACTCGAAATCAAAGAGCTATGCTTTGATACCACTTGTAGGTCCCCGGGTGTCTCAGATCGTTACGCGTGGGTGTGTGACTAGTCCAACCGGGTGCGGAATGCCCGTGACTAGGTGGAGAATCAAGTAACACAAAGTAAACCGACAGCGAAAACACTTTCAAACTTCGTCTATTATAAAACTTGTAGGTTACAGAGATGTTACAAATGAGTGCGTACATAACTTCTGTCACCACAACCTATTTATACTAGACCTGATCTCTGCGCACTTGACAAGTGCGCAGGGAAAATTGTTCTTACGTACTTAACAAGTACGCAAAGTGTTCTTGCGTACTTGCTAAGTACGCAGGAAGTAATTCCTACGCACTTGCTAAGTGCGCACAACACTTAGAGAAAACAGACGCCAAAGTACATACATTAGTGATTACAACTCGATACCTAATACATATAAACACTAACATACAAAGACAAATACATACAAGATAAGTACAAAAAGTTAAGACAATATCCAGAGTGTTTGTCACACAAAAGTGCTTCAACAAACTCTCCCTTGACAACAACTCTGGATTGTCTTCGGTCTTCACTGCTCCCCAGCTTTAGCTTCCATCTTCTTCTTATAGTCAAGACAAAACTTGACCATTTTGTCGTATTTAGTAGCAAGGAATTTTGTCCACTCGTTCGTGTACATGCAGTACTTGTCAGCTAGCGCCTCCAGATCTTTCACAGAGAAGTTGATGAAGCAGACTTCATAAAAAACTCTGATCAGTTCCCTTGGCACTAAGCTTCCACTATCGGACCAGACCTTTCCAATCACCACCGCCTCGCCCGTTTTTGGATCAACGTACCAGTACCATATGTTACCGAGGATATCCTGAGATAACTTGCTCAGGGGAATCCTGGTTTCACACTGCACTGGCTTGTATACCAGTTTCTTTAAGCTTTTATGAGTCACGGGATGTCTAATGTCTTATCCCTGACTCGCTTGGAAACTTGAGGCTTAAAAATTTCGAACTTACCAGATCTTACCTTTCGCCGTAGAACCTGCCACAAACCCATCGCTACTGCGTGATTTGAGTGACCCAGCAGCTCTCGGTTTGCTAGGTTCACGAGGTCGTACTTTGGCAAGGAGCTGAAAGCTTCACTGGTTGGTTTCAAGTATTGAACCCCCCAGCTCGCTTAATGGCGAACAACTTCTTGTCCTTCTCGAACCTCACAGCTAAGATGATACATGTCGCTCCATGTTTGTCTATGATTGATGTCTTCTTCCAGACAGGAGTCGGATCCTTTGATGACCTTGCAGGCGTTTGTTTGCTTTTCTGCGCCTCTAGATCCACAGGTTTAGGGTCAGTAGGAGAGGCTTCAGTCGACGCCTCAACAGTACTTACAGACTCGACTGAACCTGTATCAAGATTAGTTTCAAAGGATGGAGCTTCAAAGATCTCTCCATCCTCAAACTCTTATTCTCTTTCCCCGTCACCCTTGGGAACTTCAATCACAACATCCCCATCCTCCTCATCCCAATCATCACCAGACTCGATCTCTCCCTCTTCCAGATTGCAGAGAGCATCGATTTATGCTTTCTTGGAATAGTCTGGCTCTAATAATAAGATCACATCATCCGACACGTCGTCAGATAGATCTTTCAATACGTCAGCCACAGACTTTCCTTTATCACCACCTGAAGCATCACCTCCACCTTCACTCCGAGAAGACTCCCCCTCAGCCATAGGCACGGCAGAAATGGGAACAATCGCCAAAGTCGACGATTGCTGCTCACTTCCACTCGGTCCAGCTTCAAGATCCTTGTCCTGGTCATCATTCTTAGTTAGATCAACTAAGTGACAAGCCTCTTCACTGCTAGGCTTAGGTGGTTGCTTCTCCAACAATTCTTTCAATCTCTCCCCCTGAGCAGCAAGCGTCTTGGCCATATCATAGACTAGTTTCACCATAGTGTCATGCTCCTTACGCTGCTTATCATCAGCAGCCCGCTGTTTCTTTAGCGCGGCTACCTCATCAATCAGAGAGTTAATCTGCCCCTGTTGTTTGTCATATTCTTCCCTCGATTTCCATACCGTTTCAAGAAGTCCAGCTACTTGAGTCTTTACAGTAGGGATCCTAGCATCACGAGGATCAGATCCCCTAGACGATGATGCTTCAGCTTGATGAGTTAAGAAGGTAAAGATTTCTTCAAAATCGAATCCCTGATTGAAGTCAAGATCAGCAAATGGTTCACTTATGTGTTGAAGAGTGGTTGTAGGGATTGAGGTAGGGATGGTAGTTGTTTGGATGGTGGTTGGGGTGATGGTGACAGACTCGGTTAGAATTGGAGTTGTAACCGCCACTTGGACAGATTGCACAGGGAGGGTCACTATCACAAGAACCTCCTCTGTGATAGCCATGGTAGCCACATCAGGTGTTACACGTGGCCTCCTCTGTTGTCGCCTATAAAGTTGTTGTGAAGGTGAGGTAGAAGTGGAATCAGTACTCACAGCCGTTACACTTGCTTGCCTCTGAACACTGACTTCTACCTCATGAAATATAGCTAGGTGTGGCCTATCCCCCCGACGCTTGTTTATACTTTCTCTTCTGCGTCTCTGTATAGCAGCATCCGAATCAGAATTGGGCTCATACTCACTACTAGTACTCTCATGTCTCTTTCTCTTAGAAGATGACTCAGGAAGGGTCACCTTCGTCAATCACCTTGGGTGTGGTGATGATGTGCATCATCAGAATCAGACGAATTTGACTCGGTCGCCTCTGAGTCGGATTCTTCAACACCCCCACTTCCCTGTTTTTCGTCTCCTCCTTCTTTAGACACTTCATCCTCACTTTCAAATTCCTCCTCTCCCTGTTGTTCATCACTGTGTTCACTGGGTTCAGGCTCAGACTCGGCACTATACCATCTCCAATTTGCCGGTGCCACATAAGCTTCATTGATCAGGTGGCCAAAGAGTGGAGTATGCACAGGGGTAGGTTCTACACTGCCTGGTGTTAGAAATTGTGATAAAACTCTCTTGGCCACCTGTTTCACTTGAAGTCTCTCCCAAATAGTAGGTAGATTAGGCAACGCATCATTTATCAAGAGTTTCACAAACCTGGGGTATAACAAGAACCTAAACCTCTCCGCTGTGTCAGTCTGATCAGTGATAGCCTTGTAGAGGTATCGAGAGAAGTTAAAGCCCCTATTCAGAGACAGTCCAACCATAGCAGCTGCTAGATCATGTCCCATGGCATCCTTCCCTGCCTTCTTGGAAGAAATGCACATGATCATTACGTGGGAAAAGTACCTCCACTGATCTAGCACCCACATCTTCTTGTAAGATGAATAATCCCGCACACCTACGTATCCCATACGTTGCCTCCAACACCCATCCACAAAGTAATCAGGATATGAGATTGGGTCGGTTGCAGGATCTCGGAACTGTAAGACCCGCCTGATTGTGTCCTTAGAAATGGCAATGTCATGACCTTCCATAGTAGCCTGAATGACATTAGGGGTTACCGTGCAGTCATGTTCTGCTGTATCCCAGAACTGCTCCAAGTATGGTCTTGATACAACAGGGTCTGCTGAAA
Organism: Smallanthus sonchifolius; assembly: GCA_023525975.1. Taxonomy (NCBI): domain Eukaryota; kingdom Viridiplantae; phylum Streptophyta; class Magnoliopsida; order Asterales; family Asteraceae; genus Smallanthus; species Smallanthus sonchifolius. The sequence goes on from CM042029.1 coordinate 68,120,661, forward strand.
TAGCATAGCTTATCTTTGAGCGGTTCAAGAAATCGATGATCTGTCGGTACTCAAATGCAGCACCCTTCCATTCCGGTTGTGTAAGTGCCAACAGATTGAATTCGCTTGTAAATGCACGAGCTATCACAGCAAAAACACACAGTAAACACAATAAGAACAAGAAGACTCATTGGAATTGAATACACATGACAAAGTATAGTACATTCACAGTGAACTGAAAAACCAGACTTAGAAAAATTTCAGAAATGGCCTTCCTGCGTACTTGTTATGTACGCAAGGTTTAGGTCTTGCGTACTTAGCAAGTACGCATGACTTATGTCTTGCGTACTTGTTAAGTACGCATGACTTAACACTTAGGCACATTTTCTTGAAAAAACAAAATCAGTAACTTGTGAAATTTGATAATGATGTAAGTTGCCACTAGGTCGAAAAACATGTTTACGACCAATGGAACCAAAACCACCACCAAACTTGTTCTATAAACCGGTCATTTTGACCTAAGTTTCGACCCACGTAAACCCACGATCAAACCAAGGGTCATAACCAAAATCAAAGAGTGTTATAGATGATTACGTGATGATTAAGCTTTAATTGTTGATTCTAAACATGTTTTAGGTCATAATGTGTTACATAAACAACCAAAAATTGTCCAAAATCAAGATTCAAAACCCGTTCAAGAAATCGGTCCAAACTCAAGATTTAACGGATGAAATTGTCCAAGATTCTCACCGAATGTTAGATCGATGATGTTGAAACTAAGATTGGGATAAAAAATCGTTTAGGAACACATCAAGTTTTGAGTGAAAATCGAGCAGTGGTATACAACAGTGTCCAGAGGTTTGAATGAGATGAAACTCAGAAAATGTTCTAACACTTGTTTATATACCCCACTTAAACCAATCGTGCGTACTTGTTAAGTGCGCGAGACTTAACTCTTGCGTACTTACTAAGACCGCATTACTTAAGTCTTGCGTACTTGATAAGTACGCAGGGTGTAACCCTTGCCCACTTAATAAGTACGCAGAGACTCATGCTTGCTCAAATTTTCAAATCAAATTATGAAGAAGCAAGTCAAATAACGAACTTGATAAGCACATTCAATCAAGAGGATTCAATGTCAATTCACGAAGGTTAAACACAAATATTTTTAGCTTTTCTAATTGGAATTGAACTATACACAAACTTAAAATCTTTTTGAGCTTTTCTGAATAACGATTTACACATATTCCCCCACAAGCTATTTTTGTTCACAAACACGAGCAGAGGATCATATCAGGCTAAAACATAGCAAAAATGATACAAGATAAACATCAAATAATATGGGATCATGTCATGGATTACTATTTATTTATACGTAATAAGCACATAAAAAAGTAATTCAATGTTGGCAATATTATAAGATTTGAAACCGTAAGCATCTTAGTATAATGTTCTTGTGTGATAAAGTAACAATTATAAGTATATAACGTGTACCCCACGGTTATTCTATTTGAATTTAACTTTGCACTACCTCAAGGCATCTAGGATTTTACCAATGATTTTCTAAATTTCTAGAATGAAGTTACATCAATTAGCACAGGAAAATTAAACAGAATCCATTAGGATTATCAGGAATCATAAGATTTAGAATCGAGTGATTCATTTGTTTTGGTTTCATATAATTTCTTCAGTGAATATCGGTATGATGATTCAGGATAATGAATATGGTGTTTGAGGATTTAGGTAAGGGGATCCAACTTTTATCTGGATTTTATTTTAATGAATATGGAGTGATTCAATGGTGAATATATGCTCAACGGTTGATGTCAAGACATAACTTGATTCAATCTCACATTGCATACTTGTGAGTATGGGCAGTGAGGTGAACCGCATTAATTGTGCTAACGACCTAACCCGAAACTGGTCTTAGAAGAAAATCATTGTCAAAATCTAACATTCTATATCTGATAGTGATCTTTTGCATTCTTTTATGCACACACACTAGCAAACATGGGTTCAAACACAGTTGTAGTAATGATTTAATTTCCACACTACTAAGATTCAAAGACGCTTACAACCTACTGACAATTCAAATTACTTGTAAATAAGCAGATTAAAAACCCAACAATTTAAACAATCAAGTAAGCATGACGCAATCATTTCCCATATATGCAGTCTAAGATGTTTAGATCATTTCTGATGTACTACCATTTCCTCTTTTCTCAAGAAGACATTGAAATTTTTCTGGTTTTCTATTTTGTTTGGATTTTTTGTAAAAGATTTGAAAGTTAAAAGAACTATACAGAAAACATTTAAAAGAAATAAATTTAACTTCTATGAATTGTATTGATTTTAGAAAACAAGTTTTCACTCAGGATTGAACATTCCTATCGTGTTGACAAGATGTTCAAAACGTGTTCGATCAAACGCCTTAGTGAAAAGGTCAGCAAAGTTTTCATCCGCGTGAACCTTTACAAGTTCAATGAGATGCTTTTCAGCATAGTCACGGATGAAATTATGGCGAATTTCAATATGTTTAGTTTTGGAATGTTTCACCGGTTTGTTTGTGATGGACATGGTGGCATTGTTGTCAATGAACAGTGGAGTTCCAGTGAAATTAAAGTCGTAGTCTCTCAATTGTTGCTGAATCCACAATATCTGAGAACAACTGCTCGCTGCAGCAATGTACTCTGCTTCACATGTTGAGATAGAAACCATTGACTGCTTCTTGCACTGCCAGAAACCAGCCTGTCTCCCAAGAATTGACATCCACCTGAAGTTGATTTTCTATCAAGGTTACAACCGCCATAGTCTGAATCAGTATAGGCTTTGAGATCAAAAGACTGCTGCTTTGAGTACCAAAGACCTAATCGGGGTTTCCCTTTCAAGTATCTGAAGATTCTCTTGACAGCTATCATGTGAGACTCCTTTGGTTGTGACTGAAACCTTGAGCACAAGCATACGGCAAACATTATGTCGGGCCTTGAAGCTGTGAGATACATGAGAGAGCTGATCATCCCACGGTACAATGTACAATCTACATCCTTTTCATCTTTGTCTGGATGCAAACCGTGATTGACTGGGATAGGTGTGCAATAAGTAATGCTATCATTCATCTTGTATTTTGACAAGATGTCCTACACATACTTAGTTTGATGTAGATAGATGCCATCCTCTCTTTGACTGACTTGCAGACCCAGGAAGAACGACAATTCACCCATGTTGCTCATCTCAAACTTGGACTTCATCGCATGTTCGAATTCCATACACATCTCTTCATTTGTAGACCCAAAGATAATGTCGTCGACATACACTTGTACAAGTAGAATATCACCTCCTACTTTTCGAATGAAGAGGGTCGAGTCAATGTGTCCACGATCGAAACCATTGGACAGTAGATGTTTTGATAACGTCACATACCATGCCCGGGGTGCTTGATGAAGATCATAAAGTGCTTTGTCGAGCTTATACACTTTATTGATATTATGCGGATCTTCAAAGCCGGGAGGTTGAGTGACATAGACCTCTTCATGAACTTTTCCATACAGGAAATCACTCTTCACATCAAGTTGATAGACCTTGAAGCCGACATAGGAGGCATAAGCCAGAAACTGTCGAATGGCCTCAAGTCTAGCAAATGGGTCATATACTTATGTGTAATCCAAGGCCTCTTGTTGATAAAAACCCTGAACAAACAACCTTGCTTTATTCTTCACTACAACATGACAATCATCCGTCTTGCACTTGAACACCCATCTGGTTCCAATTGGTTGTACGCCTCTTGGCAAGTCACTAAATCCCACACATGCAACTTTTGGAATTGGAACAGTTCATCTTGCATCGCCTCAATCCAACAGTTGTCAGCGAGAGCCTACTTCACATTCTTTGGCTCCAACTGGGACACGAATGCAGCATGCAAACATGTTTCCAAGATACCAGTGTCAAGTATCTCATCGTACAAACTAGTGTTCTCAGCAATGGTTCAATGACGAGTCTGAACACCAGCATGAGGATCACCAATAATGTTGTCAATTGGATGATTCTTATGCACTCTCGTCTCTGGTACATGCAGTTCCTGTAGATTTATGTCTAGATTCGTGCTCAACTCCCCCATATCCTGTGATCTAGAAGAAGACGATTCAATGTTGATTGGATCAGCTGGAGCTTCATTTCCTACATGAGTATTAGGATTAACTGGAGCGTCATCTCCATTAACATGGACAACTTCAACGTCATCACTATCATGAGTTCCAGATGTAGATGCAGCATTGGAATCGGGAATTACAATGGGCACCGTGGCACGAGTGGAGAAATTTGAATCATCACCGCCATTAAAGAAATCGTACACATTTGCGGCATCATCGGCAGACAAATCAGGAAGGTTGAAAGACTTGAATAGCGTATCATAATCAAAACCCCAAGCTGGACCAGTTGGTTCTGGTGGAATGTTGTGTTTGCTGCAATCCACTTCGAACCATTCCTCGACAGTACGAGTTCCTATATTGTACACTCTCTTGCATGGTGAGTTGGCAACATATCCTAAGAAGATGCCTTCAACTGCTTTTGCATGAAATTTAGATTTTCGATCCTTGTATTATAGCAATAAGGAACAGGGACTACCAAAAGGAACTAGGTAGTCAAGATTGGGAGGTCGATTGTTGATCAACTCATAGCAAGTCTTGTTGTGCCTCTTAACAACCAGAACTCTGTTCAAGACGTGACAAGCTGTATTTACTGCTTCTGACCAAAATGTTACAGGAAGCTTTGCATCTAACAACATTGTCCTTGCAGTCTCGATCAATGTTCTGTTCTTCCTTTCTGCAACTCCATACTGCAGAGGTGTGTACGGGGCACTGAATTCGTGACGAATGCCCTTCTTGAGATAGAAAAGCTCCATCAAATTATTCTTGAACTCAGTTCCTTTATCACTCCTTATTCTTCTAACCTTCAACTTGCAAAGAGATTCCAAACTCAGGATCAGGTATTGAAGAATGTCAGCAGTCTCGTCCTTTGTACCTAAGAAATGCACCCAAGAAAAACGTGAGAAATCATCAGTTACAACCAGACAGTATGACTTACCTCCAATACTCCTGATACTTATGGGGCCAAATAGATCCATATGTAATAGCTCCAAATGGGTATCGATGGAGTTTTGGAGCTTGGGCTTGTGAGACTTCCATTTCTGTTTGTCCTTTTTACAAGGCATACAGTCATCTGCAACGGCAAATCTCAACTTAGGAATCCCGGTAACTAAATCGTTTCGGACAAGATGATTCATTTTTCGATAAGAAATGTGTCCGAGTTTCCTATGCCACAAGATTGAGTCAAGCTCTATCGCTTTGGTAAGTAAACAAGTAGCAACTGATGAGGTGGTTGTTGCCACGCTAATATAGATCTGATAGGTGTCGTTAGTTCTTGGTCCTCGCATCAGAATCCAGTCTTCAGGAACTTCAAAACTAGGCTTGAGAATCAAGCATTCAGACTTATCAAACATAACCGAGTACTCTTTGTCGCACATTTGAGAGACACTCAACAGGTTATGCTTCAGCTGCTCGCAGTAGTTGACGTTGTCGAAGCTAACACAACCATTCGAAACCATGCCTTGACACATGATCCTACCGCCCTTCTCTCCTGTAAAGGCCACATATCCGCCTCTGAATGGTTTGACATCTTGAAGCAAGGCCATGTTGCCTGTCATGTGCCGGGAGCTTCCGCCTCTGAATGATTATAGATAGTACCCTTCGGATGTCCCTGCACGAGTCACAAATAGATCAGTTAGATTTGGAGACCCAAGCCATAGTGGTCTTGGGTCGTCCGTCTTTCTCAAAATAAACAACTTCAATAAACTCACAATCGTGACTATCAAAAATGGGTGACTCTGTAGAAGGCTTGGGATCAGGAGATTGAGAACTTTCAGATTTCTTGTTCCAAGATCTTTTGTTTTTCTTAACTGAAACAGTAGGCTTGCATTCAACAGCAGCAGGTGAACTAATGGAAGCTTCACCTGATTGAATTCCAGCCAGCTGTTCCAGCTTTCTCAATCTCTTGTTCGTTCTTCTCCTCTGTGGTTTGGAGAGTTTGACCACAGGTTTCTCACCAGTTTGTGCACTACCAGAGGTAGATGCACAAGGTTTAGCCGGAAGCTTTTCCCTTTTTGGAACAGTTGGTTTATCCTCAGATGTAGTCTTTGGCTTCACCAACGGTTTCACTGGTGGTTTAGCCTCATTCTTCTTTGGACTCTTGGAATGTTTCACCGGTGGTGACTTGGGGATAACAGCCGGTTGCGAAACAATTGGTCGTTTCCCTTGGTTTTTATTAGGGCAGTTCATCAGGATGTAACCGACCATACCACAGAGAAAACAGGTTCTCTTTTCTTTGTAAGTCCACCTGTAAGGCTCATTGGATCTGGCATTAGATGACTCAGCATGATGAACAGGAAGAATTGTTTGACGAACAGAAGCATTTGTTTGACCTGATGATGATTGAATTTTAGGATTATAATATTTATGCAAATTTTCTTGATAGTCAAGCCCATAGTGAGCTGAAAAGGCTTATTTCTTAACTTGGTTAATATTTTTATAACCCCCACAAAGCATCACTTTTAACTTTTCATTTGTTTCAACAATGTCGGGTTCTGTTAAAATGCAATTATCACGATCAGTGACAACGCTTTTCTTAACCTTCTGTTCATCGAGCAACTCCTCTGAGACTACACCATCAGGGCAGGTGTTCTCAGAGCCTTCATCAGTAAAGAACTATTCATCAGAAGCATAGCCAGCCTTACTTGAGGAATCATCCTTGTTAGAGGAATCATCCTGACTTGAGGACTCATCAAGGCAAGACAGATCAATGTCAATTAAACAGTTGACAAATTTTCCGCTTACTGGTGAAGGAATGGCATTAGTACCTATCCCTAAGCCACTCATTTGTCTCACTACAGATTCGTAGTGTTCCACCACAAAACAAGAATTTTTCAACTTCTCAATATTGCCTTTCAACTACAAGATCTCATTTTGCAGTTTGGTGATCTCAGTGTTTCTCTTTTCCAACCCCTTGTACGCAACATCCAAATGAAACTGTTGATCGCTGATTTTAAGTGAATAATCACGTTTTTCTTTCTTCAAAGTTTCAATTGAATCTTTGTATCATTTTTCATTTTCTTTGTAGCTTAAAGCTGCAGTACGAAGGGGTTCTACCTTGTCTTGAAGCTTAGAATTTTCATCCTGCAAGCTTAGACATTTAGAACAAGAAATGACAGTAAAAGAGTTAGAATCTACCTAAGTTGGTGAACATGATGCCTCTCCAATAGCCATGAGGGCAAATGCAGTTGTAGACTCCTCTTGGTCAGCCATAGAAGCTTCCCGATCTTCGCCTTCCATCATCTCAACGATCTCAGCCATCAGACTAACCTGTGTTTGAGCAATAATGGCATCCTCCAAATGAACACCCCAATCAAAGCTATCGTCCTGTTGTGCTACCAAATCATTGGACGTTCCACCTTGATTTTGATTGCGGTTGTTGGAATTGTTAAACCCTTGACTGTTTCCTTGGCTAGGTCTGGTGAAACCCGAAGACGTGCTTTGTCCTTCTGACATTCATGAGCAAAGTGTCCAACGTTCTGACACTTATAGCACTTGGCTTTGGATTTATCAAAACCAACCTTGGCATTTGAATGCCCACCAATGAACTTTCTTCCTGTTTTGTTCAAGAAACGTTTAGCTCTTCTCATGATCATGGCCATATTCCACTGAATATCCATGTCATCCATATCATCTGGATCCACCCGATTAAAGTCTTCTTCTATGGTTTCAGGATCCGTTAGCTTGCCACCAATGAAGTTTTCATAGGCAAGCATACAAGATGAAAACAAAGCCACATGATCTTCAGCTATATTGGCTATTGCAGATTGGTTAGCTGAAGATGTGGGAGAAGGATTTCTTGATGAATTTTGGTGGTGAGATCCAGATCCAGATGCAGCATAGCATGCATGACCACCACAAACATTTGAGTTGTCTTCTTCATGAGAGTTTCCAGAGAATAAGGCAATCCCTGAACCCGATGACTTAGCTGTGGAAGACGCCCCATAATACATAGAAGGGTCTTGAATTTGAGGTCTCCCTGAGCTTTCTCTTCTTTTTAGATTCATATCATGTGCTTGAATCTTATGATTGCTTCATCAATCTTCATTTCATAAAACTTTGAGTTCTCTCTCATCAAGGTTGTGTACATCTCAAACTTTGGGGGTAGGGCATCAAGAAATTTCTCAACTAACTCCTCTTCAGTATACGTTAGATCATGAGATTTCAACTCAGTTTGCAGATTATAGAATCTAGATATAAGCTTATCTGTAGATTCATTCTCTATATATCTGAAGCACTCATACTGCTTTCTAAGAAGATCTCTCTTACTCTTCTTAATGTCACTGTTTCCCTCAAATCTTTTCTGCAATGCCTTCCAGAGATCCTTAGAATTATCATATCCTCTGAAGCTGTGAAATAACTCTCTGGTCAAGGCCATTGTGATAGATCCATGTGCCTTCTTCTCTCTTTCATACACTTTCTTTTCTTCTTCATCAAGTTTAGAGATAGGCTTGGGAACTTCCTCATCAATATATGTATATGTGGGATGCTTATAACCCTCAAGAATGGGTATCCATAGTGAAGAATCGGTGTATGAGATATAATGCTCAAAGCGTGCTTTCCAATTTGAGTAATCATTAACGTTAAGCAGCTTTGGTGGTTTCTGTGGGGTTCCAATCTCATTGTCATAATTAAGAAGGTTATCGAAGTTCTGAAGATTTTCCATAGTGAAACACTTAGTCAAATTTCAGAAAAATCAAAACAACTTGCGCACTTGAATCTAGCCTTGCGCACTTAAAGACCTGGTCTTGCGCACTTAGGATTTGCTCTTGCGTACTTGACAAGTATGCAGGAGTAAATGATAAGTACGCAGGAGATAACTTATGTACGCAGCAAATATGGTCTTGCGTACTTGGTAAGTACGCAGCAAGACTGTACTTGTTGCCAAATATGGTAAGTACGCAGATCACTTTTTCACCAACTCTCACCAACTTTTTTCGGTCACTGGAAACTCACCGAAATCTTCAAAAATTGAAGATATGACCAACTAAATCAAGCTAAAGGGTTAGAAATTTGTTTCTAACCAGCCTTTGATGCTCAAAACACTCAAACGAACAACAAAAGGTCGGTTTTTGAGTTATTTTTGCCTCTAAAATAGTGCTCAAGAGCTACCCCTATTTTATCACAAAAATCACCAAAAGACACTCTGTTTTGCTTGTAAATCTCTATAGGTTGTGTAGAAGATATTCCTAACACACTCACAACACTCGAAATCAAAGAGCTATGCTCTGATACCACTTGTAGGTCCTCGGGTGTCTCGGGTCGTTATGTGTGGGTGTGTGGCTAGTCCAACCAGGTGAGGAATGCCTGTGACTAGGTGGAGAATCAATTAACACAAAGTAAACCGACATCGAAAACACTTTCAAACTTCGTCTATTATAAAACTTGTAGGTTACATAGATGTTACAAATGAGTGCGTACATAACTTATGTCACCACAACCTATTTATACTAGACATGATCTCTGCGCACTTAACAAGTGCGCAGGGCAAATTGTGTTAAGTACGCAGAGTGTTCTTGTGTACTTGCTAAGTACACAGGAAGTAATTCCTGTGCACTTGCTAAGTGCGCACAACACTTAGATAAAACAGACACCAAAGTACATACATTAGTGATTACAACTCGATACCTAATACATATAAACACTAACATACAAAGACAAATACATACAAGATAAGTACAAAAAGCTAAGACGTGCTTATCTTTCTTTAGGACCTTACCAAGTAAGTCTTACGGAGTATCAAAATAAAGGTTCAAAGAATCATACTCGTAGGTTCCAATATGCTTGGTTCAGTGTTTATCCTAATTGGTTAGACTGTTCTCCAACAACACATGTTGCTTATTGTTTTATGTGTTATCTATTTAGTGTTAGACCAAGTGTGAGCAACGGTTACGATTCATTTATGGTTAAAGGGTTTGACAATTGGAAAAAAGTTAACGGGAAAAAGTGTTCATTCTTGGCCCATATTGGTATTTCACAACAAAGAAATTCCATTGAATTCGGTAAAAACTTGTTGAACCAAGCAACACACAGTGACAATTTGAAGCCAAATGAAGAGACAATAAAGAAAAACCATTTACGATTAAAAACTAGTGTTGATGCAGTTCGTTGGTTGACATACCAAGCTTGTGCTTTACGAGGACATGATGAATCTTCGAGTTCTAAAAATCGAGGTAATTTTATTGAATTGCTAAAACTTCTAGCTTCTTATAATGATGAAGTTGCAAAGGTTATCTTAGAGAATGCTCCTTTTAATGCAAAGTATACTTCTTGAGATATTCAATAAGGAATTATTAGTATTATTGCAAATAATGTTCAAAGGAAATTATCAGTTGGCATGCTTATTAGTTATTACGTTTTTTTTGCTCACAGGTTACAACTTGCCTTGGTTTGTGCTTCAAAGGAAATTATTCCAGTAGACCAATTCTTTAACAACTTGGTTTATGTGATTAATGTGGTTTGTGCTTCTATTAAGCGTCATGATGAGTTACAAAAGGCAAAGTCAGAAGAAGTTGCAAAGTTATTAGAACTGGGAGAAATAGTATCGGGAAAAGGGCAAAATCAAGTTGGGACATTAAGAAGAGCTGGTGATACACGTTGGGGATCTCATTTTAACTCAGTTTGTAGTTTGCTTAAGATGTTTTCTGTCACTCGTGGGAATAATTGAAGATTTATCTCATACTACTCCATCACAATGTTTAGATGCTGATGCAGCTTGGAGTAAGTTGCAATCATTTGAGTTTGTCTTTGTTCTTCACTTGATGGAGGAAGTAATGGGAAAAACCGATACACTTTCTCAAGCATTACAAAAGAAATCCTAAAATATTTTTAATGCCATGGACTTAGTTTCATCAATAAAGGTTAGTCTAAATGATTTTAGAAACAATAGATGGGATTCTTTGCTTGAACAAGTTACTTATTTTTGTGACAAGTATCAAATAGAAATTCCGGATTTCAATGTTTTATATACTTCTACTCGGTATCGACCTCGGCCTCGTAAAAAAGATCTTCATGTTACATTTGGACATTATTACCGAGTAGATTTGTTTACATCCACATTGGACAAATAGATAGATGAGTTGAATAGTAAATTCAACGAGCAAGCGATGGAGTTGTTATCTCTTAGTTATAGTTTAGTTTCAAAAGAGATTAATGTTGATCAGATTTGTCTTCTAGTTGAGAAGTATTATCCGGAGGATTTTACAGAGCAGGAGATGAATCAATTACCATATCAGTTAGAAGATTTTAATATTGAGATGAAAATGAATACCAAGCTAACTGGTGTATCAAATATTTCTGATTTATGCAAAAGTCTGGTGGAAACTCAGAAACGTGAAAATTATTATTTGGTTGATAAAGTGGTTCGGCTAATCTTGACACTTCCAGTTTCTACTGCAACAACAGAAAGAGAATTTTCAGCAATGAAAATATTCAAGAATCGGCTTCGCAATAAGATGGCAGACGAGTATCTCGCGAATAGCTTGGTGATTTACATAGAAAAAGAAATTGCTAATAAGTTTGATTCGGAATCCATAATCGATAAATTCAAAAATATTAAAGGTCGTCTGGCTGAGTTGTAATTTTCTTTCAAGTACTTACTATTTTTCTCTCGCATTATAATAGATTATTTTATATTTAAAGTTATTTATTATTGATTTGTTTGACCCAACCCGAACATATAACCCGAAACATAACGATAGGAAAAAAAATTTGATCTCTTGACTTTCTGCCCCCGCTTCTTAGTTCTTCAAGCTCCGCCACATATTACTAGTTATACTAAAAAAGAAACGTCTCCATATGAAACGAGTGTGATAAAAGTTGTCAATTCAGTATCACCATCAACTCTACGATATTAACGGCACAATATTTCAAAGTTAACGTTGGTGAGTTATAAATGATAACGGTCAAAGTCAACAAAGCTAACGAAGGCAACTGTAGTTGACGCTCAATCTTAATGCCACGTCGGTTCAAGCCACGTAAATCAATTGACGTCAAAGCTTGGGACATTAATTTCACAATTTAACAGTCAAACAAAAAACCAAGGATGACTCCATCATAGTAGCCGACCCATTATCAATGCAGTGTCACATTTTGAAAATTTAATTTTCTTTGTATATTTGTCTGTTATTTTAGATTTTAAAATAGACAGATATAAATTGAATACGATGAACATGTCGATATAAAAAAATACAAAGGTTAACTAACATAAAATACAAATTGTTTATTAAACGGTTTAAAATATAATTATAACCATCATTTTTTTTTCCTTCACATATAAATAACTATTTAAAACATTCATCTCAGCATATTTATGTTTTATCTTTATAATTTAACTAATATCATATTGTTTCAAATTTATATTTAAATTCGTTTTAAACTTTCAGATTTCATTCTCTATCTCACACACTTATTTTATTATTTTTTTTATCTTTTATAAACACTTATAAAAAATATAGAAATTGATGAAAATAGATCTCTATATTTAGCGAATTTTTGTTTATTAAATTCTAAAGTTAAAAAGAGAGAGATTCTAATTAAGATATAAAATAAAAGAAAATTTCTAAATCTATTCTATACTATATAATACATAAAGGTTTTGATTGAACACTTGTCACTCTCTCATACATTTTCAACTTTTTTTCCGCCTCTCTCTCCTATTAATTATACAAATTTCATTAATTTTTTTTTCCGCCTCTCTCTCTTATTAAATAATAATGATTTATATAATTATTTTTATAAAACGTTTTTCATAAATATGTAATATTTGTTACTAATTATATATATAACATTGCATTTATTCAATCCGTGTAATACACCGAATTTCTAAAGTTTAATATGAATTAAACCTTATTACTTACATAAAAAAAATTTAATACTCAGCTAAAATAATATTAAAAAAAATAACTTAACATGATTTATAATTATCGTGTAATATTTTATTCAACTCGTGTAATACACAGATTTTAAAAATATAAAATTTTTAATTACAACCCGTGAAATACATAGAATTCTAAGCTAGTAATAAATATAGATATAAAGAACCGGGAATACCTCTTACACATAAAACAGATCATTCATTATCTTGAACTTGAGAAATATACAATATCCAAAAACTATCCGCTATAGAATATAAAAAAAGTAATAAGAAGAAAGAAGAAAAATCACATGGACCAAACCATTTTTTTTTTAATTTCAATACAAAAAACAATAAACTAATTCATTAACCAAACCCGTCTTTCTTTTATCAAAAGTCTAGTAAACTTATGCACTCATAATTCCTTACATATCTTATATATTAAACAAGTCTTTAAACTTATAACTTCTTTTCGACCCATGATACCACAATCACATGATAGCACACGCATCTGGATTTTCATCACTGAAAGCTGTGGTGTACCGCACCTCGGTCGAGCTCGCTCGCGCCAGATTGTTGTGCGGATCTTCAACGTATCGCACATACCCGGCTGGAGCCTTTTTATCGTACACACCCTGCGCGTAGGGGTGGGCCACGATATCGTATGGCACATAGGGCCAAAGCTCAACCTTCTTGCCGGTTCGATAAGCCACACGAGACAACACCTTGTGTGGCTCAACGTACCCGACAACTGTAAGCTTGTGTTGTTTTCGCTCAACGCTTACAGATGTCACGCCTTTCATGCCTTCTACGGATCTCCGTACCTTCCTCTCGCAACCATCGCAATCGATCTTCACTTTAATCTCCACAGTCTATGTTGAAAATGTTTAAAAACAAGAAACTCAAATTAAACCATGTAAAAATTATAATTGTTTAATTGAAGATCATTAATTTTGAATATAAATAATCATACAAGTAATTAAGATAAAACTATAAAAACATTCTTGTATCACAACACAATAACAAATACGAATAGTTTTTTACTTTTTAGTTTTTTTATAAACAACCCTAGATCTCGCAGCATGTTCATGGCAAAAATTTATTGGTTGATGGGTAAGTTCATGGCAGATAAGGAGTAACTGACAAATAATTTTTGTGTTTATCAGAGCATGTAGTACCATGCCAAGAGGTGCAGGGTCAACACGGTGAATATGCATGGTGGGTCCTACTTCATTGATTATTTATTTATTTTTTCATTTTTAAAATAATCTTAATAATTAAACTTTAATCAATATTTTATGGCTGTAATGAATAAACAGAGAAGCAACTTTATAAATGGGTACAAAAGTTAATCATTAGGGTTTCAATAATTCAAATCATACACCAATAAAGATATTAAATTGGATTATTAGATTCTATAACTTTATGAATCTAACCATAAAATAATAACAGTGATTAGAAAATTAAAATTGTTGAAGATATTTATAGCCCCAAAACTAAAATTTAGTACACTTTCATTTTTATGAAAAGAAAACGCGACCACGATCTTGTAACCTTATGATATTGATGATTGTCCTTAATGTCCTTAATAAAAAGGATACGAGTTCAAATCATGCAAGTAGAGGTTTAAATGGTAATTAATAGTACAAAAAATTGATGTTAAAAATATGAAAGAAAAAAGCTATAATCTTTCATCCAGTACAAATCATGCTTGGTAGACCAGTAAACTTACCATCCAGTACAAATCATGCTTTTTAGTTAAAAAAAACTTTAAACGAATAGGAAAAGGCCAAACAAGGCTGTAAACAACATATCTTTCACTTTTTTAGCTGCTCTCCCACTATCATCGACCCCAAAAAGCCAGACAAGCATCATCACATTACCTTACCACTAAAACAAAGTATATCTACGTACAACTAGTAATGCACAGTGTACAAACAAAAGCAGGATATACTTTTATTCAAAATCAGACCTTCAGTCCTTCAGTACAAGAAAATCTCAATACCACACGAATCAAGCACAGGGCCGGCCCTGGGGTAGGCCGAGCCGGGCCGCCGGCCAGGGCCCGTTTTTTTCGGGGGGCCTAAAATTTTTACGGGGCCTGTATATATATATGTTTTTTATAAAATTTTAAATACCGGTTTTATATATTGGGTCCTTTTTATAAAACTTAAAAAATTATTAGGCCCTTTTTACACTGGTTGGGCCCTTTTAATCTTTATACTAGTTGGACCCTCTTTTATAATGGTTGGGCCCTTTTGTTTATTCCATGACCATTGAGTCATTTAAAAAAAAAATTTATATGTTTATTGGTTGGGCCCTCTTTAAACTTATAATAGATTTTTTATTGTTTTTGTTTATTACATACTATATTTTTTCTATGTTTATTGTTATAACGTTAATCGTCGCTTAAAAAAATGTAGTTTATATATTTTGTTCGTAGGGGCCTTTTTTTCCGGCTCGGCCGAGGCACTTAAATCCTCAGGACCGGCCCTGATCAAGCAGTACAGATTTTAACTTTTAAATTCATGATCATGTGTGTCAGTGAGTGTATGTAAGTTAATAATTATTTTCCAAATCACAGCTGGAAACTCAAATTAACTACAGAAATAACTTGAATCAAAACATCAGATCCTAAATCCTAGTACGTATGTGCTCATCTTTCAAATTCAAGCCCTAATTTGACGTTCGTGTGTTAAATTAACGTGAATGTTCAGTTAAAACTTTACAGAAACAAGTAATAAACTCGATCATAACACAAATATGAGCCCTAATTCGACGTTCGAGTGTAAAATTAACGTGAATCACACTTCGAACTTCAGCTAGAACTTCACAGAAACGAGTAATAAACTCGATCATAACAAAAATACGATCCGGCGATCCCTAATTTTACGTTTGTGTAATTGTTCGCCTCTCTCAATCAGTAATTTTCAGATTGAAATAAAAAAAATTGATTATGTTGAGATTAAGAACTTCGATCAAACAATTAACAAAGATCAAACAATCGGAAAACAAAATCGCACAAATCGAGTGCTATTTAGAGGATTTTTACCTGCAATTGCTTGCGTTTTTTGTACTTTCTGTTGCTTCCACTTCCGCAATCGAACATGTTAGAAAGGTGATCCAGAGCTCCCATGGCTGCTCACTAGATTCAGATATTTTCTACTGACAACAGTAATCTCACTGATATTAGTATTATTTTTCTCTTTGCTTAGTGAAGACGGTTTTTGAAAATAGACCATTACTTGCTTCAATTATTTATAATGAAAATGTAGTTTTGTATTGGACCCTTATAATTTGCATAATGGGCTTTTTGAACCTTATAGTTTTGTAAGGTTGCTTTATAGTCCTTTAAGTTTCATTTAAAGTGAAGTATAAGGGAAGGAAGATAATTTTTACATAAACAAAGTAGTTTTATAAATATTAGAGTAAACTCTTGTTTTAGTCCATGTGGGTTGCATCAATTCCCTATTTTAGTTCAATAGTTTAAATTTCTCCTTTTTAGTCATTGTGGTTTCATTTTTATTTCAATTAAAGTCAAATGGCTAACACCGTTTGATTTTCTGTTAAGTTATTTTATGAAAAGTCAAAAATACCTTTTGACCCACCACCATTATCCTACACATAAAGCGAAGAGTAACCGCTGAACTCAATGACTTTTTATCTTTTCCGTCTGACGAATCGACGGCGACCAGACCTTTCAGGAAGAGCGTGAGGGAGTTTTTAATCAGACACGCGCTTGTGCTACACCGGAGGCCGCCTGTGCTACCTCATGAACCACAATGGACGTCGTTAGAACTGCCGCGGTCAAGGACGTCACGGTGTTATCTTTGATAGAGCTCTTGACCCAGCAGGTGTTCGAAGATGAAACCCTAAGGGTCAAGGGGTTGAAGAAAGAGTTTGTGGTGGTCTTGTGGGTCAACGAAATAGCCATGGAAATAGCATAAATGGAAGCCATTTCTTTATATAAAAACTTATTTCATATCTGATTAAGAGGGTGGTGGTGAAAGATCGAGGTGGAGGTGGAGGTTATGTTTCTTTTAGGGTTTTGAAGCTGAAGCATAGTGGTGGTGGGTCATAAGGGTATTTTTGACTTTTCATATAAGAACTTAACAGAAAATCAAACGGTGTTAGCCATCTGACTTTAATTGGAACAAAAATGAAACCACGGTAATTAAAAAAGAGAATTTTAAACTATTGGACTAAAATAGGGAATCGGTGCAAACCACATGGACTAAAACCGGAATTTACTCTAAATATTATTAAAACTTTATGGAAATGAGATATATGAAAAATTATTTCTTATTATACCACACACATATTTAAAAATAAATTAAAAAAATGTTTGTTATATCTAGAGTAAATTATAGGGATTGTCCTTTATTATATCGAATTGTATTCTTTGTCATTTGTCTTCGACAATTCTAGAGATTGCTTTTGTTGGAAAACTTTGTACATCCTTTTGTCATTTAAGTTAACTCATATTCATTATCCTGTTTAACTCACATCAGGGGCAAAACTGTCGTTTTATCTTATGTGTTAGATGGGATGATGTTCGCCTTGTAGGTCCATTGAATCGGATTTTGTAATTGGTTCACAAAATAGGGCGGCTAGGGAAGTTTCAGGGTGTCCCGCAATATATTTACGACTTGGAAGACGATTTTTGTCGGAAAATCATGATTTTCGATACACCAAATACAATAAAACCCAACAACAAAGAATGGATAAGGATTGCCTTGCTACGCGGCGGGGGCATGGTCGTATTTGGTTAGGCTTGTTTGTGGGGCAAAAACTTGCATACGCTTGATATAACATATGATAGTAAAAAAAATTGTTTGAACTTAAATACAACCACGTTTTAAAAAAAATATACCGTAACTTTGAAAAAAAAACACTAATGAAAGCTGAGCGAACCATTTTAAAAGAAAACTACGAACGATTAATATAAAAAAAGTAAAATTATTACAAAATTAAATGGATCAAAAGTATATATTATATAAAGTTAAAGGGCTAAAACCAAAAATAAAATAAAATTAAAAAAGCTACGTGTCACCACCCCATAGGAGTGGTACTATTCACCAACGTTAGCATTTAAACTAGGTTACTAATGGCCAAAGCTTAGAGATGATGATGATGATGATGATGTCGAGTGAGAGGCAAATGGTGGTTTGAAGTGTTAACAAATGAACATGACAGAGAAAAGATGAAGTCTTTATATTACACAAATAAAGATTAGCTTACAAATGAACTCAAAGTAAACATTAAATAGAAAACTAAATGAGCTAAATGGGCTAAGGCCCATATCAGACTTATTATGCTAACATCCCCCCTCAAACTCACAATGCAATAGAAATAAACATTGAGAGTTTGTCACACAAAAAACGAAATCGATATACCGATTGAGCCTTGGTATCAGAGTTTAAGTAAAAATAACAAGTGGTCTAAAAATTAACACATTACATGTAAATGTTGTTATTTTTAAGGAAAAAACATGAAATTTTTAAAAATAAAATTAATGTTAATTTAAAAGTTGGAAACTCCACCCCTCCCCACCCTACTGTGTGGTGTACTGGTAAAAGAGAGATCTGGTGTTCCTAGTGATCCAGGTTTAATCCATGCCCTCTACTTTAGTTTCTACAACATGCAAATGAGGCCTAGCTTAGGCTGATGCACATTGGTGATCAAAACCCTGATAAAAAATACTAAAATTTCTTGAAACCTTCGTGTACTAATGTACCATATTGTGTGTAATTGATAAACACTTTTGTCTTCATAGTTATTGGTTTAGGTTGAATGATATCGTCTTTCTCACCAAACAAATGATAAAGTATGATAAGAGCATCTTTAATAATAAACTCATAAACGTGTTACCTGTCATATTAACAATGCATTCATAAGTTAAAAAAAACCTCCGTAATCTGCAAGGCTGATGGGACAAAAGGAAGTGAGATGGTCCCGAGCTGAAGATGATGACGAGTAAAATGACAATCTATCTCAATATGTTTTGTCCGTTCATGAAAGACAGAGTTCTTGGCGATCTGCATAGCACTTTTATTATAACAATGTAATGGGGTAGGCGAGGAAACAACAACCCCCATATCTGCCAGAAGCCATCGTAACCAAACAATTTCACATGTAGTCACAGCCACAGCACGATATTCAGCCTCAGTGGAGGACCTAGAGACAACAACTTATTTCTTGCTTTTCCATGAGATTAAGGAATCACCAAGGAAAATACAGAAACCAGTAGTGGATTTACGATCATTGGGATCACTATCCCCATCAGCATCACTATAGGCACGCAATTCCATAGAAGATGTAGATGGGAACAGAAGACTTTGAAATGGGGTGCCACAAAGATATCTCAAAATACGAAGAACAGCTCCCAAGTGTACAGAAGTAGGAGCGGTAACAAACTGGCTAACCACATGAACAACATGAGGGATATCAGGGCGTGTAACTTTAAGATAAACCAAACTACCTACAATGGTACGATATAGGCTCCGATCAGATAGAGGAACACCATCAGTGGGATAGTAACGTGCATTGGTTTCAAGAGGAGTGTCTGCAATTCTATTATCAAAAAGTCTTGCACGTTGAAACAGATCAGAAATATACTTCATCTGAGAGAGAAGATATCCATTTTTAGATTGAGCTACCTCAATCCCTAAAAAATACCGTAATAATCCCAAATCTTTCATAGGAAAACGACGAGCCAAGTCACTTTTCAAGGATTCAATGCCATCATAATTATCGCCTGTAATGATCATGTCATCCACATATAAAGACAAAAGAATGCGTCCAACATTCGTACATCGAACAAATAATGACGAATCATGATTGCTAGGAAGAAAACCAAGGGAAGTGATTACTGTAGAGAATTTTTCAGACCAGGCACGAGGGGCCTGTTTGAGCCCATATAGAGCTTTTCGAAGCCGACAGACTTCACGGGGCTGATGATTTATTCCCGGGGGGAGTCATGTAAACCTCCTCATGAAGATCACCATTTAGAAAAGCATTTTTGACATCCATTTGACAGATCTTCCATTATCGAACGGATGCAACAACAATTAAAGTACAGACTGTTGTCATTTTTGCCACAGGGGCAAAGGTCTCCTCATAATCCATACCATAAGTTTGCGAATATCCTTTAGCCACAAGTCTGGCCTTGTACCGTTCAACAGAGCCATCAGACTTTGTCTTAATCTTAATCTTATACACCCAACGACAACCAACCTTATGTTTATCTAGTGGTAGAGGAACCAAATCCCAGGTGTGAGTCTGATGAAGAGCAGTGAGCTCTTCAGCCATAGCATTCTGCCATAGAGGGTCAGAGACAACCTCTTTATATGATTCTAGTTCAGATAGATGATGAATGCCCGCGATAAAAGAACTAAACGAAGCAGAATATGCAAAGTATGCAAAATCTGGTAGTTGAGTAGACTTACATGCACGAGTAGACTTTCTCGGAGGTGGAGGAGAATCAACATTGGTGCCAGATGACATGGAAGGTTCATGAACTGGCACATCATGTGCAACAGAAGTATCTTGAGCAGGCATATTAGGATCAACAGACGAATCGGGAACATCAGAGGTTGGGATATCAGTGTCGCTAGCAAAAGGATCAATGTTCTGAAGATCTGACTTTGTTACATCATGTGACTTAGCTGGAATCGAATAGAAGGGAATATGTTCAAGAAATGTAACATGTCTTGATACATATAACTTATGACTTACAGGATCAAAACACTGATATTCTTTTTGTCTCGTGTCATATCCTTTGGGATTACTGGCATAGCCTAAGAAAACACATAATGCTGACTTATTTGTCAATTTGTCTCGTTCAACATGAGGATGGAGAGCAAAGCAAGTATATCCAAAAACCCGTAACTCACCATAATCTGGGCGTTCACCGAAAAGACTTTCAAATGGAGACATCCCATCATTGTGAGAAGTAAGGATCCTATTAATCACATGTTGGGCGGTCAGGAGTGCTTCTCCCCAAAAGACACTAGGTACCCCAGCAGATAAAAGGAATGAACGAGCGGTTTCCATAAGATGGCGATGTTTCCTTTCAGCAAAACCATTCTGTTGAGGAGTTTCAGTACAAGACGATTGGTGTATGGTACCATCTGATGCAAGCAACTGAGTAAAATCATTAGAGGTGTATTCACCCCCTAAGTCACACCTGAAACACTTTATCATAGCAGAATGCTGCGTTTGAACATAAGCCCTAAATGTTTTATAAATGTCAAGTAACTCATATCTACGTTTCATAAGGTACACCCAGGTAAAACGAGTGTAATCATCAATAAGGAACATAATAACGTGAACTGCCCTTAGTGGATGCTGGTGATGGTCCCCACACATCAGAATGAATAATATCAAATGGTGCAACAGAATGAGAAATACTTTTATCAAAAGGTAAAGCAGAAAATTTGGCAAGTTTGCAACCACTACAATTAGAAATATCACAAGTTTGCAACTGACCCAAAGCACCTGAAGAAACCAAAAATTTTAAACGAGATGCGGTCACATGTCCCAAACGATAATGTCAAATATAAAATTCAGACGATAAAGGACTTAAACGAAAAGAAGATAAATCAACACTGGAGGCAGCAACACTAGGTGCATGCACTTTGAGTTCTTCTAAGACATATAAATCTCCCACCCTACGACCGATCCCAATCACCTTCTGAGTGTGTTGATCCTAAACAACACAAACAGTGTCACAAAAGAAGACCCAAATTCCAGATTTACACAACTGACTGACTAAAGCACGATTTAAGGCAAGCTTCGGAATATAATAGACATCATTGAGAGACACATGAGGGGTAGATACAGATCCAACACCCTCTACCAATATGGATGTAGCACTAGCAGACATGACAGAAATAGGCGAAACAGGATACAAGAAATAAAAGAAGACAGATAGGGAGACATATGATGTGAGGCACCAGAATCCAAAATCCATAATGATGACGAAATACCTGAGGTACCAGATGAAGACAGTCCCGTAGTAGACATAGCGGTAGGGTTGGCGGCAAGGAACTGTCTGAACTGTTCTAATACTTGTGGATCCAGAGCAAATGGTTGTTTGTTCATTTCTACAGATGGTGGTGTAGCAGCAACAGTAAGCGGAAGTGGTTTAAATGTCCATGAAAATGGACCAGATGAACCAACAGAAGTGGACGTGCGAGACGAAAATTGTCCACCTGGTCTGTTCTGTTATGGGGGCTTCTGCAAGGTAGAATTCCTTCTGCTAAGTAATAATGGACATTGAGACTTCCAATGATTTTTTCCTTTTGCAAAATGCACATTCATCAAATGCAACTTTAGCACCTTGTCTAGGCTGATTAGGTGGAACAACAAACATAGCTGGAGTAGTAGTTACTTTATGACCTTTATCAACCTGAGATTTTAACCAAGTTTCCTCTGCAATCAATTCGTGAACAACCGAATCAACTGTTGGAAGAGGGGAAAGATGAAGAATCGTTCCACGCAATCCTTCAAAATCTGAACGTAATACCATAAAAAATTGTACCAAACGTTGTTCCTCCCTTCGAACAATATAAGGTTTAAACCCCTTCAATGCTGCAGATTCCGTAAGTGCCAATTGATCCCATAAATCTGACATAGCTCCATAGAAATCTTGAATGCTCATCTCATTTTGTTGAAGAGCACGGATATCAAACTCCACCTGGTACTGTTTAGCAAAGTTAGACTGAGTATACAACTTTTTCAAATGATCCCAAACTTCATTAGTTGTGTCATATTTAGCCAACTGAATACCAATTGATTGACCTACAGAGTTGTTGATCCAAGTTATAACCTTAGAGTTATCCGTTTCCCATGTATCGAGAGCTAAGGCATATTCAATAGCCTTAGACTTATCAGTAGGCTTTCTCTTAGTACCTGTTACATAACCCCACATATTTTTCCCACGAAGAAAGTTTTTCATTACGTAACTCTAGTAAGTGTAGTTTTTACCATCCATACGAGTACTAATAGACTGAAGAGAGTTATCTTTCCCAGCCATATTATCAAAACAGAATAACCGCAAACTCTATATTACCGCAAACCTCAAACACCGCAAACTTGGTAACCGCAAACTTCGTAATACCGCAAACTTGGTAAAACCGCAAACTTAGTAAAAAAAACCGCAAACTTGGTAACCGCAAACTTGGTAAAAACCGCAAACTTGGTAAAACCGCAAAATTCGTAAAACCGCAAACTTGGTAACCGCAAACTTGGTAAAACCGCAAACTTCGTGAAACCGCAAACTTCATGAACAAACCGTAAACTTCGTAAAACGGGACAGAAACGATGTCCAAAACTGTCAATCTGTCAAGAAGCTCTTCCAAATACACAAGTCAGTTCAAATAAAACAGAATCCGTAACTTTGATACCTCACGAGTCAACGAAAACCGTTGTAAGCTGAGCAGATGCGACAACGAACGAAACAACCCTTCAACAACGAACAAACCAAACAACGAACAAACCAAACAACGAATCAACAACGGAGCGGAAGCGACAACAAAAATCTTCAATCAAGCATGAATCGAGTAGGCTCTGATACCATGTTAACAAATGAACATGACAGAGAAAAGATGGAGTCTCTATATTACACAAATGAAGATTAGCTTACAAATGAACTCAAAGCAAACATTAAATAGAAAGCTAAATGGGCTAAGGCCCATATCAGACTTATTATGCTAACATGAAGGATGCCGATCAACAAGATGGGGGAGGGTTAGGGACGTAGGGTTAGGAATTATTTACATATGAGGTCATTTATAAAACTTGGCGAAAACATGTTTCGGCGATTTTGTCGAGTTTTTTAAATTTTTCGTCAAAAAGTTACACGTGTACGTTAAAGGCCCAAGACACGTGACATGAGCGAAGTCGCCGAGTTTTGATGGTATCTCGGCAAAAAACGATGTTCATTTTTTGGGAGTTGACTTTTCTTTATTTATTTTTGGGAAACCAAGAATGAAAATATTCATTCCGAGAATTTTCCCTTTATTTTGACTTCCTCCACCATATGAAGAAGTGAAGAACTAGTTAGTTACCTAACCAAGCCCTGATGAGTATGTGTCCGAAGATAGACCACGACAAGGCATGTAAGCAAGGAGGAGGTAGACCTCCTTAACAAAGATGTATCAAGTAAACACATCCCACATTATACAATTTTGTTAAAAATCGATTTAAGTTAATGTACTTAATCGGGATTCAAATTAAATGGAGTAATTCTATAAAACAAGGTGAGAAAAAACCAAATTAACTAAACCGAAACTGAATTAATTGAAAAAACCACACCGAAAAAATCATCCCAAACTAAAAACCCACGGTTCCGTTTTTATTTTTCGAAAACCAAAAACTACGGTTCGGTTTCGGATTTTGTATTTTTTTAAAAACAGAAAAAACTGAATCGAACCAAATGTTACATACAAACTTTTATAGTATATTTGTGTACATTCATATATGTGACGCATTAATAGTAGGCTAAGATTTATATTTGTTATTGAATGTATGAATTATGGTACTGGGGGCACAACCCAAAGTACCCAATTACCCTAATGCCTCTAACCACTGAGTGAGTGTCACCTAATTTTTACACAAATTCAACCCAAAGTACCCTAAGTGGAGGGGGCACAACTCTAAATACCCTATAGCCTAAGTCTTGTTTTTCATTTTTTAAATTAAAACTAATTAAATATTTAAAACTAATTTAATTTATTCAAAAAAATAAAATAAAAAAGGAACATAACAATATATAAAAAACAATAATTTTCATTAAAAACATAAATATTTAATCAAACTACTCTTCGTCCAACTGCATCGTGCTTGCAACATGTTTCACAAGATCATATCGAAGTCTATAAATGTAAACTTGTATCGTGCAACTCCGAAAGAACATTATCGTCAATAATTGGATCGGTCAGCGGATCCCTTATGTTGACCGGTAATATTGCATTCCCGTTATCTTTTATGATCGTATTGTGCAGTAACATGCACACATACACTACGTTCATAATCTTTTTCGTCTTATAAGCGCGAGTTGGTTGCCTAAGTATATCTCATTTACCTTTTAAAACACCGAAAGCTCGCTCGACATCTTTTCTTACCGGCTCTTGCACCTTCTTAAACATCTTTTCCTTTGGATCGATTAGATATGCAAACGATTTCACAAACGTAGAGCAAGTAGGGTAGATCCCATCGGTAAGATAGTATCCCCGTTTGTATTGTCGCCCATTTACATGAAATGGATACTTAAGCACGGTTCCAAGCTACTCGTCGGTAAATATTGGAGATTGTTGAAGAACATTCATGTCGTTGTTTGAGCCGGGCGAACCACGGTACGCATGCCAAAACTACAAATCATTTGAAGCCACCGCTTCGAGCATGATCGACAGGTATTGGTGATTTCCTCTCATATATTGGCGACGCGGCCTGGTAGGACGCATTCTCCAAACGAAATGTGCATAATCGATGTTATCGAGCATACCTGAGAAGCCATGTTTTTCTTCATGTGCGTTGTACAAAAGTGCAACGTCGTGGTTTATCGGTCTACGTAAGAACTCTTTGTCGTATAGCTGAATTATGGCATTACAAAATACTCTAGGCATTCACATGAAGTCCTATTTGCCATTTTTAAATACTAAGTGTATTCGTCAAGGGGATTACCGGTTGTGAGTTGTTTAACCGCCGATTTGTATTTTTGTAACGCCGTGAAACTCTTTTTCATCCACCCTTTTACGCTCTCTTGGAACCATTCAAATTTGGCTTATACATCTCCAACAATTTTTAAAAACAATTATTTTGACATCCGAAACCTTTCTCGAAACGTAACTGCATCATATTTTGGATTTTCCTCGACGACGTAATCTTTCTTAGAGTCTCTAGAGCTTGTTCACGATCACGTGGCACATATTGTTTTTTTGTTGTCGTGTCTTCTTCTCCGGCTTGGGCGACAATATCTGTGAGAAATTGAAGACTATTAGAGACGCCATCTTCAAGACGAACTCATCCGATGAATCGGGTGGAAAAAGTAATTTACGATTCATTGTAGATAGAAAAATTGAGAGTATGTAATTGGTATTTTGTGTGTAAAAAAAATGAATGAAGATGGATTTATTTAAGGTGGTACTGAGTATTTAAATTAGTTTTTTTCAATATCTTTAACGGCTATAAAGCCGTTCTCGAACGCCTACATCACACCAAATCCACACAGGTAGAACAAACCGAGAAGCATACCCTCCATGGGTACCCGCAACCTTGCGGCGGTGTACCTGTGGCTACCCACATCCCCTTACCCGTGTACGTCCCTAGTGCCCTTATAATGTTTATTTCTAAACGTTAAGTATTTTTAAAGAAACTAATAAATTATATAGCTCAAAATGTTTAGACTTAAACATGTAATAATTAATTAATCATTAGTTAACCAAAAAAACTTTATTCCAAAAAATTCAAGTCCAATTGGAAAACTGAAACCGAACCCATTGTAAAAATCGAAAATTGAAAAAAAAAAACACAACCCAAACGGTTTTCGTAAAAACAAAAAACCGAACTGTCAGTTTATTCAAGTCCAACTGGTAAAACCGAAAAAGCCCAGACCGGACCAATTGTAAAAACTGAATACGAAAAAAAACAAAGCCAAATGGTTTTTGTAAAAACAAAAACCAAACTTTTAGTTTTGGATTCAATTTTACACTTTTACCCTAAAACCAAACCAAACCAAACCAAACCAAACCAATTAATACACACCGCTAGTATAAAATGTTTAGTTGGAAGGATGAGTTATAAAATGTTTAGTTGGAAGGATGAGTTATGTAAAGAGGTTGAAGTGCAAGAAGCCAAACTGAAAATAGTGTCGGCAGCGGTGGTACCATGCTTAACTCCACGTGTCAAGTGGTAATTAGACCGGTTATTAATAGCATAAATTTGCATGGGAAAGTCTGCAAACTGAACCGACCATCGACACTCGAAAGTTGATCAAAGGTTGCTTCGTGAGCCTTTCAAAAAAAAAAAGTTGCTTCGTGTGAACCTGCATATTTATTTTAAATTCATTTAATATTTATTTTATTTCGGCTACTTTTAATCAACTTTCCAGCCGTTCGATGAAGTTCCAGCTACTCCCCATGTCCTACGCGCTCCTAATCAAACTTCGGTTTTATATTGATGGATAAAATATGTGTAGATGGTATTAAAAGAATTATTTATGATCATTAAAGTGTTTTTAATTGTAAAGGTTTAAAGTATAAATTACATAGGACGTCAATTTTGATAAAATATGATTAGAAATTTATAATATGACGAAATACCAAGTTCAACTTTAAGATGTATATATGTATAAAAATTTTGACAGCTAGTTTTGCAAGGTATCTAATTATTTGTTAACATATGGTTTTGAGTAGCAGAATGAGTTTTTGATGTTTATAGCTCTTTTTATTATTATTATTATTATTATTATTATTATTATTATTATTATTATTATTATTGTTAATATTATTATTTGAGCCGTCAATATTATAAAACCACCAAAAGCCGAGTAGAGAGGATCTAGACCGGCTAAACAGACATGTTACATTATAACGTGTTGATCTTTCTACCACTCAACCACCCAATGTTAACCTTACAGTTCCGAGATGAAAAAAAAACAGAAAAAGAAACTATGATATCGAAAAGAGACTCAGATTTGTAACTATTTGTTCCAAAGATGGCCTCGTTCCGAGCTCTCCATAGCACCCACTACACGGAGAACTAGGAATGTAAACGAGTGAAGCCGGCTCGAGAGCTACTCGGGATCGGATCGGTAAAAATATCGAACGATCCGAGCCCAATCTCGAGCCTAAAATATGGCTCGTTTAGTTATTGAGCCTGAGTTCAAGCTTTGCCTACTAAGATCGTTTAGGCTTGCGAGCCTTAACGAGCCTAGTAAGATTTTATTTTATTTATTTTTATATATTTAATATATTATTCAATTTAACTCCTCAAATCGAGCTCGAACGGGGCTTTTGCTCGTTTAAGGTTCTTATAAGCGAGCTCGAGCCGAGTTTTTTCTTGTTTAATCCTCCTGAATGAAATCGAGTCTTGTCGATGCGATCTCGAGCTTTATTTTCATTTAACAAGTCGAGCTCGATCAAAATATTTTATAGACTCAAACCGAGCAGAGCTCGAGCTCAAGCTCGAACTTCAGGATAATCCAACGAGCCAAACTCGAGTAGTGTCAAGTTCGGGCTCGACTCGGCTCGTTTACGTCTGAGAACATGATAGCTTCAATAGCCTCTTTCTTTCTCTTGATCAACCCACTCAAATCTAGCTAATCGCACATCAACAACGAGGCTTTGGAATCTGGAAGAGACAAATCAAGCCACCGAGAAAAATCATCCCAAAATCTATTCGCAATGACTCACTCTCCAAAAGTGTAATTAGAAGTCTCGGCATATTGAGCCCATTCAAGACATAAAGTAGATGGAATATCCAAATCTTTGTCACTTAAATTAATTCTCGTTGGGGGGACAATCTATTAACACACGCCAAGCTAGAATATTTACCTTCCTAGGAATAAATTTGTTCCATCTCCTATCAATAGTCCCATTTGAAAGAATAATGCGTTCAGTGAACTTTCGCACTACTTTAACTATAAACTCTTCATCATACTCCAAATTCCTATGGCTGGCAATTTTTAACACAGACATGTTAACACGACACGACACGTAATTAACATGTCCCGTGTTTGACCTTAACATGTTTCGTGTCTTAAACAGGTTGACACGTTAGGGACATGTTAAATTCGTGTCTAAACATGTTAAAGACATGTTAACCTGTTAAGACCAGTTAGAGACATGTTAACAATTAACATTCTATTTAGTATTTACCCACCCCAAGCCCAAACACTTTTTCTTTTCGAAAGGCCCCAAGCCCAAACGTATTAAGATCCGTTAGAGACATGTTAACAATTAACAATTGTGTGCATGTCTGAAATTGAAGATATGAGAAGAAAGACCAATTGAAACTTGAAATTGTCTTTAATGGATGTTTTAATTTGACTTTTATAGTTTTAGTTTTCAAAAGGTTTATGATATATTATGATAATGGATGTTATGATTCGAATTTTTAAGTTTTTATAAAGTTTTGACATTTTTTCTTTCATTAAATATGTTATATTTATTCTCTCTCTAAACAGGTCCCTAAACAGGTGACCTGTTTCTAAACATGTCGTGTTCGTGTTTGGAAAAAATGACACGATTACTTATCGTGTCGTGTTCGTGTTTAACACAACAGGTCATCGTGTCTTATCGTGTTGTATCTGACATGTTATGTCAGCCCTACAAATTCCCCACCCACTTATCCGCATCTACAGACAAAGAAACATTCTAAAGCTCGACAATAAGATCATCCAACTGCCTCCAGTTGGAAGCCTTCGCTACTTCCACATCCAACCCAACAACCCCTTTGATTATACACTTTTTTTCTTGCTCTATGTTGAATAATCTAAGGAACCTGGCATATATTGGAGAATTTCCTAACCAAATATCATACCAAACCGATGTACTACTCTTGTTACCCGCTTTTTTCCTCAAAGTAGAAAATGGTATAATCTGACTATCATTAAGGTACAAAACAATTTTGATAATTCTAGCCCACACTATTAGAACATATTATAGTGACAACGAGCTTGAAGATTCTATGTCTTAGTTTTAGAGTCTTTGACTTGTAATGTGTTAGAATTGTTAGCAACAGTTAAAAGGGAGTCTATTAGGACATGCTTTATAATTGTTGTTAAAATTATGTGTTGTAACTGATTGCTTTACACATTGCACGTTGATCATGGATTTCGCACGTTATCACCATGTTGTACCACGAGTCTAGAGATCTATCACGTCACATGGACTTACACACACCGCTTTACCTTTAATGCGCCGAGAAGAATCCATAATATTCGTCTCCTCACGATGAAGAACTATAATAACCTTAACCCACAAATCAGTTGGGTTGTTTACAAATCTCCATCACCATTTTTGAAGAAACGCAAGATTAAACCTTGTAATCTACCTATACCCAATCCCCTTTATCCTAATCCGCGATAACCATGTCCCATTGACCCAAGATATTTTTGTCATCACTCCAACCTTAGAAGAATTATATACTGAATAGATTATAATTTCTTTTTAACCCGTGAAGGCATAAGAAATATCGACAGATAATAAATACCAACCGACCCAAGGTTAGATGAAATAAGAATCGACCTTCCCCCGGTTGAAATCAAATTAGCTTTCCACTTTGACAACCTTTTTTATTAATATATCAATAATCACCCATGCAAATTTGACATATTCGATCCAATCGAGATCCCTAAGTAAATAAAAGGGATCTTATCTAGTCTAAATTCAAAAGTCACAGCAAATCTGCTAACATTAGAAAAATCCACCAAATAAACTTGACTTATGAAAGTTTAACTTCAACCCCGAAACCAAATAAAAAAAAGTTGAGAGCACAAACAATGTGCTCTATATTAACCATCGACCAGTCCCCCGTTAGAATGACATCTTCACATAGAAAAGGTGTGAAAGATACATATTACCTTTACATATACGAGCTCCAGAAAAGGATCGGCATGAACCACATTCTCAATCCTGCCTTAAACTTGTCTGCAACTTGAACTCCTCTGTCGGACTGCCATTAACCAAAATTTAGGCCCTAGCCGAGCTAAGGCAAACACGAATCCAAAATAGCCATTTATTAATGAAATAAAGGAATTATAGTTTGAGTAACGAAATTACACAAACAGTTAAAATGACAAAACGAAAGTAGAAAACACGATAATTTTCTATTTAATATCCCCCTAACTGTTTTTTTAAGAATCACTCAAAACATTTGTACAATCTTAGTTATTGTCTTAGGGTGATGGGGGTGTCTTACCCGAATGGAATCGAGTAAGTGAGAGGGTATCGGGTAAAATGGAGTACACCTCCCCCTATGAATCGGGTAAGCTCGAGTACTTAGATCGAGTTATTTTACTCGGGTTGGGTAACTCTCTCTCTAGTGGACCCCACCACTATCACACCCACCATTTATAATTAAATGTTTTTTTAAAGTGGGTGAATAAATAAGTAGGGTGTTTCCAGTAAAGTCTGAGTAAATAAGTAGTTTTGAGTTGACAGAATTCTATTAAACAGTTTTGATGAGTAAATGGGTTATCCACCCCTTCACCCTTAGAGCATGGGGTATACCCATGTGATTATGGTGTGATGTGATAATAAAGTGCACGCCACGTGACGCCATGTCAGATTCTGGAAAATCACATCGCCCATCATATGGCAAGGGGTATACCCATGTGATTGTGGTGGTGTGATAATTTAATGTTTATTTTTTAATTTTTATTTAAATAAAATAAAACATAATAAATAATATTCAATAATAATAAAAAAATTACATTAATAATTAAAAAAAATTACATTAATAATAAAAAAATAACATTACTAATGATTTGATTTTTCGTAAACATACTCAATCAAGTCCGCATTTAGTGCGTTATGAATTTCTCGATTGCGTATTTCTTGACGGTTTACTCGCTTTTGATCTTCATCAATTTCTTCGTACGTAACCTCCTCCTCATTTGGGTTGTATTGACAAATTGTCGCTCCTTGATCCTCTAAAATCATATTATGCAAAATCACACAAGCATACATAATGTTCCGGATTTTGATTTGAGACCAAGATCGAGCCGGCCTTCAATATCTTTTCTTGCCGCCTCGTGCGCCTTTTTATAATTATTACGTTTAATACCTTCGGGGCACGTAAGAGAATTGACAATTGTTGCATATTCCGGATATATTCCATCGGCTAGATAATACCCTCGCTTGTAATGCGATCCTCTAAGATCAAACAATGAGTCTGGTGCGGTTTCATTAATCATATCGTCGAATATAGGGGATTGATTAAGAACATCAATGTCATTGTTCACACCGGCAACGCCAAAGAATGCATGCCAAAACCATAGATCATTTGAAGCCACGGCTTCAAGCATAATACTTGGCCGAGGATGATCGCCGCGTGCAAACTGATCTCGCCACGCATTTGGGCAATTTCTCCAATCCCAATGCGTGCAATCTATGCTACCAAGCATCCCGACAAAGCCGTGTTTAGCTTCATGAAAAGCATATAACTGTTGAATGTCGCTAGCCGACGGTTTACGTAAATATTTTTTACCGTACAATAAAATTATAACTTTAGAAAACTTGTAAATACATGACCTGATCGTTCGTTCGTTCTGACATCTTCAAGTAATCGTCAAACGAATCACTAGCGGTACCATATGCCATTTGACGAATCGCGGCCGTACACTTTTGAATGGAGGTGAAGCCAACCCGACCTCTTGCATCAACACGTTGACGGAACCAAGGCACGTCTCTCTCGAGATCAGTATTAATTCTTAAAAATAATCTCCGAGTCATTCGAAACCGTGTATTAAATTGCTCCTCCCCGTATAAACAACCTTCGTCAAAGTAATATTTGAGTAATAGTGTGTTAGCCGCCGCCCGGTCACGGTTGAGACGTTCGCTTTGTTTTAATGGTCTTGAGGACGATTCCGCCTCTTGCCACCACTTAACCGCCGCCGATGCCATAGCACCGAATGCCATTACCCGGGCTTCCTCGCTTGATGATGAAGACATTTTAGAAAATTGAATAGAAGAGTAGAAAATTAGAAGATTATTAAGTAGAAGAGTGAATATTATGGAGTAAAATTGATTTATTTATAGTGAGTAATAATAAAAATTATTATTTATTTAAATTAAATATATTACAACGGTAATATATGTTACCGTTCAACGGTCATTGAAGACAAAGAATTGCCATTTCTCACGTGAAATATATCACGCCTACACATCACGGCGTGATGTTTAAAACAAGGGGGCGGTGTAGCTTGGTGAATCACGCCGTGATTCGGGTGACACGTTGGATCACGCGGTGATATACCCGGGTATACCGGTCGACCTTACTGATCAATGAAGTTGTAGGTTAAACAACCTTCGATGATGGCGACCAATGGAATTGAATCACATGATAGGTTGGCCTTATTTTTCACCGAGCCAATTGGAGTAGAGCTTTAAACATGTCTTTAATATTCTTTTTTACTTTTAGCTAAGGGTGTTTAAAAAAATCCGAATCTGAAACCGAACCCGAATTATCCAAAAATTCGAATCCGAATTATCCG
This sequence comes from Smallanthus sonchifolius, assembly GCA_023525975.1. NCBI lineage: Eukaryota > Viridiplantae > Streptophyta > Magnoliopsida > Asterales > Asteraceae > Smallanthus > Smallanthus sonchifolius. The sequence goes on from CM042029.1 coordinate 68,153,854, forward strand.
AAAATTCGGATATCCGAAATTTCGGATTCGGATAGTGATTTTCGGATAATTCGGATATCCGAAATATTATATTTATATATATTTTTTAATTGTTCTTATTATTTAAAAATAAGAAAATTTGAATCAAAACCCAATATATTATATTTATATATTTTTATATGTATATTTTTTTAATGGTGTTTAATTGTTTTTATAATTTAAATATATTATATTTATATATTTTTTTATTTTTTTTATATTTTCGGATATCCGTTTCACTATCCGAATCAGTATCCGAAAATTTGGATATCCGAAATTTTGGATTCGGATAGTGAAATCCACTATCCGAAAATTTCGGATATCCGAAATTCGCATATCTGAATTTTCGGATATCCAACTTTGAACACTCCTTTTTTTTGAAAGGTAAACAAGACTATATAACAACAATAAAACGGGACCACCCTCGAGCCAGAGGCTAAGGAAAGATCGAATACAGAACTAGGCCGTTAAAAAAACGCATGTAGTAAAAAAATTCAAATACATTACGAGACTTTGAATTGAAAAAAACTCCAGTCTTCCCATGATATATTCCTCAACTTTGATCTATTTGTGATCCATAGGTACGATGACTCTTTTATTTGGTTCACACAATTATAATCTTTTGTTACCTTGTCTTCAAAAATCCGCTTGTTCCGCACCAGCCATAAGTGTCATAGTGTTGCTAACGAGATGGCGTGAATTGTCTTCTTTCTAGCCTTCGTGATCTGTAACTTTTCCACATAAAGTAACACTTCCTTTATGGTATTGAGATTGGGTGGGATAGGAATTTTGTACCAAACCCAAATTTGTCACCATATTGCTCTTGCATATAGACATGAAACTAGAATGTGATTCGCCCTTTCTTGGTTAATTCCACAGTTAGGGCACGTCAAATTCTCTATGTTTAGACCTCTTCTTGCCAATGCGTCCAACGTTGCAATCCTTCCTTCCACTGCCCTCTAAACGAATAGACTGACTTTCGGGAGGGACCAGCCGTTCAATATGAAGTTCTCATTCACTGTAATCGATTCCGTCCGTGCGATCTCTAGTTCTTTTCTAACTAAGTTGACCAAAAATACTTCTTTCTCGCTGCCTTTCCATATCCACTCATCTTTCTTTTGAGTTAAAATTACCTGCGATAACAAGATAAGTAAATTGTTAAGTTGTTGATGTGCCATTTCTTGTAATAATTCCAATTTCCAAACCCAACTCCATGTTCTAGTGTCAGCCTTGAAACAATCTGCACCATAAATAGCTTTGTTAGATGATAAGGAAAACAAGCTTGGAAAAATATTTTTTAGCATGCCAACTTCGTGCCAATTATCCAACCAAAATCTAGTATGCAAACTTTGAACACCCCTACTTTTACTTTTAGCACATTACACAGTTTCTGTTACCCCATTCATTAATTAGAAGTTGCCTACATTGAAATCCTGACGGCACTAAGCCTTTACCCTAAATATCTCTAGTGTTGACTAAGTAAAAAAGGGCTAACTTGATCAACTCATACTCTTAGACTGTCTGTAATGCCTTTGTGAGCGTGGGGTGTGGTGCCACCTTATCCACCACAGACATGAAACATCGCGCTGGACCCGGGTGAGCGTGAGAGGGGGAGGGGGACGGGGAGGGTGTTCACGAGCATGGGGGAGAAGCCAAAAATAGCCGTTGTAGTCTAAGAAAGAGCCGTTAGGCTCTTTAAATTAAAAAAAAAGATTTTTTAAAAGAAAATTTTACCTATAAATACTATACATTACAATCTTACTTTTACACAAAAATACAATCATATCCCTACAATCTTTCTTCTCCACTCTATTTAAAAAAAAAAATAATTACAAAGATGGTTCCATGGCAATTAGTAAACAACCCGAACCGCCCGAACAACCCGATCGGAGGGTACGTTCCACAACTCTCGGATCCGAACCCATTGATGACGTATGCAAATTAGAGTCATTACCCGACTTCAAATCCTTATACACCCGACTATTTATCCGACTATATACATGAGTTTGTAACCGAGGCACGACCATCACCCGACTTTGTACCCGAGACAAACCACCACCACAAACAAAGAAGAACTCATAAAAAGAAAACTACACAACCCGCTACTTCTACACCCGAAGCGGGTATGGTTAAAGGGCGTTCCGAAAAGTGGTCGCCGGATGAGGAGCTAGCTTTGGTGAAAGCATGGATCAACATGTCGGAGGATCCAATAGTTTGTAATTTTTTGAATTTTGTAAACGTATTATTATTGGAGGGTACGTTCCACAACCCTCGGATCCGAACCCATTAATGACGTATGCAAATTGGAGTCATTACCCGACTTCAAATCCTTATACACCCGACTATTTATCCGACTATATACATGAGTTTGTAACCGAGACACGACCATCACCCGACTTTGTACCCGAGACACAACCGCCACCACAAACAAAAAAAAGAACTCATAAAAAGAAAACTACACAACCCGCTACTTCTACACCCTAAGCGAGTATGGTTAAAGGGCGTTCCAAAAAGTGGTCGCCGGATGAGGAACTAGCTTTGGTGAAAGCATGGATCAACGTGTCGGAGGATCCAATAGTTGGTAATTTTTAAATATTGTAAACGTATTATTTTTTTTTCTATCGTTTTTTTATTAATGTTAGTAATGTTATTTTTTTTAATTTTATAGGACGTAACCAAAAACCCGGAATTTTTTAAAAAAATCTATGAACAAATTTTATGAAACAGTGGGCAAAGGCGAATACTGTACGGAGGACATGATAAGCGGTAAGTGGAGGGATATCCGGTTGAAGGTTGACAATTTTTTTGGAAACTACAAAAACAAATTAAACAACCGATGGAGTGGTCAAAGTGACCTTGATATCTATCAAAAAACGTTAGAATCGTATAAACAAGATAATAACAGACCGTGTTTAAAATCGGTTCACTTTGAGAATTATTGAAAAAAAGCACGAAGTTTGAACAAGTCCCGTTAATGGGACAATCGTCGTCTAAACGAATAAAAACTTAGCCAATCTAATTCGGATAGGCGTAGAATTAACCTCAACGAGTCGGGCGATGAGTTTGAGTTTTCGGAAGAAGCCCCCGCCCCATCGGAAGGGAGAAAGCAAAACGAGCCGCGTCATCGTCATCAACCCAAACTAACAAGTACAAGGAAAGTTTAGACGCTATATCCGACCGGATGGGCAAGTTCAATGAGTTATCCGAGTGGAAAATCAAAACAAATGAGGGAAAACAAAAGGCTAGCGATATGAAACTTTATTTCATGAAAATCGATCATTTGGTCGGCGAGGAGGGCGAAAAATTCCTTAAGGTGAAGAAAGAAATACAAGAAAAATATAATATGTAGTTTAAGTAAATTTTATTTTTTTGTTCTAGATTGTATGTTTTTTAATATTATATTGTTTTTTAATATTAAATGTTTTTAGTATTAGTTTATTAAATTAATTAAATTAAAAAAAACTATAATTATGTAATTATTACAAAAGTGGTCACTCTCGCCCCATCATTACGCATTTGGTTGAGGGTGAGGGAAGGCAATGTTTACGTGTCGTCTACGTGACACAAAAAAATCCATCACCCTCAACCGGGTGTTACTGATAGCCTTACTACAATAGTGTTCTCACTAAGTGTGTGCGTTGACCAACATGTGATTAGTGTAACTATGTATAACAAGTGGTGATCTACGGAAAGCTAACTATATATAAAGTTCATTTTCGTCGTTGTTGTTTAGTCATGTTTAACCAATTTTTTTTGTTTTTTGGTCCCGGACATTTCAAAATCTAGTCATTTTCATCCGTCTGACTAACCCCGTCTATATTTTAAAATTAAACAAGAGAAAATTTAGTTTTTTCAATTGCTTTATACTTTCTATGGCATTCAAAAACAATTTTTGAAAAGACCAAATTGCCCCTGATTTAACGTTAAAATGTAGATGGAGTTAGACAGGTGGATGAAATTAGCTAGACTACGAAAAGTCAGGGACGAAAAAGGTAAAAAAAAAGTTTTTAAATTAAATTGGCTAAAATGGTCAAAGCATAGGGATAAAAATGACACTTTACTCGTATTTATATATATTAACATACGTGAAAAAAGTGAGTCACAATTGACATGATTGTTTGTTCTTAAGGGTGGAAATTGATAATAAGGGTGCTAGGGGCGTACTCGGGTAAAGGCATGGAATAACTCGGGTAGCCACGAGTACACTGTCGCAAGGGTTGCGAGTACCCATGACGGGTATGATTCATGGCTACACCGATTTTTTATCCAAAAGAACGTGTTCAGTTTGATATCCTCCAAGACTTTATCAGCCGGTTTCAATTTATTGTTTAAATTTTTTTTTTCATTTGGAGATTTCCAAACGAACCAACAAGTACATAGGAGAATCACCTGAATACCCTTTTTGAATGTCGACGGCTTGAAAAATTTCAAGGGATTTCGAGGACCTCCCGCAATGTTGCACCATATGAAGACAAGCCACCATATAATTTTTTGTAAAAGGGCAAGAGACCCAATTCATCCCCCAACCACATCCATTTCATTTGATTGACCTTCTCCCACACCTATACTTTTTTTTATTATCTCGGCTCTACACTAATTCTAAATATGTTTTTACAAATGTTGGTAGTGGAACATTTTAGGGGGGATAAATTTCCATGCCTTTTTGGTAGGACGAATCGATTTATCACCCATGCCCATAAACGTGAGTTGTCTGTTTTATACCGCCACCATCATTTTACTAAAAGTGCAATATTTGAACTCTTAGAGACCCCACACTCCTAACCCTTATGAACTTTTTGGTGCTTGAACCTCTTCTCTTCCCATGCAACCCAATTAATTCTAGATTTATTTTCATCGCATCCCCATAGGAATTTTCGTATGATACTTTCTAGTTCATCAATTACGTGTAAAGGGTCGGACCCTGGACACTGAGAAGTAATAGATGGGTAGGCTACTGAGCACCGCCCTGACAAGTGTGAGTCTCCCTCAAACGACAATGAATTTGCTTTCAAGAACTGAGTTTTAGTTTGAATTTATCAATCTAAGAGATATGAGAGAACCAATACGGTTTAGAGAGTAAGAAGGAGAGTTTACAAAGTGGGCAAGGGGGAGATAATACAGTTATGTAATCATTAATAAGCTAAGCTTAGGGCTTAACACAATGTTTTGAGTTTTAATTTTTAGTAACATGTTTCCCATGTCACGTAACTCTTATAGGATGTTATGTTGTAACAATTTTATTCAGTCAAATTCAATATACATAACTGGTACCTAAGCTTGCGGGAAGGGTGCCCCCTCCGCCTAGCTTGAGAAGCTTCCCATCAATCCGACAATGGCACCAAAGATGAAACATGGAGTCCTTTATCCCTGTGGTGAAAGATAGACTAGCTATTGGGCTAATATTGTCATAGTCTAATAGTCTACGGGGTGCAAGTAGGAAGTCGCAAGTAAACTGGATTGGGTTGCAAGTTTGTTAGTCCTGCTAGGAGGCTAATGCTTGTTTATTTTATTATTTGTTTATTGCTTGATATTATGTTCAAGTATATGAGTAGGATTAGAAGACTGGGTTATCAAAGTTTATTTTAGTAAAAATAGATTGGTTAGGGTCATTGTAAATGTGTCAAGAATTATAACAAACATAAAGAGTCGTTCTTTTGTTGAGATCAAATTTTGTGTTCGTGTTCTTAAGCCTGATTTCCAACAATTGGTATAAGAGTTTGGTGAAAGAGAACGTCCTTTTGAGAGTCGTATTTTAGGAAGGGAACTGGGAGCAGCCCCCTTTGGCTGTAGGGCTGGAAACGAGAAGGAAAGGTAAGTCAACAACAACATATTTTGAGGAGTCTTTCACAAGAAGGAAATGATCTAATATAGTTGTGATAAGACAATTTCAATACTTGATCAATCAACTCGGTCCTTCCCGTCAAGGATAAAAACAGAGTAACCGAGGTAGGTTGTTTTTTTGGTAGAAGATATCCGATCAAGTTTGCGGGTAGGCGGAGGGGAAAAGATTCGTCAAACAAGAGACTTTGAATCTAGTCTTGCCTAGCAGGTAAAGAAGAAAAACACTAAAAGCAGCAGGGTAGCGGGCTTGTTTTTTTCTTTGATCGGTGGTCAAGAACGGGGGGGTTCTGGTGACCCGAGAAGAGGGAGATCGATAGTGGTCAAGTGGGTTTGAAGCCGTGAAAAAGAGGAGACAACAATGGTATATGCAAAGGAGAAAAAGATGTGTGTGAACATTGTGGTATTGGAAGTTCATGTCGGGATGATCTAGGTCGAGGCCAAGGGAAGGGTCGGTGGTCCAGCTAGGGTCAAGACAGTGAACGAGTCAAAGAGTAGTGCATGACAAGATAGGGGGTGATTATTGGGCTAATCTTGTCATAGTCTAATAGTCTACGGGGTGCAAGTAGGAAGCCGCAAGTAAACTGGATTGGGTTGTGTCACACCCCGCCTCAGGCACCCCCTGGACGTGTGCGAGCCCGATTGGTATCGCTTGGTTACTTGATTTCAGAGTTTTTGTAAAACACAGCGGAAGTATTTTTCAAAAGGATCGTTTCATCATTTATCTCAACCTCAAGGGTTGTAACTGTAAATACCAAAACTCAGTTGGAAAACAAAAGCCTTGTATTTACTTTATAAACATAGGGTTTCAATACCCTTCTCATTTGATTACAAAACATAGTTTGAAATCAAATACATGATGAGCCACTAGAAATAGTTCCAACACAGGGTTGATCAGTTCCCTGATCCTATCTCCTTTCTTTTGGATTTCCCTTTACACGAGGCCTGAGAATCCTACGTGCATTCCATCCTTTACTGGGTTAGATATCATGTCTGCCCGTATACCCTTCTCATCATATTTTATTCATTACGTGGAAAACATTTTGAAATAAAACATCAGCGCGAACGCCGGTGAATACAATATCTTGACATAAAATCATTTTGGCACAAACAAGTATTAATTTCATAATCACAACTTCATGTTCAATCTACACACTCAGCAGGTCCGTCCTGTTCTATCGCACCACAGTATACATTGGCAGTATGTCTTTATAACAACGGGAACTCCACGTCCCTCATTTGTTATAAAGGGAAGCACCAGCCGCAATCCGGGAATTTCACCCGAGACCCGTGTATCCCTTACAAGTTTTACGTATACCTATGGCCTGAATGCTTGTTCGTAGAAGAACGTTGAACATTACTTCATTAACCTTTATTTGGCCATTTTCGTAAATAAAATGTTTGACACAAGTTTTGAAAGAGATAAAGTATTCACCTCTTTTGTAGGAATGAGCCTCTAAAATCCAAAGCTTAAGCTAGCTTCTTAACTTGATTTCTCTAGCGTAATAGCCTTTCTACGAGCATTCCTTCTTAAGCTAGCTTCTTTTGTAGGTCCGATATCCAGACCCTTGTCCCATCATAGGGCTGAGTCATTGGACACGTGTCAACACCACAAATTGCGGCTGAGAGGAGGTTGTCGGACCATTATGAATCGATGTCGGTTCGATAACCGTCTTAGCAACTTATTACGGACCGATATGGACTTAGATGTCGATCCACTATGAGACTTAGTTCACTTCGGATCGGTATGAAGTATGATGTCGGTCCGATATAAACTTAATTTCATAAGTTTCCTTTATTTTCAACCCTTGTCTTTGGTGTATTTATACTTATAGTCCCTAGGGTTTACCTTTCGTCAAATCTTGGACATTTTTGTGGCAGGTGTTGCATGTTGCAAGTTTGTTAGTCGTAGTAGGAGTCTAATGCTTGTTTATTTTTATTATTTGTTTATTGTTTGACATTATTTTTAAGTATTTGAGTAGGATTAGAAGACTTGGTTATCCAGGTTTATTTTAGTATAAATAGATTGGTTAGGGATCATTGTAAATGTATCAAGAATTATAATAAACAAAAAGCGTCAATCTTTTATTGAGATCAAATTATGTGTTCGTGTTTTTGGGCCTTATTTCTAACGCTACACATGGAAAGTTATACAAATATGAAATAAAGGATGTAGGCTAGATAGAGGAGAATTGTCCATTTAGTTAACAATACACATCCATTAGTTATATTTCGCCAATCATAATAAAAGGGGTAAATCTATCATGTCCTTTAAATAATGTGGCTTTAATAATTGATTAGATAACACATAAATATAAAATATGAAATGTGAACACATATTAAAAAATCTCAAATAAACTAAGGAATTCTCAAGATAATACTTCATGTGGGCTTCGACCATTAATTGAGCATTATGTCTTTTTATAAATAAGTCATTACCTCCAATTTTGTATACACAATACCGGGATACATTGAAAATCATCGAAAAAATTAATGTTTTTGAAACAAATTTTAATATATATATGACTGAGATCTTTTAATAACCATCTGTTATTGTAAAATTACTAGCGAGCCAAACTCAAGTTATCCAGAGTTAACCGATCCAAATTTAAGTTTTATCTACTTTGTGTTTGGTTTGTTTACACTCCTCGTCATGATAGAAATAGTAGATCTAGTAATGAAAGACGAGCCACATGAGATATTACACAAATATAGGATGTCGGCTAGAAAAATGAGAATGGTTAACATTTGACATTTGACTCGTTTTCATCCTTGATAAAAATGGAGTATCTTATTAACAATAAACATCCATTTGGCCAATCATAGGGGTAAATCTATCATGTTAATTCTTTAAATAATGTGGTTTTAATAATTGATTAGATAATACATAAATATATTAAATATTAAATATAAAAAAATCTCAAATCTATACTACATAATAAATAAAGGTTTTTGCATGTTACGTGTCGCCTCCACATTCATTCTCATCATTTTTTTTTCGCCTCTCTCTCTTATTAAATACTTTTCCATCTTTTAATAACAATATATATTTTTAAATATATTACTAATTATATTAATAAAACACATTTTTTTAAATTATCCCTTATTATAAAAAACTTTGAAATCTAATTATATAACTTTTATTTTCAATTAAATAGTAAATTCAAATTAAATTAAGTAGTAATTAACGTATTTTTATGAATATATACATAAAATTTTAAGAATTTTATGTATTGATATTTTTTACTCCGTGTATCGACACGGGTTCTAAGCTAGTAAAGTAATAAAATCTTAATATTATTTTATAGGTGATATCATGTGGGGTTGTACCATTAATGGAGCATGATGTCTTTTATAAAGAAGTCACAACCTCCACTTCTCTAGTTCTCTAAACACAATACGAGGGACACAATGAAAAATCGACGGAAACATTAATGCCCTCAAAACAAATTTCAATACATTAGATATCGTAAAAGAACCGAAAACATTTGGAACGGGTACTACGATGGGTATCCGGATGTGAGATTGGCTGTGACACTAGCTACAATTTTTTTATAGGTTTGGAACGAGTATGGTATTGATACCCACCCGATTACTAGAACCTGCTTACCCACATCAATATCAAATATATCATATAATTTTGAAAGATATAATAAATAGTATGTTAAAGCTGTTCAAACCTTGAAATTATTAGAAGTGTAGATGAATATGTAATATTTGAAGTCGGGTTTAAGGTGAGTTTAAGATCGAGTATAAGGTAATGGGCATCCACCAGGTAATTTTTTACACATAAGACCATAAAATGGGTATATACTATACCTGTGAGTAGACCTGCGAACCTAACGGGTATTGAGTAACGAGTACCCGGCGGGTATGAGACGTTATTTTATAACTGGGGATGAGACCTAGAATATTGATATTCCTACAAGCCATCTAACTCGAGTTCACGTGTTACTCGATTACTTGTGTTAATATTAGGGAAAGATCACCATTTAATGAACGTAAATGAACAAATATAAATGAACACATTATCGAACGTTCACGAATACAGTTGAACGAACGCGACATCTATTCTTGTTCGTTCATTTATTTAGATTAAATGAATTTATTATTTATGTTCGGGGGTTCCTTATATTTTAAGGAGTGGTTTAAAGTGGTTGTGAGTGGAGGAGAGAGAAAATTTATAAATTTTTTGTATATTTGGGAAAACACTGTTCACCTGTATAAATTTTTTAATATTTTTTGAAAGTGTTGTGAGTTTAGGAGAGAGAAAAGGTTATTATAAATGTATAAAAATATTATTTAATTGAAAAGAAGAAAGAAAAAGTAATTATTTTTAATTTAATTATAGAGATGGGAATAAAAAAACTAATGGGAATGCTCTAACTCTTTTTAAATTGTGGGCCAAAAACATGTATTTGTATTCTATTATAACAAATAAATAAAAGCCTAGGTAAAGTCCATCAACACAGCCCATTATAGAACTGGGCAAAAAAGTATCGACCAAATAGACCCTTTACCCCTTTTGGTTGTTTTTGATGAAAACAATTGTGTATTTTAGTAGGATAGAGGTGCAGAAACCGAGTTTTTTTTTAAACCGATTCCGAATAAGAACCAGGTATTATATGGTCAAAAACTGGGTAGAGAGTGGAACCGGCCGGGTAGGGTAAACCTGAACCCGTACCATGTAGGAACGGTAGGGTCCAAAAACCGCGTAGAAACGGGTAGTACATAATATTTTTTTTTGTAAAGTAAATAAATATAATAAATGACATAAAATTTATTTTTAAAAGTTTACAAACAAAAGAAAATAGACTCATTAAAAAAAACAACTAATATATATATTTTTTTTATTTTGTTCGTTGTCTTAGTAGTCGTCTCGTAGATTTTTTGTTTATTGTTCGTCGGAACTATTGATCATGTGAACCAATGCATCATATGCGAGTTCTTCGTCGAATAGGCCTGAAGATAGTACATCATTCACTTCTTTATCGTGTTTGTGTTTGTGTTTCAACTACTCTTTCGTTTCCGAGATTTGTTCGGTCTTGTATACGATCAACCATGTCCAAGTTATCCTTTAATCAAATGCACATCTCTACCGCCACCAGAGTGACTTTTGTTCTTTGTATCGATAAAACCTTGTGCTAAGAGAAAATGCAGATTCCGAAGCTATCGTAAAAACTTAGACGGTTAGTAAATTACGGGCCATAGTAGATAGAATCGAAATTGGAATTCATTTCTTTTCCACCAATTCAAAATATCAAATCTTTGATAGTCTTCAGGAGTCATAGTGGATATAAAAATCCATTCCATTATACCTCCCAAGCCTTGGGGAGTTACTCATTTGTCGTTTAGTCGTCTCATTTCTTATAGTATTAAATAAATTAACTACCGGGCCCCTACTCGAGTTACCACCACTTGATCCCGATGCCATTAACCCCTTTATGTTTGTGTTGGGATCATATCTTATTTAATAAATATCATACATTGATTGAAGATTATGTTGGAAATAACGTTTTGTTTCGTTTGCAAAATTTGGGTCATCTTCGTACAAACACAAATAGGAATTATTTCGTCAATTAGAGTTTCAACCCTCGTAACATTTGAAAACGGGTTTAAAGCGGTGGCATGAGTAAAAACGGGTGGTATTTCTTTTAAAATATTTTTTTTAAGTTTTCTTTCATGGATGCTACCATTTCTATAAACAATTCATATTTATTTATATTGTTAGCCATTAAATATAATTCCGAAAGTACTAAACTACTCGTGTGATAATAAACCCTTGATAATTTTGTAGTTGAGTTTTTGAAAACCTCAAGAAAATCAAGATATAGTGAATATTTTCCCAACCCTCATCCGGAACTTGTATAGCTCGAGCATGCGAAAAAAGATGATTATGAAAATTTGTTAAAGTATCCGTCGTAAATCACTCTTAAACATCGAAAAAGTCCCAATTTTGACCTAAACAAACGAAATTCGTGTCCTTACACAATTTTTTATAGTTCGGAAATCTTTTTCTACATTTAATAGAAACATCATGTAACATATTTCTAAAAGCGGATGTGAAGTCATCAACTTTTTCAACATGCAGCTTGTGTTGCACAACCAAGTTAATAATATGTGCAACAAATCGACTATGAAAAAAATCGCCATTACAAGTCATTTTATATTTTATTTATATTTTTTTGAACAATGTTTGTATTGTTTGATGCGTTATCAAACGACATTGAAAATATTTTGTTTTCGAATTTAAAAGTTCTTATTACATAATATAAAATGTGAAACAAATTATCTCCGGTATGTGGATATGCAAACAATTCAAATACAATCATACATTTCGTTATTTGACACGTATTGGGATCTACCCGATAAATGATGATGCAAAGGTACTATTCTGGTAAACCGTGTGGAGCCGACCAAACATAAGTAGTTAAGTTCACACCGGTTTGTATATTTTCATATAATAAACTTAAATCTTGTTTTGCAAGTTTCCACATTTTTAAACAATCATATTTTAAGGTTGTACGACGTACGTGATTGTAGCGAGGTTGTAGAGTTTCCCGAATCAACTTTGTCAAGTGAGGGTTGTCGAAGTAGTCGAACGACAAACCTTCTTGAATCAGGAACTTTGTCATCCGATCATGAACCATATTTATGTTGTACATAAAATTCCAACGTCACCACCGATTTGTGTTTGATCGGATGCCGAATTTGAACTCTTCGCCTTGCAATATTTACCAATGTGCCTCCTCAAAGTTGAGTTCGAGTCTTTCCCATTCAAACACCACAAAATTTGCAACGAGCCTTTTGAGGCATGTCACTTAATCTCACACAAATCTCAATTGCACCAAACTTTCCACATTCTTACTATTAGGTAGCACCCTAACAACGATAAGTTCGGTGGAGGAACCGTGACCAACAAATGATTGTGATGGAGCCATAGTGATAGTATTTTTTGCTTATTTGCGTTTGATTTTACGTTTTCAAGTGGTGTAATCAACCAATTCACCTACTTATACTAACTTAAGAGGGTAAAATGGTCCACAAATATGAAAAAACGATCATATAACTATCAAAAACATCTAGAAAGCCGTTTTTAATGGCTATAATTTGAAGCTCTTTCCAACGGCTAGAACCGGGTCGGGTAGGAACCGACTTTCACTAGTGGTGAGGAACTGGTTAGGAATCGACAGGTTTTTTTGGGTAGGAATCGGGTACGCTGGAAATCAGGTAGGAACCGGTTCCCGTTCGGGTCAGGTATCGGCTATGGAACCGGTTTTTTTACCCACCTCTAGTGTAGGATACACTTCCAACTTAATGGCATCAAAATCAGCGTTTTAGGGCTAAAATTTGAGCTTTTAGAATCGATTTTTAGCAAATTCAAACCGAAAACAAAAGGCTTTCCATTTGTCCACAACTTCACTCTTTGATCAATATTATTAACTATTAGACCTAACAAGTTTCTGCCTGTTCTAGCTTGGTCCATTGAAATTAACCAAATATTTTCTCTCACACACACATAAAAAGGACACACATAACCAATTTAAATATAAAACTATAAGAGCCGAATAAATATTTATATATATATATACATATATATATATATATATATATATATATATATATATATATATATATAAGGAAAGGTTCCGGAGAAAATCACATAGTTAGGCGAAAACTGAGAAAACCACTTAAAAAACCAATTTTAACCAATCATATAATAATATATATTTTTTATTTTATTTTATTTTATATTATTTATAAGAGTATCAATGTAATATTACAAATTTTTATCAAAAAATCATTTAAGTATTGGCTTACGTATACGTAAACAGATAACAAAATAATTGCGGTTACGTATACGTAAAATACAATATGTAAAATGATTTTTTGGTAAATTGTGTAATATTATATTAAGACACTTAGAAATAAATTAAAAAATAAAAAATCTATAAATTATTTGATTGGCTTTTAGTGGTTTTCTCGGTTTTCGCCTAACTTTGTGGTTTTCTCTTCATACTTCCCATATATATATATATATATATATATATATATATATATATATATATATATATATATATATATATGGGAAGGATCAAGAGAAAACCACAAAGTTATGTGAAAACCGAGAAAACCACTAAAACAATGTGTAATACTATGAGTTACGTATACGTAAGCCAATATTTAAATAGTTTTTTTATAAAAATGTGTAATATTACGTTGATACTCTTATAAAAAAATAAAAATAAAATAAAATAAAAAATAAATATTATTATATTATTGGTTAAAATTGGTTTTTTAGTGGTTTTCTCGGTTTTCGCCTAACTATGTGGTTTTCTCTAGAACCCTCCCCTATATATATATGGAAAGTATAAAATGTAAACCCAATTGAGTTGAGAACACCTGTGAAAACCTTATGTAACTTTTTTTAAAGCTTAGGTTTTATACATATTTTCTTGACTTAAAAAAAAAAAAGAAATCAAAAACCGCCGACAATTTAAAAAAAAATATAGAAAATGAAAAAAAATAACATTTTAGTATAAATTTAGCATGTTATATATGTAAAACAGGATGTTACATATGTAACTTTTTTATAATTTAAAAAAAACCATTCGACGCTTTTTTGTTTTTTTACTGTTGAAATTATATATAGAAACTATCCTAAAAAACATTTTGATTTTTGATAAGGTTTTTACGGGTTTTCTATTCCTATATATATATATATATATATATATATATATATATACGAGTAAATTGCAATTTTCGTCCCTGTGGTTTGTCCTAATTAACAGGTTCAGTACAATCTTAATACCTTTCGTCCTTAACGTTTGATGTTTTAACAATATTAGTCCCTGGGGCTAACGATCGTTAAATTTTCTGTTAGTTTTTATGTTAAATTACTGATTTGCCCTTTTTAAATCAAGTGACCACCACCACCAACCCCAGCCCCACGGCCACCACCACCAACCGACCACCACCATCACCAGCCCCACTAGCAGCCGACACCACCACCAACCGACGACCACCACCACCACCCCCACCAGCCAAATCGGTGGAAGGAAGGTCAGATCCCAGAAGAACAATAATGAATGAACAAGGACAAAGTCACCGTAGCCATCAACCCCTAAGCCGGAAAACCGCGAATCGCCGGAAAGATCCTGAAATGCCAAAAAATTCATCTCCCCAACCCCCGATTAGACCAGATAAATAGTTAAATCAATGTTCGAAGGCAAATCTGAGACGACAGTTATCAACCGGATACGGAAACGGTGACGGTGAAGTATGAAAGTGTTAGTGACCGGTGCTTCCGGTTACCTAGGTGGAAGACTCTGCCACTCGGTACTCCGTCACGGTCTCTCCGTCCGATCGTTCGTCCGTCGCACCAGCGATCTCTCGTCTCTGCCTACTATTTCCGACGTCGTAGCTCTAGAACTTGCCTACGGTGACGCCACAGACTATCCTTCACTCCTCGCAGCTTGCTCCGGCTGCCACGTGGTTTTTCACGCCGCTGCTCTAGTGGAACCGTGGCTTCCAGATCCTTCCAGATTTATCTCTGTAAGCTAATTTAGGTTAAAGCTAATAACACTTTTTCTGTTTAGTTTTCATCGGAATAATAGATCTTATCGATTTGATCTGCTCACAACGACGATGGCGGCTGGGAGAAAGAGAGGGGTGAGGTGGTGGGGGTATATTGGTATATTCATAAAAAAACTAACTGAAAAGTTAAATGTCGTTAGCCTCGGGGACTAATACTGTTAAAACATTAAACGTGGTCCAAAGTGTTAAGACTGGACTGAACCTGTTAATAGGGGCAAACCACAGAGACGAAAATTGCAATTTACTCTATATATATTTATAATTTTAAACGTGATACATAGAACAATTATTTAAACGCATGACTGTCTCTTTTTTTAAGATGTTACTATATCTGAAATACACTATGTATAATTGCATATGTGGTTATGATGGTTCTCCATCTAAATTTGCTTTTGTACTAAATTTGTATCTCTCTATGTATTTATATATACATATGATAGTTCAGTATAGAAACAGTTTTAATTAGAGAATTGCGATAACCGTGTAAAACATATACTTATTGTTTTAAGTGGGATACATAAAACAATTATGATATCTTTGGAGTTCGACCATTCGAATGATGAATACGCGTGTGTATGTGTGTGATGGGTCATGAGTATGGCCTCGGGTGGAGGCGATCGTCGTGTGGTGGGGTGACTATTCGATCGCGAGGGTGATGAAGATATAGTTACAATGACCCACCGAATGATAAGGATGGTGGTCGATGTTGAGAGAGACGAATTGGGCAGCTACAATACACGAGGCCCAACAAAGGGGGCACGATGGTGGCGATCGGTTGTGGTAGCAGTGGCAGGCCGCGATTGAGGCAACCAGCGATGATGCGAATGCTGTCAGTGGACAACAACATCAGTAGCGCGGTGGAATGTCACTAGCGTGATGGCGTCGGTGGTATTCAACAATGACGAACAACAGCTTATGCCAAGATCGACTGTCGTTTCGGTTAGCTGAGCAGAGAAGAGACGAGGTGCTCTACTAACATGAGTGAGAACGACCAACAACTATGGTTGGGTTGGTTTGTTAGTGAATCGTTGGTTCGAACTGAACCCCAAGTAAATGAGATTGTAAACCGACACAGTTCTTGATAAATTATAACTTAAACATTTACCATTATTTGTAGATAAGCGATTTTAATGAACTTTTATATTTTTATAAAACTAAAAGAGAAGGGTTGAATAGAAAGTAAATTGGTGAATGAGAGCACATGTTGAGTTACAATACCGAGCATGAGTTAAGGGTGTTGGTCTTATGATTCGAGTTTAGTAGGTAGACAATAACGTGTGGTGAAATGTTATTGTTACAGGTGAGCAAAAGACCGAGGCTGAGGAAGCTTAAATATGTTAGCGGTCCAGACGTGTTTAGGTGAGTTTCTATGTATCCTTTTTAAGTTTTTTGGACTAGAATACACGCTAAAGCTTTAAAGTTTTGATAGTATGCAATAGTTATTTGTGTAGTTAGCATATGAGTTTGCTAAATGAGTCATGCATATTACTTGTTTGTTTGTTATGTGTTGCATGTTTGCTTGTGAGTTGGCCTTTCGGCGAGGGGTTAAATGGACCTAATCAGTGTGCCATGGAATGTGTGGTATCCCGAGTTGCAGTTGGTTGCTGCGGTGACCTATGTAAACATGATGTTGTCTCGAAATTTGTAATGGCATGAGTTTTGGGATGGTGTTGTTTTCTATAAAATATATGGTTAATTAGAATTCACCGGTGTAAGTTGACTTGTTTAAGTGTGTTTTTAAGGGAGGTGTGATGCCTCGAGTAGCAGGGGGTAAAAGGTCTTGCATGACATTTGGTCGACTATTGATATTTGTTGAACTTTGGCATAGGGTGTAGAGATGAACATTGAGCTGTTTAATATTTTTGAACAAGTTTGAATGTTTGTACTTAGTTCAAGGCTTTCGCCATAAGATTGATGGTTTAATTATGTTTATAGTGTAAATTCAATAAATCACAGGCCTACGTTTTAGAGTGTGACAGATATATAATAACTTTTCATACTTATCACAGCTTAGGGGCGTTACAAAACTTTATTGGAGTGTAAAAAGAGGCATACGATATTTGACTTTTTGAAAATTGATTACACACACCAAATAGACATTATTAGGGTCCTTTTTTTGGCTACAAGTAGTGCATGAATGTGGGACACATGAGTGCACCAAACTGTAGCCAAGATGCATGGTTTACCATAAATGATGGTCCATACCTCATATGAGCCATTTTGGACCCAAGTGTATAGTTTATTACTGTAATTGTGATGGTTGTTTCCATAAAGAGAGACCAATCAAGATACAACACACTAATATAATTGATTGGGTAGCAAAGTGTGGCATTGAACCAGGAAAAGAGAACTATTTTTTAGGCCCACATTTCAGTAAACAATGTGGTCCAAATATTGGAAAGGTATGACTTGATGATGATATATGTTGATAATGATAATGTAGAGTTGTGTATATGTCAAACTAATAGTTAATTATCTATATGACATAATCTTTTGAACTCTAAATTTATACCAGTCGACTAACAAGTCACTAGAAGCGAAGAAACGAGATTATTATAATCTTTTGAACTCTAAATACATAATAGAAATGCAATACGATGACAGAAGCTTGAAGAACACTATCACTTCAAGGGTTTTTAGAGTTGAGATTGATAAGAGCAAACAACATTGATGTGTTAGATAACTAGTCACATATCATACAGTTCGGTGTGTAAATGAGTTGACGAGCTCGAGCCTGACTAACTCAAACTCGGCTCATTTCAAACTCTATATAAAAAGTTTAAGCTTGGATTGTGTGGCTCGTTATAAGCTTTATGTTTAATCTTGTTCTCCGCTCGTGTGTAAGTAAGCTCAAACTCAACTACGAATCGCTTTGTTTTAGTATTTTAACTACTTCTAAATACATGTATTATTAACTTTCACATTATTCACAATTGTAATTAATTATATATAGAATGATATATATATAATATTCAATTTAACTTTTAGTTATAATTATATTTATGATATATTTATTATGTAATTACATATTATATTACATTATAGAAATAGAGGAACTTCATTTCAGAACAAGGAAATTCTGTGAGAACAGAGGAAACAAACTTAAATCGTTTAATTTTTGATCAATGGTAAATTTTTCAAAAAAATTATATTTTTTCCATACAAATATATATATATATATATATATATATATATATATATATGTGTGTGTGTGTGTGTGTGTGTGTGTGTGTTAATGCACATAAAAACCATTAAAATACTTTTTCATATGTTTTTATATATTTAAAAGTTTCCTACACATTTGTTAGTAAAAAAACGTACACATGAATTACACATGTGTAGGTATGTATATAAACGAAAGTTGTCATATTTTTTTTGTTTGATTTTCACGAAAAATAAATAACATTACATTTATATCATTTTCTTATATTCTAAAACTTTTTAAGATTTAAAAAGTGAATAATTTCTTTTGTTCCGCGTGTTCTTGCAATATTTGTTGTTCTGAATTGAACCATCCCCTATAGAAATATTATTATATCTATATAAGTAATAGGCTCATTTAGACATACGAGCCTAATCAAACTTAATGTATGAAGGTCGGCCTGACTCATTAAATCTCGGATGAAGTTTGGCTCCTTTATGCTCGCCTCGTTTAAACTCAACTTGAATTTAGCTTTTAGCAAGACGGTCTCAAATAGTTGTAACACATTATAACAAATCATGATAATAGGGGAGTTAGTAATGGATTTAATTACCTATTTGTTAATATCAACCTTCATATGAACCCTAAACGCGTTAAATTAAACTGTAAAACATTTTTTTGTGTCTTTTGAGATGTATTTTAGGTCCAACGACCCATGATTGAACCATACATGCGTGTTTTATTGAAGATATGGCAAATCTTGAATCGACATATGTACTTGTTGGCTGGTTTTAAACCATCCAAGTTTCATATTCTTTAAATAATTTGGATTACCCATATTTTGTTATCATGTGACAGTCGAAGTCAAGTGACATTTTTGATTTCATGCAAATGAATGTGGTACCAAATGGGTAGATACAAAACACATTTATCAATTCTTAGCATGATCATTTTTTATTGTTTGTTTTTGAAATGACACGGGACCAGATATTGACTATTGGTTTCTGATTTGGATTCAGTGAATAGGTACTTTTCAACATTTAAAAATTGATAACAACAATGAAAACCAAGGGACGAAGGAAAAAGTATGTTTGATTTGATTCGGTTTTGTCTTATAACCGAACAGTTGCAAGTGGAAGAAATTTGTGGCTGATGTGGAAGAGATATGGATAGGGAGGACGTGGCGAGGAAAGAGATAGTGAGAAATCCGAACGGATGTGCAGAGTCAAGCGAGGATTATGGGGGGGGGGGGGAGAAAAGGGGCACACGGATTTCAGGTCGATGTGAAGGGGTTCGCGGAGGACCTATATTGGAGATGTTATAATTTAAATATAGGAAGAAGCCTAACAATCAAGATATTGAATATATATATATATAGAAGTTAGATCTAATAGAGATATTACTATAATAGTAACTCTCTAAATAAAAAAATGGTTTGTTTAGGTTTTGTTGGAAAGTTAATTGTTTGTTAATTCTGAAGCTAATCATTCATGCTAAAATGAAGATTATTGGAATGGGTGTTCTTTAATAGACTAATCTTACTACTTTTGTGGAAAATGATTTGTTTCGGTTATTTTGATTATCACAAATATCATAATTGAATCAAAAAATCGGTAGACAAATAAATAATCGAGTCATCGGTCATTTTGGTTTGATTTTTCGGTTTTTAAGGTTGCGATTTGGTTAATCAGTTTTTCTGCTCACCCTTTGATACTTAACAAATAATGTTTCCATGTGATTGAGATTGCATAGCGCATTGAATAAGTATAATGGTATAATGATACATGAAATAAATAGACACGTTGTCCCTAGGTTAACAAATTCCTAATGTCAAGAGGTCTCTTTATCTAAACCTAAACCTAGTTTTTTTTGGTATTTACGTATTTACACTTAATAAGCTTGGAACTCTTTTGTTATATCAAGATAATTATATTGTTATCAAGCATGATTTATAGTTACTTCATATCCTTAATCCTTAAGAACTTACTAAGTTTAACCGGCTTTTCACCACTAATGTAGTGATACTTGTTGCTTCATGTATTTTGGGAAATGATTAGCCAAAAACGCAAATCACAATGCTCAATTGAACGATAGAGATGGAGTTGCTTTAAGGATATAGATTGCTTGTTCAAATGTAATAAGTTATAGTTTCATTTTACTTGAGATATTATTTGAAACAAAATCAGTAAAATACGACCAGTTGAAGATGACCAACATAAAGAGCTTCTAAAGGGACGCTACTGAGATCCCAAGGCATAGACTTTGAATCAAAACTTGGTTTGCTTGGAAAGGCATCATCTCTTTTTTCAACATTGATGAACAGACAATATACTTAAAGAAGATGGCGCGCTTCCATGCAAACCATATTTTCTATAAACTAGATTCTAAAACGCCATGTGATCTATACACTCGTCAAATAGCAATATGTTCCTCTTCTTTTTGTTCTTTCCCTCGTAAATATACAAACCTAAATCATCTTCATCCGAGCATTCACAATCATAAACATCATCAAACCTGACGAACAATCTAAGACTTTCTTACAAATTTATCCCTATTTATTGTATTTAGTGAACGATTTTGTTTGGGTTTAGGGTAAGGAAGCTAGCTATCATTTTATAATACAAGCAATCTACCGACTCTCTTAATAGCTTAGGAAAGGGGCATCGAGGAAACGACTAGTCACTATTGACGAAGCTTCTAGAGTGCTACAACTACTTTAAAACGTTAAATGTTCTCTATGTGTTATATCTATACGTGCTCTATGAATCTATGATTGCCACAAATGTGCAACCACAAAGTCATGATCAAAGGGCCTCTTGATTAAGACCATAACATGTGTCATAAATGCAAATAGACAGCTTTGCGATGCCAATGGCTGTCACTAATAGACAAAAAAAAGGTTAAATCGGATTATCTTCTTAGTTTTGTATTTATCTTTTAAGGATTTATTAATTATATTTTATTATTATTATGGTTTAGGTGTCAAAACACGGGTTCTCCTTTACCTTCATATATTTTTGTTGCGATTAAAAAATGAATATTATTATATTTATTGCAAGCTCGATAGAGATTGATATCTAATCTTTGAGTAAGACATAAATTTTCGCCCAAAAATTAATATAAATACGACATCAACATGATTGGTGTGAACCCTGTGAACTGTTTTGAACTTCAACTGTCGTTGGTTGCATTGATTATATAATTATAAAAAACTATATTATTATTTTATTATTATTAAACATCATAACAATGACACATTTAAATATATGGTTGAGCAAAAAATTAAAGAAATAATTACTATGAAACCAAACAAGTATAAATAAACCAATTGAGTAAATGATGGTTTAGTTTATAATTAGAATAAAATTAAAACAATCGGTTATGATTTTAGGTTAAAAACCGAATAAGTGATAAAAAAAATGTTACGTTAGAAGACAACACAATATTTAATGTTGTTAAACAAACTAGTACTATAACCCCTGCATTGCGGCGGGGCGTAAAACCATGAAAAAACTAATATCGAAATGTTCCCGTGAACCAGCGCATCAGTGATAACATTCGAAACATTAAATAAATAAAAACAAAACCGCCACAAACCTATGCGTGTCGGCGAGGTCGTTAATCTGGAGTTTTATATAAAAAAAACCGTTAAAAAAATTTCATTGGAACGTTGATAAAAAATAGGCATGTCACAACGAAAAAAAACCAAACAGTCAGAAGTATTAACGCTAATAAAAAATAAGCACGTACAAATTTGGATTTTAATAAAATGATATTATAAATTTTAAAAGTTTGAGGGAAAAAAGAAAAGAAACTGTAAAAAAATCAAAACCTTGAATCAGTTTTAACGGTTTGTACGTTCGTGCGTCGATGACTTGTACATTAGACGTACAATTCCATTTTAAACAAAATTTACACCAAAACATAGATAAAAATAAGGACGTCGCAACGGTATATTTAGAATTTTATTAAATATTAAATTTTATAACTTATAAGAGAAAAGAAAAAAATAAACATAATATTGTAAGTGTTCCAAAAAAGAAAGAAATAGATAAGTATAAGGTATAAAGTGTAAATACAACTAAAATTGAGGAGTTCAAAATGTAACTTTTCAGGGGCACTAATGTAAATTAATAAAATAGTGCTTAGGCTACTTGTACTTCATATGCACATATAATGACTTTTCATTTTGGTTATTGTAAGACCAACCTTAGTGGAGGCGTGAAACAGGGGGCGTGAGCCACCTAGCCATTTCGTGTGCACGGAACACCGCCCCCTTAAGCGTGAAATGGAGCATGGGTGTAACACCCAATTTTGAGAGCAATTTTAAAATTTTTAAATAATACGGAAGTTAGGTCCCACTTGATTATTCACATTCAAAACATGGTTCTTATATTCACATCCACACGTGAACACCAAGAGTTTCACAAAATAAGTGGTTAACTAGTTTTAGACTACTACAAACCCAAAAGACCTTTAACATCATAAATCCCTCCTACGGTTTAGTTTTAAAACAACACAACGTTTAAAAGAAACTTTGAGAATCCAACTGTCCTTTCATGGTGAGACCTGGGATCAAGCCGAAGCCTTTCCTACATTCACAACATTAAAATGAATAAGGTTAGTATATATAATTAGTCCTTGGGACTCCTAACAAGTCCCTACAAGAACAACGAGCCAAAATCCCAAAAACGTGAAATTTCCAGCGTCTGTCAGAAGCAAACGGATGTATCATACGCCCATGAGCGTATGGTACTCCCATTGGGCGTATGGTACCTCCCCCCACCAGGTCTAAGATGCCCAAACTTTAATTTTCAGCTTTTGCAACATTTCGCCGAGTGACCCGATTGTATTTTCAACTCAATATGGTACATAACTATATATTTAAGCATCCATTAAGGTTCCCAAACATCCCAATATGAAATGATTAGTTTTTTGATTCCTCAAGTCCGAGTACCATGACCCGTTTATACTTGTTAAGAGTTTAACTTTCAATCTCACCCCTTTAATTGTTTAAGCATACATTCAACTACTTATTAAGCTTATAAAAAGCATATACATGGTTTATAGTTTATCATTCACTGATTCGACATATCCACATGTATTGTGAGAGATTCACCTCCCAATTTCTCCCATGAAATTTTTTACTCCATGTTCCACCATGAAGTATTTGACTTCATGTCAACCGTGAAGTATTCAACTTCACTTACACTTATGAGAACTATGTCCTCACTTACATCCGTGAAGTATTTTACTTCACTTACTCCTTTCCATGAAGTATCCACACTTCATATTATTCAACCCTTTTTATCATTTACACTAACGGGTCAAGTCCGTAACATATCAAGTCAAGTTCTATTAAGTTCACACAAAGTTGACAATTTAGTAGTTCTATTCACCTTGATTCTTTCATTACTTGTTACCATATAAAATAGTGTAGGCTAGTTAATCACTTACTCAATTCAATTTCACACATTATCACACATCAAGCAATTAGTTTGACCAATTATCTACATTAAGTCAAACTTGATGATCCTTATCATATGCAATATAACTTAAACATATATCACACAATTCAATCATAATATTATCAAGTAAATAGTATAACATACAATTACTTAATCAAACCACATATCTAGTACTAAGTAAGTGCAAAACACTTATCTTTGGTGTTAGATGACCCCGGATGCTCCTCGACTTTGACCACTTGATTACCTAACCAATTCACACATTGTTTAGTAATCCATGGTCTTAATAATTATAAATTTAGGTGTTTACACCCTCCCAAGACCATATTAATTTTATTCTAAAACATGACTTGATTAACCAAATCATACACAAGCTTTTAATCATACAAAACCATAATTCATTCATTTGACACATTAAGGTCTTCACCCAATATTCTCATCCAAATCAAAATTCACCAAAGCCAATAGGTTTTTTTACATAAACTTGTGTTTATCTAACCTTACAAACACTAAAACATAATCAAATACACAATTAAACATTCCAGATTCAAAACCCCCAATTTTGGTCTTATGAACCCCAATTTTTCAAATCTCCAATTAAGTGAAATCAACATAAATTGGTTGTACCTCTAGTAATACTAGATTAACAACCCTTATCAACAAAATACTCCATACAACCCTCAATTTAAGATTATTAGAGTTCATCTACTAACTCTTTACTAAACCAAGAATCCATGGTGAATTAGAGAGAAGATTATACTCACTTGATGATTAGAATGAGTTGTGTAAGCCAAATCTTCCAAATTAAACATGCAATTTCCAGAATTTTGTTCTTGATCATGAGTTCCTCTCTTCCTCTTTGTTTCTCCAAAATCACGACACACACACACACATCTGATGTGTGTGTGTCGCCACTCACATACAAGACCAATTTGGGTTTGGTCAAATTGCAACTCTAGTCCCTCCAATATACTATTAGACCCTTTCATCCTAAACGTAGGTATGTTGGTGAATTTAATAAACCCATCTACTTTCATTCTATTTAAAACACCCACTATAATATAATAGGCATGATATAAGATAAAACCTAAAAATTGGTTCGTTACAAATCATTCCCCCTAATTTTGGGTTTCGTCCCCGAGACCCGCCATAAATCAAATAGATTAGGGTAATACTTGAGCATTTCATCTTCCGATTCCCAAGTAATTTCCGCTCCTTTTATATGTTTCCATCGAACAAACACTTGGTTAATTTTCCTATTTCGTAGATTTTTCATCTTTCTATCTAAGATAACTAGCAGTTCTTCTACATAACTTAATTTCTCATCTATTTCGATATCATCTATCGGTACAAAAGTGGATTCATCCGCCAAACATTTTCATAAATGAGACACATGAAAAGTGTTATGAAGTTTACCTAATTCTATCGGTAGTTCCAAACGATATGCCACCTTACCAACTCGAGCAATAACTTTGAACGGACCGATAAAACGAGGACTTAGTTTCCCACGTTTCCAAAATCGTATTACCCCTTTCCACATAGAAACTTTAACAAAACAAAATCTTCCACTTTAAATTCTATCGGTCTTCTCCTTTTGTCCGCATAGGACTTTTGGCAATCTTGAGCGGCTTTCAAGCGTGCTTTAATTTGATCAATCTTTTCTGCCACGTTAGCCACCACTTCTTTACTACCCATTTCTCGTTGACCAATCTCACCCCAACAAACCGGGGTTCGAGACCGTCTTCCGTATAACATTTCAAACGGAGGCATACCAATACTCGAATGGTAGCTATTGTTGTAATAAAATTCTGCCAATAGTAAGTGGTCGTCCCAACCACCACCAAAATCTAGCACACATGCCCGAAGCATATCTTCTAGCGTTTGAATTGTCCTTTCACTTTGTCCATCCGTTTGTGGATGATAAGCGATGCTAAGATTTAATCTTGTTCCCAATTCCTCGTGAAACTTCTTCTAAAACCTAGAAGTAAACCGTGTGTCTCTATCCGAAATTATAGAAACAGGTACACCATGACGTGACACCACTTCCTTTATATACACATCCGCCAATCTTTCCGAGGAGTAAGTTTATTTAATTGGAAGGAAATGTGCACTTTTAGTTAAACGGTCAACTACCACCCAAATTGCATCATAACCCTTTCGGGTCCTAGTAAGTTTAGTAATTAAATCCATAGCAAGATTTTCCCACTTCCATTGAGGTACCTCAAGAGATTGAAGTTTCCCGTAAGGCTTTTGATGTTCGGCTTTCACTCTAAGGCACGTGAGACATTTTTCAACATACTTCACAATATCTCTCCTCATACCCGGCCACCAAAAGTTAAACCTTAAATCACAAAACATTTTAGTAGCTCTCGGGTGAATAGAATATTTGGATTTATGTGCTTCTTCAAGAATGATAGTCAAAACGTTTGATAGTCTAGGAATCCATATTCTTCCGAAACATGATTTCAACCCCATATTATTCTCTTCAAGTTTATCCGCATATGGAATCATCCGTTCCCTTTTTAAATCACCTCTGAGTGCTAAAACTTGAGTATCCCGGATTTGATCAATAAGAGATGAAGATATAGTCATTTTAAATGACTTCACCTTAATAGGTGTATGACTAACCTTCCGACTAAGAGCATCCGCAACCACATTGGCCTTACCTGGATGATAGAGTATTTCACAATCATAATCCTTGACCAATTCAAGCCACCTCCTTTGTCTCATATTAAGATCCTTTTGGTCGAGGAAGTACTTGAGACTTTTGTGGTCCGTATAGATTGTAAAATGCACTTCATAAAGATAATGCCTCCAAATCTTGAGTGCAAATACTACGGCTGCCAACTCCAAATCATGGGTAGGATAATTCGCCTCATGAACTTTTAGTTGTCTAGAAGCATAAGCAATTACTTTACCCTTTTGCATGAGGACACAACCAAGTCCAAAATGAGAGGCATCCGAATACACAACAAAGTCTTCAGTCCCACCAGGTAGGGAAATAATAGGTGCCTTAGTCAACTTTTCTTTCAAAAGTTGAAAGGTTGATTCCTGTTCAGGGCCCCACACGAATTTCATATCTTTACGAGTCAACTTTGTCATAGGCAAAGAAATACGAGAAAAGTTTTCAATAAATCATCTTTAATAGCCGGATAAGCCTAAAAAGCTTTTAATTTCCGTGGGTGTTTTCGGCGACACCCAACCTTTCACCACCTCTATTTTGGAAGGGTCAACGGAAATTCCTTCCGCGTTTACCACATGACCCAAGAATTGAATCTCTCAGAGCCAAAAGGCACACTTGGAGAATTTAGCAAATAACTTCTCTCTTTGAAGAACTTCTAGGATTTCACGAAGATGACAAGCATGGTCACCCTCACTACGTGAGTAAATAAGAATGTCATCGATAAAAACAATGACAGAACGATCAAGAAATGGTCTACACACTCGGTTCATAAGATCCATGAATGCCGCGGGTGCATTGGTTAAACCAAAAGGCATTACTGTGAACTCGTAATGACCATAACGAGTACGGAACGCCGTTTTGGAAACATCCTCCTCCTTCACTTTCAATTGATAGTATCCGGATCTTAAATCAATTTTTGAAAACCACGAGGCTCCTTGAAGTTGATCAAATAGATCATTGATCCGAGGTAATGGATACCGATTTTTTATCGTTCACTTATTAAACTCTCTATAATCTATACACATACGCATACTTTCATCTTTTCTCTTAACAAAAAGGATGGGAGCACCCCATGGAGAAACACTCGGATGAATGAAGCCCTTATCTAACAACTCTTGGAGTTGGGTCATTAATTCTTTCATCTCCGATGGGGCTAACCGGTAAGGTGCTTTGGAAATCGGTTTTGCTCCCGGGACAAGTTCAATCCCAAATTCTACTTACCTTATGGATGGAATCCCCGTTAATTCCTCTGGAAAGACATCCACAAATTGATTCAAAATTGGAACATCATGAATCTCAACCATAACTCTACGTGAGTCGGTGACATAAGCTAAAAACGCTTTGCACCCATGCGTAACACACTTCATAGCTTGAAGGTAAGAACATAATAACAAATTGCTAGATCCTTCACTACGAATAAACAAAGTCTTTCCTGATGGCGACAAAAGTTGAATCGCCTTTGATCTACACAAAATATTGGCTCTAAATTTTGAAAGCCAATCCATCCCTACAATTACATCAAACTCCCCCATTGATATTGTAATAAGATCGATAGGAAAATTTTCACCTTCAACCTCTAATGTACACCCACGATATATTTTGAATACTAGAAAACTCCTATCATTAGCCACCTCTACTTCTAACGATTCTTCTAACCTTAAACTCAGGAAAGAAGTATGTTTAGAAAACTTTAAAGATACAAATGACCTACTAGCACCCGAATCAACTAAGGTAAGTGCAGGCTATGAATTTATCATGAAAATACCTGCCACGACATCCGGGATTTTCTTAGCTACCTCAGAAATAATTTGAAAGGCACGTCCCCTTGGTTTAGGGATTTCTACCTTCCTTCCTCCGGTTTCTCTTCGTTTAAAATCGGGACAATCACTACGATGGTGGCCTGGTTTGTAGCAATGATAGCACAAATTGATGGGGCTTGTGCATTGATGTGCAAGATGTCTCGTTTTCCCACATTTAAAACATGTCGAAGTTCTGAGCCGACATTCCCCCAAGTGTTCCTTCCCACAAGTTTGACACCGACGTATACTAGGTTTTCCAATCATTTTCTTTGGTGGACTAGAAAATTTAGCCTTCTTGGGAGTCATATCTATTCCTTCTCTCTTCCTTTTATCACCCCAAGCTTCTCGTCTTTTCAATTCTAATTCTCTCTCTGCAATTGTTAATGAGTTGAACTAACGTAGTGCATTGAGAGGGTGAAACAAACTCTCGATAATCCACATATAAAACCGAGAAGAATCGGTCCATCTTCATTTTTTCAGTTGCCACAAGGTCTGGGCAAAACTATGCCTTATCATAGAATTCACCTGCAATTTCATTAATGGATTCTCGTGTCTATCTCATATGGAGAAATTCCTCAGTAATTCTGTCCACTTCAGCATGTGGACTACGATAATTAAGGAAAACCTCTTTAAAATCCAACCAATTCATCGCCTTGATACCACCTTCACTCCTCTTTTCCTTTCGAAGAATCTCTACCCAATCCTTAGCTCTCCCCCGATGTAAATTTATAGCAAAAGTCACCTCATACTCTGTCGATACATGGCTTGTTTCGAACACTGACTCCATCTATGAAATCCATCTTTGACTGAGTAAAGGATTTACTTCACCATGATATTCCTTGGGTTGACAAGCCACGAAATCTTTAAAGGTATATGGCTTTCTTTCTAATTCCTTTCCCTTACCACTTCTTCCTTCATTCATGTCTTCCTCATCCTTATCATTTTTAGTTTTCTCATCCCTTTCAACAAATGCTGCTTTAACCGCTCTTTCAATTTCAGCTAAAAAGATTGGCATTGTTTGTTCAAATGCCTT
The DNA here is from genome assembly GCA_023525975.1 of Smallanthus sonchifolius. Lineage (NCBI taxonomy): Eukaryota > Viridiplantae > Streptophyta > Magnoliopsida > Asterales > Asteraceae > Smallanthus > Smallanthus sonchifolius. The sequence continues at coordinate 68,183,432 of CM042029.1, forward strand.
TTCCACTTGTTCAGCTATCTGTTTTCCGGTTTCATCGTTGTGTACATTCCTAAAGGGAGAGTGTACGGTTTCATAGGATTCAGACCTACTATTTCCACCACCATCATCATTCCTATCTCTAGTCGAGTTTTCGTCGTCAGCCATTTTTTGACTGAGATTTAAAACAGAAGGGTTGAGGTAACTACACACATATTATTCAAGACATTTTCCCAAACTATCACTTTGTTACAAACTTAACACACTTTCATGTATCCTTTAATACATATTCACATTCACGTATATCCATGTTCACTTAAACGTTGTTAGTGTTCATTATCATATGGTCACCATGAAACAATTGTACAAATTGCATTATGAATCATACTGGCCAGGCATGAATGATAACGTAATATGTCCACTTACTTTCATTATCTCCATATAATAAATCCCTTAACAAGTTTTTAGCAAAATTAAATCTCATAAGACTCCAATTAACATTTAGCACAACAATCAATACTAACCTCATCTTTCAAGCTCCGTACCTCGGTCACACCACCATTGGATTCTAATTACCCATCCTTATCATGAGCGTTATAGGTTTGAGTTTAGTGTCACGCACACTAAATCCCTCAAACCATCGCTCTGATACCAAGTTGTAACACCCAATTTTGAGAGCAATTTTAAAATTTTTAAATAATACAAAAGCTAGGTCCCACTTGATTATTCACATTCAAAACATGGTTCATATATTCACATCCACACGTGAACACCAAGAGTTTCACAAAATAAGTGGTTAACTAATTTTAGACTACTACAAACCCAAAAGACCTTTAACATCATAAATCCCTCATACAGTTTAGTTTTAAAACAACACAACGTTCAAAAGAAACTTTGAGAATCCAATTGTCCTTTCATGGTGAGACCTGGGATCAAGCCGGAGCCTTTCCTACATTCACAACATTAAAATGAATAAGGTTAGTATATATAATTATTCTTTGGGACTCCTAACAAGTCCCTAAAAGAACAACGAGCCAAAATCCCAAAAACATGAAATTTCCAGCGTCTGTCAGAAGCAAACGGATGTATCATATGCCCATGAGCGTATGGTACGCCCATTGGGTATATGGTACCCCCCCCCCCACCAGGTCTAAGATGCCCAAACTTTGATTTTCAGCATTTGCAACTTTTCGCCGAGTGACCCGATTGTATTTTCAACTCAATATGGTACATAACTATATATTTAAGCATCCATTAAGGTTCCCAAACATCCCAATATGAAATGATTAGTTTTTTGATTCCTCAAGTCCAAGTACCATGACCCGTTTATACTTGTTAAGAGTTTAACTTTCAATCTCACCCCTTCAATTGTTTAAGCATACATTCAACTACTTATTAAGCTTAATAATAGCGTATACATGGTTTATAGTTTATCATTCACTGATTCGACATATCCACAGAGAGATTCACCTCCCAATTTCTCCCATGGAATTTTTGATTCCATTTTCAACCATAAAGTATTTTACTTTATGTCAACCGTGAAGTATTTAACTTCACTTCCACTTATGAGAACTATGTCCTCACTTACATCCGTGAAGTATTTTACTTCACTTACTCCTTTCCATGAAGTATCCACACTTCATATTATTCAACCCTTTTTATCATTTACACTAACGGGTCAAGTCTGTAACATAACAAGTCAGGTTCTATTAAGTTCACACATAGTTGACAATTTAGTATTTCTATTCATCTTGATTCTTTCATTACTTGTTACCATATAAAATGGTGTAGGCTAGTTAATCACTTACTCAATTCAATTTCACACATTATCACACATCAAGCAATTAGTTTGACCAATTATCTACATTAAGTCAAACTTGATGATCCTTATCGTATGCAATATAACTTAAACATATATCACACAATTCAATCATAATATTATCAAGTAAATAGTATAACATACAATTACTTAATCAAATCACATATCTAGTAATAATTACATTTATAAACTTATTCTAAATACTAAAAACTTATAAACTAATAAATCTCATAAATTATTTTATAGAATTATAAAATAATAAAACTCGTAAAACTTATTCGGATTTTTATAAATAAAACATATTATTTAGTTATAAAAAGTCCAGGGACTAAACTATCATTTTTGAAACTTGTTTTAAACTAAAAATCATGTTTTGTACATAAAATGTTAAAACCTTGAAACTTCAGGGACTGAAAATGCAATAAAGCTAAACTTTCAATTCTGAAAACCAGTCCTGAGTTCGAGTCTCTCAGGGACCAGTTTTGAACCCGTTTCTTCGAAAAGGTGTAATCTCGTTGAATTCAATGCTCCTCGAGCTCCACATCTAGCGTGCGACCTTAACCCAAGATAATTCAATGGCCGATTTCGAGTTTAACGCCCGCGTATTTGAAATTCGAACTCGCCTCGTTCACCCATCGTCCTCCCAATTGTTTTAGCATTAAAAGTCAAAATTGAGTATAAATACTACCTACAAACACCTTACGACATCACACTTTAACTTCCCATTATCTTAATTCCATCAAATCGCACCTTCATTGCTCGATTTACCCCCACGACAGCCGACCCAGAACTCAGAAGCCGTTCTCCCTCGTTTCTTCATCATTCCATGTACTAGCAACTAGAAACTAGCATGAAGAAGGACATTGCTCCCTATAGCAAAGTACCTCACTTGCCTTCAATAAAAAACCAAACATCGACATCCATCTGGTCTCCTTGAAGACCAGAACCTCCTATATGGGAATAAGGAACGTATAACAATTGATCTCATTATGAAAACTTTCCAACACCTCTCATGAGCACCAGAGTATTTAAGTGATCACCTTGTACTCAAAGCGTGATTGCACACTCTATTCACTAAGGTTGGAAAACTGGAAGACTTTAAAGCTACTCGGTGTTTGACGTATTCTTGTTCAAACACGAGAAAGATGTGGAACTTTAAACTACGCGGGGTTTGACGTATTCTTGTTTAAACACGAGGAAGATGAAAGACTTTAAACTACTCGGGGTTTAACGTATTCTTGTTCAAACATGAGGAAGATGAAAGACTTTAAACTACTCAAAGTTTGACGTATTCTTGTTCAAACACGAGAAAAATGAAAGACTTTAAACTACTCGAAGTTTGACGTATTCTTGTTCAAACACGAGGAAGATGAAAGGCTTTAAACTAATCGAAGTTTGACGTATTCTTGTTCAAACATGAGGAAGCTTGAAACTCTAAGCCATGCCACATCATTACTCTTTAGTTACTGATTGACGTTTACCTCTAGGGACTCCGTTAATTGATAACTACTCTTACGTGAAAACAATAGTTATGAGCTAAGCAAATTCTTGTATTCTCTCTTGATCCACACAGAAACGGAAGGATCTATGCGGACTATGCAGCAATTAGAATACTTACGGGTGCACACGTAAGTATGAAAATCAATGCATGGAAAGACATAATAAAATTCTGTCGTGTGCTATGACCTAAGACCTATCGTGATAGATAGAAACGAAACTTAGGTAACATGACAATCTTTGGACATATTAGACTACATTTCGAGCAAACTCAGATCATCAAATTATCATCGAATCTATTCCAAGTAATGCATCTCACCTGAGAATCCAAATGATAATTCAACAGCTCTTCTCCTTAAGTTCATTTCTAAAAACTAAATCTACATATTCCTCGATGAAACTATATACTTTTTAGTGAAACTCTTGGCAATCATGGACCATGAATTCTAGAAACTCAAGTGCAATTGTACTCCTATCGTCACAATCCATTCGGAAACCTAAGCGCAACTTTGGGTTCACTTGGGAACATAAAGCAAATGAAAGTTATCCTCCTCATTATCCTAGCACGTATCATGAGCTTAAATCTTGAAAACAAGAACCTTCTACTTTAATTTCGGGACAAAATTTTCTAAAGTAGGGGAGACTGTAATATCCAGGATTTTTCTGACCTATCCTTATCCTAAATTCTTACGCGTATTATAAATTTAAATCTTGAAAACTTATTTAAAACCTATTTTCTTAAATAATAAATTTAAATTTATTTGATATATATTTAAGAAAAAAGAGATTTTACTAGAAATATATATACATACATATATATATATGACTTATTTAAAAATATAGGTTTTATAAAATGTATTAAAACCTTAAAACTTTATAAGTTTATAATTACATTTATAAACTTATTCTAAATATTAAAACTTAGAAACTAATAAATCTCATAAATTATTTTATAGAATTATAAAATAATAAAACTCGTAAAACTTATTTGGATTTTTATAAATAAAACATATTATTTAGTTATAAAAAGTCCAGGGACTAAACTATCATTTTTGAAACTTGGTTTAAACTAAAAATCATATTTTGTATATAAAATGTTAAAACCTTGAAACTTTAGTGACTGAAAGTGCAATAAAGCTAAACTTTCAATTCTGAAAACCAGTCCCGAGTTCGAGTCTCTCAAGGACCGGTTTTGAACCCGTTTCTTCGAAAACGCGTAATCTGGCCGATAAAACGACAAATTTAATGCTCCTTGTAACATCTCAAAATATAAAACGGCAGAATAAACGAATGAGGCATGACGGGCGGCGGGCTTGAAGGGGGCGAACATAAGGGAGCTTCCCATATAAATAGCCTAAGTCACCACATTTATCTCATTTGCAAGTTCTAGAGAGAGAAACCGTAGAGATAGAAAGTCGGCGGATCGGCCCAAGATTGAGGAAGTGCATTGCTCCATAGCTCGTGAGAGGAACCTCCTAATCAGAAGCTCGATACAGGTAACGATCCAACCTCGATCTGAGTTTTTGTTTGTTTTTGGGTTTTACGGGTTTTGGATGAAAATGTGACATTTTTATAGATGAAACTGGAAGAAAAACATAGTTTTGAGTTCCTTAATGAAAAGCAAACGTTTTGAATGTAAACAAGTTCGGGATCTTGACGTGATCAGACCCGAGGCGAAAGTTAGGGTTTTTTGCGGGGAAGCAGATCCTGCGTACTTATGAAGTACGCAGGAAGAGGGTCCTGCGTACTTATCAAGTACACATGAAGCGAGGTTTGCGCACTTATTAAGTATGCAAGAGCAAGGCCCTACGCACTTGCTAAGTGCGCAGGCATCAGGCTGTCTAGGTAAAGTCGGTATGTTTAGGAGGTTAAACTGTTAGAGTCGGGAGTTGGTCTGATGTGTATTTAACTAATCAATTCAGATCAGAAGCGACGTTGTGGGACCTTGTTTAGGACAACCCAGATTAGCTTATCAGGTGAGTTCTAGAAGCCCTCTTTTAAATGTTTTAAATAATGTTTTCGGGCTGGTGTGCATACATACGAAATGATGTTTTTACGAAACGATGTTTATGAAAAGATGCTTATGAAACTATGTTTACGAAATGAAATGATTTGGAATGAACGGATTATTGAAAGAAAGTTTTATGAATGGAATGTTTACGAACGAAATGTTTATAAAGAAATGGGTTAAAATGAAGGAAAAAGTGTTTTGAAAATGAATGATATGTTTTATGAAAAGAAAAGAAAAAAGGGCGAAGGTTTTAAAGAAGTCATTACAAATCTAATATGTCGAATGGATGGAATTGACGAATGAAGTCTGGGAATGTAATTCCCAGCCTTGTGGTAAATTATGGACAGCGAGCCATAGTTGCCATAAGAACAACAGGGGCAGTTTCTTGGTGGCCTGCCAATGGTTATGATGTTGTACAACTGGTATGGGAGTAACGATGGTTACTCAGGGGTTAACGTGACCTTATGAAGGTTAAATTATGATCCGACGGTGTTATGGCCATGAGCCATAGTCGTTGATGGAAGTTGTCGGTTTATGAACATGAGAGCCATAGGGGCAACTAAATGGGTATTGTCGGTCCTCGTGCAGTTAAGCCTTGGGGGCAATACAAAAGGGAATTGACGGAATGTATTGTATTGTCGGTCTTCGTGCAGTTAAGCCTTAGGGGAAATACAATACTAAATGACGGAATGAATGGTAACACAGATTTAGATAGTAATGTATGACTTAAATGAATGTTAAATGTTTTAAACGAACGATCCGTTCAACGTGTTTATTATGATGATAAATGTTTGAATGTTTTAGTGATGAATGAAAGACCCTGTTTTCTTATACATGATGTTAAACCCTAATGAATTATTGAATGATGAACCATTTCTTAAATCGAATGAAAAACTGGAACTCACGAGCGTAGCTGACTTTTTAGTATGCACATTCAGGTTAAGGCAGGTATGGATGATGGACGGCGATGCTTGGCAAGCGAGAAGAGTTACCCGTTCGATCATGAAGACTGGCATCCCATTATGATTAGTTTATGTTATGTTTATGTATTAGACTATGTTACGCTTCCGCATGTTGAACAATGTTATGAGTATATTTTAATGAAATTTTCCGCTGCGTTAATTGATATTCAAGTTTAATAACTGTTTGTGAATGAGTAAATCCAACAAGTGAGGCCTCCCGGGTTTAGGGGCCTTACAAGTTGGTATCAGAGCAATAGTTTGAGAGATTCGGACACTCCCAGTGTCTGAACTTAAACTGTGAATGGGACCGAAAGCGGATGCCAGTACGGCTAACTCGAACCACAGCATCCGGTATGAAGGTAGTATATATTTACATATATAGTATGCCTTAGAAAGGGTTAGGTAAGGACTTGTGTTCTGATGGAATCACAAAGGTGGTCAAATAGAAATTGAAAGGTAGTATAATGGTTAATTGCAGATGGCCAGTGTATACTAACATCTTACAGTGCTTGTTGAATTTTATTTGTTAACTAGCGTGATGACATTGGATTCTTGTCTTATAGAACGAAATGGCAAGAAGAGGAAACGAAAGGCATGGTGGGGGCCGTACCGGTGGTTGTAACGGCGATCGCGGCAGGACCCTGCACGTCAGGAGTACAGTGAAGAAGGAAGTGTTCACACTGAGCCAGAAGTTAGTGTGCACGGGACTGAGTCGACTCATGTCGGAGAACAACAAATCACTTTTGAACCAGAAGTGAGAGCGGCTCTGGCACGCGAGTTCACTGAGTTGATGAAGGTTTCCCTGCCAGGACTGTTGGCAGAAGCCTTAAAGAAGGCTAGTGAGATGGGTGGGTCTAACACGGCGGTTGGTACCCCGAACACTGAGGCAATCAACACACCGTTTAACCGTGGTTGCGACTATAAGTCCTTTAAAGCATGTGACCCACCGGTCCTGACTGGGAAGAAGGACGCGGTGGCTACTTTTGACTGGGTGATACGTATGGAAGCCGCCATCCGTCTGAGCGAGTGTCGAGCAAATCAAGTTGTGAAATTTGCTACTAACTCCTTGAGAGAGGAAGCATCCCATTGGTGGGAAGGTGTACGTCAAGCCAAAGGGGACGAGACTGTGGATGCAATGATGTGGTCTGATTTGAAAACATTGGTGATTAAGAATTTATGTCCAAGGAATGAGATCGAAAAGGTAGAAAGGGAATTTCTGGGGATTAAGGTCGGGAGAATGACGCACCGGCAGTACACCACACGGTTCAATGAACTGGCACGTCTGGTGCCACACCTTATCACGAATGAGGAAAGAAATATTTCCTATTACATTCAAGGACTGTCGGACCAGGTCCGCACCTATGTTAAGGCAAACGCCCCTACGACCTATGATTTGGTAGTAGAACTGAGCGGCGTGGTATTCGATGATCTGGCGTTGAATGTCGTTTCCGTTGAAGAGCCTAAGAAGAAGCCGAGTTTCCCCGCTAAGCGATCGGCTGGGAAGTTGTTTGGGGCTCGGGACAAACAGGCCAGGGTAGGCGAGACGGCAGTCTGTGGAAGATGTGGGGTAAGACATGCGGGTGAATGTCGGTTAGGGTCAAATCTATGCTTTAAATGCGGCAAAATCGGACACTACGCACGTGAATGTCCCCAGCTATTCAAATGCTACAACTGTGGGGAGAGTGGTCATATGAGCCGGAAATGCACCAGGCCCATAATGGGTGAAGCCGGGAAAGGGAAAGGCCCGAAGAAGAGAGAAGAGAGGCCCCGAGCAAAGACTCGTGCGTACGCGCTGACGCAAGACCAAGTCAGGGCAGACCCCGATGTGGCGTCAGGTACGTTCATCCTTGACAACACTTTTGTTTCTGTGTTATTTGATTCGGTTGCCAGTGAGATTTTTATATTTGCGACTTTTTGTAAACAAGTGAAGTACACTATGAGTAAGATAGAAAGGGCCTTTAGCGTAGAAACCGCTGAGGGTAGAACTGCGAGAGTGACCAATGTAGTTGACAACTCCACGATAAAAATAGAAGGTCATAGGTTCCCTATCAGGTTGTTTGTTATGGTTTTGGGTGGGTTTGATGTCGTGTTAGGTATGGATTGGTTAACTGCCAACGAAGCACAAATCATATGTAAACGAAAGATAATCCGACTCAAGGCTCCGGATGGTAGCAAAGTCGAGGTCTTTGGAGATCGTGACACCCCGATGCCAAACGTCATCTCGATGATTAAGGCAACAAATTACTTGAGGTGCGGATGCGAGGCTTATCTGGTGTAATTAATTGACAAGTGTAAAGGAGTGAAGGAACTAGACGATGTACCCGTGGTACGCGAGTACCCGAAGGTGTTTCCAGAGGATTTGCCTGGGATACCACCCGACAGAGAGATTGAATTTCGAATCGACTATATCGACTAGCACCAGTGGAAATGAAAGAACTTATGGCCCAATTAGACGAACTACTTGAGAAGGGATTTATACAACCGAGCATCTCGCCATGGGGTGCTTCGGTGTTGTTTGTGAAGGAGAAGGATGGTTCGATGAGAATGTGTATTGATTATCGCAAGTTGAACAAACGAACGGTGAAGACTAAGTACCCTTTACCGAGGATCGACGACCTGTTCGATCAATTGCAAGGCGCAAGTTGGTTCTCAAAAATTGACCTTCGATCCGGGTACCATCAGTTGAAGGTAAGGGAAGAAGACATACCGAAAACTGCATTTCACACGCGTTATGGACATTTCGAGTTTCGCGTAATGTCTTTCGCATTGACGAACGCCCCCGCAGCGTTCATGGATTTGATAAATAGGGTGTGTCAACCGATGCTGGACCGATCGATAATTGTGTTCATCGATGATATCCTCATCTACTCCAAGAATGAGGGTGATCACGCATGTCACTTAAAGGAGGTGTTGAAGAAGGAAAAGTTGTATGCTAAGTTCTCCAAATGCGCGTTCTGGCTTAGGGAAGTCCAATTCCTAGGTCACGTCATTAACCCGAACGACATTATGGTTGACCCAACAAATATAATGACGGTAAGGGAATGGAATATTCCTAAGACGCCAACTGAAATCCGCAGTTTCTTGGGAATGGCAGGCTACTATCGGAGATTCATCCAGGATTTCTCAAAAATAGCTTTGCCATTGACAAAGTTGACTCGGAAGGAGGTAAAGTACGAATGTGGTTCGACCCAGGATGAGGCGTTTAAGGAGTTGAAGGAGAAGCTAACCAAAGCCCCAGTCTTGGCCCTTCCCGAGGGCAATGAAGACTTAGTGGTATACTCTGACGCTTCGAGTCAGGGATTGGGATACGTGTTGATGCAACGCGGGAGAGTGATTGCGTATGCGTCACGGCAGTTGAAGATTCATGAAGCTAATTATCCGACTCACGATTTGGAACTTGCTGTTGTCGTATTCGCATTGAAAATCTGGAGGCACTACCTGTACGGGGTGAAGTTTACTATTTACTCCGACCACAAAAGTTTGAAGTACTTCTTCGAACAAAGGGAACTTAATATGAGGCAGAGACGATGGTTGGAACTATTGAAAGACTATGACTGTGAAATCATATACCACCTTGGAAAGGCAAACGTGGTGGCAGACGCTCTAAACCGAAAGGATGTGCCTGCTCCTATTAGAGTGAAAGCTTGCCAGTTGGTGGTGACATTAGATGTGATAAGGGAAATTGAAAGAGCTCAAGATGAAGCGCTTAAGGAGGAAAACATAAAGAAGGAAAAGATGGTTGGCCAACAGGACAAGTTGGAATATAACACCCTTGGTGTTAGGACACATTTTGGACGGGTATGGATACCTACGAGTGGCGAGCTTAGAACCAAAATCTTGGATGAGGCTCATAAATCTCGGTACTCTATCCATCCTGGTACCAACAAAATGTACCAAGATCCGAGGAAGGAATACTGGTGGCTTGGAATGAAACATGAGGTGACAAAGTATGTAAGCAAGTGCTTAACTTGCTCACAAGTAAAGGCCGAACACCAGAAGCCGTATGGAAAGATTCAACCACTTGATATACCGGAATGGAAGTGGTAACACATTACCATGGACTTCATAACCAAGCTACCTCGCACAGCTATAGGTCATGACACCATTTGGGTAATTGTGGACCGTTTAACGAAGAGTGCTCATTTCCTACCTATTCGCGAGACGTTCTCGTCGGAGAGGTTAGCGGAAGTATTTATTAACGAAATAGTAGCACGGCATGGGATGCCTTTGACGATCGTATCTGACCGGGACACACGATTCACATCGAGGTTCTGGAAAAGATTTCATGAGGCGATGGGCACGAGGCTTAATATCAGCATGGCATACTACCCACAGACGGATGGTTAGTCCGAAAGGACCATTCAAATATTAGAGGATATGCTTCGTGCTTGTATTTTGGCGGCAGTTGGGACAGTCATCTGCCGTTAGCCAAATTCTCTTACAACAATAGTCATCACACGACTATAGGCATGCCGCCTTACGAAATGTTGTATGGGAGGAGATGCAGGACCCCGGTTTGTTGGGGTGAGATTGGAAAAAAGGAATTAGGGAGTCTTGAAGTAGTAAGAGAGACGTCGGAAATGTTTGATCAAATCAAATCACGAATGAAGGCCGCACAAGATCGTCAGAAATCCTATGCGGATAAACGACGAAGGCCTATCGAGTTTGATGTTGGGGACAGAGTAATGTTGAAAGTGTCGCCCTGGAAGGGAATCATACGATTCAGGAAGAGAGGAAAGTTAAGTCCGAGGTTTGTCGGATCATTCAGGATAATGGCACGGGTTGGTGAAGTCGCTTATCGGTTAGAGTTGCCTGATGAGTTAAGTGGGATTCATTCTACCTTCCACGTATCACACTTGCGAAAGTGTTTGGCGGATGAATCGGCTCACGTACCACTTACTGACATCGAGGTCGACAACAACCTTAACTACATCTAAGAACCCGTGGCCATCTTAGACAGAAAGTAGAAGCGTTTGCGTAATAAGATTATTCGATTGGTTAAAGTCCAATGGAAGCACCGAAAGGGATCGGAATCTACTTGGGAAATGGAGGAGGAAATGAGGGAGTCGTACCCTCATCTATTTGACTTATGATAGGTTTTGGGGACGCAACCTATTGTATGGGGGTAGACTTGTAACATCCCAAAATATAAAACGAAAAATATAATAACGGAATAAACGAATGAGACATGACGGGCCGGCGGGCTTGAAGGGGGCGAACATAAGGGAGCTTCCCTTATAAATAGCGTAAGTCACCACATTTCTCTCATTTGCAAGTTCCAGAGAGAGAAACCGTAGAGAGAGAAAGTCGGCGGAACGGCCCAAGATTAAAGAAGTGCATTGCTCCATAGCTCGTGATAGGAACCTCTGAATCAGAAGCTCGATACAGGTAACGGTCCAACCTAGATCTGAGTTTTTGTTCGTTTTTGGGTTTTGGACGAAAATGTGACGTTTTTACGGATGAAACTGGAAGAAAAACATAGCTTTGAGTTCCTTAATGAAAAGCAAATGTTTTGAATGTAAACAAGTTCGGGATCTTGACGTGATCAGACCCGAAGGCGAAAGTTAGGGTTTTTTGCGGGGAAGCAGATCCTTCATACTTATCAAGTACGCATGAATAGGGTCCTGCGTACTTATCAAGTACGCAGGAAGAGGATCATGCGTACTTATTAAGTACGCATGAAGCGAGGTTTGCGCACTTATTTAGTACGCAAGAGCAAGGCCCTGCGCACTTGCTAAGTGCGCAGGCATCAGGCTGTCTAGGTAAAGTCGGTATGTTTAGAAGGTTAAACCGTTAGAGTCGGGAGTTGGTCTGATGTGTATTTAACTAATCAATTTAGATCGGAAGCGACGTTGTGGGACCTTGTTTAGGACAACCCAGATTAGCTTATCATGTGAGTTCTAGAAGCCCTATTTTAAATGTTTTAAATTATGTTTTCGGGTTGGTGTGCATACATACGAAATAATGTTTTTACGAAACGATGTTTACGAAATGATGTTTACGAAAAGATGCTTATGAAACTATGTTTACGAAATGAAATGATTTGGAATGAACGGATTATGGAAAGAAAGTTTTATGAATGGAATGTTTACGAACGAAATGTTTATAAAGAAATGGGTTAAAATGAAGGAAAAAGGGTTTTGAAAATGAATGATATGTTTTATGAAAAGAAAAGAAAAAAAAGGGCAAAGGTTTTAAAGAAGTCATTACAAATCTAATATGTTGAATGGATGGAATTGACGAATGAAGTCTGGGAAGTCTTGTGGTAGATTATGGACAGCGAGCCATAGTTTCCATAAGAACAACAGGGGCAGTGTCTTGGTGGCCTGCCAATGGTTATGATGTTGTACAACTGGTATGAGAGTAACGACGGTTACTCAGGGGTTAACGTGACCCTATGAAGGTTAAATTATGAAACGACGGTGTTATGGCCGTGAGCCATAGTCGTCGATGGAAGTTGTCGGTTTATGGACATGAGAGCCATAGGGGCAACTAAATGAGTATTGTCGGTCCTCGTGCAGTTAGGCCTTGGGGGCAATACAAAAGGGAATTGACGGAATGTATTGTATTGTCGGTCTTCGTGCAGATGAATGTTAAATGTTTTAAACGAACGATCCGTTCAACGTGTTTATGATGATGATAAATGTTTGAATGTTTTAGTGATGAACGAAAGGCCCTGTTTTCTTATACAAGATGTTAAACCCTAATGAATTATTGAATGATGAACAATTTCTTAAATCGAATGAAAAACTGGAACTCACCGGCGTAGCTGACTTTTAAGTATGCACATTCAGGTTAAGGCAGGTATGGATGATGGACGGTGATGCTTGGCAAGCGAGAAGAGTTACCCGGTTGATCATGAAGACTGGCATCCCGTTATGATTAGTTTATGTTATGTTTATGTATTAGACTATGTTACGCTTCCGCATGTTGAACAATGTTATGAGTATGTTTTAATGAAATTTTCCGCTGCGTTAATTGATATTCCAGTTTAATAACTATTTGTGAATGAGTAAATCCAATAAGTGAGGCCTCCCGGGTTTGGGGGCCTTACACTCCTCGAGCTCCACATCCAACGTGCGACCTTAACCCAAGATAATTCAATGGGCGATTTCGAGTTTAACGCCCGCGTATTTCAAATTCAAACTCGTCTCGTTCACCCGTCGTCTTCCCAACTGTTTTAGCATTAAAAGTCGAAATTGAGTATAAATACTACCTGCAAACACCTTACGGCATCACACTTTAACTTCCCATTATCTTAATTCCATCAAATCGCACCTTCATTGCTCGATTTATCCCCACGGCAGCCGACTCAGAACTCAGAAGCCGTTCTCCCTCGTTCTTCATCATTCCAGGTAATTCGAATACCCATTCTCATCATTTTCATTCCATAATCAATTGCCCTCTGCCAATTTATAGTGGCAGAGGGATTATCAGTTCGTATTCGAGGGATTTAGATTCTAGGGTTCAATTGGGAATTAGGGGTGATTCATGATTGTGTTTATCTTTTTCTTTTCCCGTATAAGTCACTAACGAGGCCGTAGTTGGGTGGTTTGTTCATTTCTGTCTGGACTCAGGCGGCCCGGGTTCGAACCCGGCCGACCAGAGTTTTGATGTTTTATTTTTTTATGCTTTTTACTCAGTTTTAATAATTCCAATTTTTTTATAAATCTTGTTATACTTTTATAAACTCAAAATCAGTTTCTAATTACACTTTGAGATTCTGGAACTATATTTAAGTTATTAAACTTAACTAAAACAATAATAATTAACTCTTTAAAATATGTTTTAAATCCTTAAAAACTATAAGAATACTTTTAAAACTTTATAAAACTTACACTCTTAACAGGAAATACTTTATAAAATTTGAATGTCTAATTTGTCATTATTTTCTGAAATATTTCTGCTTTAGAAACTAAAAAAAAGAGTATAAATAAATAAATACTTATATATTAATGTGAAAACAGAAAACTTACAAGTTTGTGCATTTTTTTATAAAATCTTATTCAAGGCTTATTTATTTTTTTAAATAAAACAAATATACAATATTACTAATAAGTTTTATAAAACAAAAACTTTAATCTAATAAACTACAAACTTATACGTTCATAAAACTTATATTTTATAAGCAGGAACTTAATTGTTTGTTTAAAATTTAAAACAGGAGAAATAAATATACTTTATTCTTTAAATATTTACAAACTTATAAACGTTAAAAAGTAAAATGAAAACTTTAAAACATTTATAAACTTATGATACAAAACATAAACGTTATTTAAAAAACTTGTAAACTTATATTTTAAAAGAAATTCTATTCAAGACTTTATAAAACTTAGGATTTGCATTTAAACGTTAATAAACTTATAATTAAATCATAATCTTTAATTAAGACACTTATAAACATTTAAAAGAAACTCTATGTAACATTTTATTTAAACTTTTAAACACATTTTGTTTTATTACAAGTTAATTTGTAACAAATAAATGTTTAACACTTAAATCCTTTAATAAATCTTACATGATTTATATTAGATAAAATAATTATTCTTGTAGATAATCATTTATCCTTAATAATTATGTATTCTTAAAATGATTGTTATAAAACCTCAATCATTATTTATTCTTTAAATAATAATTATCATTATATATTCTTTAAATAATTATTGTTAAACTTTAATGTAAGGCCCCAAACCCGGGAGGCCTCACTTGTTGGATTTACTCATTCACAAACAGTTCTTAAACATGAATATCAAATAACGCAGCGGAAAATTTCATTTAAACATAACTTAATCGTTGTTCATACATGCGGAAGCGTAAACATTGATTAAAACATATTTACATCATAACTAAACATAACGGGATGCCAGTCTTTAAAGCAGTCGGGTAACTCTTCATCTCTAGCCAAGCATCACCGTCCATCGTCATAACCTGCCTTAACCTGAATGTGTACACTTAAAAACGTCAGCTACGCTGGTGAGTTCTAGTTTTCGTTCGATTTAAGAAATGGTTCATCATTCAAACATTCATTAGGGTTTAACATTCGTATAAGAAAACAGGGCCTTTCATTCGTAAACCTTCGCACATTTAAACACATTGAACGGATCATTTGTTTAAAACATTAACATTCATTTAAGTCATACATTACTATCTAAAATCTGTATCGTTACGCGTCTCTATGTCCCCGTAGGAACCTGGAATGTTGTGGGCAACCGGTACGTATCGCTGTCATTGCCACAACCATTCAATACGTGGGGTCAACCGTTACGTATCGCCGTCATTGCCCAACACGCATCTTTCTTTTGGGAATCAACCATTACGTATCGCCGTCATTGATTTCCCATTACCCTTTCCCTTAGGATGATCGTCATCACCCGAGTAACCGTCGTTACTCCCTTACCAGTTGTACAACATCAAAACCATTGGCAGGCCACTAAGACACTACCCCTGTTGTTCTTATGGTAACTATGGCTCGCTGTCCATAATCTACCACAAGGCTGGGAATCTCGTTCCCAGACTTCATTCGTCAATTCCATTCATTCGACAGATTAGATTTGTAATGACTTCTTTAAAACCTTTGCCCCTTTTTGTTTTCTTTTCATAAAACCTTTCCTTCACTTTCAAAACCCTTTACCTTTTCGTTAAACCATTTCTTTATAACATTCGTTCGTAAACATTCCGTTCATAAACTTTCTTTCCATAAACCCTTCGTTCCAAATCATTTCCTTTCGTAAACGTAGTTTCATAAACATCATTTTATAAAACAACATTTCATACGTGTACACACCAGCCCGAAAACATTATATAAAAACATTTAAAAGAGGGCTTCTAGAACTCACCTGATACGCTAATATGGGTTGTCCTAAACGAAGGTCCAACAACGTCACTTCATATCTGAATTGATTAGTTAAATACACATCAGACCAATCCCGACTCTAACGGTTTAACCATTCTAACATA
Organism: Smallanthus sonchifolius; assembly: GCA_023525975.1. NCBI lineage: Eukaryota > Viridiplantae > Streptophyta > Magnoliopsida > Asterales > Asteraceae > Smallanthus > Smallanthus sonchifolius. Next base: position 68,199,654 of record CM042029.1, read on the forward strand.
CTGACTTCACTTAATCAGTTATGATGTCTGCGCACTTAGCAAGTGCGCAGACTCTGCTTCCTGCGCACTTAGCAAGTGCGCAGACCATGCTTCCTGCGCACTTAGCAAGTGCGCAGGTCCTTCCTCCTGCGCACTTAGCAAGTGCGCAGGTTCCTCTTCCTGCGCACTTAGCAAGTGCGCAGGACCTGCTCCGTGCGCACTTAACGACCTGTTCTTCGCGAAAAACCCTAACTTTCGCATTCGGGTCTGATCGTGTCAAGATCCCGAACCTGTTGCATTCAAAACGTTCGTTTTCCATTAAGGAACTCAAATCCTTGATTATCTTTCAGTTTCATCCGTTCAAACCTTACATTTTCACCCAAAACCCGAAAAACCCAAAAATGAACAAAAACTCAGATTTAGGTCGGATCGTTACCTGAATCGAGCTTCTGATCCGGAGGTTCTTCTCACGAGTTATGGAGCAACACACTTCTCAAATCTCGGGTCGATCCGACAACTTTCTCTCTCTACGGTTTCCCTCTCTAGAAGTTGCAAATGAGAGAAATGGGTTATGACCTTGGCTATTTATAGGGGAGGCTCCCCTTCTAGCCCATCCGACCCGACCCGACATGCCTCGTTCGTTTATTCCGTTATTATATCTGTCGTTTTATTTTTGGGATGTTACATTTAATAACGATTTAGTCTTTCACTTAACTATTATTACCACTCTACTTCTAAATACTAGAAAACTATTTTGATTATTATTACCTAACTTGTGTAATTAATAATTGTAAAACTTTTAAATAATTATTTTAAATAATAATTATTCTAAACTACAAACGTATTAAACTTTGATATTCAAGCCTTGTGAAACCCTACTTAGAAATTTATATAAACTTTGTAAACACAATCATTCCCGTCTCCCATTTGGAACCCTAGTAAATCTTGGAATCCTAGATTTTTGCCATAGACTTATAGGATCAAACTTTAAACTTTAGACTTATGTTCTTAGGCTTAATGTGAGGATATTCTCCCTCCAAACCTTGCTACACTTAATCTTTGTTGGACACTCTTCATCATTCAAGTAAGTATACTTAGCCCCTTTTCGTTTTACATTCTTTATAAACTCGGGGTGAAACATGTACAAACTTCCAATCTTATACAATTCATGTACAACTATGCCTATATGCTTATTCTTGTGTTATGCTTGAGACTTGCATGCTTAAATTAGACTTAATACTAGCATATCCATTAACTTTGATCAAGCCTATGGTAACAATGATAGATCTATTGTATTTGACCAATCCACTTAGTTTGATTGACCCTTCGGGGGGAGCCCATGGTGATTGTTACTGAAGTTAAACTTTAAACTTCTAAGGGTAATTTCGGGTTATGCCTAAACTTGGTTGGAGGATTGATATGCACAATGTTTAAGATGTTCTGTTCTCACACTTGTATTATAGAATGCATGACATAGTGAATTGTAATACTTTTCAAAACTTTGTTAAACCATGATAAAACCTTCGTATATCACCAACTATTTTTAGTTGACAGTTTACTTACATGTTTCAGGTACACTAGCATGAGACTTGTTATGATCACATAGGATGCTTTGGACCTAGATTAATAATCAAATGAATATTGTATTCTTGTTATATGTTGTCTTATTCTTTGTAATGAACCTTGAAAATCATAAATGAAATATTTAAACTTTAATAGTCAATCTTGTGCTTTTGAACAACCGCATCCGCCCCGACGTTTAATCCGACGTCGGTTGGGGTGTGACAGATTGGTATCAGATCCTTGGTTATAGGGAATTAGCTTATTAGACACATGACCTAGACTATAACTTAGGAGACCCAAACATGAGTTATCTCATGTCCTTTACTAGGAATTCTCCTCTTCATCCTATCCTTAAACTTTAAACCTTATACGTATATGCTTATACTTGGAAATCCTATACTTCTATCTACTTACGTGTTACAAGAACCTACTACATTGAGGTTATATTCTTAGGCTTCAAGTCTAATCCACCAACTAACTCTCATCAAGAGTATTTAAGTTCTAGACAATGTATGAGAACTTGTGCGGACCAGAAGGGTGGATACCTGTATTCTGGGAAATTCTGTCAAGGAAAGCATTTCGTACAAATCCAAATCAACCGTTAGACCCGTATGCTTTCCTAGGAATTCTTGGGATAAGTGTTCACTTATAGGAATGCATGACTTCTCTAAACATTAGGGAACTCGAATTACTCTTGATATGTCAAAGTGCTTATTTAGTGATGTACACTAAATGGGTACCATCTAAATACTTTATACTTCATGATTTCATGATTCTAAATCTTCATCTGTGACCTTTACTCTATAATTCTTACGTTCTTTCTTTTCAAGAATTGCCACATAACAACATGCTTACTCGTCATAACCAACATTAGACTTCAAAAATTCTTATGACACAATACTTAAAAACTATATACACATAAATATATATTTATATAGATATTACTCAACAAACTTCATAATTTCATGATACAATACTTAAAACTATATATTACACTACAAACTTCATTGTTTTATAACATGATACTTAAACTCTTGTGTTTTACCCTACCTTCATACTACCTAACTAAATCTCATTTGATACTATCCTGAGTTTTACTACACACTTATACATTCCAAATTCTACATACTTACTCACATTACCATTCTTTGTAAACAAAACACCTTTGGGCTTAAGGTACACTAACAAGAAACTAAGGAGACTACTTATGAAGAAGCCTACTGAAGCAAATAAATCTCATCAGGGTCAAACAATAATATTATTAACACATAATGACTGAAAGAGTGTATAGACTCACGAGGAGTTTTGGCTAAGGAAAATAGGGTACTTAAGTGAGTCCTTTAGGACCCACCCCTTTTCCCAGGAATTTTCTCCATGAGCACACCACTTGTAAGTCAAGAATCATTTCAAAAATATTACTGTGATGACTCAGTATTATGGATAAATAAACTTAAACTTCATGAAAAACTTCCACATTTATTATTTAATAACTTCGCCACCGGTCCTCATCCCCACCAATAGACCCATACTTGATACCTGACCCACACCCAGGAGCAAGACATGTTAGAACAACCACTAGTGTAATAGGAGTCCCGACTAATGACGTCCATCAGTATGTGGGAACCGCGGGATTGGTGAGGCGAGAGATGGAACACGGTATGAGGCACGACCTACTGAGCCAAAGGATTGATAACTTGAGGAATCAGATCTGGTGAAGAGAAAATCACGACCCTGAAGGAAGACAGGGAGATACTTGATTGCCATACGGAAACCACTAGAGCGAAGGCTAGGTTTGCTATTCGAGTAACCTTAGCGGTACTTGCCTTAGTATTCATCTGCTTCCTAGTGGAGAGCTATCTGAGTCGTTAGTTGAAGTTTCCATTTTCCTTGTTTTTAAATCTCGTTTAAGAAACAAATTCCTTAAAGTAGGGGCTACAAGTCCCAAATTTTCAGGCAATAGATGATAAGTCCTACTTTGCAACTCAATTGTTAATTTTTTTGAATTAACACAAATCTTATCGAATATTCCTAAACATCACCTCTATTTATTTCAACTTAGTACTCTTATCTAAAACATTCTTCGTAAACAGTTCATCTAAATATCCGATTCAAACAACAACGACCTATTAAGTTAACAAACGCCTAAGTGGCGAGTATGACTGGAGAACAAACTTTGAATAAACATCCTCTTTTGCAAAAAAAGGTTCTTTTAAAACAACATGACTTATGAACCATTATATTGATCAACTATGACCTTTAAGACTTAGCATTGGCTAAACTAACTGCTTGTTAATCGTACCTGTCTCTTGAGAAATCTTTCTTATAACTACTCATCCTATGTTTAAATCTTTATTCCTCTGAGATCTCCTACCTATACACAACCAAAAGTGAACTACAAATCTCTTTTATAAAACAAGATTAGTCATTTGTAAACATACTTCTATAAACACTATCAGAACTTTTCCCGTTACCTTACACTAGAAGACTTTTCTCGTTAAAATCTTGCTACATAAAAGGATCGCCATAAAACACAACTGGAGTCAAAAACCCAAATACACTTTGCTAAAACAATAGACTTACGTGTACACAAAATACACATCACTATAAGGTCAAAACTTTAAATCTGGAAGGACACACCTTGTTACGTTATACAAAAGATACTACGACATTCAAACCCGTATTCATAAAGCTCAACACCTTTTGGTTACCGAAAGCAAGCCTGTCCACAGAAATGTCAAGAATTCAAACTAAGCTAATGAGTTCGCTTTACTAAATCATACCTAAAAATCCTGATTACGTCAATCGTTGTACTTTCATTTTGAATAAAAAAAATTATAAGACTTGTTACTCGAATGCATGAAAAGCTTCATTTCCAATACTAGAAACTAGCATGAAGAAGGACATTGCTCCCTATAGCTAAGTACCTCACTTGCCTTCAATAAAAAACCAAACGTCGACATCCATCTGGTCTTGAGACCAGAACCTCCTATATGGGAATATGGAATGTATAACAATTGATCCCATTACGAAAACTTTCCCACACCTCTCATGAGCACCAGGGTATTTAAGTGATCACCTTGTACTCAAAGCGTGATTGCACACTCTATTCACTAAGATTGGAAAACTGGAAGACTTTAAAGCTACTCGGTGTTTGACGTATTCTTGTTCAAACACAAGAAAGATGTGGAACTTTAAACTACTCGGGGTTTGACGTATTCTTGTTCAAACACGAGGAAGATGAAAGACTTTAAACTACTCGGGGTTTGACGTATTCTTGTTCAAACACGAGGAAGATGAAAGACTTTAAACTACTCGAAGTTTGACGTATTCTTGTTCAAACACGAGGAAGATGAAAGACTTTAAACTACTCGAAGTTTGACATATTCTTGTTCAAACACTAGGAAGCTTGAAACTCTAAGTCATGCCACATCATTACTCTTTAGTTACTTATTGACGTTTCCCTCTTGGGACTCCGTTAATTGATAAATACTCTTACGTGAAAACAATAGTTATGAGCTAAGCAAATTCTTGTATTCTCTCTTGATCCACACAAAAACGGAAGGATCTATGCGGACTATGCGACAATTAGAATACTTACGGGTGCTAACGTAAGTATGAAAATCAACGCATGGAAGGACATAGTAAACTTATGTCGTGTGCTATGACCTAAGACCTATCATGATAGATAGAAACGAAACTTAGGTAACATGACAGTCTTTGGACATATTAGACTACATTTTGAGCAAACTCAGATCATCAAATTATCATCGAATTTATTCCAAGTAATGCATCTCACCTTAGAATCCGAATGATAATTCAACAGTTCTTCTCCTTAAGTTCATTTCCAAAAACTAAACCCACATATTCCTCGATGAAACTATATACTTTTTATTGAAACTCTTGGCAATCATGGACCATGAATTCTAGAAACTCAAGTGCAATTGTATTCCTATCGTCACAATCCATTCGGAAACCTAAGCGCAACTTTGGGTTCACTTGGGAACATAAAGCAAAGAAAAGTTATCCTCCTCATTATCCTAGCACGTATCATGAGCTTAAATCTTGAAAACAGGAACCTTCTACTTTAATTTCGGGACGAAATTTTCTAAAGTAGGGGAGACTGTAATATCCAGGATTTTTTCAACCTATCCTTATCCTAAATCCTTACGCGTATTATAAATTTAAATCTTGAAAACTTATTTAAAACCTATTTTCTTAAATAATAAATATAAATTTGTTTGATATATATTTAAGAAAAAAGCGATTATACTAGAAATATATATACATATATGACTTATTTAAAAATATAGGTTTTATAAAATGTATTAAAACCTTAAAACTTTATAAGTTTATAATTACATTTATAAACTTATTCTAAATACTAAAACTTATAAACTAATAAATCACATAAATTATTTTATAGAATTATAAAATAATAAAACTCGTAAAACTTATTCAGATTTTTATAAATAAAACATATTACTTAGTTATAAAAAGTCCAGGGACTAAACTATCAATTTTGAAACTTGGTTTAAACAAAAAATCGTATTTTGTACATAAAATGTTAAAACCTTGAAACTTCAGGGACTGAAAATGCAATAAAGCTAAACTTTCAATTCTGAAAACTAGTCCCGAGTTCGAGTCTCTCAAGGACCGGTTTTGAACCCGTTTCTTCGAAAAAGCGTAATCTGGCCGAATTCAATGCTCCTCGAGCTCCACATCCAGCGTGCGACCTTAACCCAAGATAATTCAATGGCCGGTTTCAAGTTTAACACCCGCGTATTTCAAATTCGAACTCGTCTCGTTCACCCGTCGTCTTCCTAACTGTTTTAGCATTAAAAGTCGAAATTGAGTATAAATACTACCTGCAAACACCTTACGACATCACACTTTAACTTCCCATTATCTTAATTCCATCAAATCGCACCTTCATTGCTCGATTTATCCCCACGGCAACCGACCCAGAACTCAGAATCCGTTCTCCCTCGTTCTTCATCATTCCAGGTAATTCGAATACCCATTCTTATCATTTTCATTCCATAATCAATTGCCCTCTGCCAATTTACAGTGGCAGAGGAATTATCAGTTCGTATTCGAGGGATTTAGATTCTAGGGTTCAATTGGGAATTAGGGGTGATTCAGGATTGTGTTTATCTTTTTCTTTTCCCGTATAAGTCACTAACAAGGCCCGTAGTCGGATGGTTTGTTCACTTCTGTCTGGTCTCAAGCGGCGCGGGTTCGAACCCGGCCGACCTGAATTTTGTTGTTTTATTTTTTTTATGCTTTTTACTTAGTTTTAATAATTCCAATTTTTTATAAATCTTGTTATACTTTTATAAACTCAAAATCAGTTTCTAATTACACTTTGAGATTCTGGAACTATATTTAAGTTATTAAACTTAACTAAAACTATAATAATTAAATCTTTAAACTATGTTTTAAATCCTTAAAAACTATAAGAATACTTTTAAAACTTTATAAAACTTACACTCTTAACATGAAATACTTTATAAAATTTGAATGTCTAATTTGTCATTATTTTCTGAAATATTTCTGCTTTAGAAACTTTAAGAAAAAAAAAGAGTATAAATAAATAAATACTTATATATTAATGTGAAAACAGAAAACTTACAAGTTTGTGCATTTTTTTATAAAATTATTCAAGGCTTAATTATTTATTTAAATAAAATAAATATACAATATTACTTATAAGTTTTATAAAACAAAAACTTTAATCTAATAAACTACAAACTTATACGTTTCTTAAAACTTATATTTTATAAGCAGGAACTTAATTGTTTCTTTAAAATTTAAAACATGAGAAATAAATATACTTTATTCTTTAAATATTTACAAACTTATAAACGTTAAAAAGTAAAATGAAAACTTTAAAACATTTATAAACTTATGATACAAAACATAAACGTTATTTAAAAAACTTGTAAAATTATATTTTAAAAGAATTCTATTCAAGACTTTATAAAACTTAGAATTTGCATTTTAACGTTAATAAACTTATAATTAAATCATAATCTTTAATTAAGTCTCTTATAAACATTTAAAAGAAACTCTATGTAACATTTTATTTAAACTTTTAAACACATTTTTGTTTTATTACAAGTTAGTTTGTAACAAATAAATGTTTAACACTTAAATCCTTTAATAAATCTTACATGATTTATATTAGATAAAATAATTATTCTTGTAGATAATCGTTTATCCTTAATAATTATGTATTCTTAAAATGATTATTATAAAACCTTAATCATTATTTATTCTTTAAACAATAATTATCATTATATATTCTTTAAATAATTATTGTTAAACTTTAATAACTATTTAGTCTTTCACTTAACTATTATTACCACTCTACTTCTAAATACTAGAAAACTATTTTGATTATCATTACCTAACTTGTGTAATTAATAATTGTAAAACTTTTAAATAATTATTTTAATTAATAATTATTCTAAACTATAAACCTATTAAACTTTGATATTCAAGCCTTGTGAAACCCTACTTAGAAATTTATATAAACTTTATAAACACAATCATTCCCGTCTCCCATTTAGAACCTAGTAAATCTTGGAATCCTAGATTTTTGCCATAGACTTATAGGATCAAGTTTTAAACTTTAGACTTATATTCTTAGGCTTATTGTGAGGATATTCTCCCTCCAAACCTTGCTACACTTAATCTTTGTTGGACACTCTTCATCATCCAAGTGAGTATACTTAGCCCTTTTTCATTTTACATTCTTTATAAACTCGGGGTGAAACATGTACAAACTTCCAATCTTATACAATTCATGTACAACTATGCCTCTATGCTTATTCTTGTGTTATTCTTGAGACTTGCATGCTTAATTTAGACTTAATACTACCATGATAAAACCTTCGTATCTCACTAACTATTTTTAGTTGACAGTTTACTTACATGTTTCAGGTAAACTAGCATGAGACTTGTTATGATCACATAGGATGCTTTGGACCTAGATTTATTATCAAATGAATATTGTATTCTTGTTATATGTTGTCTTATTCTTTGTAATGAACCTCGAAAATCATAAATGAAATATTTAAACTTTAATAGTCAATCTTATGCTTTTGAACAATCGTGTCTGCCTCGACGTATAATTCGCCGTCGGTTGGGGTGTGACAACTTACCTTTGGTATTAGATGATCCCGGATGCTCCTCGACTTTGACCACTTGATTACCTAACCAATTCACACATTTTTTAGTAATCCATGGTCTTAATAATTATAAATTTAGGTGTTTACACCGTCCCAAGACCATATTAATTTTATTCTAAAACATGACTTGATTAACCAAATCATACACAAGCTTTTAATTATACAAAACCATAATTCATCCATTTGACCCATTAAGGTCTTCCCCCAATATTCTCATCCAAATCAAAATTCACCAAAGCCAATAGGTTTTTTACATAAACTTGTGTTTATCTAACCTTACAAACACTAAAACATAATCAAATACACAATTAAACATTCCAGATTCAAAACCCCCAATTTTGGTCTTATGAACCCTAATTTTTCATATCTTCAATTAAGTGAAATCAACATAAATTGGTTGTACATCTAGCTCTAGTAATACTAGATTAACCACCCTTATCAACAAAATACTCAATACAACCATCAATTTCAGATTATTAGAGTTCATCTCCTAACTCTTTACTAAACCAATAATCCATGGTGAATTAGAGAGAATATTATACTCACTTGATGATTAGAAAGAGTTGTGTAAGCCAAATATTCCAAATCAAACATGCAATTTATAGAATTTTGTTCTTGATCAAGAGCTCCTCTCTTCCTCTTTGTTTCTCCAAAATCATGAAACACACACAGATGTGTGTGTCGCCACTCACATACAAGACCAATTTGGGTTTGGTCAAATTGCAACTCTAGTCCTTCCAATATACTATTATACCCTTTCATCCCAAACTTAGGTATGTTGGTGAATTTAATAAACCCCTCTACTTTCATTCTATTTAAAACACCCACTACAATATAATAGGCATGATATAATATAAAACCCAAAAATTGGTTCGTTACAGTGGGGCATTTGACGTGACCAGGTTCATGGACAAAGGGACAAAACCCTTACATGCAACACCCAATCACATTAACACACCTCATAATTTCTTTTTTTTTAATTAAATAATTAGTTTAGGATTTAATTTGGTTTTCTAAGACCCTAAACCCGAAAGATCTCACGTGTTGGATTTACTTATTCAAAAACAGTTCTTAAACTTAAAATAAAATCACTGTAGCAGAAATTAAATATCATTACATAGTACCCTAAATACCATCCAACTAAAACATTGTTTAACATCATATAGTTCTCACAATAAATGACTATAGATGCCAGAACTCGACCGACGGGTAACTCCTCGGGAATAGCCAAGCATGCATCCACGTTGCATACTTCTACCATTAACATGACATGCGTACTAAAAGTCAGCTAACGCTGGCGAGTTCTTGTCTTTCGTTCATTTAGGAAATGGTTTCATCATTCAAATAGTAATTAAGGGTTTAAATCATTTATAAGAAAACATGGCTTATCATTTATTATTTAATCATCGTTAAAACACCATTTAACGGGACATTCATTTAACATTTAACAATCATTTAAGTCATACCTTTTTTATCTAAATCTTTGTTACCGTTCATTCCGTCATTTAACATTGTATCGACCCAATGGCTCATACATCCATAAACTAACAATACAATGCGTTACATCCCCTTTATTGCCCCTATGGCTCATACATCCATAAACCGACTATTTTCAATGACAACTATGGCACACCGGCCATAATGTCGCCGGATCATAATTTAACCCATGGGTCACGTTACCCCTGAGTAATCGTCGTTACTCCGATCCCAGTTGTACAAAATCAAAACCTTTGACAGGCCACCAAGACACTACCAATGTTGTGCTTATGGCCCTACGGCTCATACGTCCATAAACCGCCATAAGGCTGGTAATAGGGTCAACCTCATGGACTTGACCGCTACTTCCCAAACTTTTTAACCATTAATTATTTCCTTTTAACAGATTAGATATATATGTATTGACTTATTTTAAAACATTTTCCCTTTTCCTTTTTATAAACCGTTCAATTCATTTATAAAATCATTTCCTTCATCTAGAAAACCGGCCATTCCGTTCTTAAGCCTTTCATTTCGTAAACTTTCTTGTTTCAAACATTGTACCTTTCATAAACCGTTCATTTCATATTGATTTCATTTAGCAATCATTTCATAAACATTTCGTGTGAGTATGCATACATCACCATAGAAACAAATAAATAGGGATTCCTGACTCACCTGTTAAGCTATCCAATACGTCTTACCAACTTGGTCCAAAGGCAGCACTCTCAATCTGAATTAATGATAAACAAAACATTAATTCTATACTTTCTATCATCCTAGCGAAACTAGGAAATTTCTATTTCTAAGATCACAGTGAAACTAGGTTAGTTTCGCTTCCTATGTCCGAGCGAAACTAGGCCAGTTTCGCTCCATGTACTTAAGCGAAACTAGGTAGTTTCTCTTCCTTATGAACTAAGCGATACCAATTAGTTACACTTTCTAGCCAGTTTCTCATGGTAGTTTCGCTTCGTCGTCTTCTTCTCGCAGAAACCCTAGTTTCTACATGAAGATGGCGGCTAAGCATGAAAACCTTCAAGCCTTCGAATTTGTACATCCAAAATGTTTGCTTTACTCTTGTGATGCTAGGTTTTATTTCATATTTAAAACGTAAAAATCCCATCTTTTTTGTTAAAACCCGAAAACCTACTATTAAGCAAAAACTCAGATCTGGGAGAGATTCTTACCTCAAAATGACTCACTACTTCTGAAAATCTTCACACAGGCAGTGGAGAATGATAAAGGATCAATCTTGAGTCCAAACTGACACATTCTCTCTTTACGTTTTCTCTCTCTAAAACTTGGTGTTGGAGCTTTTAAGTGAAAGTGAGGTTGAAATGACAAGGGAGGCTAGGGTTTAAGCCCCTCCCTATTCCTCATTTTTTGGCCCAAACCTCAAGCCCAACGAGCCAACCATCTTTATTATTTTGCTTAATTTATCTGAAACCCGCTTCTATACCATCATTATTTTTGGGATGTTACAAGTCTACCCACCCTACAAGAGGTTTCGTCTTCGAAACCTGTCATACATTAAACAATTGGAGGTACAACTCCTTCATCTCATCCTCTGACTCCCACATCGATTCTGAGCCCTTTCTGTGCTTCGAATGAACTCTAACTAATTGTATCACTTTGGTTCTTAGACACTTTTCCTTTCTATCAGTTATGGTCAATGGTTCTTCAATATAATTCAGATGATTATCAACCTCGATGTCTTATAACCGCACGTGTGTGGTGTCAACAGCTAAACACTTTCACAAATGTGACACGTGAAAAATAGGATGAATCCCACTCAGTTCATCAAGTAATTCCAGTATGTACGCCACTTCTCCAACCCGCGCCAAAATTTTGAACGGTTTTACAAACCTCGGACTTAACTTCCCCATCTTACGAAATCGGAAGATCCCTTTCCGGGAAGATACTTTTAACCGTACTTTATCCCCAAGCTGGAATTCGAGGGATCTCCACCTCTAATCAACGTAAGACTTCTGCCTGAGTTCTGTAACTTTTATGAGAGCATATGCGAGGGTATCCAGATGCGACCAAACCTAGTCCTTACACTGATGGTGTTGACTTCCAGTGACTCTTGTTGGCCTACCATTCTTTCTTTATGTTTTCCATTTTGAGTGCTTCATCTTGTTCCCTTCCAGTTTCGATCATGAGATCAGGTTTCACCACCAATTGGCATTATTTTACTCTGAAAGAATTTGGTCTTTCCTTCGGCCTCAGAGCGTCAGCCACCATTTTTGCCTTCCCCGGATGGTACAAGATCTCACAATCATAATCTTTCAACAAGTCCAGCCAACGTCTTTACCTCGTATGCAACTCCTTTTGCTCGAAGAAATACTTAAGACTTTTGTGATCGGAGTAGATGGTGCACTTAACCCCGTAGAGGTAATGACTTCAGATCTTTAGTGTGAAGAAAACTATCGCGAGATCTAAATCGTGAGTCGGGTTATTTTACTTCGTGAGTCTTCAGTTGTCGTGACGCATACGCGATTACCTTTCCTCGTTACATCAATACACACCCTCAATCCTTGATTCGAGGCATCACAATAAACCAATAGGTCTTCGTTGCCCTCAGGAAAGGCTAAGACCGGTGCCTAAGTCAGGATTTCCTTCAATTCTTCAAACGCTTTTGCCTGACCCGGCCCCATTCATACTTGACTTACTTCAAGATCTCCATCTTTACTTCCGGGTTGTCTTGGTTTCTTAATCTTCAAATCTTTTTCTTGACAGGTTTGATTACAATTTGCAAATAAATTAGAAAACCTAATATATTACAATAGGTCTTCCAAAACAGCAAAAAAAAAATTACAAGATAATGCAATACAACCAAAATAATCACAACCATGGGTCTAGGGCTTGATTTACAACCAACAACACAATACACTAAACAAACAAAAAGGGTGCAATCTTTCTGTCAAGCAAAATTTTTGACAAAATAAAACCTACTTGCAATTAAAAACAGCTATTCCGTTTATTTGCAAAAGTGGCTCTAATACCACTTTTAGGTTTTGTATACGGGATTAAAGTTTTAGAGAACAATAGTGGAAGCGTGTATATGAACCAGATTAAACCAATCTTTGATCTGCCCCTAAAGAGTCCAGGTGCAAACCAAATAAAATAGAAATCCAACCATGGATTAGATTAGATAAATATACCTTACAAGTTGATAGCTAACCAAGTTTGAACACCTCGAGATCAACAATCCGGTCGCTAGACCCGACGACACGAAAAACCCGAACAACGCGCAAGGGGTTTTGATGGCGGTGGCGGTGCACAACAATGGCTCAACGACGATCGACGCGATGGTTGCGGCGTGGCTGGCGATCGGCAACAGGTGAGACGTGAGAGAGACATGGGTGGAGATTTAGGGTTTTGCAATTGTGTGTCTATGATTCTCCAAATTCACCTTCTATTATAGTTCTCTCAAACCTTAGTGAACAAAATTGTGTTAGAATTTTAAAATTAAAATCCAGTATGTAAATCAAATATTTAAATATTATCTATATACTAGCTAGATAATTTAATTAATTAATTCATAACTAATTAATAACCCTTTTGATTCATTAAATTTTTCTAAATAAATTAATAATTACTTGCTCTTTATTTATTTCATAAATAATTTATTCTCGTTGTCTTTTCGTGTCTAAATGTCTTCATAAAACATTTTATTATTTTTGTTCGTGGTGTAACTTTTTGAATCGTATCTTAATAACAATATTGTTATATGTCGTTACTTGGGCATACTAGTCCAACAATAGTATGCCATATATCTTATGTGCTATTATTTTGTTTATACATATATTATTGAATAAAATAAATAAAAGATAAATTGGTTTTTATTATCACTCTGATCTATATCTATATCTATAGTCTATAGTATATAATAAATAAAGATTTTTCATGCCACGTGTCTTCTTCATATTCGTTTTCATCATTTTTCTTTGTATATCTCTCTATTATTAAATAGAACTATATCTTTTAATAATAATATTTAAAAAAAAAATAATTATACTAACAAAACACATTTATTTTAAATTATCTTTATTATAAGAAACTTTAAAATCTAATTATTTAAGTTTTATTTTTCAATCAAATAGGAAATGCAAGTCAAATTAAAATAAAAAGTAATTAACTTATTTTTGAAACCCAATTATATATTAATTTTTACATATTTTGAATTTTTTTTCCCGTCATTAATATATATAATACATTTTTATATATATAAAATATATACATAAATATTTAAGAAATTTATGTACTGATATTTTCACCCCGTGTGTAGACACGGGTTCTAAGCTAGTGAAAAATAATAAAAATGTTTTGCTTATAGTAAAAGACCCACTAATTTATTAGAATAATTTAAGGTAAAGAAATGACACATGAAATGTAGGATTATAGAAAGATAAATGAGCATAATTCTATCACACAATTGATATTATGCAATGAGAAGATATTCATATGAAAACATTGAATAGAACAATTCTCATTGGCCACCCCTCATGCTCCCAAAGTAGCGATGTTATCAAAAGACTATATAAGGTTTCAAACAACCACCATGAAAGTCGTGTGGTTCTAATCCGTTCCCCGAAGTAAATGTGATTATATAATGATCATTGTAAAATTTGTGATCATATACGTAATTCAGGAAATTGTAACCGTGTCCATGTTAATAATGAGATCAACCATGTTGATAATAAAACCAAGCACAAGAAGTGGCTCACTAAGGGAGTGACTATATGAAACTAAAATGTGAAAAAAAATGTGTTATAACATGAGTGATTGAAATAATAAAACATTATTCTCTCGTGTATTAAACAAGCACGAGTAAACATATATGATCATAAACAGAAAGTTATGGATCATGATTATTTAATTAGCATGACCGTTTGGGCATCTCGAGTCAATGATGTTGTGAAATGTATTCAAGAATTATGGATTCTTTAAACTGGTAAATTATACATGAAATGTTTGTTCTCAAGGGAAGTTAGTTATTTACCCACTAAAGTAGGCAGGCAATCTCTAAATATCCTGGAAATGATAAGAAGATATATATATATATATATATATAGGGTAAGGATCAAATGTAAACTTGTAAACCAAGAAACCAAATTCTAACTACATATTTATTTTCATCTTATTTTAGTTCATTCCCCAAAAGTCAAACACTCAATTAATTATAATAAACATGTGGCCAGGATTTGGTTTTTTGGTTTACACATTTAAAAGTGGTTTACATTTGATCCTTTTTCATATATATATATATATATATATATATATAGGGGAGGGTTAAATTCAAAACACTAAATATTGCGAGAACACGCAGAACAAAACGAATCGTTTATTTTTTCAATGTTAAAAGGTGTTAAAATATAAGAAAATTATATAAATGTAATGTTTATTCGTTTTTATGAAAGTTAAACAAAAAAATATAAATAGATTTCGTTTATATACATACCTATAGTTGTGTAATTCATGTGTAGTTTTTTTACCTACACATAACCTACACATGTGCAGGAAACTTTTAAATATATAAAAACATATGTAAAAACTAGTTTAATGATTTTTTATGTACATAAACATACATATTTGTATGTAAGAAGTATAATTTTTTTTACCACGGATCATAAAAATAAACGATTTAGGTTTGTTCCCCCTTGTTCTCGCAATATTTAAGTGTTCTGAAATAAACTTCTCCATATATGTAAACTTTAAATCGTTTTAAAGAAGCAAACGCCAGAAACAAACGAATCGCTTCAAGCCGAGCCACAGGTGCGTACACCTTAGTGTAATCAATGCTTTCTTGTTGATTGAATCCTTGAACAACCAATCTTGTTTTATTCCGTACCACGACACCACGATCATCCTTCTTACATTTAAAGACCCATTTGGTGCCAATCGGATACACGCCCTTTGGAAGATCAACCAAATTCCACACCTTCTCATCTTGCATTGCTTCTATCCAATTGTTATCCTGTAAAGCCATTTCCACATTTTTAGGTTCAACCTGAGAAATAAAACATGAATGTAAGCAAACATCAAGAACTTTTTTACACTAAGAATGGTGAGAAGGATTTATGGCCATTAGATCAAATTGTAGAAAAAAATTTAATGGTTGAGAATAAATTGTTGGAGAAAAAGTTATTGAAATGGGTATTTTAGTCTTGACCACTTTTGTTGACTTTTTTATCAAGTTCCCCCCCTCATTTTTAAACGTTCATAACTTTTACATACGACATTATTTTTTCAAAAAAATTACACCATAAAAACGAGCATTTTTTATCTTTAAAACGAGTATAGTGTCGTTATAAACAAAAACGAAAAAAAATGTACGTTTTCCAGCTCATTGTGTAATTAGTCAGGTCATTATGTAATACAAGTTCATTGTGTAATACAAGTGCATTGTGTTATATGTATTTATCATTGTGTTTTACGTTTTCCAGCTCATTGTGTAATTAGTCAGTTCATTATGTAATACAAGTTCACTGTGTAATACAAGTTCCTTGTGTAATACCACGTCTGGTCTTTGTGTAATATATGGTCATTGTGTAATTATTCAAGTCATTGTGTAACATTGTGTAACTAGTCAGGTCATTGTGTTATACAAGTTCATTATGTAATATCTGATCATTGTGTAATTAGTCAGGTCATTGTGTAATACAAGTTCATTGTGTAATACCACGTCTGGTTATTGTGTAATATCTGGTCATTGTATAATTAGTCAGGTCATTGTGTAATATAAGTTCATTGTGTAATTAGTCAGGTCATTGTGTAATACAAGTTCATTGTGTAATACCACGTCTAGTTATTGTGTAATATCTGGTCATTGTGTAATTAGTCAGGTCATTGTGTAATACAAGTTCATTGTGTAATTAGTCAGCTTGTCACACCCCCAATTTCAACTAACGGAGTAATAACTGTATTGGGAAGTGACAAACCAGGATCTCAGTCATTAGTTACATCGACCGACTCTACACGGGACTCAAATGGAAATATCATAATAATCAGAGTTTAATGCGGAAGCGTAAAGAAAAGTAAATGCGCAAAACACACGCGCCCAAAGAGTCCAAAAGTTCAAACCAAACATAATTCAAAACAAAGTCCAAACAATTTAATAAAACATCAATCAATAGGAGAATCTCATGCATGTCCTATATGTGCACCTGTGCCTTATCTTAGCGACCTGAGAAAACATGTAAGAAAAGATGTCAACACGAGGTTGGTGAGTTCACGGGTTTCAGTATATAAATAAACGTTTACGAGATTATTGATCATTTAATATGTATCTATAGGTAGCTAACCTATGTTCATGTTTAATTTAAGCGCTCGCAACCGAAGCTGACTGTTTGTTTATTTGCCTCATGCCAGGTCTATCAACCCCGGCGATGTGAGTAGGCTAACATTTCACCCGTTCGATCTCCAATCGAGTTAGCGCGACTAACGCGGGTGGGATTTGTCAAACCCGGTAGTACTACTAAACATTACCTCGCTAAGATCCATATTAACGGTTCGATGTGTGTTGAGAACTTTCAGTGATAGCGTGTTACGCTTAGCTTTAACATTGATAACATATGAATACAATATTCCAAAAATAGTTTGCGACATGTTTTCTCCCTCAAGATAAAACAGTAAAAGGGGCCGTGAAAACTCACCTGAACGGCGTAGGTAGTTCACACTAGAATACGATTGGAATCACGAGTATTAGCCTGTAATGACTTACGTGTGCCCTAGAATTATACACATAACAATTAGGGATACAATGGAATATGTGACGGCAACACGGGAGATTGAACGTCCTAAAGTAACGCTCTAATAATCAAGAGTAGACGAACGTGTCCACGGGAATATGAATTCTTTAATTAATAATTAAGATATTTATACGTTACGCGACGAATGACAAAATAATATATAATAAATATATTCGAGCGTTTTGTCGTTAACTAGAAGTCTAGGAAAATAATATAATTTATTATATTATTTTTAAGTTTAGCGAAGTAACGTAAACAATTAACTTGCGTGACAAAAATAATAATTTATTATTATTATTCGAGGATGCAACGAGTGTAAATAATATAAATATGGGGGTGGGTTTTATATTAAAAATAATCTTTAAAAATTCGTTTAAAAAGAAAAGGGGTGGAGGGACTCGAACTCGGGTCTCCTCCCCCACACACTAACACTTTAACCGGTCCACCCGCTAGGGTTATCGCAAAAGAAACCGGATTGGAATGTTTTTAACATATATGTTCCTGTGGTTTTCCTCCCATACACAAGCCGAACCAAAACCCGATTAATTATCCAAGAAATCGACTACGACTGGAATCAAGTGTATAGGGGTTTTGTTAATTAAGGGCTTGCGAATCAGTGGGTAGGTTTAATTGAGAAAACGTTGAGTTTAGATTAGTTAATTACTAGTTGGAAAACCCGAACCCTAGAATATGAACACATAATTGATTCGAAGGATTCTGATAATAGAAGTTGTTTGAATCATAGGGTTTTTGCTAATTAAAACCTTGCGAATCTGTTGATATGGTTTAATTGCATTAAAATTGTGTTTAAGATCAAAAACCCCAAAACGTTTCAAGAACAAACCCTAGTTATTGGATCAAGATCAATTCGATGTTAACAGACTAATTAAGCATAGGGCTTTCGTCGAGTAGGGGATTGCGATTCTAATGGTGTGGATTATATAGATTTAATCAGAGTCTGAGGCAGAGTTCGATTAAACTGGTTTTACATAAACCCTAGAATATGGATATCGATCGGTTTGATGTTATAAGCCCAAATTGGTATAGGGTTTTCAATCTGGAGGTAAAAACGAAGCTATGGGTAAAGATAATTACCAGAACAGGTGTTGAATTGTTTGAGATCGACTAGATCAGCAGCCGACCATGACTGGTTTGATTTTCGGCGACCTGGACTGCTTCTCCGGTGGAATTAGTGCGTGCAATGGCTACAATATTATTCGTTTGAGGTGTGCAGATAGGTCGTTTGCGAGATTATCATAGGATTTTAACGAATTCGATGCTAATTACGATCATGGTCGATGGTTGTGCTTTAAATGACTATTAATCTTTTTTAATTTTCAATTGAAAACGATTAACTACTTGGTTATGATCGTTAATGACAGTGATAGTGCACGACAGTTAGAATTCGAACGAATTCGACGTTTGGAATCGAATTTGAATGAGGATTGTATCCGGTTTGACTTGTAAAAGTCAACAAAACAGAGTTTATATGATTTTGACTTTGAGGAGTCAACTGATTGGGTTTTGAGGCTTGGCAGATTCAATCCCTGAAGTTTCATGTGAAATGGAGTGTCAAAGTTGACAGAATCAGTCCCTAGGGTTAGAGTTTGAGTTAAGAATGGGTTAGTTTGACTATCAAAAGTCAATAAGATTTCAATTTTGAATTTGTATAGTCAATGGGATTATTTAGAGATATTACATAACTAGTCCCTAGAGTTTAAATTTGGAATATTAACAGAAACAGTCCCTGAAGTTTGAGATTGGTTAAGTAGGTTAGGATTTAACTGGTTTTGCTAACTGAGTTAACTGGAAAAGTCCGGATTGTCACATCATCCCCTAGTTGAAGGAATTTTCGTCCCGAAAATTAAAATAGTACCTTAAGAATTTGATGTGGAATGCTTGAACAGATTAGGATATTTGCACATCATCTGATCCTCACGCTCCTACGTGAATTCCGGTCCGCGTTTCGAGTTCCAACGGACTCTAACTATAGGAATTTTACTGCGTTTTAACGTTTTGACTTCCCTACCCATAATTTCCACGGGTTCTTCGATGAAACGTAATTGTTCATCAATGTGTAGTTCCTCAAGAGGTACCACGAGTGACTCGTCTGCTAGACATTTCTTCAAGTTTGAGACGTGAAAGATGTTGTGTACACCACTAAGTCCTTCAGGTAGGTCCAGTTGATACGCTACTGGCTCGATTCTCTTCACTATCTTGAATGGTCCAACATAACGAGGGTTCAGCTTCCCTCGTTTCCCAAAACGAATGACACCCTTCCAAGGTGAGACATTTAACAAGATCATATCCCCTACTTGAAATTCTAACGGTTTACGACGCTTATCGGCATAGCTCTTTTGACGATCACGAGCTGCTGCCATACGGTTTCTAATTTGAACCATTTTCTCAGAAGTTTCAAGTACGAGTTCAGGACCTGTAAGTTGACTATCCCCAACCTCGGCCTAACAACTAGAAGAATGACATTTCCATCCATATAATGCTTCAAATGGGGCTGCCTTGATGCTAGTGTAATAACTGTTGTTGTAGGAGAACTCCACCAACGGTAGGTGAGACTCCCAGGTGTTACTGAAGTCAATCACACAAGCTCATAGCATATCCTCCAGAGTTTGAATTTTATGCTCCGTCTGTCCATCAGTTTGAGGTTGGTATGTTGTGCTCATATCTAGACGCGTGCCTAAAGCTTTATGTAACGATTGCCAGAAACAAGTGGTGAATCGTGCATCACGATTTGAAATGATAGAGATTGGCACCCCGTGCCGAGAGACTACTTCTTTCAAGTAAATACGAGTAAGATTATCCATTTTGTCGGTTTCCTTGATTGCTAAGAAGTGAGCGGACTTTGTTAAACGATCGACTATTACCCAAATGGTATCACATCCGGTAGGAGTTCGTGGCAATTTTGTGATAAAGTCCATGGATATTTGTTCCCATTTCCATATGGGAATCTCTGGTTGTTGGAGAAGACCGGAAGGCTTTTGATATTCAACTTTGACCTTGCGCAAGTCAGGCACTTGCCCACATAGGTGGCTATATCGGCCTTTATCTTTGGCCACCAATACAGCACATTTAGGTCATGATACATCTTGTCGGAACCTGGATGAATAGAGTAACGAGATTTGTGAGCTTCGTCCATGACTAGTTCTCGTAAGTTCCCGAATACTGGAACCCATATTCGCTCGGTGAAGTAGCGAATACCGTCAGATTTGACCTCGAGTTGCGCTTCCATACCACGTGTACCTTCCAGCGGTAGGTTTTCCTCTTTCAGGGCTTCAAGTTGAGCACTACGGATTTTGTCAGGTAATCCGGGGTGAATAGTAAGTTGTAGTGCTCGAAATCGTTTGGGATTGGTTTCCTTTCGACTTAGGGCATCAACTACAACATTAGCCTTACTCGGATGATACCGGATCGCACATTCATAATCATTCAAGAGCTCGACCCAACGACGCAGTCTCATGTTCAGCTCTTTCTGCTCGAAGATGTGCTGAAGACTCTTATGATCGGTGTAGATAGTGCACTTGGTACCGTACAAGTAGTGTCTCCATATCTTAAGCGCGAAAACTACAGCTCCCAACTCTAGATCATGAGTGGTGTAGTTTTTCTCATGAATCTTTAGTTGGCGCGAAGCATATGCGATCACCTTTTCTCGTTGCATTAGAACACAACCCATACCCTGAATGGATGCGTCACAATACACCACAAAATCATCCGTTCCTTTTGGAAGAGCTAGAATGGGTGCACTGCAAAGTTTCTGTTTAAGAAGATGGAACGCTGACTCCTGGTTATCGCCCCAGTTGTAGGCTTTACCCTTTTGAGTTAAGGTAGTGAGAGGTTGTGCAATCTTAGAGAATCCCTCGATGAATCGACGGTAATATCCAGCCAATCCCAGAAATTGTCGCACCTCCGTCGGAGTCGTCGGTGCTGCCCAATTCTTAATGGATTCAATCTTTGATGGATCGACATGTATTCCCTTCTCGTTAACCACATGTCCTAAGAATTGAACCTCTCGAATCTAGAATTCACACTTGGAAAACTTAACATACAGCTGCTCCTTTTTAAGTAATTCCAGGATTAAACGTAGATGTTCCTCATGTTCCTCCTTGTTCTTGGAATAAATGAGAATGCCGTCGATGAAAACGATGACAAACTGATCTAGGTATGGTTTACACACATGGTTCATGAGGTCCACGAATACCGCAGGTGCGTTGGTTAATATGAAAGGCATGACCATAAACTCATAGTGGTCGTATCTTGTCCTGAAAGCAGATATCTTCATCTCGGACTCTCAATTGATGGTAACCGGACCTAAGATCTATCTTGGAATAGAAACTTGATCCTTGGAGTTGATCAAATAGATCATCTATACGAGGCAAAGGATAACGATTCTTGATTGTGACTTTATTCAGTTCACGGTAGTCGATACACATACGGAAAGTTTCGTCCTTCTTCTTGACAAACAGGACCGAAGCTCCCCATGGCGATGAGCTGGGTCGGATTAAACCTTTATCCAACAACTCCTGTAACTGAGTGGACAACTCTTGTAATTCACTAGGTGCTAGTATATAAGGTGTCCGAGCGATCGGTGCCGCTTCGGGTGCTAGATCGATTTAAAATTCAACTAGACGGTGTGGTGGCAGACCAGGAAAGTCCTCGGGAAATACTTCCAGAAATTCACGAACGATGGGAATATCATCAATCTTTTTCTCTTCTGATGGCTGCTCAGCAACGAGAGCCAAAATAGCAGTATACCCTTTTCGAAGGCATTTCTGTGCTTTCATAAATGATATGATGCCCATGACTGCACCAACCTTTTCACCCTGAACGGAAAGGGTTTCTCCACTCGGGAGAGGAATATGAACAATTTTCTCACGACAGATGATTTCAGCTTGGTTTTTAGATAACCAATCCATGCCGACAATTACATCAAAACTACCAAGTGTGACCGGCATAAGGTCGATATCAAGTATATGACTAGCTAGCTCAAGCTTACAATGTGGGTTGCTTCAATTATTTAGCCATCAGTTATCTCTATTATATACTTGGCTTCTAACAGGGTTGGAGTTCCTTTTATCATATCACTAAGTTCCTTAGATATAAAACTCCTATCAGCACCAGTCTAAAAAAGGACAGAAGCAAAGTAATTATTTAAGAGAAACTTACCGGTGACCACATTATGATCATAACTAGCTTCTCCAGATCCTAGCACGAAAGCTCGTCCCTTCGCACCATTCCCTCCGTTATTGTCGTTGTTATTGCTATTGTTGTTATTCTAATTAGGGTTGTGGTTTCCATTACCTCCCTTCTTTAACTTAGGAAAATTCTTTCGAAGATGTCCCTCCTTCCCACACTCGAAACAACCCTTTGTAGACCCAGGCTGTTGAAAAGGCTACTTGGCTTGCAACTCACCCCTACAATCTTTGGCAGCATGACCTATTTTGCCACACCGCTGACAACGGTTGCAAACCCTGAAGTGATGGAAGTTGCACTTGTTACACTTTGGAGATTTTCCCGCATAACCACCATGATTTTGACTTGAAGAGGTCGTCTGGTTGAAGTTCTTAGTAGGCTCAAACCTACGCTACTGCTGCTGCTGTTGCTGAGGTTGATTAACCTGGGATCCCTTGGAGTTGGAGTGAGTGTTGGGGTTGTGATCAAACTTGCGCTTATGATTATCGGTGTATTTAGAGACTGAACCCCTCGGAGGTAGAGTTCCTTGAGTCACCGCGTCAAAGTTGCCCAGGTCTAGCGCAAGAATGGATTATTCGACTATAATGGTACGTCCAAATAATTACTACGGTGCGTCTTAAACCATCGTTTATGTGGGCTAGTCTGATCGTCTGCCGGATGGTAGTAGGGTTTGATGAAGTAACCATACTTTGAATCTCTGGCACTAGACCTCCAATGTATAGTTCTATCCTCTTGTAGTCCGGAGCCACCATGTGTGGGCACGTGGTAGCAAGCTCATGGGAGCGAGTGGTATAAAGCTCAATTTTAGAACCTTCAATTTTCATGTTCCAAAATTCTCCTTCCAACTTCTGAATTTCATCCCGAGGATAGTACTCCTCCTTCATCATCGTCTTAAACTCCTCCCACGGGAGTCCATTTGCCATGGCCAGACCCAACATTTGGACCTGGGCGTTCCACCACGTGAGAGCTGGCCCTCCAAAGTTCCAGCGGCGAACTTGACCTGATTGGCCACTGGGCAGTTGCACATGGCAATCACCGATTCTACTTTTTTGAACCAACGGAGTAGTCCGATAGCTCCTTCAGCTCCACTAAAGGTGTGGGGGTCCATAAATGTTTTGAAGGTGCAGGCTGGTTGCTGATTCTGTTGACCTAGATTTAGAAGCATAATAATGGATTGGGATTATAGAGCTTAGGAAAGGCGCTTTAAGAGATGAATTGACCTCATTAGTCAATAGTTAAAGCATTTATCTGCAGCATTCTGTGCTACGAGAGCCTTTGCCACACTATCGTTGATTAGTGTCGCCAGCTCAGCTGCTGTCATGTTGATGGTACCTCGGCCACCGGCCCGACCTCCACATCATCTTCCCGACATGATTCTTCACATTCACAAATACAAAACAATGAGAAATATATCGCATATTGAACATTATTTATGTACAAGTAAGGAAATACAACATCTAACATTTTGAAAATTAAATAAATTGTAAGGCTACAAAATAAATAACTCAAACATTAAACTTCTCATTCTTTTATTGAATGGGAACAACCTTACCCATCTAGGTTTGAAAAGAGAAATAACATAAACGAAGCATGAATGAAAAAAAAAGAAAGATAGGATAGAAAGATCATCAAGCATCCTCGTCATCGGAGGAAACGTATGATTGTGCATCGTCGATCTCCATCGGTTCCTCCTCGGGTGGCTCCTCCTCTAAGGGCTCATCCTCGAAGGGCTCCTCTTCATCATCCGAAAGTGGAATGTCCTCTGGAAATAGGGCTGCTTGTAGTTGGGCTTCTAAGTGGGTCACTCTCTCCCAAAGCCCTTCAGCAGCAAGTTGGGCTTCCAGATGAGTCACTCTCTCTAGAATCCCTCCTACATCATGGTCCGAGGTGTCCACCCTCGTCTCCAAATGTGTAACCCGATACACCAAATGGTTATGGACTTGGTCCGTCATTGCTAACTCAGTATTCAAAAGCTCAATTCCTACCTTGTTTTCTTCCACTTGTGGCTCTCGCTCTAGAATGCCCTGTATCTCATCAGTGGAATCCTTCATCTCCTTTAACTCCTTAGTTATGATAAACACAAAAGCTTGTTCCATGGTGTATGGCAAGCTAGGTAAAGTAGCGGATGAGGAAGTGGAACCAAAGTAGGGTGATGGAACATTTCCCATCTCGATCCACCTTTGGATCATCTTCGGATATGCACTCCAATTAAGTGTCGTGATCCTTGCTCGTGCATTACTTGGTTCACCCTGTTCCACCGAGTTGTCACTAGAACTAGAACGGCGCCTTTTGAGCTCCGGGGACGATACGGTAGGTGCCTTAGGTGATGGTGGTGGAGTTGACGACATGATCATGTAATATAACACATAAGTGCCAAACATCCAAGGTTTATGACATGTAACTAATTTGTGAGGTTATAGTCTAGTATGCAATCCTAGTTCTCTATAACCAATAGCTCTGATACCAATCTGTCACACCCCCAATTTCAACTAACGGAGTTTTAACTTTTTGAGAAGTGACAAACCAGGATCTCAGTCATTAGTTACAACAAACGACTCTACATGGGACTCAAATGGAAATATCATAATAATCAGAGTTTAATGCGGAAGCGTAAAGAAAAGTAAATGCGCAAAATACACGTGCCCAAAAAGTCCAAAAGTCCAAACCAAACATAATTCAAAACAGAGTCCAAATAATTTAATAAAACATCAATCAATAGGAGAATCCCATGCATGTCCTATATGTGCACCTGAGAAAACATGTAAGAAAAGATGTCAACACGAGGTTGGTGAGTTCACATGTTTTAGTATATAAATAAACGTTTACCAGATTATTTATCATTCAATATGTATCTATAGGTAGCTAACCTATGTTCATGTTTAATTTAAGCGCTCGCAACCGAACCTGACTATTTGTTTATTTGCCTCCTGCCAGGTCTATCAACCCCGGCGATGTGATTAGGCTAACATTTCACCCGTTCGATCTCCAATCTAGTTAGCGCGACTAACGCGGGTGGGATTTGTCAAACCTAGTAGTACTACTAAACATTACCTCGCTAAGATCCATATTAACGGTCCGATGTATGTTGAGGACTTTCAGTGATAGCGTGTTATGCTTAGCTTTAACATTGATAACATATGAATACAATATTCCAAAAATAGTTTGCGACATGTTTTCTCCCCCAAGATAAAACAGTAAAAGGGGCCGTGAAAACACACCTGAACGACGTAGGTAGTTCACACTAGAATACGATTGAAACCACGAGTGTTAGCTTGCAACGGCTTACGTGTGCCCTAGAATTATACACATAACAATTAGGGATACAGTGGATTATGTGACGGCAACACGGGAGATTGAACGTCCTAATGTAACGCTCTAATAATCAAGAGTAGACGAACGTGTCCACGGGAATAGGAATTCTTTAATTAATAATTAAGATATATATACGTTACGCGACGAATGACAAAATAATATATAATAAATATATTCGAGCGTTTTGTCGTTAACTAGAAGTGTATGAAAATAATATAATTTATTATATTATTTTTAAGTTTAGCGAAGTAACGTAAACAATTAACTTGTATGACAAAAATAATAATTTATTATTTTTATTCGAGGATGTAACGAGTGTAAATAATACGAATAATTATATTATTTATAACTTTGAAACGCTACAAAAATGTTATATATAAATATATTGATTTTAGTTGGAGTTTTGGGTTGAAAATAATATAAATATTATTTTATAAATGAGTTTTTAATAGTAAATATGGTTTACGACCCAAACCCGAGCCTACGGGTGATTTACGGGCTCAAAACATTTTAATATATTAATATAATAATATGGGGGTGGGTTTTATATTAAAAATAATCTTTAAAAATTCGTTTAAAAAGAAAAGGGGTGGAGGGACTCGAACTCGGGTCTCCTCCCCCACACACTAACACTTTAACCGGTCCACCCGCTAGGGTTATCGCAAAAGAAACCGGATTGGAATGTTTTTAACATATATGTTCCTGTGGTTTTCCTCCCATACACAAGCCGAACCAAAACCCTATTAATTATCCAAGAAATCGACTACGACTGGAATCAAGTGTATAGGGGTTTTGTTAATTAAGGGCTTGCGAATCAGTGGGTAGGTTTAATTGAGAAAACGTTGAGTTTAGATTAGTTAATTACCGGTTGGAAAACCCGAACCCTAGAATATGAACACATAATTGATTCGAAGGATTCTGATAATAGAAGTTGTTTGAATCATAGGGTTTTTGCTAATTAAAACCTTGCGAATCTGTTGATATGGTTTAATTGCATTAAAATTGTGTTTAAGATCAAAAACCCCAAAACGTTTCAAGAACAAACCCTAGTTATTGGATCAAGATCAATTCGATGTTAACAGACTAATTAAGCATAGGGCTTTCGTCGAGTAGGGGATTGCGATTCTAATGGTGTAGATTAATTAGATTTAATTAGAGTCTGAGGCAGAGTTCGATTTAACTGGTTTTACATAAACCCTAGAATATGGATTTCGATTGATTTGATGTTATAAGCCCAAATTGGTATAGGGTTTTCAATCTAGAGGTAAAAACGAAGCTATGGGTAAAGATAATTACCAAAACAAGTGTTGAATTGTTTGAGATCGACTAGATCAGCAGCCGACCACGACTGGTTTGATTTCCGGCGACCTGGACTGCTTCTCCGGTGGAATTAGTGCGTGCAATAGCTATAGTAGTATTCGTTTGAGGTGTGTAGATAGTTCGTTTGCGAGATTATCATAGGATTTTAAAGAATTCGATGCTAATTACGATCATGGTCGACGGTTATGCTTAGACTATTAATCTGTTTTAATTTGCAATTGAAAACGATTAACTACTTGGTTATGACCGTTAATGACAGTGATAGTGCATGACAGTTACAATTCGAACGAATTCGACGTTTGGAACCGAATTTGAATGAGGATTGTATCCGGTTTGACTTGTAAAAGTCAACAAAACGGGGTTCATATGATTTTGACTTTGAGGAGTCAACTGATTGGGTTTTGAGGCTTGGCAGATTCAATCCCTGAAGTTTCATGTGAAATAGAGTGTCAAAGTTGACAGAATTAGTCCCTAGGGTTAGAGTTTGAGTTAAGAATGGGTTAGTTTGACTATCAAAAGTCAATAAGATTTCAATTTTGACTTTGTAAGGTCAATGGGATTATTTAGAGATATTACATAACTAGTCCCTGGAGTTTAAATTTGGAATATTAAAAGAAACAGTCCCTGAAGTTTGAGATTGGTTAAGTAGGTTAGGATTTAACTGGTTTTGCTAACTGAGTTAACTGGAAAAGTCCGGATTGTCACATGTAGGTCCCGGGAGCCTCGTCGCGCAGCGGAAATAACACGATCTGTTCTTAGATTTGTGTGGGAACAAAGAAACTAGACAGAGAAACACGAACAAAGACAAAAGACAATGAAACGAAACGTAATCCATAACAAAGAAGTCATCCCGTATTACAGACTACATACCGAAGGAACACACATCTCTCATCTAAGCTCACGGTCCAGGGGTCGGGAGAGCTCTTCCCGACCCGGATAAACCTAGTTCCAGAGTTCCACCAACAAATGAAGACAAGTCTTCTATTTATAGGGGCAGGAACACTTCCTGCGTACTTGACAAGTGCGCAAGGCAAAAGCCTTGCGTACTTGACAAGTGCGCAAGGCAAAAGCCTTGCGTACTTACTAAGTACGCATGGTTTGGTCATGCGTACTTGACAAGTACGCAAGGCAAAAGCCTTGCGTACTTACTAAGTACGCAGGACCAAACTGGTGTGCGGGCTAAGTACTCAGGAACACCCTCGTACGTACTAGCCACGTACACCGATACATAGAATTTAATCTATAGTTACAAAACATGCTTCTACATCACATCATCCCCTAGTTGAAAGAATTTTTGTCTGAAAATTAAAATAAAAAAAAAATTTTGGATCTCACATCATCCCCTAGTTGAAAGAATTTTCGTCCCGAAAATTAAAATAGTACCTTAAGAATTTGATGTGGAATGCTTGAACAGATTAGGATATTTGCACATCATCTGATCCTCACGCTCCCACGTGAATTCCGGTCCGCGTTTCGAGTTCCAACGAACTCTAACAATAGGAATTTTACTGTGTTTTAATGTTTTGACTTCCCTACCCATAATTTCCACGGGTTCTTCGATGAAACGTAATTGTTCATCAATGTGTACCTCCTCAAGAGAAACCGCGAGTGACTCGTCTGCCAGACATTTCTTCAAGTTTGAGACGTGAAAGACGTTGTGTACACCACTAAGTCCTTCAGGTAGGTCCAGTTAATACGCTACTGGCCCGATTCTCTTCACTATCTTGAATGGTCCAACATAACGAGGGTTCAGCTTGCCTCGTTTCCCAAAACGAATGACACCCTTCCAAGGTGAGACTTTTAACAAGACCATATCCCCTACTTGAAATTCTAACGGTTTACGACGCTTATCGACATAGCTCTTTTGATGATCACGAGCTGCTGCCATACGGTTTCTAATTTGAATGATTTTCTCAGAAGTTTCAAGTACGAGTTCAGGACCTGTAAGTTGACAATCCCCAAACTCGGCCCAACAACTAGGAGAACGACATTTTCGTCCATATAATGCTTCAAATGGAGCTGCCTTGATGCTAGTGTAATAATTGTTGTTGTAGAAGAACTCCTCCAATGGTAGGTGAGACTCCCAGGTGTTACCGAAGTCAATAACACAAGCTCATAGCATATCCTCCAGAGTTTGAAATGGAGTTTCAAAGTTGATAGAATTAGTCCCTAGGGTTAGAGTTTGAGTTAAGAATGGGTTAGTTTGACTATCAAAAGTCAATAAGATTTCAATTTTGACTTTGTAAGGTCAATGGGATTATTTAGAGATATTACATAACTAGTCCCTGAAGTTTAAATTTGGAATATTGACAGAAACAATCCTTGAAGTTTGAGATTGGTTAAGTAGGTTAGGATTTAACTGGTTTTGCTAACTGAGTTACTTGGAAAAGTCCGGATTGTGACACAGGTCATTGTGTAATACAAGTTCATTGTGTAATACCACGTCTGTTCATTGTGTAATGACCCGGTATATTCCACAATGACTATTATGCCCTCCCTTTAAAAATAATAAAAGGACACATGTCAAGCCCAGAATCCTTTTTACCTTTCTTATTTTTATAACTCTTTTTACTATAACCTAACCATATATATATATATATAGTAGGAACCTAGAGGGGGGTGTGAATAGGTTCTTAAAATTATTTTTAGGTTACTTTAAAACCTTTTTAAAGTTTAACCACTCTTTATTTAACAAAATCTCATTTTGTATTCTTGTCTAAAACTTTAGGTGGTATGGATCATACTTGTTAATAAGCAATATGTAAATGTGCAAGTATATAAAATATAAGGGAAAGAGATACAGCACCGGACTTATAGAGCTTCAAGTGGATGTTAACAAACCCAATCTACGTCCTCTCACCGATCCTCCAATCGAAAGGTGTCTTCACTAATCGTCTCTCTAAAAATGGTAGGGATTACTGTACATGAACGTGTCACTAAGTAAAGATAGTGATAACCTTATATACAAACGTCTCACTTAACAAAGGAAGTGATCACCTTCTTTAACTCACTATGTCAAGCTAGTGGTCTTTATAAATCTTCACTAGTCAAAGGTAGTGAACACCTTCTTCACTAGTCACACTAAGTGACTAGCTTTACACTTTTTCACTAGTCAAAGGTAGTGAGCACCTTCTTCACTAGCCACACCAAGTGACTAGTTTTACACTTCTTCACTAGTTAAAGGTAGTCAACTTCTTCACTAGCCATAACAAGTGACTAGCTTTACATTACTTCAACCTTCACTATGTCAAGATAGTGAAGTACCCAAACACTAAATCAAGATAGTGTTCTTATTCTCAAATACAAATAAGCATTATGTCACTCTCCTTTTCTCTTTCTTTAATTTTCTCTCTCTCACACACATATAAATATAACTTGGATAATATATCAAGATAGTGTTATACCCTCACAAATACAAATGTAACACTATATAAAGATAGTGTATCTCTCATCCCAACCCAACAATATATCAAGATAGTGTGCTCACAACACTACATCAAGATAGTAAGTCACAACACTATTTCAAGATATTGTTTTTACAAATACCCCTCTCAATATGGATAGATAATTCTTGTCGCACGACCCTTTCTTCTTTGTAGCCCTCTTGATCTTGATCTCTTCATTTGGATCTTCATCTTTAATCATTCATCTCATGATATGATGATATGAACATATAGAGAATTTATCTTTAAGTGCTAGAGAGCCAAAAGGGTTGGAGAAAATGGTTGCAGTGTCACACCCCGACCGACGGTGGATTATACGCCGGGGCTGACGCGGTTGTTTATAAGCACATGATCATCTATTAATAAGTGATAATATTATTTCATCATAATTAAAGCATCCGTTAAAAATCGAAAAGGAAAACAAGGAGTTCAAACATAATACAAGTTAAATTTAATCTTTATTAAAGCTAGGTCCATAGTCCTATGTGATCATGTAGTGTCCTCAAACCGGTGCACTTGAAACATGTGATTAAATGTCAACTACAAGTAGTTTGGTGAGTAACATAGGATTTGACACCAAACAAAGTTAAGTAAAGTTTACAATTCAATATGTTTAAAGCATGTCTAAAGCATGAATGTGAAAACATACAAGGTTCCAAGCGTACAATCAAGCCTGATAATGGAAAACTAGATACACAATCCAACTGATTGCCCTTTTTGAAAAAGATAGTAATATGGTACACACAAAACCCACCAAGGTTTGTGTTAACTGGTATCGGTTTCCCTTATAAATGATCATAAAAGGTACTACCTTAGGCTTAGGTAGCAAGTTAATGATTGCACTTACATGAACACACGTAATGGTCACCAAGTAGTTTAAGACATAAAGCATAAAGACCATAGCATAAGAATAAAGGTACTGAATTGTATAAGTAATGTATTTGTAAACATGTTTCACCCCAAAAGTATAAAAAGGAAAAAGGGGTTATGTAAACTTACATTGCAATAAAGCTAATAATGGTTAAGAATGGTTATGCCTCGTGAGGATCCCTCACAATCAACCTACACAGATAAATTTGTATTTAATCTCAATGAAGATAAACAATTCTAAATCTATTTGAGTCTCTATGGGTTTTGGAGTTTGGGGTCGGATGCGGGGTTTACACAAGTTTGTAGAAACATATATATATATATATATATATATATATATATATATATATATATATATATATATATATATATATATATATAGGAGAGGGATCAAGAGAAAACCACAAAGTTAGGCGAAAACCAAGAAAACCACTAAAACAATGAGTAATACTATAGGTTACGTATACGTAACCGCAATTTTTTTGAATTTTTTTTGTTTTCTGTTTATGTATACGTAACACTATGGGTTACGTATATGTAAGCCAATATTTAAATAATTTTTTGGTAAAATTTTATAATATTACATTGATACTCTTATAAAAAATAAAAATAAAATAAAATAAAAAATAAATGTTATTTTATTATTGGTTACAATTGGTTTTTTTAGTAGTTTTCTCGGTTTTTGCCTAACTATTGGTTTTTTCTGGAACCCAACCCTATATATATATATAATAATAATAAGTTAATATTAATTAAATTATCTAGAAACTCCAACGGATTATATAGTAAATACAATAATAAAGATATGATTGAATTTATTTATATAATTATTCTAAAATAATTAAATAATTAAATTATGAAGTAGAAAAAGGTTTAAATAATAATACGTTTGGGTTTATTTATATAATTATTCTATAAATAATTAATAAATAACTTATGATATAAAAAGGTTTAAATAATTATTTTATGTAGATAAAATAATTAATCAAACCATTTAAATAATTTCTTTTATTTAAAAGTTTTATTAAATGGAATTAGTTGAATTTGTACAAAATGATCATTTAAGTATTTCTATAAACTTTAAAATAATTATTCTTTGTCAAAAATAATTATTTATATGTTTCAATAATGTTTAAATAATTATTAGCTTTATAAACATTATCATTTTATAAATAAAATAACGTAATTAGATTTATTTAAGTAAATCATTTATTTATAATTTATAACATATTTTTAATAGTTTTTTTAATGAATAAGACATCATTTTACATTTATGTTTTTTTTAACTTTACAAGATAGATTTATAAGATTTTAAAAAATTAAGTTAGAATTTATTTTTTTAGTTAAGTGATAAAGTAAAAAGAAAAAACAAAATAAAAGGGAGCCAAGACGGGTTCGAACCCGTGACCAAGTGCATAGGAGGGGGAGACATGACCATTTGATCTTGGCATCAAGCCTTGAAAGAAATCAGAAGCGCTGGGATTTTATCGTAAAGGTTCTGAGGTTCCTCCTTCACCATCTATCCCACGCAACCCTAGGTCTCAAATTGAACTCGTCTGGATTCTAATCGAACACAAAACGAGAGGGCTTTTATTCTAGTAACAAAAACGAGTTAAACGACACTAGATTTACCTGGAGTAGTTGTGTATAGAGGGTGATCGACAAGGAGGCACAAGTTCGAGCCCGTCGATTGTAAATCAAGATCCAGAGATGTTAAGCAATGTATTTGAGAGTTTGGGAAGTGTATATGGAGTGTTAAGAAGATACTTGTCTTGTTATCGGGATTCAATTTTACAAGAAACGTCTGAATTTAGGGTGTTGCTATTTGCATCATAGTCTATAATACCCTAGCATATAAAAGCATTAATTATCACCTAAGCATTAAATACCTCTCATTAATTATCACTAAAGCATTAAATACTTCTCTAATTATCTCTCTTCTAATAAAAAAACTAAATGATTTTACCATTTGGCATCACCATATTCCATCTTACAATTTTCTCCCTCCAAAACCATATTTATATTCTCTATTTAATACTTACATATTTAGTTTCTCTTTTTTAAAACTATATAAATAAATATTTTCATCATTATTACCACTTGCTCACATTTTTTTAAAATTATTATCAAAAGTTAATATTTTAAAAAAATCTAGAATTAAAAAACAAAATATTTAAAAAAATGAGTTTTTAGAGTTTTATTATTAAAAAACGATTTTTTATTATTTTATTATAAAAAATCAAAATATTTTTAGTTTTACATATAAAACTTGAAAATACTACGTTTATATTTTAAATAAATATATGTTAACATAAAGTTTACTAATATTTAATTAGTAGTTTTTTTAATTAAATTGGATATTTATAAACAAACTTTTTATTTTGATTTATAAACTTTAATACTTAGTTTTTAATAAAAATAAGAAACTTGTAAATATATTATTTTTAAAACTGTATTATATTTTTAACTTTAATTTTTTTAAATGACGAGTTTTTTTCTTCAAAAAACATATTTACAAGTTTCAATTCTAATTTATTAGTTTTAAACTTTTCATATTTAATTTTGGAATTTTAAATTTAATTGGTGTCGGAATATTAAGGAGTGAAAATTTTTAAAACTTGGAATTTTAATTTTTGATATTAAAAGACGATATATTGTTGAAATTTAAATTTTATTTGTATCTTTTTATTATTTTTTTTAATGAGATATTTACTATTAAAAGTTTAGCGAGATTTTCCGCATACAAGTACAAATAGTATCCGTCAATCAGATGATCTTAATGATGATTTTGATGAAAGTTTATAATCTCCTGATTTTCTAAATGAACCTACATTATCAAGCTTGTCAAACTATAAATTAGTTTTCAATATCGATGTTCCAGTTATGTAAGGCCCCAAACCCGGGAGGCCCCACTTGTTGGAATTACTCATTCACAAACAGTTCTTAAACATGAATATCAAATAACGCAGCGGAAAAATTTCATTTAAACATAACTTAATCGTTGTTCATACATGCGGAAGCGTAAAAATTGATTAAAACATATTTACATCATAACTAAACATAACGGGATGCCAGTCTTCAAAGCAGTCGGGTAACTCTTCATCTCTAGCCAAGCATCACCGTCCATCCTCATAACCTGCCTTAACCTGAATGTGTACACTTAAAAACGTCAGCTACGCTGGTGAGTTCTAGTTTTCGTTCGTTTTAAGAGATGGTTCATCATTCAAACATTCATTAGGGTTTAACATTCGTATAAGAAAACAGGGCCTTTCATTCGTAAACCTTCGCACATTTAAACACGATCATTTGTTTAAATCATTAACATTCATTTAAGTCATACAATATTATCTAAAATCTGTATCGTTACGCGTCTCTATGTCCCCGTAGGAACTTTTAATGTTGTGGGCAACCGTTATGTATCGCCGTCATTGCCACAACCATACACTACGTAGGGTCAACCGTTACGTATCGCCGTCATTGCCCAACCCTTCAATGCGTGGGGTCAACCGTTACGTATCGCCGTCATTGCCCAACACGCATCTTTCCTTTGGAAATTAACCGTTACGTATCGCCGTCATTGATTTCCCATTACCTCGTTCGTTAGGATGATCGTCATCACCCGAGTAACCGTCGTTACTCCCTTACCAGTTGTACAACATCAAAACCATTGACATGCCACAGAGACAATGCCCCTGTTGTTCTTGTGGTAACTATGGCTCACTGTCCATAATTTACCACAAGGCTGGGAATCACATTCCCAGACTTCATTCGTCAATTCCATTCATTCGACAGATTAGATTTGTAATGACTTCTTTAAAACATTTGCCCCTTTTTGTTTTCTTTTCATAAAACCTTTCCTTCACTTTCAAAACCCTTTACCTTTTCATTAAACCATTTCTTTATAACATTCGTTCGTAAGCATTTCGTTCATAAACTTTCTTTCCATAAACCCTTCGTTCCAAATCAGTTCCTTTCGTAAACGTAGTTTCTAAACATCATTTTATAAAACATCATTTCATAAAACATCATTTCATACGTGTACACACCAGCCCGAAAACATTATATAAAAACATTTAAAAGAGGGCTTCTAGAACTCACCTTATTAGCTAGTCTTGGTTGTCCTAATAAATGGTCCAACCACGTCACTTCCGATCTGAATTGGTTACAAAACACATATATCAGACCTAACCTCGATTCCCACTCTTCTCAGCTGATATAGGCGAACTTAATACTAAGTTCGCCTCCCCTGGCTTAGGCGAACTTATAAGCGAACTTAATAAGTTCGCTTACCATGTGGCCAAGCGAACTTAACCCAGGCGAACATAATAAGTTCGCCTACCCTGTGGCCAAGCGAACTTAACCCTGGCGAACATAATAAGTTCGCCTACCCTGTGGCCAAGCGAACTTAACCCAGGCGAACATAATAAGTTCGCCTACCCTGTGGCCAAGCGAACTTAACCCAGGCGAACATAATAAGTTCGCCTACCCTGTGGCCAAGCGAACTTGCCAAACGAACATAATCAGGCGAACTTGATAAGTTCGCCTCCCCAAGCGAACTTGACAGGCGAACTTGCTAAGTTCGCCTGCAACATCAGTCATCTTCCCCAAAAGTCCCGAAAATTGCGGATTTGGGTTCGGTTATGTCAAAACTTCAACCTTCTTTGCTCAAAACAACCGTTTTTCATTGTAGATACTAAACCTAAGCTTATTCTTAAGTTTCATCCGTAAAAACTTCCGATTTTTCACCCAAAACCCGAAAAACCCTAAAACGAACAAAAACTCAGATTCAGGTCGGATCGTTACCTGAATCGAGCTTCTGATCTGGAGGTTTCCTTCACGAGTGCAAGAGACACGTTCTGGTGCAATCTTGTGCGATTCCGTCACTTTCTCTCTCTACGGTTTTCTCTCTCTAGAATGTCAAAGAGCAGAAGAATGAGTGCCTTGGACTATTTATAGGGAAGACCTCCCCAAGCCCGGTTCGCGACTGACCCGGTCCAACTTCGGCCCGCTTGAACTCGTTAACTTTATTTTTCGTCATTTTGGGATGTTACAAGTCTACCCCCCTTATAATAGGTTTCGTCCCCGAAACCTATCACAAGTCAAATAATTGAGGGTACGACTCCCTCATTTCTGCCTCCGTTTCCCATGTAGCCTCCGATCCCTTTCGGTGCCTCCATTGGACTTTAACCAATTGGATCACTTTGTTACGCAAATGCTTCTCCTTTCGGTCTAAGATAGCCACGGGTTCTTCGATGTAGTTAAGGCTGTTGTCAACCTCGATGTCAGTAAGTGGTACGTGAGCCGATTCATCCGCCAAACACTTTCGCAAGTGTGATACATGGAAGGTAGGATGAATCCCACTTAACTCATCAGGCAACTCCAACCGATATGCGACTTCACCAACCCGTGCCATTATCCTGAATGGTCCGACAAACCTCGGACTTAACTTTCCTCTCTTTCTGAATCGTATGATTCCCTTCCAGGGCGACACTTTCAACATTACTCTGTCCCCAACATCAAACTCGATAGGCCTTCGTCGTCTATCTGCATAGGACTTCTGACGATCTTGTGCGGCCTTCATTCGAGCTTTGATTTGATCAAACCTTTCCGACGTTTCTTTTATGACTTCCAGACTTCCTAACTCCTTCTGTCCAATCTCACCCCAACAAACCGGGGTCCTGCATCTTCTACCATACAACATTTCGTAAGGCGGCATGCCTATAGTCGTGTGATGACTATTGTTGTAGGAGAATTCGGCTAACGGCAGATGACTGTCCCAACTGCCACCAAAGTCGATAATACAAGCACGGAGCATATCTTCCAATGTCTGAATGGTCCTTTCGGACTGACCATCCGTTTGCGGGTGGTATGCTGTGCTGATATTAAGCCTCGTGCCCATCGCTTCGTGAAATCTTTTCCAGAACCTCGATGTGAATCGTGTGTCCCGGTCAGATACGATCGTCAAAGGCATCCCATGCCGTGCTACTACTTCGTTGATAAACACTTCTGCTAACCTTTCCGACGAGAACGCCTCGCGAATAGGTAGGAAATGAGCACTCTTCGTTAATCGGTCCATAATTACCCAAATGACGTCATGACCTTTAGCTGTGCGAGGTAGCTTAGTTATGAAGTCCATGGTAATGTGTTCCCACTTCCATTCCAGTATATCAAGTGGTTGAATCTTTCCATACGGTTTCTGGTGTTCAGCCTTTACTTGCGAGCAAGTCAAGCACTTGCTTACATACTTCGTTACATCACATTTCATTCCAGGCCACCAGTAGTCCTTCTTCAGGTCTTGGTACATTTTGTTGGTACCGGGATGGATAGAGTAACGAGACTTATGAGCCTCATCCAAGATTTTGGTTCTAAGCTCGCCACCCATAGGTATCCATACCCGTCCATAACGTGTTCTAACACCAAGGGTGTTATATTCCAACTTGTCCTGTTGGCCAACCATCCTTTCTTTCTTTATATTTTCTTCCTTCAAAGCTTCATCTTGAGCTCTTTCGATTTCTCTCATCACATCCGATGTTACCACCAACTGGTAAGCTTTTACTCTAATAGGAGTAGGCACATCCTTTCGGCTTAGAGCGTCAGCCACCACGTTTGTCGTTCCAGGGTGGTACATTATTTCACAGTCATAGTCCTTCAGGAGTTCCAACCATCTCCTCTGCCTCATATTAAGTTCCTTTTGTTCGAAGAAGTACTTCAAACTTTTGTGGTCGGAGTAAATAGTAAACTTTACCCCGTACAGGTAGTGCCTCCAGATTTTTAATGCAAATACGACAGCAGCAAGTTCCAAATCGTGAGTCGGATAGTTGACTTCGTGAACTTTCAACTGCCGCGACGCATATGCAATCACTCTATCGCGTTGCATCAACACACACCCTAACCCCTGACCCGACGCGTCAGAGTATACCACCAGGTCTTCACTGCCCTCGGGAAGGGCCAAGACTGGAGCTTGTGTTAGTTTCTCTTTCAATTCCTTAAACGCCTCATCCTGGGTCGAACCCCATTCGTACTTTACTTCTTTCCGAGTCAACTTTGTCAATGGCGAAGCTATTTTCGAGAAATCCTGGATGAATCTCCGATAGTAGCCCGCCAATCCCAAGAAACTGCGGATTTCAGTTGGCGTCTTAGGAATGTCCCATTCACTTACCGTTACTATCTTTGCTGGGTCAACCATAATGCCGTTCGGGCCAATGACGTGACCTAGGAATTGGACTTCCCTAAGCCAGAACGCGCATTTGGAGAACTTAGCATACAACCTCTCCTTCTTCAGAACTTCCAATACTTCCTTCAAGTGACACGCGTGATCACCCTCATTCTTGGAGTAGATAAGGATGTCATCGATGAACACTATTACCGATCGATCCAGCATCGGTCGACACACCCTATTCATTAAATCCATGAACGCTGCGGGGGCGTTCGTCAATCCGAAAGACATTACGCGGAACTCGAAATGTCCATAACGCGTGCGAAATGCAGTTTTCGGTATGTCTTCTTCCCTTACCTTCAACTGATGGTACCCGGACCGAAGGTCGATTTTCGAAAACCAACTTGCGCCTTGCAACCGGTCGAACAGGTCATCGATCCTTGGTAAAGGGTACTTGTTCTTCACCGTTCGTTTATTCAACTCGCGATAATCGATACACATTCTCATCGAACCATCTTTCTTCTTTACAAACAACACCGGAGCACCCCACGACGAGATGCTCGGTTGAATAAATCCTTTCTCAAGTAACTCGTCTAGTTGAACCATAAGTTCCTTCATCTCCACTGGTGCTAGTCGATATGGAGCCTTAGCCACGGGCTGGGCATCTGGTACTAAGTCAATTCGGAACTCAATTTCTCTATCGCGTGGTATTCCAGGCAAATCCTCTGGAAACACCTCCGGGTACTCGCGTACCATGGGTACATCGTCTAGTTCCTTCACTTCCTTACACTTGTCAATCACGTACACCAGATAAGCCTCGCATCCACGCCTCAAGTAATCCGCTGCCTTAATCATCGAGATGACGTTTGGCATCGGGGCGTCACGATCTCCAAAAACCTCAACTTTGCTACCATCCGGAGCCTTGAGTTGGATTATTTTTCGCTTACATATGATTTGTGCTTCATTGGCAGTTAACCAATCCATACCCAACACAACATCGAACCCTCCCAAAACCATAACGAACAATCTGACAGGGAACCTATGACCTTCTATTTTCATCGTGGAGTTGTCAACTACATCGGTCACTCTCGCAGTTCTACCCTCAGCGGTCTCTACGCTAAAGGCCCTTTCTAGCTTACTCACAACATACTTTACTCTTTTACAAAAAGTCGCAGATATAAAACTCTTACTGGCACCCGAATCAAATAACACAGAAACAAGAGTGTTGTCAAGGATGAACGTACCTGACGCCACATCGGGATCCTTCCTAGCCTGATCCTGCGTCAGTGCATACGCACGAGTCTTTGCACGAGATCCCTCTCCCTTCTTTTCCGGGCCCTTTCCTTTCCCGGTTTCCCCCATTCTGGGCTTCGTACATTCTCGGCTCATATGGCCGAAATCCCCACAGTTGTAGCATTTGTAGCCTTGCGGGCATTCACGGGAGTAGTGCCCGGTCTTGCCACACTTAAAGCACAGGCTAGATCTCAGTCTGCATTCACCTACATGTTCCCTTCCACACTTCTTACAAATAGTCGGCTCATCCACCCGAGCCCTTTTATCACGAGCCCCAAACATCTTTCCCCCAGTTCGCTTGTTTGAGAAGCTCGGTCTCTTCTTTTGTTCTTCAACGGCAACAACATTCAGTGCCAGATCGTCAAATACCACGCCGCTTAGCTCTACTGCCGAATCATAGGTAGTAGGGGTGTTTGCCTTCACGTAGGTGCGGACCTGGTCCGGCAACCCTTGAATATAACAGGCAATCTTTCTCTCTTCAGTAGTGACAAGGTGTGGCACCAGACGTGCCAGTTCATTAAATCGGGTTGTGTACTGCCGGTGCGTCATGTTCCCGGCCTTCAAACCCAGAAATTCCCTCTCTACCTTCTCAATCTCATTCCTTGGGCAGAAATTCTTGATCACCAAAGTTTTCAAGTCAGCCCACATCATCGCATCCACAATCTCGCTCCCTTTAGCCTGACGTACACCTTCCCACCAGTGAGATGCTTCCTCCCTCAAGGAGTTAGCAGCAAACTTCACTACTTGATTAGCTCGACACTCGCTCAGACGAATGGCAGCTTCCATACGGATCACCCAATCAAAAGTAGCCACCGCGTCCTTCTTCCCAGTCAGGATCGGCGGATCACATGCCTTAAAGGACTTATAATCACATCCGCGAGCAGGCGGTGTATTGTCAGTCTCATTATTTTGGGCACCAATTGCCGCGC
Organism: Smallanthus sonchifolius; assembly: GCA_023525975.1. Taxonomy (NCBI): domain Eukaryota; kingdom Viridiplantae; phylum Streptophyta; class Magnoliopsida; order Asterales; family Asteraceae; genus Smallanthus; species Smallanthus sonchifolius. The sequence continues at coordinate 68,241,147 of CM042029.1, forward strand.
TAGACCCACCCGCCCCATTGACCTGCTTCAATGCTTCTGCCAACAGACCTGGCAGAGAAGCCTTCATCAGTTCTGTGAACTCTCGAGCTATAGCTGCTCTCACTTCGGGTTCAAAAGTGAAAGGTTGTTCTTCAACCTGTGTCTGCTCAGCTTCATGCACACTAACCGTCGGTTCAGTGTGAACACTTCCTTCTTCACTATACTCTTGGCGCGCAGGGATCCTGCCACGCCCACCATTTCGACCGCCGGTACGACCACCGGTACGGCCACCACGCCTTCCGTTTCCTCTCCTTGCCATTACGTTCTATAAGACAAGAAATCCAATGTCATCACGCTAGTTAACAAATAGAATTCAATAAGCACTGTAAGATGTTAATATACACTGGCCATCTGCAATTAACCATTACACTACCTTTCGATTTCTATTTGACCACCTTTGTGATTCCATCAGAACACAAGTCCTTTCCCAACCCATCCTAAGGCATACTACATACACATACTCTACTTTTCATACCTGATGCTGTGGCTCGAGTTACCCGTACTGGCATCCGCTTTCGGTCCCATTCAAAGTTTAAGTTCAAACACTGGGAGTGTCCGAATCTCTCAAACTATTGCTCTGATACCAACTTGTAAGGCCCCAAACCCGGGAGGCCCCACTTGTTGGAATTACTCATTCACAAACAGTTCTTAAACATGAATATCAAATAACGCAGCGGAAAAATTTCATTTAAACATAACTTAATCGTTGTTCATACATGCGGAAGCGTAAACATTGATTAAAACATATTTACATCATAACTAAACATAACGGGATGCCAGTCTTCAAAGCAGTCGGGTAACTCTTCATCTCTAGCCAAGCATCACCGTCCATCCTCATAACATGCCTTAACCTAAATGTGTACACTTAAAAACGTCAGCTACGCTGGTGAGTTCTAGTTTTCGTTCGTTTTAAGAGATGGTTCATCATTCAAACATTCATTAGGGTTTAACATTCGTATAAGAAAACAGGGCCTTTCATTCGTAAACCTTCGCACATTTAAACACGATCATTTGTTTAAATCATTAACATTCATTTAAGTCATACAATATTATCTAAAATCTGTATCGTTACGCGTCTCTATGTCCCCGTAGGAACTTTTAATGTTGTGGGCAACCGTTACGTATCGCCGTCATTGCCACAACCATACACTACGTAGGGTCAACCGTTACGTATCGCCGTCATTGCCCAACCCTTCAATGCATGGGGTCAACCGTTACGTATCGCCGTCATTGCCCAACACGCATCTTTCCTTTGGAAATTAACCGTTACGTATCGCCGTCATTGATTTCCCATTACCTCGTTCGTTAGGATGATCGTCATCACCCGAGTAACCGTCGTTACTCCCTTCCCAGTTGTACAACATCAAAACCATTGACATGCCACAGAGACAATGCCCCTGTTGTTCTTGTGGTAACTATGGCTCACTGTCCATAATTTACCACAAGGCTGGGAATCACATTCCCAGACTTCATTCGTCAATTCCATTCATTCGACAGATTAGATTTGTAATGACTTCTTTAAAACATTTGCCCCTTTTTGTTTTCTTTTCATAAAACCTTTCCTTCACTTTCAAAACCCTTTACCTTTTCATTAAACCATTTCTTTATAACATTCGTTCGTAAGCATTTCGTTCATAAACTTTCTTTCCATAAACCCTTCGTTCCAAATCAGTTCCTTTCGTAAACGTAGTTTCATAAACATCATTTTATAAAACATCATTTCATAAAACATCATTTCATACGTGTATACACCAGCCCGAAAACATTATATAAAAACATTTAAAAGAGGGCTTCTAGAACTCACCTTATTAGCTAGTCTTGGTTGTCCTAATCAATGGTCCAACCACGTCACTTCCGATCTGAATTGGTTACAAAACACATATATCAGACCTAACCTCGATTCCCACTCTTCTCAGCTGATATAGGCGAACTTAATGCTAAGTTCGCCTCCCCTGGCTTAGGCGAACTTATAAGCGAACTTAATAAGTTCGCTTACCCTGTGGCCAAGCGAACTTAACCCAGGCGAACATAATAAGTTCGCCTACCCTGTGGCCAAGCGAACTTAACCCAGGAGAACATAATAAGTTCGCCTACCCTGTGGCCAAGCGAACTTAACCCAGGCGAACATAATAAGTTCGCCTACCCTGTGGCCAAGTGAACTTAACCCAGGCGAACATAATAAGTTCGCCTACCCTGTGGCCAAGCGAACTTGCCAAACGAACATAATCAAGTTCGCCTCCCCAAGCGAACTGCAACATCAGTCATCTTCCCCAAAAGTCCCGAAAATTGCGGATTTGGGTTCGGTTATGTCAAAACTTCAACCTTCTTTGCTCAAAACAACCGTTTTTCATTGTAGATACTAAACCTAAGCTTATTCTTAAGTTTCATCCGTAAAAACTTCCGATTTTTCACCCAAAACCCGAAAAACCCTAAAACGAACAAAAACTCAGATTTAGGTCGGATCGTTACCTGAATCGAGCTTCTGATCTGGAGGTTTCCTTCACGAGTGCAAGAGACACGTTCTGGTGCAATCTTGTGCGATTCCGTCACTTTCTCTCTCTACGGTTTTCTCTCTCTAGAATGTCAAAGAGCAGAAGAATGAGTGCCTTGGACTATTTATAGGGAAGACCTCCCCAAGCCCGGTTCGCGACTGACCCGGTCCAACTTCGGCCCGCTTGAACTCGTTAACTTTATTTTTCGTCATTTTGGGATGTTACAAGTCTACCCCCCCTTATAATAGGTTTCGTCCCCGAAACCTATCACAAGTCAAATAATTGAGGGTACGACTCCCTCATTTCTGCCTCCGTTTCCCATGTAGCCTCCGATCCCTTTCGGTGCCTCCATTGGACTTTAACCAATTGGATCACTTTGTTACGCAAATGCTTCTCCTTTCGGTCTAAGATAGCCACGGGTTCTTCGATGTAGTTAAGGCTGTTGTCAACCTCGATGTCAGTAAGTGGTACGTGAGCCGATTCATCCGCCAAACACTTTCGCAAGTGTGATACATGGAAAAAAAATACAATTGTTGTATTTTTGCGATGACGATGAATAAAAGTTTAGGGCATTCACTTTCAAATGTTGGTTTGTATTGAAAGATCTAGTGTTTATTCATTATCACCTGTATGTTGAATTATCAAGAGTTAAAAGCAGAGATGGACTCAAGCTATTAATCTTTGGTAAACACGGAAAAATTATCAATACCACGTCAAATGTTACATACAATGAAGTATTTTCAAAATTATAAATAATCATTGTAAGATTTCATTTGACATGTAATTTAATTTATTGTAAAAAGTGCATAACTTATTAAATGAATTTTCATGTATTGTTTGATGTTTTAATTACTCTCATCTATATAATCTTAACATATAACAAAATAAAAAAGTTACAAATACAATATCAAAGTTGTATAAAAAGAGTTGTTAAGATATTTATCAATATAATCTTAACGTTTCACCCCGTGTAACACACGGGGTTAAAGCTAGTAGTTTATATATAATTAAAATTAATACATATAACTAGTTTTTATGCGTTCTTAATTGATTGTTGATAAATAAACGTTTATATTTGGTTATTTTCTAAAAGATTAATTTTGTTATAAAAGTATAACGTTTATTACAGGTTGTTAATTTCAATTTTGCAATTATATTATTAAAAATTTCAATTTTGCAATTGTATTAAAAATATTTTGCAGTTGCAATTGTATTGTTAAAAACAATTTGTTAAAACTTATGTTGTCCATATTTGAATATAACAAGTTTTTTTTAGAAAAAAGGTTTAAAATTTTTTATATTGTTAATGACATGCTTCTTTTATTTTGTTTTGTCGAAAGAATATGTCTTTAATATTAAGAAACATGGATTTTTAAATGTTAGTTTTTTTTTAATTTCTCATTCTATAACCTGCTTTACTTGTTATTTACGTTTTAATATCATTAAAACTTTGTTGTTGTTAAAAAAAAATAAAAGATAAGTAAGAGTAAATAGATTTGATGTCTAACATTGAATAATTAAAGAATAATGATTTAATTTTATGTTTTACACGAAAAGTCGTATGCTCTTCTAATAAAGGATTGTATTTAACAACACACTTGAGTTAAATGAATCTTTACTCTGATTGGTTTAGATATAGTCAAACATAATTAATATAGTAGATTAGGGTGTAATTAGAAAATAGGTATGGTGCATTTAGAAAAACCCCTGAATTTATTGCGGGTTTGATTAAAACAGTTATCGGGTCGCATAACATTTATGCACGATTAGGGTGTATTAACAACATCAAATTCATGGGGTTTAATAGAATCGACGATAGGTTTGACCATGAAAAAGTCAATAATGACGAATGGAGAGGGATAATGTCTAATTGGTGATTCAGATAATTGAGGTGGTGCAATAGACCCGTGAAATTGTTTCCTTAACACCTATGTATGATCAATTTGAGGAATTTCACATGAACCCTAGGATTTGGAAATCAAATTGCCATTCGTTTGACTTATCAAAGTCAAAATCGAAGAAAAGGTTCACATTTTGGGGAAAAGGTTTAATTTGAAGGGTTCAAATGAGGTTAAGGATAATTAGATGGGGGTTCAAAACTAAATATTTTAGGGAAAAGGTTTAATATTTTGACCCACTTCTTTGCGTTTCTTAGCGAAAAAGACTAAAACCCCCACCCCCTAAAAACCTAAACCCCCCACCTCACCCACCCCTAAAAACCTAAACCCCCACCCCCCAAAAAAACGTAAACCCTAAAATCTAAACCCTAAAAGCTAAACCCTAAGGCTAAACCATAAGGCTAAAACCATAAAATTAAAATGTAAAATCTAAACCCTAAAAGCTAAGATGGTAGAGTTCGATGAGACGGTTCCAACGCCGCTGAAATGAGCTCAATCGGAGTTCGTTTGATATCGTTTCTAAGCGTTTTGGTTATTTCTTAGATTTTTTAGAGAAAACCTACTTCTTATTTGAACCTCCCCCTATATATATATATATATATATATATATATATATATATATATATATATATATATATATATAATATACTAGGTTAGAATCCCGTCTATTACACGAGTTGTATATTGAAAACGTTATAACTTATAATTTGTCAGACTTTTTATGATCGTCTAACTTGTTAAACTATTATTATCGTCTCGAGATATATCAAGTGAAAATTTGTGTATATAACAAATTAGTATTTTTCTTTAATTAGTTATATTTTGATTTTCATATTATATATATATATATTCTTATCTAATATAATTAGTGTTTTTTCTTTAATAATATATTTATAATATCATTATTATTTAATAAGATTGTGTATTTATTAGGAGAGAGAGGCGGGATATTCTAAAAAGTGTAAAAAGTTTTTTAAAAACCCCACCCCCCCCCCCCCAAAAGCCTTAAACCCCCACCCCAACCCCTCCAAAACATAACCCCCACCCCACCCCAAAAAACCTAAATCCTAACAAAAAAAACCCTAAAAAGCCGAAAAAGACGTCTAAAAACACCACCACCACCCTCTAAAAGCCTAAACCCCCAAACCAACCCACCCAAAAACCTAACCCCCACCCCACCCCACCCCCACCCCCAAAAGCCTAAATCCTAAAAGCCACTACAAGAAAAGTGACCATTAGGGACTAAAGTCTCAGGGACTGATTTATCAGTCTCAAATAAGTGGAATCCGGGACTGATTTATCAGTTGCTGGAGGTTTGAGATTAATTTTTACATAACATATTCTACAACTAATAATCAGTCGCTAATATTTAGGCCCCTTATTTGAGACTAAATTTATGTCGTAAATATGTGTGTGTCGTAAAGTTTCCTGGAGGGAAACTTATTGGCTACTGAATTTCAGTCACCTAATATATTCTGATGTCAGTCAAACGATCTATTAAATTAAACACAACCTAACCTAGACTCTCTAGTTAAACTCTAGACAAACCTACTAAACTAGACCACAAAGACAGACAAGTGTACCTATCAATTGTAACACAGCTAAAGGAAGTCCGGATATCCCACGAGACACTGACTATAACACTAACTAGACTCTGACTAAGACTTAACTGGTTTATTTGATTAGGGGGAAATTCTATGAACTAAGGTTAAATACTAAAACTTAAGTGAATTGAATGAATAAGACAACTAAACAAGACAACTAACCAACAAGACAAAGACTTTAGGGAAATTCAGTAAGGAAGGAAGACTCTACCTAGGCTGCGAATCCTGATTACTAAACTTGGCTTCTATCGGATATGGAATATGTAATGGAACTAGGATCCTAAGATATAGCACCCTCAAACCACCTAATGGATTCCTGATCAATCTCAAAATGTGACCAGAAGGAACTCAAGGGATACTAATAACGCCAGTACTCGGATTACCTCTCGGTCTCACCGATTATGCTATAGAACTCAAAAGACAGCTCACCTCTCGGTATCACTATCTCAATACATCAAAGATGCAATGAGCAATCTGAATTCAACCTGTTTAACACGAATTAACAATGACACTAGAACCCTAAGGAAACGTCCTCTTAGACTGTTCACTCAAAGAAACCCTAATACCGAAGACTAACCGTTTATCTATCACTTTTCAGGTTTTTAGATAAGAACACTAGGTTTATTAACCGATTAATTGGTATTCCTATGGTAACTGACGTTTAGCAAACCACATACGAATCACAAACACACAATAAGCGATCTAATACACACCAATCAATTGAAAGACATTCAAACAAGGTATGCAAGGAACAATCAACCAATATAGAATCAAAACTAAGCATGCAAAGTCATCAAACAAGTGAAATCATATCTGGTGTAAAACATAAAATCCAAAACAAGTTCCATAAACGATAAAAATCCAAACTTTAGAAAACATTCATCATTAATCTAGGTAGATCTATGGTCTTAGCCAAGAAACAAGGTAGAAACAGAAGATCCAAAGTTAAATAAAGCAAACATTAGGTCCAGATGTCACACCCCAACCGACGGCGGAAACGTCAGGGCGGGACATGTAGACTGTTCATGAGCACAAGGTTTACTATATTGAAATATTTTAAATCATAACTTCATTTCAAATAACCAAACACAATCAAGTTCAAACAAATACGAAAAGAAATGCATAATATTCTTTATTCAATTTTTAACTAAGTCCATGTCCTACGTGTAGCATATCTTGATCAACTCACACGTTATCACCTTAAACATGAACAAAATAATGTCAACTAAAAAGTTGGTGAGCATACACAAGTTTGTACATAGATAGTATATAGTTGTGAAAGATCAAATCCTTACATATCATGAATAAATAAGACATTTATGGGGAGTAACTAATGTGCAACTAAAGTACAATCAAACCTTTGTAACTAGCATGCAAATTGTGTTGTCGGTAACAATCACCCCAATCTGGGTGGGTTTGTCAGACTCAATAGATCTATCATTGTTAACCGTTGGCTTGAATAGTTAATGATTGCATATAAATTACACACAAACAGTTAACACACTTAGCACTCAAACATAAAGCTCAAATTGCACACAAATTGTAAAGTGGATTTGTATTGTGTAGTTTATGTAAATCATTGTAAATTGTGATCATGTTTCACCCCAAAATGTAAAAACAGTGAAAAAGGGGCTATGTAAAACTCACCTTATATCAATTGTGTAGATAACACGAGCAAATATGTAGCACAATGATTCTCGAATCACAAGTTAACCTAGGGTGGAATTGTATGAACTTGAATTAATAATAATGATGTTTTAAAATTTTTTATTTGTGAAATAAAACTTGGTGTCAACAACATATATTATTTGTAAATATATATAAAATGTATTAATGTAGTATTTATTTTATTAAGACAATGTCAATGGTGACTAAAACTAGTTAATAAAATACTCTTTACGAGTAGATATTAGAATTAACCGACTCAAAGGAATAGGATTGTGTCGTTCTAGATGAGCGTTTAGGTTAATAATATATTTTTAAAAGTGACTCGTACTTCCCTTATATTTATAAAAAGGAAAATATTTATTTTTAATAAAATAACATTATGATAGATTGGAAGTTCTAAAAGAATTTGGTGTAATAACATTCATTTGTTCAAAAACATAGTAATTTAGATATAACCATGTATGTATATATATATATATATATATATAAATATATATATGTGTGTGTGTGTTTGTGAATGCCAAAAAATTTAAAACAGAAAAAGAAACAAGGCTCCGTCGGGTTTGAACCCGTGAACCCATGTTTAATTGGTATGAGCATTAACCAGTTGAGCTGAAGTTCTTTTTGTTAAAGATTGAGAAGAACAATATATTTAAATCCTTTTTAAGCCTTCATCTTCTTCCTTAAAAACCCAAACTGTGAACCATTTAACCCAAACCCAAAATCAGATTTTGATATCTAGCAAAAGGTGTGCGACAAACAGAGGGAATCGTACCTAGTGCGAAGCTAAACCAAATCTTTGGTTGGACTCCTTGACCAATCGTAACAGGGGAGGAACGGGATTGCGCCACTCGAGTTTTCGGTGGTGATTTTGATTCTCACCTTTGAAATTGGTATTCATAGTGTGATTAGAACGTGTTTACGGCTGGATTGGAACAAGGTTTCAGGGATTTGAAATTCAAAAGCTTGATGTGCGGGATTTGAGTCGATTGAATGGGTTTTCAAATTGGTGTGATTTTCATTAATCTAGAAATAATTTAGGAACCAATAACGTGATTTCTTGTTTCCTATTTGGTCGCAAACTAATTTAGGACAATCTTGGAAAGGTTTGAGTCGGTGATTTTGGAGAATTAGAGAGGATTAGACGCATTTTGACTTTTTAGAAGTCAAAATACATTTGATTTTGTCCAGGCTTCAATAGATGAGATGGGAGGGTTCACAATAGCGTTCAAGCATAAAAAAGGAGGTTCAAATGCAAAAGATAAGGTTCATGGCTCATTATTATTATTATTATTACTTTTTTTTTAAATAAAATCTATATATTGGTTATCTCATTATTATTATTTTCTTTTATAAAAAATAAACTCTCATTTTATAATTAAGAGTTTCATAATTAATTTATCACATATAACAAAAATATACATATATATATATATATAATTAAAAGTATAGAAAGACATCGAAATGGCATGAGGTAAAGTACAAGTATGTTATAACGAGATTAGAATATGATGGTGGTCACACATGTTATAATTGAAAATATTATATGTAAAAATCACTGATGTTACAGTATCCCCAAGTTGGGGAAATTTCGTCCCGAAATTCAACTGGTGAAGGCTATTGAATTAGGCAAGGAACGAGGGTACTTGGGCTTCATTTGATCTTCATGCTCCAAGTAAACTCAAGGCCACGTTTAAATTCTCAATGAACTTTGAAAGTTGGGTCAAGGAGTATGATTGATAACAAGATTTAGGTGTGTTTCTCAAGGTCAGGTATGAATGATGATAATGAATTAAGTTTTTGAAATAAATTTAAGGAGAAAACTGTTGAAAGATATTTTGGATCCTAAAGATGAAATGTATTACATGGAATGGGATTGATTGGATGTTCAAGGCTTGTTTAAGGTGTAGTCTAATACGCTTAAGAGTTGTTAGTATTTCACAACCATTGGTCTAGGTCAAAACTTCACGTGACACGAACAACGCTACTCCTGCTAATATGACAGAGCATTTATATATAGGGAGTACTATCGGCGTATCCACCATGCCCTTATCATATCACATTAGTTTTTGTTGCTATATATCACGATAGGTTTTAGGTCCTAACACACGATAGAATTCGCTATGTTTTCCATGTGCTGATTTTTATAATTACGTGTGCACCCGTAATTACTCGAATCATGGCATGGTCCGTATAGATCCTTCCATTGTGTGCGAGGCAAGAGGGCACAAATTCACTTAGTTCATGTCTATTGCTTTCACATATGAGTTGCTAATAAGTAACTATGTCCCTAATAGGCAGGTCAGTTAGCAACTAAGGAGAAATAAGGTAGTACAACTTAAAGTTCCATAGTTTACTCGTGTTTGAACACGAATACGTCAAACACCGAGTTGTTTTAAAGTGTTACAGCTTCCTCGTGTTTGAACAAGAATACGTCAAACCCCGAGTAGCTTTAACGTGTTATGGTTTTCAACTTTGGTGAACAAAAGTGTATGACCATTCTTTGTGTTTGATGTGATCAATCAATTACAACGATTGTAAGCAACTTAGTTTCGTGTATAGTGTAAACACACAATTTTCATGTATGATCTAGTGTCATGTAGCTTGTAATCAAATAGGTTTCATGTGTAACGTGAACAATTTTAACATCATGTATAGGTAAGAGATGAATTTAATGTACGACGTTAACAACTTAGTACCATGTAGTTTGTAAACAAATAAACTTTCATGTGTAATATAAACAATTTAGCATTAAGTATATTGTATAATGTGCACAATTTAGTATCACGTACTTTGTAACCAAATGAGTTTCATGTTTAATGTGGTTAATCTATTATTATGTATCAAACAAACAATTGTTATGTATCATGTATATTGCAAACAACCAATTTTCATGTATTATGGGTTCAATCCAGTAGCATGTGTATTGCAAATAAACATGTTTCATGTGTTATGTGATCAATCTAGTAAATTGTGATTTGCAAATCGACTAGTTTCATGTATCATGTGATCGTGTTGTGTATCTTGTGAACATGCATACATAGGTTATTGATTTTCGTGTGTGACGTATACTAATGAGTTTTGTATGTGATCAAGTGTTGCGGACAAGCGTGTTGTTTGGATTTCATGTATAATGTGGGTAGTTAGGTTGTAGCTTTTTAAATCTCATTGGGGTTTGTAGGGAGGGTTAACGTCTACGCGAAATGGGTCATCTCTTGAAGTGGTAAGTATACTCATACATTACTGAAAGTGCAAGATAATGAGAAGGTTCTGAAAATATCCGAAGGAATGTGTTTATGAATAACTGATTTTGTTTGTAAGCAAGATATTGTTCGTAGATGAATAGGAGGGTGACAGTAATGGGTTGAATTAAGTAAATGGATGATTATACGAAAGCCTTTTTATAAAAATATTTAAGAAATTAAATAATTTAAACCATGATTTACAATGGCTAAACAAGTAGTTGTATATTAATTTAACCAAGGTCGGAAATAATTAATTTAACGAGAAAAAGTCATAGTTATGTATCAATTTAGAATAATGCTCTTATAAAATAGGTTGTATTAAGTTTCTTTACAAGGTGAAAATGTTTATAGAAAATTTATATTCCTGATACTATCTAAAAGTTTGATAAACGTTAGGTTGGAACAAAATAACGAGGTTGTTTAAATCAAATAAGAGGATGATTTGTTTATGAAAAAGATTGTCGGTTGTGTACTATATTGTAGTAAATGAAGAAGATGATACTTGAGAAAATTTTGAATATAACGGGTGTAATGTGTACTCACTGTGCCCAAATCAATGATTAATAACATTAGAGTTGTAATATAAAACTCATTATTAAATGTTGAAATGTTGAACGTTATTCAAAACATAAAGAAATGGTTCTCAAACTAAAAAATTAAAGACAATAAATGAAAATTCCTGCTAACGTCTTAGGTAGCTTTCCACTAAGATGTAGATAATCACCAAGACGAGCACTACTATGGTCACTCGGGTAGCCGATCTGGCCTCCGCTCTAGCTGCTTCCGTGCGATTCTCAAGTATTTCTTTTTCGAGGGTGGAAATTAAACCCTTTTGGTACCATAATTGATTCGCTAGGCTATCCATTCTTTGTCCTTGTAAGTCGTGCCTTATTTCGTGCTCCATCATTTGTCTCTCAAACTCTGAGGTCCTCACATATTGGTGAATGTCACCGATTGGAATTCCCATAGCACTAGTGGGTGCCATGGTATGCCTTACCTAAGGGTTAGGATGGTACGGGTCGGGCATTAGATATGGGTCTCTTAGTGGGGGTGGTAACTGATTGTGAAGATGGGGTGTCTGATATGGGTTTCTGGGTGGGGGTGATCCAGGTGTTCGAAGTCTTGGGCCGGTGTTCCTAATCTAGTCTGCCCTTACATCAAACCTAGGTCTAGTAGCTAGGGGTGTTGGTGACTGATACACGGGTGTCCCGATGTCTTCTTCCCAATCAGACTCTGCTCCAGGACGGTAAACCGGGGAGGAAGGAGAGTAGGAGTCCATGTCTAACAATGAAAAGGTTGTAAGTGATAATGAAATATTGAGTGTTAGACATAGGAGTTCTCATAAGTTTAGAGTTTGACTAGTCATAACACCGAGCCTTCACAATAGTATTTTAGAAATACACTTGACCTATAAGCAATGCATCCCTGAGGAGAATTCCCAGGAAAGAGGGGTGGGTCACTAGGACACACTTAAGTACCCTGTCTTTCCTTAGCCAGACCCCTCATGGGCCTACACACTCTTCAAGTCATCATGTGTTAATAGCACTATTGTTGGGCTCATGGTCATGATGAGAATTGTTGTGAACTGGCTTTAAGGCCCGAAAGTGAGGCTTATATATTGTAGTAGGCTTCTTCTTCTTGGAGGGTAAGTGGGCCTCTTGTTTATTATTAATGTGTATTAGGCCCAGTAGTTTAGATTTAGATCAAAAGAGGTGGTGACATTATATGTGTGAGTTTAAGGATGTTAGAAGAACTATGTGTGTATAAGTGTGTGTTGAAACTTAGGATTGCACTTAAATGAATCAAATAGGTAGCATGTAGATAACAATGAACATAAGCACAAAAGTTAGTGATTAGTGTGACACATAGACTATTAAGTATTGTATCATGTAGTGTAATTACTTAGTATAACGTGTAAAATATTCACATAAGAAGTAATCATGTAACATGTAATAGCATGGCATAGTATGGGTGTCCTAAGGTTATAGTCTAGGTCAAGAGTGTCTAATAACCTAATTCCCTATAACCAAGGCTCTGATACCAATCTGTCACACCCCAACCGACGGCGGAAACGTCGGGGCGGGACATGTAGACTGTTCACGAGCACAAGGTTTACTATATTGAAATATTTTAAATCATAACTTCATTTCAAATAACCAAACACAATCAAGTTCAAACAAATACGAAAAGAAATGCATAATATTCTTTATTCAATTTTTAACTAAGTCCATGTCCTACGTGTAGCATATCTTGATCAACTCACACGTTATCACCTGAAACATGAACAAAATAATGTCAACTAAAAAGTTGGTGAGCATACACAGGTTTGTACATAGATAGTATATAGTTGTGAAAGATCAAATCCTTACATATCATGAATAAATAAGGCATTTATGGGGAGTAACTAATGTGTAACTAAAGTACAATCAAACCTTTGTAACTAGCATGCAAATTGTGTTGTCGATAACAATCACCCCAATCTGGGTGGGTTTGTCAGACTCAATAGATCTATCATTGTTAACCGTCGGCTTGAATAGTTAATGATTGCACATAAATTGCACACAAACAGTTAACACACCTAGCACTCAAACATAAAGCTCAAATTGCACACAAATTGTAAAGTGGATTTGTATTGTGTAGTTTATGTAAATCATTGTAAATTGTGATCATGTTTCACCCCAAAATGTAAAAACAGTGAAAAAGGGGCTATGTAAAACTCACCTTATATCAATTGTGTAGATAACACGAGCAAATATGTAGCACAATGATTCTCGAATCACAAGTTAACCTAGGGTGGAATTGTATGAACTTGAATTAATAATAATGATGTTTTAAAATTTTTTATTTGTGAAATAAAACTTGGTGTCAACAACATATATTATTTGTAAATATATATAAAATGTATTAATGTAGTATTTATTTTATTAAGACAATGTCAATGGTGACTAAAACTAGTTAATAAAATACTCTTTACGAGTAGATATTAGAATTAACCGACTCAAAGGAATAGGATTGTGTCGTTCTAGATGAGCGTTTAGGTTAATAATATATTTTTAAAAGTGACTCGTACTTCCCTTATATTTATAAAAAGGAAAATATTTATTTTTAATAAAATAACATTATGATAGATTGGAAGTTCTAAAAGAATTTGGTGTAATAACATTCATTTGTTCAAAAACATAGTAATTTAGATATAACCATGTATGTATATATATATATATATATAAATATATATATGTGTGTGTGTGTTTGTGAATGCCAAAAAATTTAAAACAGAAAAAGAAACAAGGCTCCGTCGGGTTTGAACCCGTAAACCCATGTTTAATTGGTATGAGCATTAACCAGTTGAGCTGAAGTTCTTTTTGTTAAAGATTGAGAAGAACAATATATTTAAATCCTTTTTAAGCCTTCATCTTCTTCCTTAAAAACCCAAACTGTGAACCATTTAACCCAAACCCAAAATCAGATTTTGATATCTAGCAAAAGGTGTGCGACAAACAGAGGGAATCGTACCTAGTGCGAAGCTAAACCAAATCTTTGGTTGGACTCCTTGACCAATCGTAACAGGGGAGGAACGGGATTGCGCCACTCGAGTTTTCGGTGGTGATTTTGATTCTCACCTTTGAAATTGGTATTCATAGTGTGATTAGAACGTGTTTACGGCTGGATTGGAACAAGGTTTCAGGGATTTGAAATTCAAAAGCTTGATGTGCGGGATTTGAGTCGATTGAATGGGTTTTCAAATTGGTGTGATTTTCATTAATCTAGAAATAATTTAGGAACCAATAACGTGATTTCTTGTTTCCTATTTGGTCGCAAACTAATTTAGGACAATCTTGGAAAGGTTTGAGTCGGTGATTTTGGAGAATTAGAGAGGATTAGACGCATTTTGACTTTTTAGAAGTCAAAATACATTTGATTTTGTCCAGGCTTCAATAGATGAGATGGGAGGGTTCACAATAGCGTTCAAGCATAAAAAAGGAGGTTCAAATGCAAAAGATAAGGTTCATGGCTCATTATTATTATTATTATTACTTTTTTTTTAAATAAAATCTATATATTGGTTATCTCATTATTATTATTTTCTTTTATAAAAAATAAACTCTCATTTTATAATTAAGAGTTTCATAATTAATTTATCACATATAACAAAAATATACATATGTATATATATATATAATTAAAAGTATAGAAAGACATCGAAATGGCATGAGGTAAAGGACAAGTATGTTATAACGAGATTAGAATACGATGGTGGTCACACATGTTATAATTGAAAATATTATATGTAAAAATCACTGATGTTACACCTGAAACAAATCAAAACGAATATTACGATCAATCATGACCGAACGATTCAATGTCTAACCCGATTCAATGCAAAACTTCAATCTCTTGATCCAAAGCTTCTTCCTTTGCTCAAATTCGCCCCAAAACTCTCCCTTGACGGCAATGTATCGAATAATCAAGAAGATAGTCGTTTAAATTGATTAAACCTAAAAATTAGGTTTTTTTATGGATTCTTGACCATCTTGTGTACCGCGAGACATTTGAGGAGGTCCCTCGCGTACCGCGAGGGACAAACTAGTCGGGCGGCCTCCTGGTTTCCCTCACGTTCCGCAAGGGATTTAGTTCCTCTTCCCGCGTATCGCGGGGGCCTGATTTTCACAGAAAATTGATTTTTTTCTCTTTTGCTTTCCGCTCTTTTCCCGTGTGCTTGATTTCTCCCGGATTTAGCTACATTTTTCGCTTCTTTTGCACACTATTACATGCTAACATGACCCAGACTTAGAATGAACTAAAAAAACAACATAAAACGAGTACAAAACTATACAATTTCGCACAATTACAATAGGATAAACGCATGTGTTTTGCAACACATCATATTCCCTTTATATAAATAATGGCGCAAATGTGTTAGAGACTAATCTTTAGTCTCTAATATAGAGAGAATGTATTTGGGACTAAATATCATTCCTTAGTATTTTCAATACATACCGAATTAGGGACTGATAATCAGTCTCAAACACCTTTTGGAATTGGAAATGCTTAGTGACTAATTTTCAGTCTCCAAGTATGTTACACATATACTACCATTTGTTGGGAGGTATCGAGGACTGAAAATTAGAATCAAAAATCTTTTTTCGTAATCTTATTCGGAACTGATATTTAGTCTCCGACGTGTTATACAGACGAAAGAACTAGTGACTATTATAAAAGAAAATTAAGAGACTGAAAATCAGTCTCCAAAATTAAAGTACTTTAAACACAAGAATTTATAAAACATATTGGCTGCTATTAATTGTTGGACAAGGAAATTCAATACACACCTTTCAAGTTCAATAGTTTGTTCAAAATGTATACGCATTATAAGTTTAAGAAAATATATAATATGTTCAAGTCCAACAAAATAGCAAAAAAAAAGTTCAAAGTTCAACAAATACAAAAAATAAGTTCATTGTGTTCATGAGCCTCTTTTACAATCTTCATATGAGTAAATGATCCTCGTGTTAACTCTTTCTTAGCTATGATAGTAGCACTTGTTAAAAAATAAAGACGTTTTAATACGCAAACAATGAAGACAATATTTAAAATGCTAAATAGTAACTAATCAACATAATTGATTTGTATTTGGTTGATGAGTACCTAGTTAAGGGTACAAGATTAAGATTTCGATTGATCAAAGATCAAATAAATTTAGAAACTCTGAACATAAATACCAGTGGTTCATATTTGTTAATGTAAGGTTTTTCTTTGCATAGTGTAGTTGTATAACAACAAAACCATTCAAAACACTTATAAAGGGATTGTAATCATCCTAACTCACATTTATGCATCAAATTCATCCCAAACTCTAGACAGTGAAATAAAATAGGTATATGTCATCTGACCCATGATCACATGTTCCTTCAACTATTTTCTTCTCTCATCTTACCATTCTTATTTTTTAACTCATTTATCTTATATTAAAATTCATCCCAAACTCTAGAGAGTGAAATAATACGGTGGGAGGTGGTGGCGAGCGGGTTGGCTAAAGCCAATTGTGGTCATTTAGGTTCTTCGATAGTTAAGCAAAGCCAATTGTGGTCAATTAGAATCACTAATAGTTTAGTAGGGTCAATTATGGTAAATTAGTATCATTGATGGTCATTTATAATTAATTAGGGTTACTATTGACTAGTTAAGGTCAATGATGGGTAATTAGGGCTACTAAGAGCTATTAAACTGAATATGTCTAATCAATATATTCATTAACCCTTATAAGTTATTACGATAATCTATCTTGATCAATCCAAGGTCCACCTAGACTTTTATTACTCTGAAGACACTCACCAAGAAACGTATGACTAATGGACATAATTCATTAGATCTAACACGTTAAGACCTATTGTAATCTAATAATGCCCCTTCTACACTACCATGAACTTTTATTAATCTGAAGACACACACCAAGAAACGTATGATTCATTATAACTCATAACCACATATATTCTTCGACCAAAGTAAAATATAATAACACTAAAGATAATAAATACAATAAGAGTAATAATAAGAATAACCAACAACAATATTAATAATATTTATAATTTATATACATTTTAAGAAGGATTTGAGTGAGTGTTTGAGACTAAGTTTTGACTAATTTTATAATTTGACTAATGTTTAAGACTTTAATTATACTATAACTTTTTATAAAAGTCGTAATACCAAGAAGTCACTTTTAATTTTATGTGTATCTTCAATCATTAATATAAACTAGTGGGGAACCTGCGCGTTGCGACGGAGTATACAATTTACGGGTTTGTACTCGTCTTTTGTTAGTTTATCAATTGGTTTGTACTCAAGGGAATAAACTTTTACAACACATACCGTACTATCTATGATTGTTAAACATGCATGTTGCGACGGAGTAACGTGATTTACAATGTAACTTTACTTTTAAAGTCCAAAACTAATGTTTTAATAATTTATGAATCAATCCTATACCCGCTAATGTTTTAATAATTTATAAATCAATTTAACTTGATACATAAAAGCAATCCAAACTGACGACATTACTATAATTCAAAATCTCAGGAAGTCGAAAACACAAAGTTTAAATATACCGAGTGTTTGGTCTAGAATGAAACAATTATAGACAAGGGTCAAACGAAAATTAAAATAAAAAAATTCCTAGGTATATGGTTCAGGTAAACGAATCAGGTATCACCTAATCTTATATCCGCTATTTTAAAACTAATATGATACGCGATCCAATGTCAGAATAGTTGTCCCAGATGTTTTGGGTATTCCCGTCGAGTTAAGGTGTTTTTGCCATCCCTAGTTCCAGATCATTTGCAACGAAGGCCTGTCATCGAAATCTTCAACTACAAACGCTATCTTATATGTTTTTCCCACATGTATTACATGATATAGGATTGTATTATATAATGTATTTTGCACTATTATGTTTTACACTACAATCCTACATACAAATGCGACAAATATATAACATGCAAAGTGAGACACCATATATCAATTCTATGTTTATGAGCACTGTCCATATGTTTTAGCAACATATATTATATTGTCATTCAATTAACAAAAGGTATAAACATCCTATATCACTAAGGTAAATATCCTAGTAGGAAACCCATACAATGTGACGGCGACAACAATTTGCAATGTGGTACTCGTTTCCTTATTTTGTATATGATGATATAATATATATTATTTAGTTTTTTTATCACAATTTTATATACAATAAACTTTTTTATATAAATATATATTTAATATATTAAATAAATGTTATATAGATAAAAGGCTCGTTTAGTCTCGCGAACTTGCTCGAGCTCGATATGTGAAGTTTGGGCTCAAGCTCATTTAAGCTCGGATCAGTACGAGTTTTTAACGTACAAATGCTCCTAATGCTATTTTAAGCCTTGTGTTCCATGGAAGTGGTTCTGCACCTTCTGTGAAATTCAACTTAAAATAAACAAATTGTTTACAGATCTTAAAAGAACTAATTTGATCGGGATTTCTTGGCATAGATAAGAATAGGTACCCCTGAAGAGATGCATGTCTAAGTACTCATTAGAGCTTGAAACAGTTACTCCAATCGTCACAAAGGCTCCACTCCCTCTTGTATCCACCAGATGGGACTCGGACTCAACAATCTGGATGGAACATCCTCCTGCATTCTGGACATATTCCAATGTGTTTTCTAAAATAACCCATGACTTTTACAAATTGCAAATATTAAATCTTTTTTTAACAGTACGAAGCACAACTTTTATACAATCAGCAAAGATCTTTATACAATAGTAACAATATTTGGATTTGCAATATCAAATTTCACAAGTTTTTATAAAGTGATTAACCGAATGTAAAAGACAACATAATCAACCTTAAAGCATGAAGTATGCTAGAAGAAACTATGAGACAAATCATCGAAACTAATAACAAACTACCTGCAAATTCCAATTATGACAATCCACATCAAAAAATGCCCTAAACCTTAAGAAGCGAAAATGAAACATATGTAAGAAATTTTCCCTAATCAAAGAAACCTAATGCAATCTCAAAGAAACCTGAGTAAACTTACACACAAAGCATCAGCATCAGCACCAGACAGGTAATATTTGCCTCTGCTTCTCTAAGCTCGCATACCCGAATCTGCAATAAACATACTCCATGTTGATTTTGATATATTGAAGTATTATAACATAGATTGAAATCTGTTAAATATACATACATAATGTTGGAAGTCCGTTGGCTGAACACACCTATAAAATTATAGCAAAATTGTCAACGGCTTTAGTGCATCTGGTTTTAGTTAAGGTTTAAGTGAATGAGTAAGATAATTAATAAGTTTTGATTATAAATAGGGGTTAGAAGGTAATTACACTCATTTGAGACTTTATGAATGTGTATATCATGCGACAAGAATGGTACAAGGTGTCTTAATATTTTTGTAAAATTACATTGTTATCCTCCTAATCTATATTATATAGTAGTATAGATATAGATATAGAAAATAATAATAACAATATAAATAATAATAATTCAATATTAATAATAGAAAAAATAATACCCTCTAGAAGAATGGAGCAGAATGTGGCTCTCTAATTGCTCGGATACTATCAGAAGAAAATAATACCTACTTTTTAGTCCCAAATCAGGAAGAAAATTATACCTAGTTTTAAGTCCCAAATCACAGCAACAAAATCATGAAAGAATCGGGATGTCAAGCTCTTTCTACCGTCAATGGAAACCCACTTTTAACCCTCGTTCGCACCCACGAATACCCTCATTCAATTTCTTTCTGCTGCGTGTTTCTCTGGTCTCATCTCAATTCGCCAAGAAACAATTGACGACGAGTAACATTCTCGCAATACCAGGTAATATTAGAGCAACTTTTGTTCATCTAATACGAAATCAGTACACAATGTTGTGATTATTTGAATATGATTATGCGATTTTTGGTTTTGTTTTGATTTTTGATTCCGACTACTAAAATATTAAATCTGAATTTTGACTTCAGAAAGTATAGATATGCTAGATGATTGTAATACAATAATAGTTTCAATTCCATCCATGTTCGTTTATGCTTGATAATTTTGTTATGGTGATCCACACATACATTATTTATAATTCCATTTAATTGACCATTTTAAATTTTTAGTGGTCAGGTATTATAACAGGTGTATACAAAAGTTTTAATTGCTATGTTTATCAATTGTTTTCATAGGATTGTTAGTCTTCAGTTTGTTCTTTTCATAATAATTTATAAAAATCAATGTGAAAAGAACAACATTATGTTCCAATTATCATGTTTTTAAACAACAATCATAATAGAAAAATGACTACCAACAATAGGAAAATACTGAAAGAAGCACTCTACTTGGTGATTGAAGTGTTGTCATCCTTAATTTTTGTGAGAACAATTTGCTAATTAGTTGGGCTTGACACCTGTTACAGAATGACGAGAAACTCAAACATAATGAAGAGAAAATGGAAAGGATGTCAGAGTTTATAAACACAAAATTTTCAGAATTGGAGAGCACAACATTCAACACACCTGCGAGAGATGTTTCAAATGATCCATTTAGCGATAGTGATAACTAGACATGGTACCATGTTAAGACGTTTATTATATTTTTTGGAAATCTAACTCTCTTTTAAACTTTAGAATTTATGAATTGGTATTATTTTGACCTTCATTATTATTATGATATTAATGCTTGAAAGATTTTCGGAAAGCAAGAAACATATTTATGAATGATATTACTGTTGTTTAGTGACTGAAATTTAATATATAAAACTATAAATCAGTTATGTAACACCTGCATTGGGACTGCTTTTCAGTCCTTAAAGAAATTTGTTACGGGTTTTGAGTACATGTTCAAGACTGGATTAAATTGTATCGGAAGCCGATTTTCAATTTGTAAAAGATGAACATTTAGAGACTAAAAAATAGTCACTGATAATACATAATAGGGATTAGTTTCTAACACTGATTTTCAGTCCCTAAAGAAACACATTAGAGTCTGATTATCAGACTCTGAAAAACAATATTAGAGACTAAATATATATGTTATCTTATATGTCATCATTTATACATATTTAACATACATAATAATCCTACATTATGGTACTAATTGAATAATAACCTTGCAATTTATACTTAAAATACATATATTTTGCAATTGCGGGTTATTCGGTGTTGAAAATACAAATCAATCTAAATCCTATCAAAAATACCAAGAATTCAAGCTTCTTGAAGGTTTATTCCCGGAGCATTGACCCCCAAGAATTCAAAATTGGTCAACAAGGAGCTAAAAGACAAAGCTGGAAGAAAGTTGAGGGTTGCACGGCCATGCATCCCAATGCACGGTCGTGCATTGCCCTTTCTTCTCCTCCACGGCCCAGTACCGTGTACTCTATACCATGTTTGATTCCCTGGGCCTTTGCACGACCGAGCAACCCATTGCACGGCCGTGCATTGCGCATTTTGAGGAGTATAAAAAGGAGGCTTGAGTTCTTCATTCCACACACCAATCCAGACCTAAAAAACACTCAAGAAAAGAGCATTCTCGTAGTTAGAGTAGAGAGTAGATGGTCTTTTCCTCCTTGTTTCACAATAGGTGAGCCTACGAAACTCATCATTACGCTAGTCGTTATGGCCATTTGAGGCTAAAACTTCTTTATATTGCTAGGGTGAAGATGATGTTCGGTGCATGTTAATGTTTAACCTATTAATGAAGTGATATGTTTATGTCTTTAACTAATTCGTTCTCAAAAACCATCTTTTGATGGGCTTTTATTATTGTCTAAATCCGTCTTTATATTTGTGAGTGTCTTGATTTTAAAAAGTAAGATCGTAAAACCCTTTTTAACCAAACTTTCTTTGAAACTCGTACGTCTTTATACGAGCAGAGATTGATAGCCCAAGTTTTGGTCTACACTTCTAAGATCGTACGTCTTTATACGAGATTATTACACGACCAAGAATTGGTGAACTCATGTTGGGAACGGTACGTCTTTATACTTGGTCCCATTGATACACCGCCTCACGGTGAGCAAAATATAATAACCTATTTAACTTTAATATAAAGCGTTTTGAGTCCGATGTTTTTAATCAACCCGGAGATGACCATTCGATGGGTTGAGGGTAAATGTTGTCCTTAACGGGAGGCACTACCACTTTTAAAAAATATAATTTGCAAATCAAATGTAGTAAGGACGAGACTCTAGCGGTGACCCGGGTCACAAGTTTGTAGTAGTCATACCACTGAATTAGTTAACTTAACATTATCACGTACCAAGCTGATTCGAATCCGAAGCAATACATTACGTAATCTGATCATTTTCGCTTTCTTTACTTTTCTGCTATTTACTATTCTGCTAGTTATATTTATATTACACACTTCACGCACATTTTTACTTTTATGTTATTTACTTTATCGTCATTTACTTTTCTGCTTCACAAGCACACAAAACTCACTCACTAATTAACCCGGCTAAACGATAACAAAAGTTGAGTATTGAAACTCGACTGTGTCTATTGGTTCGATACTTGGTTCTTACCTGACTATATTACGATGCGATAGCTACACTCGTCTATTATGTGTGTTTTAAGTTAACGTAATTATCATTTTAATTTATAAATTTAAAACCTGATCTTGTGAAATCAATCTAAAAATATATTTACTTATATTTTTATATACTTATCTCACGACACATCAAGTTTTTGGCGCCGCTGCCGGGGACACGATCATTTTAAGAAAAATTCGAGTTAACGGATTAGCCTTTTATTTTCCTTATATTTTTCTTTCATGCTTTGTTGCAGGTAGTGTATGATCCAAAGTTCTACTACTGGTTTATATCAACCTTTAGTAGAACCTAAAAGATTCTTTCACCGCCGAGTTCGAGAAAACCATGCTAGAAAAATGGCCGTAGAAAACCGCATTATCGCCGTATTTGCAAGACCATCACTAGACGCGTTGGGATCTAGTATCACAAGACCAACCGTCGACGCTAACGACTTTGAGATCAAATCTCAAGTTATTCACATGATCCAGTCATCATGCACTTTTAACGGATTACTCGATGAGGATCCATATGCCCATATCGCAAATTTCCTCGAGATTTGTGATACTTTTAAACTAAATGGGGTGTCGAATGACGCTATTCGCCTCCGTATGTTCTCTTTTTCCTTAAGGGAACGAGCTAAGGCATGGTTGAATTCTCTCCCAACCGGGTCAATCACCACTTAGGATGATCTAGCCTAGAAATTCTTATCAAAGTATTTCCCACCGGCCTAGACTGCTAAGTTAAGAAATGATATCACCACTTTCATTCAAGACGATGGTGAATCACTATATGAGGCGTGGGAACGCTTCAAGGACATGCTAAGGAAATGTCCTCACCATGGGTTAGAGGTTTGGCTGCAAGTATCATCTTTCTATAATGGGTTACATAATCAAGCCCGTCAGACACTTGACGCTACCGCGGGTGGCATCTTTGGGAACAAAAGGTCACAAGAGGCTTATAACATAATTGAAGAGATAGCTATGAACATCTATCAATGGTACAACCCACAGACTAGTAGAGGAACAAGGCAAGGAGTTCACACCGTCGATGCTGTCACATCATTATCTGCTCAAGTAGACGCCCTGACCACAAGACTAAACCAAATTAGTAAGGGCAAAGAGACACCGGAAACATTGGAAGAGGTGAAGAGCATCACAGCCGACGTCGAACAAGTTGACTTTGTCAGAACAAATCGGCCTCAAAACAACCCTCAAAACAACATCTACAACCCTGGATGGAGGAATCATCCAAACTTTAGCCGGAAAGACAACAACCAAGGACAATCTGGTTTTGGACAACCACAACAGTTTCAGCAAAGGCAACCTCAGAACTTTCAGCCTCGTCAACAATTTCAAGGACCTAACAAGATGGGTAATGGAATGAGCCTGGAGGACGCGATGACTAAGCTAATTTCCACTACTGAAAGTCAAGCCCTCCTAGCAGATTCTCGTCACAAGCAATACGAGGAAAGTTTAGTCTACATGAAGCTGAGTTCAAGACGCAGAAAGCTACCCTTGAATCCATTGACACACAATTAGGACAAATAGCAAAATTATTGTCCAAAAGGCAACCAGGATGTCTCCCGAGTAACACTGAGACTAATCCAAAGGCCAACGTAAGTGCTATTACTTTAAGGAATAGCAAAGTCTACCCAGAACCACCAATGCCAGGAGAAGAAGTTCAATCACCTAGGAGAGAGATATTCACCGGAGTGCCACTCCGTCCACAGCCCGCAAGTTTATCTACCCAGAAAGCACAACCTAGTGTAATCCAACCTCCTACGGCGGACCTTCCTCCAAAAATTCCACAAAAAAGAACGTTCAATTCTCACATACCATATCCAAGAAGGCTCGTTAAGCAGAAAAATGTTGAGCAATATGACAAGTTCATAGAGCTCTTGAGCCAAATCCATGTCAACATTCCCTTCTTGGATATTATACAACAAATGCCAAAATATGGACGCTTCTTGAAGGATTTCCTCACAAACAAGAGAAACATGGAAGAAGCGATAAAAAGAACAAATTACTGTGTCGCTCTTATCGAAAGGAATCTCTCGAAGAAACTTTCAGAACCGGGGAAATTCTATTTACCATGTTCTATAGGGCCACTCCGGTTACTTACGCGCTCGCTGATCTAGGAGCAAGCGTAAATGTTATGCCCTCCGCTATGTTTCAAAAGCTCGACATTAGGCAACCGCGACCGGTTAATGCAACCATTGAACTCACGGATGGATCGGTTAAAACACCTATAGGAGTCATCGAGAACTTATCGGTGAAAGTTGGTAAGTTTTTCTTCCCTGCCGACTTTATGGTTTTAGAAATGGGATAAGATTTCTCTATCCCTTATTCTTGGCTCGTCCATTTTTATCCACCGCCAGAGCCGTCATTGACATGAATGAAGGAGTTTTAACGTTCCGTATCGGTAAACATTCAGTAACATACAATATCGGAGGGTATGAATGCATATCAAGTGATCCGTTTGAAATCTCTCACTTTATCGTCTCCAATATGGACTATCAACTACAAAAAGCAAGGGACTTGAAAAAAGGAAAAGCACCTGATCTTACTAAGACAAAGACACCAGACCCTACGGCAATAGACCTTACCAAGGATCTTGACAACACTAATTAGATTAATGAGTACTTCGATAAATTACCAAAGCTGAACGAAGAAATAGGAGACACGGGGGAAGTTGTTTACTCCCACCTGAAGAAAGACTGATACAACACATACGGGTCGTGTTAAAGACCCATAAATAAATGTAGCGCTTCCGGGAGGCAACCCGATGATCATAAATAAATTGAGAAGTTGGTACATACGGCAGAAAGCATGGACCTCAGGTTTGGTTTCTCCAAATTTAAGTTTCTAATTACTTCAGCCCCTAGGTATGCCTTCTCGATACTAGGACCTTAGTAGTTTAACTACTATCTTTTATTTTCTTTGTTCGTTTTTATGTTTTCTTTTATGTTTCAGATAGAATAACATCACCAGATTATCTCTCTACTTTGAGGAGTTACACTCCAACTCTACGAGCCTGGAGCCGGAAGCCACATCAAATTTCTAAGAAATTTGATAAAGTCTTTGAAGCAACATGTTGACAAGCAACTGAAAGGCACAGCCTGACAGCAACAATAAGTTTTGGCCTTAGGTTATACACCAAATTGATCGGGGGAGTACCGGTTTCTTTTCCCTTAAAACTCTATGCATTTAAATTCCTGCATAGCATTTCATTACATGTATTTGTACATTGAGGGCAATGCACAGATTTAAGTGTGGGGTGGGGAATTAGAGATTCAGGACTGTTAACCTCAAAGCAGTAAAATTTAACTTGTGATTTTCTACCCATTTGACTAAAACATTGCAAAAACTTACCTTTTATAAAACCTGAAAAAAAATTTAAAAAAAATATTTAAACCCTTTTTAAACAAAACATCTTGGAGTTTGCACCTATTAAATAAAATGAAGACATGAAAATTTTAAAAAAAGTATTTAAACGGAAATTATGCACAACAAATCACTAAACCCTATTCCATCCGTTTCCATGTAAGAATAATCTGAGCCTTTTCACGAGCATTATTATCATTATTTTTTTCATGCTCTTTCATTTGGTATATTGAGTGTTTATTCGATTGAATTCTATGCATAATTAGAACTTGTATGACTTATACATATCAAGAGCATGAACTAGTAGAAGTATGAAAATGATTGAGGCACCTAGGACTTTATTACCCTTATTATCCAAAAACCACAAAATTATTATCCGCATGGAAAGCCCTGTGAGTCTTAGCCTTTTCTTTTAAACCCATACTTATAATCCAACCAGCTTTTTACAAACACCGGTTATTGGCTAACTATCTTCAAAATGGGAAAATTATCTAATGTTGTCATTTCAAGTTCATTATCGTCGGGATGACTTTGGAAAGGATCTGTCCTACTCGGAAGGAATAGAATATACAAATGGTGGATGCATTAGGAAATTATCTGAACTATCTGCAGGAAAATTCAAGGAAATATTATTTCAAGTAAATTGAGGAAAGAGGAGTATTGAAAAGTTTGTCTTGTCAAAAAAAAAAGAGAAGTTGTTCTTTTACCGGGAGACCTTAACAAACTGGACATGCATTATTTTTATTTCAATTTGCTTTCCTGCCTTCATTTCGCAAAGCCTGAATTACCAAACAAACTCTGAGAAAAGATTTTTCAAGAAACCAGTGATGTAAGAAAATGGTGGCGCAAACAAGAACAATTGCCACCATTCAGCGGCTTGTCAAAAAGTGCCGCCAAAAGAAGAGCCAAAAGATACGGCATATGTAGAAAATGTGGCAACTGGAGCCACGATGGAAAGTGTAGTAAGAATCAAACTGACTCCCAAAATGAGTATACACATCTGATCGAAGTAGGCGCTGTTAGGCTACGAGCCGAAAGAACCATACGAAAAGGCAGCAATGTGTATTACACAATAAGGGACGAGTTAAACCTGATGAGAGATCTTGGTTTTGGTAATCTGACCATAAACAAGCCCTCAGATTAGTTATACCATCATGATCTGAGAACTGTAGAGGGACCTTTTAGTACTTTCCATTTTAAGCCATGAGGTTGTAGCTGAGTGTTTCGCGATACCTGCAGCCCTTCAAACCCCTTTAAAAACCCTAAAATCCTAAAAGATTTTCATTTTCACCATTAGTTTTACTTTAGCCACATTAAAACCCTTTAAAGTCCTCTTGATTCATGCATACTACTTAGTTAGTTGGTGGAGACTTGATTTGCAAACAAGCTTATGACCATTGCATAATTCGATTCGAGCTCGAGTGTCCCACTTAGCTTACATTATCCACATATATAACCCTAGAGTTGACCGAACATTGTAAATATTGATGAGTTTTTGCATAATCAACGTTCTAGTAGGCTTGTCATGGATTCCATCATCTTAAAACAAACACTAGTTGAAATTCCATTACCTTTGTAAAGTTTTTAGTTATGTGTGTGATCATGCATGAGTTTGCTTGAGGACAGGCAAAGTTTAAGTGTGGGGTGTTATGATATGTCATCATTTATACATATTTAACATACATAATAATCTCACATTATGGTACTAATTGAATAATAACCTTGCAATTTATGCTTAAAATACGTATATTTTGTAATTGTAGGTTATTCGATGTTGAAAATACAAATCAAGCTAAATCCTATCAAGAATACAAAGAATTCAAGCTTCAAGAAGGTTTATTCCCGGAGCATTGACCCCCAATAAGTCAAAATTGGTCAACAATAGTCAACAAGGAGCTAAAAGACAAAGCTGGAAGAAAGTTGAGGGTTGTACGGCCGTGCATCCCAATGCACGGTCGTGCATTGCCCTTTCTTCTTCTCTATGGCCCAGTACCGTGTACTTTGTACCCTATTTGATTCCCTGGGCCTTTGCATTACCGTGCAACCCACTGCAAGGTTGTGCATTACACATTTTGAGACCTATAAATAGGAGGCTTGAGTTCTTCATTCCACACACCAATCCAGACCTAAAAACACTCAAGAAGAGAGCATTCTCGTAGTTAGAGTAGAGGGGCTCTTCCTCGTTGTTTCACAATAGGGGAGCCTACGGAAATCACCATTACGCTAGTCGTTATGGCCATTCGTAGCTAAAAATTCTTTGTATTGCTTGGGTGAAGATGATGTTTGGTGCATGTTAATATTTAATCTATTAATGAAGTGGTATGTTTATGTCTGTAACCAATTTGTTCTAAAAAACCATCTCTTGATGGGCTTTTATTATTGTCTAAATCCGTCTTTATATTTGTGAGTGTCTTGATTTTAAAAACTAAGATCGTAAAACCTTTTTTAATCAAAATTCCTTTGAAACTCGTACGTCTTTATACGAGTAAAGATTGATAAGCCAAGTTTTGGTCTACACTTCTAAGATCGTACGTCTTTATATGAGATTATTACGCGACCAAGAATTGGTGAACTCATGTTGGGAACGGTACGTCTTTATACTTGGTCCCATTGTTACACCACCTCCCAGTGAGCAAAATATAATCACCTATTTAACTTTAATATAAAGCGTTTTGAGTCTGATGTCTTTAACCAACCCGGAGATGACCATTCGATGGGTTGAGTGTAAATGTTGTCCCTAACGGGAGGCACTACCACTTTTTAAAGAATATAATTTGCAAATAAAATGTAGTGAGGACGAGGCTCTAGCGGTGACCCAGGTCACAAGTTTGTAGTAATCATACCACTGAATTAGTTAACTTAACAATATTATGTACCAAGCTGATTCGAATCCCGAAGCAATACTTTTCGTAATCTGATCATTTTCGCTTTATTTACTTTTCTGCTATTTACTATTCTGCTAGTTATATTTCTGCTACACACTTCATGCACATTTTTACTTTTATGTTACTTACTTTAGCGTCATTTATTTTTCTGCTTCACAAGCACACAAAACCCACTCACTATTTAATCCGGTTAAACGATAACAAAAGTTGAGTATTGGAACTCGACCGTGTCCATTGGTTCGATACTTGGTTCTTACCTAACTATATTACGCTGCGATAGGTACGCTTGCCTATTGTGTGTTATAAGTTAACGTAATTATCATTTTATAAATTTAAAACCTGATCTTGTAAAAATCATTCTAAAAATATATTTACTTATATTTTTATATATTTAAACACACGACATCAAGTTTTTGACGCCATTGCCGGGGACACAGTGATTTCAAAAAAAAATTCAAGTTAACGGATTACCCTTTTATTTTCCTTCAAATTTTTTTCACGCTTTGTTGCAGGTAGTATATGATCCAAAGTTCTATTACTAGTTTATATCAACCTTTAACGGAACCTGAAAGTTTCTTCCACCGCCGAGTTCGAGAAAACCGTGCTAGAAAAATGGTCGTAGAAAACCGCACTATCGCCGAATTTGCATGACCTTCATTGGACGTGTTGGGGTCTAGTAGCACAGGACCAATCGTCGACGCTAACAACTTCGAGATCAAATCTCATGTTATTCACATGATCCGGTTATCATGCACTTTCAACGGATTACCGGATGAGGATCCACATGCCCATATCGCAAATTTCCTCGAGATTTGTGATACCTTTAAACTAAATAGGGTGTCGAATGACGCTATTCGCCTTCGTATGTTCCCTTTTTCCTTTAGGGAACAAGCTAAGGAATGGTTGAATTCTCTTCCTACTGGGTCAATCACCACGTGGGACGATCTCGCCCAGAAATTCTTATCGAAGTATTTCCCACCAGCCGAGACTGCTAATTTAAGAAATTATATCACCACTTTCACTCAAGACGATGGTGAATCACTATATGAGGCGTGGGAACGCTTCAAGGACATGTTAAGGAAATGTCCTCACCATGGGTTAGAGGTTTGGCTGCAAGTATCATCTTTCTACAATGGGTTACATAATCAAGCCCTTCAGACACTTGACGCTACTGCAGGTGGCATCTTTGGGAACAAAAGGCCACAGGAGGCTTGTAACCTAATTGAAGAGATAGCTATGAACAACTATCAATGGTACAACCCACGGACTAGTAGAGGAACAAGGCAAGGAGTTCACACCGTCGATGTTGTCACATCATTTTGTGCTCAAGTAGATGCCCTGAACACAAGACTAAACCAAATTAGTAAGGGCAAGGCAACACCGGAGACAATGGAAGAGGTGAAGAGCATCACAGCCGACGTCGAACAAGTTGAGTTTTTCGGAACAAATCGGCCTCAAAACAACCCCTATAGCAACACCTACAACCCTGGATGGAGGAATCATCCAAACTTTAGCGGGAAAGACAACAACTGATGTGCTCTAAATTATACATATATTTGACATCATTTGCATCCCATTTGTTGGCAATTTCTTTGTACATTGTGTTAATTTGTCGCTCATTTAGCTTATATTCAAGTTTCAGGGAAATTTAAGTTCAAAAGGAAGAAACAAGTGAAAAGATGATGAAAATATAAGAAATTGGCCAAGACAGAAGACCAAGCACGGGCCGTGCCCGTGGTCAACTTTCTGTCGTACCAGAAGTATTGTTGTTGCCCAGTCAGACGAAGCACGAGGCCATGCCCAACCAGGCACACCCTCGTGTCTAGTACATGC
This sequence comes from Smallanthus sonchifolius, assembly GCA_023525975.1. Taxonomy (NCBI): domain Eukaryota; kingdom Viridiplantae; phylum Streptophyta; class Magnoliopsida; order Asterales; family Asteraceae; genus Smallanthus; species Smallanthus sonchifolius. Next base: position 68,272,269 of record CM042029.1, read on the forward strand.
AGAGTACGTACGTGACCAGGACAAAAGCAGCCCGTCAGATGTCTCAGCACGGGGCCGTGCCTCACTAGGCATGGGTCGTGCCTCACCTCTCTGACCCTATAAATAGAGCCATTTGACTCTTGAGTTGTGTTGGCCTTTTGGGAGAGAAATTCCACTATCTCAAATCCGTAGTAGCAGTTGTTGGACACCACTTGGAGGCCCAAGAAGAACCATTCCATCTTCATAATCTCACTTGGAAGATATCATTTTCATACTTGAAGCTTTAGTTACATCTAAACTCACTATGTCTTGCATGTATCTCATTTGTGTTATGTTTGTGTGTATGCTCATCATGAGCTAAACATCTTTTCAACCATCTTAGTGCGATGAAACTCAATTAATTATGTTGAACTCATGATTATGGCTAAATTATTATGTTAATGTAATGATGATTTTGTGTTAACCTTTTGGTGATCCTGCATGTCTAAATGTTTATGGAGCAAATTAAGATTTATAAATGGGAAATCATATCGAGTTGGAAAATCTATGAGACTAACATTTATTTATAACCTTAACATCTTTTGTGAAAATGTTACAGCTAAGAATTAGGAATAATCTTTGAAACCTTATTTGTGAAGGAAACATGAAGACATGCAACCCTTTGGTCAAGATTTGGAAAAACGAAGAACAATGTTATGTTATTTCTATTATAAAAGTTATACTAATCGAAAGTGACGATGACTCACTCTTAAAATTTTTATAACTTTGTTTTAGAATATCATAAGTTAAAAAGTTACACTCTTTTATCTAACTAAACTAATCTTAAGTGGATGACATGTAAATTACTCATGGAATTCTGTCTTAACGGTTAGGGAATTATAATCTTTAATTGGATTTTGGTTTTACTACTTCAAATAACATTAACAAAATGGTAAACTTTAGCCATATGAAAAGAGGTCAACATACATTAATGAGCGGATTCTAAACTAAGATGGTGGTTTTTTAAAATTATTACTTTTGCTGAAATTACATCTTTTTTAGAAAATACAAAAGAGAATCCTCATTTTATCAAGAAAACAATCTAATCACTTGTTCACTAGTCACTTGATCTAATTAAAAATCTGGGTTGAGACGTTAACTATGTCCATGGATTGACATCCGGTTTTTATCAAAACTGTATTACCACTCGATAGATGCACTTGCCTTTGTGTGTGTATTGTAGTCTAGGTGAAAACCATCTTTTAAAACCGACATTTGTGTGAAAAATCGTTATCAAAAATATATATACTTCACACACATCAAGTTTTTGGCGCCGTTGCCGGGGACACGGTTTCAACAATTAACCCAAATTTTTAATCCGTAAATACTAGTAAATATTTTTCAATTCTTGGTTAGTCTATTCGTTTTTCTACAACAATTTCACAATTAATTGTTAGGTAATGAATGTCCACCACACCTGATCCCAATATCTCCACACCCTTTTAGGAACCCGAACGACATTTCCTTCATCGATTACGGGAACGAACACGAACTGTAGATGAGGCGATAGCAGGAGAAACTTGGGAGGACGCTCAATCAGACAAAAACATGGCAGACACAGAACAGAGGAATATGACGTATTACGCCAAACCGTCAGCGTTACCCAACCAGCGGTTGCGGCCAACAACTTCGAAATAAAATCTAGTATCATTCATTTAATAGAAAACTCTGCTCAATTTAACGGTCTACCTGATGAAGATCCTAATGCTCACATCGCTTGTTTCTTACGAATCTGCTCTACTTTCAAAATTCATAACTTTTCCGATGATGCCGTTAGACTTAGGCTCTTTCCGTTTTCGCTCCGTGGCCGCGCCATGGAATGGTTAGATGCATTGCCTCCTAGCACCATCACAACTTAGGCTGAAATGGGCGAACAATTCTTGTTAAAATACTTTTCGCCCGACAAAACTACCAAGTTAAGATCAAGTATCACAGGCTTCCGTCAAGACGACGATGAATCACTACATGCAGCATGGAAAAGATATAAGACCCTTTTAAAAAGATGTCCACATCACGGTCTAGATCTTTGGTTGCAATGTCAAACATTTTACGATGCAATTAGTGGAGCACACAAGCAAGCTGTCGATCAATGCGCTACAGGAGACTTTGGAGGAGCAACCCCAACAGAGGCGTTCCAAGCATTGGAAAAGGCCGCCACGCAAAGTTTTGCATATAATCCTCTAAGAGCCAGACCAACCCAAAAGGGCATGCATCACGTTGATACCGACACCCTTGTCGCAGCACAATTAGAAGCACTTACCAAAAAATTCGAACCAATGCAAACCGAGTTCAAAAAGGTACAAATTTGATGCGATACATGTGGAAAAAAAGCATAAAACAAGCGAGTGTCAACAAGCAATGGTGGTAGAAGAAGTCAATTATGTGGGAGGACAAAACAATTCCTACGGAAATAATTATAACTCTAACTGGAGAAACAACTCCAACTTTAGAGAAGGAGGAAACAATCAGCAACCTCCAGGGTTCAATCGAAGACCACCTTTCCAGCAACAAAATGCACCTTTTCCACCCAAACAACCTTATCAAGGACAGAACAATAGCAATCAAAGAAATGGGGAGACTAACGTCGAGAACCTTTTGCAACAACTTCTAGCCGGCACGCAAACTTCAAACAAATTGATTGAAGATCGTTTCCAAAAGCATGAAGTTGAGATGAGAAGTTAAAAGGCATCCATGCAAGCTATTGAGAAGCAAGTAGGACAGATGGCACAGCTGTTCTCTGAGCGTCAGCAAGGAAGTCTTCCTAGCAACAGAGTGCCCAATCCTAATGCACAAGTAAACGCGGTTACACTCAGGAATGGCAAGACCACCAAGGAAGGAGTCATCTCCACCTCTTAGCAAACCACAATGGAGGAATGCTCGAATGATACTAAAGAGGACACTCCTCCTCCTACTGAGAATCCACCCAAGGAACCTGTTCGAACATACGTCCCGTCCCTTCCGTATCCGGGAAGTATGAGAAAGGATAAACTAGAAAAGGATTACGAGAAATTCCTAGGACTATTCAAGCAACTTCACATCAGTCTTCCTTTCATTGAGGCTCTTGCTCAAATGCCAAATTACACGAAATTCCTTAAAGGCGTATTGACAAACAAAAAGAAGCTTGAGGAGCTATCCCATGTAATACTCAATGAGGAATGCACAGCTGTCCTGCAAAACAAACTTCCCACAAAGATGACTGATCCAGGTAGTTTTACCATTCCGTGTTTAATAGGAGATCTCTCAGTCAACAACGCCTTGGCTGACCTTGGCGCAAGTATTAATCTAATGCCATACATAGTTTTTGAAAAGCTGGAGTTGGGAGAACCCAAACCAACCCGTATTAGCATCCAGTTGGCTGATTGTTCAGTAAAATACCCTCGAGGTATAGTCGAAAACATGTTGGTGAGAATCGATAAGTTCGTCTTTCCTATCGATTTCGTTATCTTAGACATGGATGAGGACAAGAACGTCCCCCTCATTCTGGGACGACCCTTTTTGGCTACCGCCAAAGCCCTCGTTGATGTCTGCACAGGAAAACTCACCTTAAGGGTAGACAGTGATGAAATCACTTTCGATATCAGACAATCTATGAAGCATCCACAGCATCATGTTGATTCTCTGTACTTCATTGACGTATGTGACTCTATCATTAGCTGTCATATTCGAGAAACACGAGAAGAGGAAGCATGTGACACTCAGATAATTGAAGAATGTGTATACGAAGACTACACACAAGAAGAGGTCCTGCAAGTGGAAGGGTCAGAGGAGATTGACACCCACTTGAACCAACCATGCTAGGACATCGACCGAGATTCATAACTAAGAGCAAAACCATCCTTGGAAGAACCACCAATTCTGGAGTTAAAAGAACTGCCATCGCATCTGGAGTATGTGTTCTTGGAAAAACAAAACAGATTGCCCGTGATCATCTCGTCTGGGTTAACAATTGAGGAAAAATCTAAACCCCTCAAGGTCCTTAAAGAACACAAAAAAGCTATAGCCTGGAAGATCTTGGATATAAAAGGTATCAATCCATCATTTTGCACTCATAAGATTTTGATTGAAAGCGAATACAAGCCAGTTGTTCAACATCAAAGGAGACTGAACCCAAACATGCAAGAAGTGGTAAAGAAGTAAGTTATAAAATAATTAGATGCGGGGCTCATTTATCCTATCTCTGATTCACCTTGGTTCAGCCCTGTGCAGGTTGTACCCAAGAAGGGAGGAATGAAAGTAGTAATAAATGAAAAGAACGAGCTCATTCCCACTCAAACCGTAACTGGATGGAGGGTCTTTATTGACTACCAAAAGTTAAACGACGCCTCCAGAAAATATCACTTTCCACTTCCATTCATCGATCAAATGTTAGAAAGACTTTCCGACAGAATGTACTACTGTTTCTTAGATGGTTTTTCTGGGTACTTCCAAATTCCCATAGCCCCGAAAGATCAAGAAAAGACAACATTCATTTATCCATACGGAACATTTGCCTACCGACGTATGCCTTTCGGCTTATGTAATGCACTAGCAACATTTCAACGGTGTATGGTAGCCATCTTTCACGACATGATCGAAGATTCAATGGAAGTGTTCATGGACGATTTCTCAATCTTTGGCGACTCTTTTGAGCATTGTCTAAGTAATTTGGAGAAAATGTTAACAAGATGCGAAGACGCCAACCTTGTCCTTAATTGGGAGAAATGTCATTTCATGGTGATAGAAGGAATAGTGTTGGGACACAAAATCTCGAAAGCAGGATTAGAAGTTGATCGATCTAAGATAGATACCATTTCAAAACTTCCACCGCCCACTTTTGTAAAATCCATTAGAATTTTTCTAGGGCATTCCGGTTTTTACCGTCGGTTCATTAAAGACTTTTCGCAAAATTGCACGTCCTATGACCCAACTCTTAGAAAACGATGTCACCTTCATATTCTCGAACAAATGCCTAAAGGCTTTTGAATTTCTCAAAGAAAAGCTCATCAATGCTCCGATCATGACTGCTCCTAATTGGACCCTAACGTTTGAGTTAATGTGCGATGCAAGCGATTTTGCCGTAGGAGCCGTCCTAGGACAGCGAAATGAAAAGCATTTCCACCTAATTTACTACGCAAGTAAAACGTTGAATGATGCTCAATAAAACTACACCACCACTGAAAAAGAACTCTTGGCAGTAGTTTTTGCATTTGATAAATTTCGTTCATATCTTGTTCTCTCAAAAACAATTGTCTACACGGATCATGCAACATTGCGTTATTTGTTCAGCAAACAAGACGCAAAGCCAAGGCTGATCCGGTGGATACTCCTGTTACAAGAATTTGATATTGAAATTTGCGACAAAAGAGGAGTTGAGAACGTCGCAGCTGATCATCTCTCACTTCTTGAATGTCCAAACTTAGCCGAAAACATGAAATTGGATATCAATTATAACTTCCCGCATGAGTTTCTGATGAGTATAGACACAATTTGCGAAGAACATCCATGGTTCGCGGATTTCGCAAACTATCTCGCATGCAGAGTTATTGTGAAGGGATTAACATACCAACAAAAGAGGAAATTCCTCGCGGATGTCAAACACTACTTCTGGGAGGATCCATATTTGTTCTGGGTCGGAGCCGACCAACTCGTCCGAAGATGCGTATTCGGAGATGAAACGCAACAAATCCTCAAACACTGTCATGAAGGACCTACTAGAGGACATCATGGGGTCACTCTAACTGCTAAGAAAGTGTTTGATTTGGGATTTTTCTAGCCCACAATCTTTAAAGATGCTTACGCCATGGTATGATCATGCGACGCCTGTCAAAGTGTGACAATCTGACTTTTCAAGTTAATCCCGTTAGTAATTTCGTTAAATATTCTTTTAAATCCTAACCAAGTTAACCTAATTCTAAAACCAAGGGATCAATTCTGTCAAAGCTGAAGTTGCAAGGGCTGATCTTGTAATTTACCAGAAACCCTAGTAGGCAGGGTCGCGCCAAATGCCTTAGCACGGTCGCGCCTCTTGCCCAGTTGAAACGTAAACGCAGCCTTTAAATGCAAATCTGTTAGAATATCAAGTTTGTAACGTAAAATCTCTAATGGCGATCATCATTGAGCCATTATCTCACGATTTAACACTCGTAATGATCGAATTAAACTCCATTATAATCTTCAATCCCGTAACTGACGACATCATCACCATTATAATCAAATTCACGTCAAACCGATCATTTGCACTGAAATCGATCACCTACACACCTCTATCGATCCTCTGTGAAGCTTTTGTGCATTTCAATTTGGCCGGAGAAACAGCCGGAGCTGCCGGAAGTCAAGCCACTCGAAGTCGGAACTCATTTTACTCGAACTCCATCGATCCGTCATCCTTTCTGGTAATTGAAACTATCTACACCTTCGTTTTTGTTCATAGATCAAAAGCCCCTTGTTAATTCGGGCTAATATTATCGAATTTGTTGTGAATCAAATCTAGGGGTCATGTTTTTACGGTTTACTCGATCTCTATTCTTGACTTGATCATAATCAAATTAAATTGTATCATCAGATTCGCTATCCTCTGTTTAGTGAAAACCCTATGATTTCAACATGTAATCTTATCCAAATTGTTCAATTTGATCTCATGTTCTTGACCAAAGGTTTCGTTATTTAATCGAGAAATAAATCAATCTAGTCGCGATGTTTTTTAAATCAAAACACATCAACAGATTTGTAATTACTTGATTAACAGAACCCCATATCCTTTTGGTCAATCGCGATCGAAATCAAACGGATTCGGACTTATTAGGTTATTCTGTTAAACTCTGTGACTGTATATCCAGGAGACATGGTCCTGCCAAGGTTCTAGCACGGTCGTACCTCATACTCTGACCCGGTCGTGCCTCTTGGCTAGACCTGGTCGTGCCTCAGAACCCTAGACACGGTCATGCCTGGCTCAGACACGGTTGTGCCTAGTGATCAGTTTTGTTTTGTCTTCTGTTTGATCAACACGGTCGCGCCCCTGACCAGCACGGTCGTGCCCGTGACATTAAGGCGGTCGTGCCTTGTCTTAGGCGCGGTCATGTGTTAGAAAACCTTTTGTCAGAATGTTTTGATTAATATTTATATTTTCAAAACAATAATTATTATATTATATTAATATGTTTTAAAATCGAAAAACCACCCATAGGCTCGGGTTTAGTCTTGTAACTCGTATCCATTATTTAAAACTCGATTATAAAATAATATATTATTTCCAATCCTTGAACTCAATTAAAAACGATGTATATATTTTTATATTTTTATTATTTGTCACTCATCGCAAATCGTAGTTTTTCTTAATTGGATAATTTAATAATCCTGTATTCTCGTGGACACATTCGTCTACTCATGGTCATTAGAGCGTTGCCTTTAAGAAGTTCGTTATTCCGTGTCGTCGTCACAAATCTCATTGTATCCCTAATTGTTATGTGTATAATTTTAGGGCATACGTAAGCCGTTGCAGGCTAACACTTGTGGTTTCAATCTTATTCTCGTGTGAACCTACCTACGCAGCTCAGGTGAGTTTTCACGGCCCCTTTCTACTGTTTTAAAGCCGGGGAGAAAACATGATGTAAACACTTTGGTTATGTAATTCATATTTGTTATCACTTGTTTGACTATGCGTACACATCTATCATTAAGTCCTCACATCGGACCGTTAATATGAACATACCAAGGTAATTGAGTAGTACTACTGGGTTTGACAAACCTCACCCGTGTTAGTCGCGCTAACCCGATTGGAGGTCGAACGGGTGCAATATTGACCTAAACATGCACCATGGTTGATAGGCCTGGTGGAAGGCAAACACATAAACAGTCAGCTTTCGGTTGCGAGCGCATTAGTTAACATGTATATGGGTTCGCTACCTGTTGATTTATATATTGAATGTACATTAACCTGTTAAACTTTGATACAAACTGAAACCTGTGAACTCACCAACCTCGTGTTGACATCTTTTCTTACATGTTTTCTCAGGTCGCTAAGATAAGGCACACGTGCACATATAGGACATGCATGGAGTCCTACAATTGAAATATATTTTATTATTTTGTTTAGACTGTTTTATTAATTTGTTTGGACTGAACTCTTGGGACATTTTTGGGCGCGTTTGTTTTGCGCATTTACTTTCGTTATATGCTTCCGCATTTACTTTGATCGTTTATAATATTTTCATTTTAGTCCCATATAGTGTCGTTCAATGAAACTAATGTCTGAGATCATGGTTTGTCACTTCCCAAACGGTAAAACTCCGTTAGTTGAATATGGGGGTGTGACACAAAGAGCCAGCAATATCTCGTCAAGGAACGAGATGCCTCAAAGACCTATTCAGGTCTGTGAAATTTTTGACGTATGGGGAATCGATTTTATGGGACCATTTCCTGTCTCCTTTGAAAACCGCTACATACTAGTAGCAGTTGATTACATCTCAAAATGGGCTGAAGCTCAAGCGCTCCCTACCAATGATGCTAGGACAGTAGTTAAATTCTTGAAACGACTATTCGCGCGATTCGGCGCACCAAAGGCACTCATCAGTGATAGGGGAACGCATTTCTGTAACACTCAATTATAAAAAGCCTTGTCTCGCTACGATGTGCATCATAGGTTTGCTACACCTTATCACCCACAAACTAGCGGACAAGTAGAGGTGACAAATCAAGGCATCAAAAGGATTCTTGAAAAAACAGTCGGACACAATAGAAAGGATTGATCCGAGAAACTCGATGATGCACTATGGGCATTCCGCACAGCCTATAAAACACCTATTGGGACCACTCCATTCAAACTAGTCTACGGGAAAGATTGTCATCTCCGAGTCGAGTTAGAACACAAAGCATACTGGGCATTGAAAACTGCTAATCTAGATCTGGTACAAGGAGGAATTACGTTGTCAGACGTACGAAAATTCTAAGTATACAAATACAATACAAAAAGGTTGCATGATTCCCGTCTGAAAGAAAATAAACAATTCAAATCCTGAGATCGTGTCGTGCTTTACAATTCCCGCCTTCGTTTATTCCCTGGAAAACTGAAATCCCGTTGAACCGGACCTTACACCATAAAGGAAGTTTTTCCGCATGGATCAGTTGAAATTGAACATGCCGATGGGAGAAGTTTCAAAGTAAACGGTCATCGTTTGAAGGTGTATATTCAAGAACAATTAGAAACACTTTCGGAGGTCATCTACCTCCAACCTAGGACATCTAATCCAAATGGGAGGGGTCTTATCAAAGACCCGACATTAAACATTGGCATCTTGTAAATATTTTAAATTTTAATTTTTGAAGTTTTTTGAGTCTGATGAGCTAGGCACGCCCCCGTGTCTTACATGAAATCTCCGCCATGATCTCCGCTGAGTCCTTACAAGTTGCACGTCTGAACATTACGTAATCCCTGTGAAGCACGCCCCGTGCTTGACCAAGCACGGCCCGTGCTTGGCCTTCTGGTTCCCATGTAAATACCATCATCATTCATGTCCATCTTCACACCAACAAAGAAGAGAAATGAAGATGGATTCCAGGGAGAGCACTTCGGAATGGGTTCAAATGAAGAAGCCAAGGATGGAGAGTCGTGAAGCAACAACCATGGAAGTCGTTCTCAAGCTTAAGGAGCTAATCAAGGAGTTAACCGATATGAACATGCTTGCGGAAAGGCGCTTGCTTCAACTTTGCGAGCGTGCAGCCGATATTAAGGAGGAGCTTATCACGCTCAACCTGAAATTTGATGATCTGTGCAACCGCACTTCCCAATACCCGATGCCCATGCTCCTGCATGAGATATTCAGAGGCTTCATGTAAAATGTTCTAGTGTAGGGAAGTAGTTTGTAGAGTCTCGTTTTGCCTCATGAGGCTCCCGACTTGTATGTCAATTTCCTATTTCAATGAAATGATCGTGAGTTAGGATTTTCGCTTATTTTAATCGTGAATGACTTAACTAATCTTGTTGTTTTGGATTTGAGACTTTGGTGACCAAGCCTAAATAATATATATATATATATATATATATATATATATATATATATATATATATATATATATTTCTACACAGTGCATCGGGGCACGGCCCGTGCCTAGGGAGGCACGGCCCCGTGCTTGACAGTTGTAGCAACTTTTTCTCTTTCTAAATAACTCCAACTTTTTAACCCCATTCACCCCCAATTACTCAAACGAATACTCTCGGTCTTTGGCCACCTAACAACCGATTTTCACCAATTTCTTCACCAAATCTCTCAATCCTTCCACCAAGGTATGTTTAGATCATTTTTTTGTAAGTAATTAGGGTTTTGATTTCGATTTTGGGCATCATTCTTGTTCCTAACCGGATTTTGCCCCTTTGTAGACTAAAGTTCTAAATTTCTAGGGTTTTTCCTTCAAATCTTCAACTAATCTTGAAATATTCGGGTTTAAATTGGGTTTCCACCTGGATTGACCCATTTGTTCATAAAATTAGTTTGTTAGGTTTGATTCTTCTTGACCATTGTTTAAAAATCTGTTACACCCGCGAAAACAAGAGTTCAAGGTTTCACAAAACCGGGCTAGTGCACGAGTTCAAATCTTAGATTCTACATTCTCAGTGAAGCACGCTCCGTGCCCCACCTAAGCACGGCTCGTGCTTTGACCACATTACGGGTCTGTTAATTTCTGGCACTGCACCATCAGGTATGATGACCAAGCACGCCTCGTGCCTACCTAGGCACGGCCCGTGCTCAACCTTCTGTCCAGATTCGGAAGTTCATTTAAATTAAAGGGGTTTGATTCAACTCACTTGTGTATTAACCTCTCAGGAATCATGGTTCATCCATATGTGGTTTTTTATGGTGACAATGAGGGATGGTGCCATACACATATGCGCAAGCTTAGGCGGCGCGAAGAGGAGTCACACCTTACGGTTTGCTATGACACTTTAGACGCTGTCGGACAGCGTTCACGCTTCAATAACATAGTGACTCCCCCTTGGCGTCGCGTGTTCGAAAACAACCAAGAATCAATTTACGAATATACTCTGGAATTCATGGCGTCATTTAATTTTTAATCAACCAACCTAGACTTTTGGAACGAAAACGTCGTATCATTTCGTCTTGGAGGCGAACGGCACACCACGTCGATTGCTCACTTTGGGGTAGCACTTGGATTTTATACCGAGAATGAGATCCTTGAACCCGATTTTTATGAATCGGCACACATTTTTTCAGATAAGGAGGGTAGAAACAACCCCGAATGGGAGCTTGCTAGAGCATCATTCTAGAGAGAAGTAGGCAATGGATAATACAATGCCAGCTGTACAAAACACAGCAAACTGAAAGACCCGCTGCTCCGTTACATTCACCGTTTTCCTAGCCACTCGGTACCACAACGTGGCCAGAGTGGCGGAGTAGTCAACCTTAGAGATCTCTGGATATTATAATGCTTAGTCAACAAGCAACCTTTCAGCATCTCATACCTTTTCTGTCGTCTCTTTGCTTCGAATGAAACAGCTGGGGAGAGCACCCCATTATTTGGGGGAAGTTGGATTGCCAAACTCTATGAGTACCACAGTGAGCTGCTAGATGGGACTTTCAGGCCACCGCCCGGTTTGCTGGATTTGGGTATCTGTGCCAGCATGGGAATGGTCACCAACTACCCAATGGCCAACCCCGGTTTCAAGATTCAAAAGGGCAAGTTTGGGATCCCGAGGATCCTGAACATGTAATCATGGAGTTAGACATTCAGAATTCACCACAGAGACAGCATAGTTCGCGCTACGAGGCAGGAACCTCATCATCTCAGCAGACTAGATTCCCATCTATGATGGATCTCTACGAATCCATCCAAACCGTCAACACATATGCCCGCCGCTCTTTTGAACTTTACGAGTCAAATTCTGGACGCATCACCAATCTGTCCGATAGGGTTGATCTAATTAAGGAGGACGTTGCCTACACGAGGCAGCGAATGAACCAGAATTGGGGGGAAGAGAACCTCGATTAGGTCGAGGTGATGGGTTGAAGTCCCATCAGAGCACCATTTTTAACACAAAAGTAGCTGTGTTATTCGGATTTATATCTTTTTAATTTTTGTTTGTATTGAAAACATTCGAGCACTGGCTGATCCGTGCCCCCTTTTATTTTTAAACCACTTATTTATGTTTGTAGTTTTTAAGTATTTTTGTGATAATAAGTTTGTTTGAACACATTTGATTCAAGTTTTCAGGATACTGTGAGTACCAACTGCAAGCTTCAGAGGCAATATCTTTCAGTGGAGTTCTTTTTAACCCTTACCTCTCGTATCTATTTTACACTTTGTTTAAATCATGAACATTGAGGACAATGTTAACTTCAAGTGTAGGGAGGGGGGTTACACCATTTGTAGCACTTGAACTTTGGCTATAAAAAGCTTAAAACGAACTCCAACATTTTTCGTGGCACAAAAATAATTTCAACAATTTTGAAAAACTGAAAGAAGGAAGTTGATTTTTTTCTAACACAAGTTTAGCAAGCCAACTAAGTAAAGTGACATAAACAATTCGATAAGGATGGCAAGTTACATATAAATAATAGACATGCATGAACTTTACACTTTTTACCCATTCCATCCGTTTCTGTGAGCATAACTTGAGCCTTTAAAAAAAATCATATCATTCTTGTTTATGTGTTCACCGAATCATTGAGGGTATCACGTGTTTTGTGCAAAGTTAGAATTTGTTTTGGGTATACAAGATGAGACCATCATTGGAAATTGTTGCATGAAAATGATTTAGTCAACTAGGATTCCCGCCTTACCAACCATCCAACCAAACACACCTAGCTAGCCTTACCATCTTCACCCAAACTACCAACCTTCACCAAGGACATTGTTTTGAAAAAAAATGCATCCGTTTGATCTCAACCTTGTTTCATGTCTTCATTTCACAAAACCGGAATTACCCTTGGAAATTAGAGAACATCTTTTTGTTCTAATGTTTGAAGAAGGAAAAGTTGGAGAAAAATGGAATAAAATCCACCATTTTGTGGAACATCGAAAAGTGCCATGAAAAGAAGGGCAAAAATATATGAAAGATGTTAGAAGTGTGTAAATTGGTCTCATGAAGGAAATGTAGTAAAAACCAAACAACCTCTCAATTTGAATATACGGAGTTGATCAAATTGGGTGCTATTAGGCTCAAAGTCGAGGGAACCCTTAGGAAAGATAGCTATGTATATCTCAAGGTCAAAGGGGAAATTAGGTTTTTTAAGATGAGATTTGTTCTTGACAATCTGACCATAAACGAGTCCTCGAGTTAGTATTACCCCTATTAACTCGAGTATTGTAGAGGGATTTCTTTTAGTTTTTACCTTAGTTTTCTTTTCAACCAAATAAACCAAAGCAAGTCCCAAGCCAACCCACAAACCATAAGTCCTTTTGATTCATGCAAGGTTTCTAATTAATTTTGGTGAAGTTTTGATCCCATCACAAGCATATGACCTAGCACATTTCATGTTGATGATTGAGTGTTCTAAATACATACACCATTACATGTATGATCACAAATATTAACCGAGTATGTGAGAACATTGTGAGCAAGTGTTAAAGTTGTGCTTGTCTATAACTTCATAAAACGAACCATTGTCTCTTGGGAATAACTTCATAAGTTCACTTTTTCTTGTTTGGAAAATGTTTTCTTGTGTTCCTTCTTCAAAGAAGGAAAAATTACTTCTCCACTTAAGGTTTAATCAAATTTGAATGTTTTTATCTTGCCATTGGAGTTATTTATTTCAATATTTGCTTGAGGACAAGCAAAGTTCAAGTGTGAGGAGGTTTGATGTGCTCTAAATTATACATATATTTCACATCATTTGCATCCCATTTGTTAGAAATTTCTTTGTACATTGTGTTAATTTGTCGCTCATTTAACTTATATTCAAGTTTCAGGGAAATTTAAGTTCAAAAGGAAGAAACAAGCGAAAAGACGACGAAAATACAAGAAATTGGCCAAAACAGAAGACCAAGCATGGGCACATCAAGTTTCAGGGAAAAATCATTATAAAAAATATATATAGTTCAAGCACATCAACAACCAAGGACAATCTGTTTTTGGACAACGACAACAGTTTCAGCAAAGGCAACCTTAGAACTTTCAACCTCGTCAACAACTTCAAGGAACAAACAAGATGGGTAATGGGATGAGCCTGGAGGATGTGGTGACTAAGTTAATTTCCACTACTGAAAGTCAAGCCCTCCTAGCAGATTCTCATCACAAGCAATACGAGGAAAGGTTTAGTCTACATGAAGCTGAGTTCAAAACGCAGAAAGCTACCCTTCAATCCATTGAGACGCAATTACAACAAATAGCAAAATTGTCCGAAAGGCAACCAGGATGTCTCCCGAGTAACAATGAGACTAATCCAAAGGCCAACGTAAGTGCTATTACTTTAAGGAATAGCAAAGTCTACCCAAAACCACCAATGCCACGAGAAGAAGTCCAATCACCTAGGAGAGAGATATTCACCGGAGTGCCACTCCGTCCACATCCCGCAAGTTCATCCACCCAAAAAACACAACCTAGTGTAATCCAACCTCCAACGGCGGACCTCCCTCCAAAAATTCCACCAAAAAGAACGTTCAATTCTCACATACCATATCCAGGAAGGCTAGTGAAGCAGAAAACTGATGAGCAATATGACAAGTTCATAGAGCTCTTGAGCCAAATCCATGTCAACATTCCCTTCTTGGATATTATACAACAAATGCCAAAATATGGACGCTTCTTGAAGGATTTCCTCACAAATAAGAGAAACATAGAAGAAGCGATAAAAAGAACAAATTACTGTGTTGCTCTTATCGAAAGGAATCTCCCGAAGAAACTTTTAGAACCGGGGAAATTCTCTTTACCATGTTCTATAGGGCCACTACCAGTTACATATGCGCTCGCTGATCTAGGAGCAAGCGTAAATGTTATGCCCTCCATTATGTTTCAAAAGCTCAACATTGGACAACCGCGACCGGTTAACGCAACTATTGAACCTGCGGATGGATCGGTTAAAACACCTATAGGAGTCATCGAGAACTTATTGGTGAAAGTTGGCAAGTTTGTCTTCCCTGCCGACTTTATGGTTTTAGAAATGGGACAACACTTCTCCGTACCATTAATCTTGGGTCATCCATTCTTAGCCACCGCAAGAGCCGTCATTGACATGAATGAAGGAATTTTAACGCTCCGTATCGGTAAACAATCAGTAACATACAATATCGGAGGATATGAATGCATGTCAAGTGATCCGCTTGAAATCTCTCACTTTATCGACTCCACTCTGGACTATCAACTACAAAAAGCAAGGGACTTGAAAAAGGGAAAAGCACCTGATCTTACCAAGCCAAAGACACCAGATCATATGGCAATAGGCCTTACCAAGGATCTTGACAACACTAATTGGATCGATGAGTACTTTTATAAATTACCAAAGCTGAACGAAGAGATAGGAGACACGGGGGAGGTTGTTTACTCCCACCTAAAGAAAGACTGATGCAACACGTATGGGTTGGGCTAAAGACCCATAAATAAACGTATCGCTTCCGTGAGGCAACCCGATGATCATAAATAAATTAAGAAGTTGGTGCATATGGAAGAAAGCATTGGACCTCAGGTTTGGTTTCTCCACATGTAAGTTTCTAATTACTGTATGCCTTCTCGATACTAGGACCTTAATAGCTTAACCACTATCTTTTATTTTCCTTGTTCGTTTTTATGTTTTCTTTTATGTTTCAGGTAGAATAACTTCAACAGGTCATCTCTCTACTTTGAGGAGTTACACTCCAACTCTACGAGCCTAGAGCTGTAAGCCATATCAAATTTCTGAGAAATTCGATGAAGTATTTGAAGCAACATGTTGACAAGCAGCTGATAGGCACAGCATGACAGCAACAATAAGTTTTTGCCATAGGTTATACACCGAATTGATCGGGGGAGTACCAGTTTCTTTTCCCTTAAAACTCCATGTGTTTTAATTCCTGCATAGCATTTCATTACATGCATTTGTACATTGAGGGTAATGCACAGTTTTAAGTGTGGGGTGGGGAATTAGAGATTCAGGACTGTTAACCTCAAAGCAGTAAAATTTAACTTGAGATTTTCTACCCATTTAACTAAAAAATTACAAAAACTTACCTTTTATAAAACCCGAAAAATTTTCAAAAAAAAAAATATTTAAACCCTTTTTAAACAAAACCTCTTGGAGTTTGCACCTATTAAATAAAATGAAGACATGAAAAGAAGAAACAAACGAAAATTATGCACAACAAATCACTAAACCCTATTCCATCCGTTTCCATGTTAGAATAATCTGAGCTTTTTCACGGGCATTATTATCATTATTTTTTTCATGCTCTTTCGTTTAGTATATTGAGTGTTTATTCGATTGAATTCTATGCATTATTAGAACTTGTATGACTTATACATATCAAGACCATGAACTAGTGGAAGTATGAAAATGATTGAGTAACCTAGGGCTTTATTACCCTTATTATCCAAAAATTACAAAAATATTATCCGTCTATATAGCCCTCTGAGCCTTAGCCTTTTCTTTTGTATTACCCATACTTATCACCCAACCAACTTTTCGCAAACACCGGTTATTAGCTAACTATCTTCAAAATGGGAAAATTATCTTATGTTGTCATTTCAAGTTCATTATCACCCGGATGACTTTGGAAAGAATCTGTCCTACTCGGAAGAATTGGAATATACAAATGGTGAATGCATTAGGAAACTATCCGAACTATCTGTAGGAAAATTCAAGGAAATATTATTTCAAGGAAATTGAGGAAAGAGGAGTATCCTTAAAGAATTGGACATGCATTCTTTTGATTTCAATTTGCTTTCCTGCCTTCATTTCGCAAAGCCTGAATTATCAACCGAACTCCAAGAAATTATTTTTCAAGCAACTAGTGATGTAAGAAAATGGTGGCGCAAGCAAGAATAATTGCCACCATTCTGCGGCTTGTCAAAAAGTGTCGCCAAAAGATACGGTTGATGTAGAAAATGTGGCAACTAGAGCCACGATGGAAAGTGAAGCAAGAATCAAACTCGAGCCTAAAGTGAATACACATACCGAATCGAAGTAGGTGCTATTAGGCGGCTAGTCGAAGGGACTGTACGGAAAGGTAGCAATTTGCCTTACGCAATAAGGAACCAGTTGAACCTGATGAGAGATCTTGGTCTTGGCAATCTGACCATAAACGAGCCCTCAGATTAGTTATACCCTCATGATCAGAGTACTGTAGATAGACCTTTTAGTACTTTCCATTTAAAGCCATGAGACCGTAGCTGAGTGTTTTGCAATAGTTGCAGCCCTTCAAACCCCTTTAAAACCTCTAAAAATCCAAAAAGATTTTCATTTTCACCTTTAGTTTTACTTTGGCCACATTACAACCCTAAAAGTCCTCTTGATTCATGCATACTACTTAGTTAATCGGTGGAGACTTGATTTGCATACAAGCTTATGACCATTGCATAATTCGATTCGAACTTGAGTGTCCAACTTAGCTTACATTATCCATATATATATATAACCCTAGAATTGAGTGAAAACTGGGGAAAAGCAGCGTGCATCCCAATGCACGGTCGTGCATTACCCTCTCCTGCTCCCCACGGCCCAGTTCCGTGTCCTCTGTACCCTGTTTGATTCCCTGGGCCTTTACATGACCGTGCAACCCATTGCACGGCCGTGCACTACACATTTTGAGGCCTATAAATAGGAGGCTTGAGTTCTTCATTCAACACACCAATCCAGACCTAAAGAACACTCAAGAAGAGAGCATTCTCGTAGTTAGAGTAGAGAGTAGAGGATCTCTTCCTCCTTGTTTCACAATAGGGGAGCCTACAAAACTCATCATTACGCTAGTCGTTATGGCCATTCATGGCTAAGACTTCTTTGTATTGCTAGGGTGAAGATGATGTTTGGTGCATGTTAATGTTTAACCTATTAATGAAGCGGTATGTTTATGTCTTTAACTAATTCATTCTCAAAAACCATCTTTTGATGGGCTTTTTTTATTGTCTAAATCTGTCTTTATATTTGTGAGTGTCTTGATTTTAAAGAGCAAGATCGTAAAACCGTTTTTAATCAGACTTCCTTTGAAACTCATACGTCTTTATACGAGAAGAGATTGATAAGCCAAGGCTTGGTCTATACTTCTAAGATCGTACGTCTTTATACGAGATTATTATGCGACCAAGAATTGGTGAACTCATGTTGGGAACGGTACGTCTTTATACTTGGTCCCATTGTTACACCGCCTCCCGGTTAGCAAAATATAATCACCTATTTGATTTTAATATAAAACATTTTGAGTCCGATGTCTTAAACCCACCCGGAGATGACTATTTGATGGGTTGAGGATAAATGTTGTCCCTAACGGGAGGCACTACCACTTTTTAAAGAATATAATTTGCAAATCAAATGTAGTGAGGACGATGATCTAGCGGTGACCCGGGTCACAAGTTTGTAGTAGTCATACCACTGAATTAGTTAACTTAACATTATCACGTACCAAGCTGATTCGAATCCCGAAGCAAAACATTCCGTAATCTGATCATTTTCGCTTCATTTACTTTTCTGCTATTTACTATTCTGCTAGTTACATTTATGCTACACACTTCACACACATTTTTACTTTTATGTTATTTGCTTCACCGTCGTTTACTTTTCTGCTTCACAAGCGCACAAAACTCACTCACTAATTAATCCGGCTAAACGATAACAAAAGTTGAGTTTTGGAACTCGACCGTGTCCATTGGTTCGATACTTAGTTCTTACCTAACTATATTACATTGCGATAGGTACACTTGCCTATTGTGTGTTTTAAGTTAACGTAATTATTATTTTATAAATTTAAAAGCTGATCTTGTGAAATCATCCTAAAAATATATTTACTTATATTTTTATATATTTAAACACACGACATCAATGAGTATATGAATATAAATAATTAGTCAAAACAAAAAAGAAATTTGTGAATGTTATAATGCTTTGAACATTGATATCAAAACCTCAAGAAATATATCATATAAAGTTACATGGACTAAAATAGTCATGTCGAATGTATATGATTGACTCAGTGATTATCTCAAAAAGATAAATGAATATGATATAGTTGGTTCATGTGTTTTATTAAAAGAACAATATGACGTTTACATGTATTATAGTATATGTTGATGATATCACTATATCTCCTCAAGAGATCGAAAAGTGTTCAATTATTTAAGAACAAATTTGAAATGAACGATGGTATTACAAATTTATGTCTCGGTAAGCATGTCAAATATTTGTATAATGATAATTTGATCCATTAATAAAATTACATTCATAAAATGTTGGAACATCTAATATGGATAAAATTCACCATTTAAATAAGTTAAATATTAGAAAATCATCGTCTCTTATCAAAGAATGAGAAAATCATGGTTCAAAAGTATCATAGTTAAGTTTAGTTGGTACGTTTTGTTTCATGCTAGCTCGTGTCCACCAAGGAGACATCGAAATGGAAAACATATTTGGATACCATTAAGGTACGATAAGTATTAGATTATATTTTACTAACCCATCAAAATAAGTTTGGTTAGTTTTGTACATGTAAGGAATGTAACATAACACGATCATGGATCTTGTGAATTATATACGAGAGCAAGAACTCGAAGATAATACACCAGTGCAAGACACAAATAGTTGTGCATTAAGAGATCAAGTGGCAAATCATTTTGAGCAACTTCCACAGAAGATCGAAACCCATCACTTAAAGGATATATAAATCAGGGGAGTAAAACGTGTTGCACTTTTTTTTTCCCTTAGCTATGGTTTTGTCCCACTGAGTTTTCCTACTAAGTTTTTTAACGAGACAACATCTCTAAGCGTATTAAATGGATAGTCAAATGGGAATGTTATGAATACATTATTATAGTGATCATCTGTATTCCTAACTCCCATATTATATTACTAGCTTTAACCCCATGTTTTACATGAGGTGAAACGTTAAGATCATATTGATAATTTTTTTAATTTGTTAAATGTTAAATTTATATGGGTTAGAGTAATCAAAACATCAAAAAAAAATACATGAAAATGTATTCCATAAGTGGTGTGCTTTTTGCAATACATTAAATTACATGTCAAATAAAACTTTACAATGATGATTTAAAATTTGAAAATACTTCATTGTATACAATATTTGACTTGGTATTTGTAACTTTTTCATGTTTAACACCCACTAATTACAACAAATAATATAGTTTCTTTCTTCAATGACTAAAAACACAAAATGGCTAAAACCGTTCGAAAAAAAGGTCACAGACGTTGCGAAACTGATTGAAGTCGGTAGGGAGTCAAAGAAAATTGTGATAATGAATGTGGAATTGACAAGTTTCATGAAAAATCTTTATTTATTATATAGTATAGATGTGTAAGGCCTCAGTTATACCATTTCCACACCTTCGGTGAATATGAGGTGGAGGGTGCGGTGGGTGTGGCAACATACCCTTGTAGGCATCGTACTTTTGGAGAATTGTGGTGATAATCCACCGCTCTTTCATTCCCTCTCGCCTCTCTCCCTCCATCCATCCCTCTCCCTCCCTCACGGGGACCCAAATTTTTTAAAAAAATGTGTATTGATATAAATAATTTATTAAGTTAACTACTTTTTATATATTGTTAATCAAGCGTTGGTTTACTTGAAACAAGATTTGAACAATACAAAGACTATGAAAAACTATTTGGTTTTTTGTTTCTTAATAACTTGAAGTACATTGAAGACAAAGAGCTTAAGTCGTGTTGTATTCTTCTTAAGGATGCACTAAAGTATGACGGAGAATAAGTTATTAATGGTGTTGAGCTTTATATGGAGTTAAAGTTGTTTGACATTATATTATCTAATGATATTCTCAAACCTACTGATGTTTTAAAATACTTGCAGCAAGCCAATTTTTTCCTAATACATTAATTGCATATCAAATCTTGTTGACTATTCCAGTAACAATGGCATCTGGAGAAAAAAGCTTCTCAAAATTGAAGTTGTTAAAGTCGTACTTACGATCGAAAATGTCTAAAGAAAGAATTAATGTATTGGCAATGATAGCTATCGAGAACAATATTAGATAATATCAATTGTGAATAATGATCAACAACTTTGCTTTTAAAAATGCTAGGAGAATCTATCGATTCGTTTAACTTTGTTCTGTATTTGTTTATCGATACAATAACGTTTTTTTATTTATTGTTATTACAATTATTATCAATTTTTGAAAAAAAGATATTTAAGAGACCATTTTTTAGTACTTGTTTGAGGCACCCGAAATCTCAGAGACGCCTATGATGTTCAAACTTAAGCATAATTAAGATTGAAAAAATAAACTCTAAACAACAAAGCTGCATTTCTTATATTAGTGGAAAATTCGATTTTAATTAGGCCATAAACTAGTTGTGTGTGGTTGCCAACCATTAATGTACTACTTTTCGATCAAGGTTAGAAATCACAATTTTCAATAAAACTAATTTTGACCCGTTATTTTAGATCAAACTTTAATAACATTATATGTTTTCTAGAAAACACGATGCAGTTACCAATTTTAATACAAAAATAGGAATTCAAGGTGGTCGTAGAAAAAACAAATTGACTATCATTTTTTTATTAGTTCTCGTTGTATTAGTTTTGGTGTAAGCTGTTTTGGTTTGGTATAACTACGATATTGCTATGAGATATCTCATTGTTAATAAAAAATATTAAAATGAAATTTAAATGATTATTTAACAAAAATATTATACCTTATATAATTTTAATAAAATGTAACACTCTAAAAAAATCTGCAAAAATTCCTACGCCGCAAGAAAACACTTCTTCAATTAATGTTTTGGTATTTAGTTCGTAGGTTATAATCTCGTGTATTACACGTGTTAAATAAATCTAATGTTATATATCTACTAATAAAAAGTATATGTTTTTAAAAATCGTGTAATACACGGGTTAAATAAAAAATAATGTAAACTATTAAAATATACACTCGTCAAAATAGAACAATGTAAATATGTAAATATATGATTAAAAGTTTTTTATTTGAATCATAGCTAGCTATAAAATTGTTTTCAGTTTATAAAATTTATAAAAATATGATTAAACAATTTAATTGATGATAAACATAATTTTAAATTAAAAAATATGTAGATAAAAATTGTAACAAATAATTAATTTATTTGTCTAAAATAATATAGTTGATTATTAATAGGAGAGATATGCGGGAAAATTAGAATGATGAGGCCTAGAAACAATGGCGGAG
The DNA here is from genome assembly GCA_023525975.1 of Smallanthus sonchifolius. Lineage (NCBI taxonomy): Eukaryota > Viridiplantae > Streptophyta > Magnoliopsida > Asterales > Asteraceae > Smallanthus > Smallanthus sonchifolius. The sequence goes on from CM042029.1 coordinate 68,294,575, forward strand.
CATGAAAATCTAAGAAGCGGGGACCGAAAAAAATAAGCAGGGGCCGGCTCTATACGTAAAAAAAATTTCGAACGAAAACGGAAAAATTAACACTACTAACGGAAAAAACGGCAGGGACCGGGGCCCTCCCTGGCCCCTTCATAGCTTCGCCCTTGCATACAAATGTGACAAGTGTCCTTGTAGTTTACTTGTTTATTAGTTAGTATAGATATAGATTATATAGATATAGATTCTATTATTGATACGATGATTAAAAGGAAACTAAAAAATTAAGATGTTCAAAAAAAAAGATTCGTAATTTGGTGGAGATACATGCGACATTGATCGTTAATGAATTTAAGAGATACATGGTGTATCCTCATTATACAGGTATATTCTTATTATAATATATTAATAATTTTATTTGTTACGTATCAACTTCGGTTGAAGTTTAAATTTTTGTTTCCGTCTTTCTCGTCTATTAAATAATTTTTCTCATATTAAATAATTAAATATGTAAATTAAATTTATTATAATTTTTTCTTAAAATACTAAATCATATGAAGATTTCAATTATATCTTATTTTAAAATATAATTTTATAATTCTTAAATCTTTATTATTTGTTATTTACAAATCTTAAATCTATATTATTTGTTATTTATAATTGTTAAATTTTTATTATTTCTTATTTCACAAGGTTGATTATATCTAACACACAAATCTTCATAAAAACTAATGGTTTACAACAAGCTGAATTTATTCAATCCGTATAATACATGTGTTTCTAACCTAGTAATATAATAACCGAGTGAGACTAACTCACGTGTTTGTATGGGTGTTAAAGTTTGTAACGTTTGGTCTCGACGACCCGTATACTGGTATTAGCCATTCGTGGCTAAAATCTTTGTATTGCTAGGGTGAAGATGAAGTTTGGTGTATGTTAATGTTTAACGTATTAATCTAGTAGTATGTTTATGCTTTTAATTATTCACTCTTAAAACCACCTTCTATGTGGACTTTTTACTATCATCTAAATTTGTCTTTACACTTGTGAGTGTTCTTGATTTTAAAGCGTAAGACCGTAAAACATTTTTAATCAAACTTCTCTTGAAATTTATACGTCTATATACAAGAAGATTTAGATAAGTCAAGGCTTGGTTAATAATAATAAGATCGTACGTCTTTATACGAACTTGTTATAAGACCAAGAATTGGTGAACTCATGTTAGGAATGGTACGTCTTTATATATGGTCCCATTGTTACACCGCCTCCCGGTGAACAAAGTCTAATCACTCTTTTAATAATAATGAATAAGCACCTAAGTTTGATGTCTTAAACCAACTCGGAGATAGTATCGAAGAGTTGAGGGTAACGATGTCCCTAGCCGGGAGTCCTACCATTTTATTATTAAATAACATTCGTGAACAAAATGTTGTGAGAATAAGGCTCTAGCGGTGTACCGTTCACACATTTGTATTAGTCATACCACTAGATTAGTCAACTTAACATTATCATATACCAAGCGGATTCGAAACCTAAAGCAATACTCTTCGTAATCTAATCATTCTCGAGATATTTACTTTCATGCTATTTACTATTCTGCTATTTACATTTCTGTTACACACTTTACGCACATTTTTACTTTACTGTTATTTACTTTACTGTTATTTACTTTTCTGTCATTTACTTTTTTGCTTCACAAGCATACAAAACCCATTCACTAATTAAACTAGCTAAACGATAACAAAAGTCGAGTATTGGAACTTTAGTCGCGTACCGCGAGGGACAATTTAGTCGCGCCCGGATTTGGGATTCCCTCGCGTACCGCGAGGGATGGTCTTCAGTTCTTCGCGTACCGCGAAGGATGGAATTTCCAGATTTTTGACTTTTGAACTTCGGGCTTCGTTCTCATGCTCGGATTCTTCGGGTTTTCACTTGTAATCATCATGAGCACCTAAGAACATAACAAAGACTCAATAGATACTAAAAACGACTCAAAACGAATACAAAACTAAGTAAAACGACTCGAAAATGTAGGAATAAAGATATGTGCTTTGCACCACATCAAACATCCCCACACTTAACCTTTTTTCGTCCTCGAAAAAGTCTGCAATGGAATCATAACTAAGATATGACTTTAATATTCAAATACTAATTTAGAGTTCAATATACCCACACGTTAAAAATCAACAATTGGTATTTCTGTCTGATTAAACCCAAGCACCAACTATCGAGCCCTTGTGATGTGTTCTAATTCCATTTTATACAATAATCAATCCATCTATGTGACTCACACTTAGAAGCTACAGTTCTACCTAATCCCGTCTCACGGTCATGTTTAGGCACGGGTTAAACCATATAGATTTGCCACGCCACGTTAAACTAAGATTTACAGGTTTTCAGAAATCAATGGATTATGGAATGAATGGGTGGAACTGAGCGTTAATTAAAGCATAAGAACTTTCGTCTAGAGGTGTCTCAACCAAGTCACTATCCCATAAGCTAACACATAGACTAGATTCTAAACGTTTAAGCACATAAATCTCACTTAGGGGTGTATCCTCCAAGTCGTCATCCCAGAGGGAAACACATAAGCAAGACTCACATTTCAAAGTAATTAAGCTCATAGTTATGGAAATTGTGGAATTATGGAATGGGCACCATCGAAACTCGGATTTATTCTCATAAAAAGAGAGTGGTGTGCCATGAAAAATTTCAAAAACCTCTAATTTTTTACTTAACGTGGTACCTATCACCTTATGTTTACAGTTTCAGTATTACAATTACCCTAAGATGAGTACCCACAAGATATCATGATACTATTACGTGATTGATCCTAAGTAACACTCACATGTTATTTAAGTTATTCAAGCTGGTTGTGTCTACCAAAACATCACTCATTAGACGCATTTTCTATTATTTAAATCATTTAAACTCAACAAGTAGATCCAGATGTACTATCATTTTCCTTTTATTATGCAAAAACTTATACTTTCAAAGGACATTTTTCAAAAAAAAATTTAATTTATTTTTGTATTTTTGGATTTTTATAATGACACAAACTAGCTAGACTAGACACTCATATCCATACACTTGAAAGACACATTGTCCCCAATGTGAAGCAAGATGCAACTTAAAATTAAAAATGTAAATATAAACATGAAGCGACTTAGCTGGTAATGTAGATGCAAGTCAATGTATGTGCAGCTTCGTTCTTCCCTATGTGCACCGTATAGCATTTCGGTCGCGGTTGCACACTCTGTTGGGTTGCCTTTACAAAGTGGTAGAAGCATCGATCCCGTCCGAATGGAGATTGAGTACGGACAGGACAAACAATACCTACAAAATAAACCTCACAGCAAACCCACAACATCAAACTGACTCAAAATAAAAGACTCAAACTGACTTACTAAGACTGTGGATAGATTGCAAGGACACGTACCCGCTTGGTGGCAAACACATAGACATGAATGCCACGGCAGGGTGGATCATCGGTTACGAAACAGTTCTAGTTTCCCATGGTCGGTGGTAGTCGGTGAATGATATGATGATGATGAATGGATGGTGGTGGATATGATGATGAGTATGGTGGATGAGAGATGATGGTGGTAGCGGGTATGGACAATGGGTATGGGGACCCATGGGGAACAAAGGAGACAGGACAAAACCATATGGTCCTCGCGTACCGCGAAGAACCAGGGGAAACCCCTCGCCTACCACGAGGAGTTGAAAAACATGTCGGCCGAGACTTTTGTCTCTCGCGTACCGCGAGAGACTCGGCTCCATTCTTCGCGTACCACAAGGAGTACTTGTTCACATAAAGTTAAGAAATTTTTTTAGTTTTATACTTAGAATATTTTTTACCCCTGAAATTTTTTCTTCACCCATTTATTCAAAACCTGTTCCGATGATAAAAAAAAACAATGTAAAACATACTTGGAACTTCGTTCCCGATGATTTTCCTCACCAAATCAAGCGCGAATCCCTGCAAGACACGACACAAACAGAACACAGTACCAAAAAACACAGAAATTGACACTGACACGGACCACATAAGCATACAAACTCTACATCTCGGACACTCGCCCAAGACTTAAACAAGCCTATCAGGAGGCTTCTCCTTGATCCTAACCGGTACCGCCTTCATTCTACGCGGTCTACCGGTTTTGCACCTCTACAATAACCAAACAAACAACAACCAACCACTGTAGCTACCACTCAGGTCTTTCCACCATAATTTATACCTACTAGGTCCAAAGATAACACAGTTCAAGTAGCCTAGCAGTTTGTTCTCCCTAAACATCCCCACACTTGGGTTTTGAACACTCCCTAAATCAGTTAGTTCTATGAAAGTACGGGTTCTCTTTCATGGTGGCCTAGACCTAGGGGTGACTCGGTCTCTCTCCCCTCAGCATGACTAACAAACAAAGGTCCAGGAATATGTAATTCTAATGGTACGACCTCTACCCTCTCAACTGGACCATCATGATCCTCTAAACTCTCCACCAAGGGTGTATCACAGATGTCATTCAAACTGTAATTTTCATCGCCAGCACCTACGAACGAGGAACCTACCAGTTTCTTTTCAAACTCCTCCAACCCATCCGGAGGCTCCTCTATCGTCTCTCCTTCATCTCTATCAACAATGTCCGCTATTGGATTAGAGTCCCGATGATCGTCCATGGAGGCATCAAGCATGCACAAGGAGTGGCTATTCTCGCCAACATCCTCCCCGGAATTTATAGCATCAAATATAACTGACTCATCCCCCACACGAAGTGTGAGTTTCCCGTCAAAGACATCAATCACTGCCTTGGCGGTGCACAAGAATGGGCGCCCTAAGATGAGTGGGATTCCATCATCCACTTCCATATCTAGAATGACGAAATCCACGGGGAAGACAAATTTGCCTACTTTTACTAGAAGATTGTCCACAATTCCCCGTGGATACTTGACTGAATGGTCAGCTAAGGCTATGCTCATGCGCGTCGGTTGAGGTTAACCTAGGTCTAGCCGCTTGTATAAAGAATAGGGCATCATATTGATGCTATCACCAAGGTCGGTTAACGCGTGGTGCAAGGGCAAACTGCCTAAAAGACACAGAATCGTGAAACGAACAGAATCTCCCAGTTTCTCTGGCAGCTTGTTCTGCACCACCGCAGAGCATTGCTCACTAAGTAAGACTTTAGAGACCTCCTCGAGTTCTTCTTGTTGGAAAGAAGATCTTTAAGGAACTTGCCATAGTTTGGCATACTCTGGAGGGTCTCTATGAGTGGGAGATTAACCTTGAGAAGTTTGAACATGTCAAGGAAGTGACCGTGCTCCCTAGCTTGCTTAAATGACAGCAAACGTGCTGGGTAGGGAACACGAGTCAGGTCAATGTCAGGGGTCTTCATCTCCACCCCCTTCTTCTTCTCCTCTGCCTTCTTAGCAGGTACCTCAACTATCATCTCCTCGTCTACCTGCTCCTCGGTCATCTTGGCATCGATCTCAGCGAATCTAGCCCTCTAGTCAATCTTCTTGACCTCCTCAGGTGACGGAATGTTATACTTGCTGGAGTGGGAGTCATCCTCTACAACTTCTTTCTCCCCCACACTCCTGACCGACACGGCCATCACTGAAACTTTGGAGCCTGAAGATTGACCTCCATGTCGATCCTTGAGACTCTTAGCGATGTCCTCAACCGTGCGTTGCAGATCATGGAAAGTGGATTTCTGATTCTTCAGTAGTGTATCATGGCTGTCCAATCTCTGCCTAGCTTCCTGTCCCACTCGACCAGGTGGTCAAGCATCTATGTCTGATTCTCGATCATCTCCTTTATCGCACTCGTGTCGACACTACTTCCCGAGCTAGCTCCTGTATCTCCTCCTCCATTCTACTGAAACTGTTGGCGACCATTAAACCCTGATGGGTTGTTTCCAGATCTCCATCCCGAGCCAAATGAATTTTGATTGTTGTACCCTCGGTTCTGGTACTGGTTACCAGCATAGCTCATATGCTCTGGATTTTTGACTGGGTAGTCCCCAGTGTCGTGTCCTCCCCTGCACACTTCACACTGTTGAGCACTAAGCTTCAGCTCCTTTATCTCATTAGCCATTGAGGCGAGTGCAGCAGCCACGCTAGAATCCGGAGTGACTTGATGCACACCTCTAGAAGACGAGGTGGATGATCTAGCACTAGGAATGGAAGTCCTAGTAGATGGATGCTGTTGTTCGGCTGGAGCGAATCTCTCGAACATTTCCTTGCACTCAGCAGGCTCGAGTCTATCCAGGATATGGCCTCTCGCAGCTGTGTTAAACATTTGCTACGTCTCGAAGGTGAGGCCATTATAGAACTTCTCCACTATCGCCCAGTCTGACAGACCATGCTGGGGACATCGGCTCAACAGCGTGTTGAATCGCTACCAGGCCAAGTGATAAGGCTCGTCGGGATCCATCCGGAAGGAATGGATTAGATCCCTGAGGAGAGCGGCCTTGGAAGGTGGATAGTACTTTTTGTAGAACTTGGCTTGAATATCCTCCCAAGTGATAATAGAGTTGTCCGGGAGGGTGTCAAGCCAAGTGGATGCACGCCCAGAGAGCGAGAATGGAAAGAGACGCAGGTAGATAGCATCCTCAGATACACCCGTGATATTAAAGGTATCACATATACGAACAAAATGGGACAAGTGTCCAGGTGCATCCTCATCCTCTAGGCCATTAAATTGAGTAGCATGAGTGATCGTACTCATGACATGTGATGGGATCTGCCAAGAATTGACATTAGGAATAGCGGGGCGAGTGATCGAAGATCTCGCGCCCGTGACCCCATCACTGGCCCTCTGGTGTACAGTACGCCTCGTTGGTGGATCAGCGTTGTCCATAGTAGGTAATGGAATAGGGCTAATAGAACATACCCGGTTGTCACACAATTGTTTCAAATGCTCCCGAAAGTCGCGGGTGCGCTCGTGAAGCTCTTGTTCGGGCTCTAAGAAAGCAGAATATGGTGGTGATCCCTGCGAACGAGTATTGTGCATAAACAGAAAGACTCAATAGGAAAAAAGAAATAGAGACTCAAAAACAGAAGGACTCGATTCTATATTAGACCCACAAATATGACACACAAGTAACACATAGGACGAGCACACGAAATAGACTCAAAGAAAACAAATAAACCAAAAATCAAACAAAGAACTAATCAGAATTAATATTGCTATTGCCAAGTGTCCCCGACAACGGCGCCAAAAACTTGATGTCGTCCAGACGGTCTATAAAATAAACTACTAAACCTAACTTAGACTCCTAAGTAATAACAGGAAAACCTACGAACTAAACCGCACTAACAGGAAAGTGTACCTATCGAGTGTAGCACAGCTTAATGGTAAATCGGATTATCGAACCCTAGATACACTACGAATCACAAACTAGACTCTGACTCAGACTAAAGAATGATTGATGGGGGGTTTACTACACTACTGAATTAACTAATGAATGTAGAAAACTAAGGTTGACTCAAACTATCAAGAGACAAAAGCTAAGGTGAAATCAAGATTAGGAAGAACACTACCTAGGTCAGAATCCTACTTGCAAAGCACAAATTCTACCGGTTCTGGAAACTATGACGGATCTGGGTTTCTAAGGATAACTGCTAAAGACAACCTAGTGGATCCCTAATCACTCTCAGGGTGTGACCAACTCAGCTACCTAAAGTGTACTAAACTCACCAGATTATTAGATCACTTCTCAGGTATTTCCAACTATGATCAAGTACCCTTATAAACGGATTACCTCTCAGTCTCACCGCCCACAATACATTCGAAAAATACACGGGGTAATCCTAGAATAACAACTATGATTCAGAATAGCAACAGATCACTAAACACATAAACCAACTTCCTCTCAGACAGTTGACACTCGGATTCCTAATGACGAAGACTAACCGACTAATTCTCACCTCTCTGGTATTGAACTAGGACATACACTTAATTCTAATCAGCAATTAACAAGAATTCCTATGGCTACTACGTCTAGCAAACCACCACAGTCACAAACCCTAAGATCTATGATCACGATACGCTAATTAAACATCGCAGACAACCACAATCAACGCAAGGAATTAAAATCAATCACAAGACTAGAATTATAGCATGCATATACATCATAATTATTAACTAAGATCGTTTACAAAATCATAAATCCATTCAACACAACCAAAACCGATAAAAACTGAAACTTTACGAAGCATTCATCATTAAACCTAGGCAGTATTATAGTTTTAGCCTAGGATCATACTTAGAACATCCAAACAGAAGTAATAAACACAAACCATGGTTTCAAACAACACAATTAACGATAAAGATTCAAACTTTAAAACCTAGAACACTATTACAACGAACCCGGAATTCAAAGCTGTGATCTTTAGCCTTCAATCGATCTTCTTGCTCCCAAAATCGCCCTAGAATGTCCCTTAGACGGCTGGTAATCGAACTCCTTTGATAATGGGATTAAAATTCTATTAAAACCAAAACTAGGGTTTTTTTCTCGAAACTTGAGGCCCTCACGTACCGCGAGGAATGTGGTCAAGTCCCTCGCGTACCGCGAGGGACAATTTAGTCGCGCCCGGATTTTGGATTCCCTCGCGTACCTCGAGGGATGGTCTTCTGTTCTTCGCGTACCGCGAAGGATGGAATTTCCAGATTTTTTACTTTTGAACTTCGGGCTTCGTTCTCGTGCTCGGATTCTTCGGGTTTTCACTTGTAATCATCATGAGCACCTGAGAACATAGCAAAGACTCAATAGATACCAAAAACTACTCAAAACGAATACAAAACTAAGTAAAACGACTCGAAAACATAGGAATAAATATGCGTGCTTTGCACCACATCAACCGTGTCCATTGGTTCGATACTTGGTTCTTAACTAAACTATATTACGCTGAGATAAGTACACTTGCCTATTTTGTGTGTTTTAAGTTTGAGAATTTATCATTTTATAAATTTAAAGCCTGATCTCGTGAAAAAATATTAACGTTATATATTATATATATATATATATACTTAAACATATAGGGGAAAGATCATAAGAAAACTCAATGTTCATGAGAAAACAAAAAAACTACTTATTAAAGGTAAAAAAAATAACAAAAAAATCATAACTCAAAAAATAAATCAAAAATTAAAAAACTGCTTCGGAGTCCTTGTTTCCCACGCGTCCTTGTTAAAAAAAACTCGAAAAGTAGTGGGTTTAGCTTTTGGGTTTAGTTTTTTGGGTTTATTTTAGGTTAGGTTTTTGGAGGCGTGGGGTGGGGTGGGGGGTTTAGGTTTTGGGGGTGGTGAAGGGGTACGTGGGGTGGGCTTAGGTTTTTGGGTGGGGTGGGGTTAGGTTTTTGGGTGGGGGTGGGGTGGGGGGTTTAGGTTTTTGGGTGGGGTGGGGAGTTTAGGTTTTTGGATGGGGGTGGGTTAAGGTTTTTGGGTGGGGGTGAGGTGGGGGGTTTAGGTTTTTGGGTGGGGGTGGGGTGAGGGGTTTAGGTTTTTGGGGGTGGGTTAGGTTTTAGGGTGTACTACACATATGCAGTAGGAGCTTTTTGATTTTCTCATGAAAATGAGTTTTCTAGTGAACTCACCCCTAAACATATTATATATATATATATATATAGGGGAGGGATCAAGAGAAAACCATAAAGTTAGGCGAAAACCAAGAAAACCACTAAAACAATGTGTAATACTCGTAACCACATATTTTTTGTTTTCTGTTTACGTATACATAACACTATGTGTTACGTATACGTAAGCCAATATTTAAATGTTTTTTTGGTAAAAATGTGTAATATTACATTGATACTCTTATAAAAAAAATAAACATTATTATATTTTTGGTTAAAATTGATTTTTTTAGTGGTTTTCTCGGTTTTCGCCTAACTATGTGGTTTTCTTTGGAACCCTCCCTATATATATATATATATATATTCATATATTAAAATCATATCACATCAAGTGTTTGGCGCTGTTGCTGGGGACACCGTAATTTCAAAAAAAAATCGAGTTAACGGATTAGGCTTTTTAATCTTAACATTTATTTTTATGGTTTGTTTTGATTGTTCTTTACATCAATTTTCAAGGATTACAACTACGAGAGTTGTTATGAAGGATACCAACACGACTTTGAGTAACACTATTCAGAGGTTTGGTGTGAGATTTATGGGGAATCCCACTACACTTAATATTGTTATCATTATCAAGGGTATTCCACATATTTTCACCAACCCTACTGGCAACCATATGAGGAAACCACATCGCCCCCAAGAAATTCAATACTCAGCTCTAGATTCTGACTCATGGACCCTAGGAAATCTGTTTCATCATTTGAAAGAAATTAAAGTTCAAATCCTAAAGAGCTATCCAACTGAACAACAAGATGATCCCTTCAAAATCCAAAAATCAGAATTTGTAGCTCCAACATCTCTAGTAGGGTCAAGTGACTCTAAGGAGCAAAAACATTCTTCACAAGCATGGATCAGTCGGACGTGAGACCGATAATTCAGAGAAGAGGGTTACTGCAACTTTACAATCAGTTCTTAACTTTTCTGAGAAGCTGGAAGCTAAAAAATCAAAGGAGTCAGAAGAACGAATCTCTAAAGAAGAATTAGTGGGAATCTTCAATATGGAAGCACAAGAAGGATGTATGGAACAGTTTGGAGTTCCTATCACTTCAGAGACAACATCATATGAAGAACCAGACTGTGAGACCAACATCTAGGAGGAAGTATTCACCAACAAACAAATGATAATAGTGGGATCTCTTCTTTGCAACAATGATACTTGGCCTGTGACCAAGCATTTCAATGAATTATTCCATGAATCACATATGTCACAGGATAGGGCACATCACTATGAAGACCACTTCTAATGGAGGAAGCAACGTTCATCCAATGAAAATTACGTGACAAAATTATCAAACCGGCGTGAGCGTCTCCTTCACTATATGGGTTTCTTGAAGTTTGATCGAAGCAATTTCTAGTGGTGAGTGGTGATGATGTGATTTAATTAACTTGTGTTTCTTTAGGTGCTCTTATATAGAGTATTCTAAATTTGACAGGTTTATAAACTTTAAAATTTCAAATCAATCTATCCAAACTAAAATTAAAACTAAAATAGAATTTAAAAATACATAAATTAATGATTCACCCGTTTTAGCTCAAAAAAAGTGAAGGTATTAAAAATAGAAAATTGGGGAAAATCTTTAATTTATAAAATTTGGTCACTTAATGGGGGAATTTGGCTCGGACCATTGTGACATTTCTATAATTTGAACATTTCTTTCATATTTTTTATAAAAAAATATATAAAAATAACTATATAATGTTTCTTGAATTTGGATTAAAAAACTATGTAATATATCATAATTACGTAATATATAAATATTTAATTCTAAGTATATAACGTTGCATTTATTCAACCCGTTTAATACATCAGGTTTCTGACCTATTATAATATATATATATATATATATATATATATATATATATAGGTGATACTAATATAAATTAATGAGTATATATTTCGTTTAACAATTAACACATATTTCATATTATCTTGGCCCTGTCTTCCACTAAAAAATAATGATTGCTATAAAAAGAGTTATAAAATATCTTTAAAAAAATAAAATTTTTCATAAAATATTATTATAAATTAAATATTTAACTTGTACAAAGTTTTTAACCTAGTTATCCAATAAAAACAAACCACCACGGTCTTAAATTTCACCATCTTGTATAGAAAACAAAGAAGATGACACATTTGTCCTTTCCCATTCTCTTCCTTGTTCCATAAATAATAAATTTAAGAAAATGATGACATCTCTATCACCCCTTTTGAATTTATTAATTCATTAAAACCCACCCTATGAAATTAAAGACGCCATCACGAAATCTGCATGTATGCTGCGTCCACTTTGATTAAATCCACACGCGTCCGGCGTCCCAACTCCCCCCACCCCATAAAGAGAGAAATATAATCTCACAATAAAGATATAGAAAAATAATTATTTTGAGATTATTTATAAAAAAAAAACTAAAATCTTATAAAAATGAGTCAATTATGCGTGTGTATATATATATTGACCGGTTATTATAAAATATGATTTTTATAAAACGTATGCATGATTCAGGACACTCATGTATATACATGAGTTTTTAAGATAAAAGTATTTTTGTCGGTTTAACTATAAAGAGCTTTGACATCAATATATGTAAAGTTGGACACAAAGTTTGCTACAAGCAATTAGGCCTCAAAATTTTAAAGGTTTCCTCTAAATTTTAAAGGTTTTAAAAAAGTAAGAAAGTACTTTCGTCTATATTTTAACATATAAATGCATCTGATAATTTATCAACTTTTGTGCTTTTAGAGAAAAATAATAACCTGTCAACTTTTGTGTTAACATTAGACGTTTTCACGTTTCATAAAATTACATTTTAGTAGTTTTTATATATTTATAAAATTTTTACAAAAATCAATAATTTTGATGTTCGTTTTAGATCTCAAAATATGTTGAGCCGTCCAAGGTTGAAAACATCATTTAAGAGCTAGACATACTCTTGTAATGATGGAATAATATTTGGGCAATCAAAACTTATTATAATTATGAATCAAACTTGTAAAGTTAGAGACACAATTATAATGACTTTAATGTGTTATTATAATCAACAAGTATTAAAATTTATTAGAAAAAATGAATTAAAACGATAAAGTTTAGTAACTAACACTACATCATACATTTAAAAAATATAGTTTTTAAATAAAATATAGCAAACTAATATTACATTAAATTCTGTACTTTATGGTATAACTTTAAAAAATATATACTAAAAATATTAAATAATTAATTGTGAACTATTTTTGGGTTAGATTTAAATGAATAGTCAAACATGTAACTAGATTTCCTCATTTGTCTTTTTACACCTACTTACCTTTTCATTAGTTGCACTTTTATCACCAAACTAATATTAATTCATTAAATCGATGCAATCAATTATTCAAATGTTTTTATAAAAAAATATCTTTATTTATAATTTTATTTGGTCATTCAATGTGTATATAACCCACCACCCCTACCTCCCTTTGTTTTTTTGTTGATAGCTAGAGGCCACCCTACACCAAACCAAAAACACCATCACATTACAAAAGAAAAAAGAATCTCTCTTTTTCTATACAAACACATCAAGTTCTTATCTTTCGACCAACCCACACGTTGGTTTCGAATGGCGATTCAAGCCCGGATGTATTCAGACAATCTTACGTTCCCGTTCGTCAACGACGATGGTGGTGTCGGCGATACAAATCCGTCACAGAATTTGATCGAAAACGCGTGTTGTCTCAATGATCTATATCTTTTCAATCTTCAACAACAACAACAATATCAACAACCACAACAACGTCCTGTAAATCAAGATTTGTGTTTCTACAACGGGTTTAACAAGCCGATATCGATACATTCGTCACCTGTGACCGCGAATATTCAAAAACAAAATCAAGAAATTGAAGGGTTCATTAGTTTGCAGGTAACCCATCTCAAATTTATTGTTCTTTTTCCCAAAGGCACAAACAAAATTTTTCAAGATTTAGTTATGTTTAAGAATTTATTAAGATAGTATATTAATAACAAATGTTTCATGGTACAAAATACTATGATGTTTTTTTTCTTTCTAGGGTATGCATGCACTTGTATGTGTATTTTCAGAGAACCTACATTTATTTTGTAAAAAGATCAATTAAAAGGTTTCAAATTTTGTTTTTGTAATAAATTAATTCTTGAAAAATATTTTGTTATGGCAATTTATATATGGTCTTAAATTATGAATTCTACCACACACACATATATATATTATATGTTATGTAAATAATTAAATTAGTCTGATTTTAAGAGTAGATTTTAGGGGTGTGTATTTTTCGTTAGAAAAAAACATTTCTAGTTTCAAACAAATTTTTTTTTTTTTCTCACAGAATGAAAGATTGAGATTAGCTTTACAAGCACAAAGAAAGCAACAATTTTTAACAATCTTGAAGAACTATGAATCAAAATCGGCACTATTACTAACACAAAAAGACGACGAGATCAAACGCGCAACAAGGAGAAGACTCGAGCTCGAAGAGTTCTTGCGAAGAACCGATATAGAGCGACAAAAATGGCAGACGGCTGCCAACGAAACCGAAGCAATGGTGATGAATTTAAACAACACAATTGAACAACTTAGTGAAAAGTTGAAAACAAATGTTGAAGATGAAGGATCTTGTTGCCATGAAAATGATGAAAACATGAAGAAGAAGATGATGATGAGGGTTTGTAAAAGCTGTTTTAATGAAGATTCATGTGTAGTGATGCTACCTTGCAGACATTTGTGTTCATGTGAATCATGTGATGTTTTTCTACACTCATGTCCGGTCTGCAAGATGGTAAAGAAAGCTAGCATACAAGTTTCTCTTTTTGATTCCGGTTTGTAAATTTATTACAATTTATTTTTTTATTTCTTTATATTTTTGGGAAAATGAATAGAAATTTTGGTTTAATAAATTTTCTACATTGATTCTTTTTGGAGGTGATATGTTCAACGTATAGTTTTCCGGTTACAGGTTGTAAAAGTAATAACAAAATCTTGATTTTTTTATATTTATAATTAGGTTAGAAACCCGTGTTTTATAGAAGTTAAATTTAAAAAAAAATAGTAAATATTAGTAATGAAAATTAGAAACTAATAAAAAAAATATTAAATACTTTTTTTTATAGTAAACAAAAATAAGTAAGGAAAGAATATTGTGTTCATATAATTATGACACTAGCGTAACTAATAATTTATTTATTAAGTATATATTTATTTATATTTATATATTTATTTTATCATATAGTTTAGTAGTTGCTATATCAGTGAATTTTCCGGTAACAAATTCTAAAAGTTATAAAAAAATTATTGATTTTATTATATTTATATTTTACTTAAATTTGATTTTTATATATTTATATATTTATTTTATCCTATAGTTTATTAGATGTTTGATAGTTTTCCAGGAACAAGTTATTAAACTTATAAATCAATCTTAATTTTTTTATATTTATATATTTATTTTATCCTATAGTCTAGTAGATGCTAGATTAGTGAGTTTTCCCATAACAACCTCTGTTAGTTTATAGAGTAAATTATATATATTGTCCTTTATTTATACTATATGTCTTTTGACTTCAATAAATACATCACAGTTTCTTTTCTTACATACTTTTATACACCTTATGTCCTTTACACCAACCTCCATCCATTTTCATCGTTAAATCTCATCATGTGCCTCTCACATGATGGGTAAAATAGTCATTTCCTTTTTTTTTCAAAAATACAAAATACCAAATTACAAAGTCACAAAAGAGCAGAAACTTGAGAGGGGAGGCCGACCACCACCCTCAGCCGGCTTCACCCCCGGCGACAACACAAGGAAAACGGTGTCGGCGGTGGTCCTTCCGACAGTGAGACCCATGGCGGTGGTCTTGGTGACAGTTGCAGGTCCAGACGGCGGCGGCTCCGATGGTCCATACGGCGGTGGCTACGTTTTTGAAAAAAATAATCTTTTTCTTTTCTTAAAGCATCTTTTTCAACTCCTATTTTTGTTTCCCTGCCATTCATCAATCAATCGTTCAATTTTGGGGACAAAATTCATCGATCAATCATCGTCGTCTTCTTGTAATTCGTGTATTTCAAAAGTAGAAAGACGAGCCACCATCGAAACCTAATTTCTCTCATCAAATCCGAGAAATCAAGGGGAATCTTCAGGGTTTGATGATTAAATTTTTGAATCGGTTTGCGGAATTGGTGTTTTTGGTGGTTTAATTTTGACCTAATGATCTGGATTGGAAATTACGGTTTAAAGAGTTTTTCAACCATCATTAATTTAGGGTTTTGGATTCAATTGAAGAGTGTAAATATGTTGCAACTGTAGGGGAATCGCCTTACCCCACGCCACCTGTTGGAGTTCTCTAGAGGAGATGCTCGATTCTCTTCGTCGGAGAGATGAGGGCGAGCATTCGAAGGAAGCTGCAGCTGCAGGGGAATCGCCTTACCCCACGCCACATGTTGGATGATGAGAGTGTAATCCCCATTCTTCAGCCACCTCTCCGGCATCCACCCACCAGCACCCCGCCATCGTTCAGTGGTGGGTTTTTTACCCTATGAGCACCCAATCTTCCTCTCTCTTTTTGATCGTCCCCTCCACCTCGTTCCAACCTCATATGTGAACAAAAGCCCTAATCGAATCTGAGTTGGTGTATTTTTATTCAAGAACAAACCTAATCAAAGAAGCGGATAAAATGTAGCGATTATCAGCAATTGATTTGAGTGGAGATGGTGGTTCAGGTGAGATAAGGGTTGAGATGAGAGAGAAGGGGTTTTATGTTTTAGTAATTAATTACATAAATTGTCATTTTTTTGGTAAAATGACTATTTTACCCTCATGTGCAATGCACATGTGTATATTTAATAGAAAAAGATAACATCAGTTAGTGTAAATGACATAGGGTGTATAAAAGTATGTAAAAAAAGGACCTGTGGTGTATTTATTGAATTCAAATGACACAGAGTGTAATTTCTAGTATAATTAAAAGACAATTTATATAATTTACTCTAGTTTATAAAATAAAGTTGATTTTTTTATATTTGTATATTATTTCGTAGTTTTTAAGGAAAAAAGAGGTAATAAGTTAAATTAATCTAAATAGTGAGAGTTCACATGTGTGATGCCGTGATGGTATCTTTTTCTTTTATGAGCTTTTGTCTCTGTTTGACGGGGAATTTATTGTTTGAGTAATTTGCGGAGCAGAAATTATTACTTCGTATCTTTTAGTATTTTTGGTTCGGTTAAAAAATAGACTTTCAATAAATGAGTTTCCACTAACGTCTACTAATTGTTTCTACGGGGAATCGCAATAAATATATTATCTTTTTTTTAACGATGAAAGTTTTGAATGTTGTGACGTCGCACCCTTCATTATATGGGAGAGCTTCGTCCAACTCCGGCTAATACTTTGTTTTAACCGGGACCACTTGGCGTCAAGGTTGGAGAGCATCTAAGGAAAAATTTCACCCAATACGGCCCCTTCCGGGCT
Organism: Smallanthus sonchifolius; assembly: GCA_023525975.1. Taxonomy (NCBI): domain Eukaryota; kingdom Viridiplantae; phylum Streptophyta; class Magnoliopsida; order Asterales; family Asteraceae; genus Smallanthus; species Smallanthus sonchifolius. Next base: position 68,311,671 of record CM042029.1, read on the forward strand.
TGAGGGAGAGCCGAGGCTCGAACCTGGATCGGCGTGGGTAAAACCATGGTGCATCAGTCTAAGAACTAGACTTCATTTGTATGGTTCAAAAATAAATATATTATCTAACTTTTTTTTAACGACAAGGGAATGTATTAGAAAAAAAAAATACCAAACGCTGGCAAGAAGCTAGAGAAGGCGAATAACCAAATACAAGAAAAGCTTAAACATTGAACATACACCAATTGGACCACTCAAAATTAACCAATTTAGATCGGTTTTTTACCTAAAGATAGTTTATAGTCTTGATATCCTCCAAGAGTTTGAAAATGTGAGTTCTTTTGTTTTCAAACACCGCCGCATTCCTTGCCCGCCAAATGATCCAAGTGGCTGATAAAATCACCGCATTAAGTTCTTTTTTTTTCGTGAAACCTCCGCTCCATGGTTATGAATTTGAGGGGTCCGATTATTCTACAATGAGCTTTTAGCGTATGAAGGCACCAACATGCGACACGTATTCAGTGTGCGAGAGTAAATGTGTACGCGTCATAATAATAACGCATGTTTATAATAACGTATGTGTAAAATGACAATAACGCAATAACGCATGTCCATAATCACGTATGTTTTATAGTAACACATGACCATTTTCACGCAATCACGCATGCTTTGTAATAACGAATGATACATATTCACGCATGTTATACGCATATTCACGCATGTTGTATAATAAATGTGATTGGCGGATTGCTCTGTGTGTGAATAAAAAATTGCTCTGTTTCTAATTCTCAAATCACAAGTTCATATGACTAGCAGATTGCTACTGTATCAGAGCATGTGGAACATGTGGCGGTGGAATTGGTGGTACCTTCCTTTCAAGAGGCAATAAATAAGGTCGTTGTTGATATTACGGCTGGAGTTGTGAACGAACATCAAGAAACGACGGAGGCTCTGGTTGTGTCTCCTTCTACACCTTTGGCAGTGGATGACTTAAAAAATATAGACTTTAGATCTTTTACTTCGAACCTGGAGGTTAATGTCACTGACGGGTGTGATAATGGTTCTTCATCGGGTACGATTCCTAAAGGTGGTACACACGTTTTGTAATCCAGTTTTTCATGGCTAGACTATGTTGGTTCATCAAAACACAATATTTTTAGAAACAGAGAATAAATGGCTATACAAATATCCAAAAGTAAAAATTCAAGGCCTTTTTTCTTTAACTCAATTACGTAAATGGATCGAGTTCTTCCCTGTGGATTTAAAGATATGGAGAACAGTTGAAAACGAAAAAAATAGTATTCTTTTAACCGATGCTCTACACCGACTACTTACAGTTATGATCGACAAAAATGGTTCTGTTATCGACACAATGATATGTCATCGTTTATACATATTTTAACTATATAATAATCCCACATTATGGTACTAAATTGAATAATAACCTTGCAATTTATGCTTAAAACACAAATATTTTGTAATTGCAGGTTATTCGGTGTTAAAAATACAAATCAAGCTAAATCCTATCAAGAACACCAAGTATTCAAGCTTCTAGAAGATTTATTCTCAGAGAATTGACCCCCAAGAAGTCAAACTTGGTTAACAATAGTCAACAAGAAGCTACAAGACAAAGTTGGGGGAAAAAGAGGGATGCACCCGGTCGTGCATTGCCCTTCTCTATTCCCCACGGCCCGGTACCGTGTTCTCTGTAGCCTGTTTGATTCCCTGGGCCTTTGCACGGCCGTGCATTGCATATTTTGAGGCCTATAAATAGGAGGCTTGGGTTCTTCATTCCACACACCAATCAAGAGCAAAATTACACTTAAGAAGAGAGCATTCTCGTAGTTAGAGTGGAGAGTAGAGAGTAGAGAGGCTCTTCCTCCTTGTTTCACAATAAGGGAGCCTACGAAACTCATCATTACGCTAGTCGTTATGGCCATTCGTGGCTAAAACTTCTTTGTATTGCTAGGGTGAAGATGATGTTTGGTGCATGTTAATGTTTAATCTTTTAATGAAGTGGTATGTTTATGTCTTTAACTAATTCATCCTCAAAAACCATCTTTTGATGGGCTTTTATTATTGTCTAAATCCGTCTTTATATTTGTGAGTGTCTTGATTTTAAATAATAAGATCGTAAAACCCTTTTTAATCAAACTTCCTTTGAATCTCGTACGTCTTTATACGAGCAGAGATTGATAAGCCAACGCTTGGTCTATACTTCTAAGATCGTACGTCTTTATACGAGATTATTATGCGACCAATAATTGGTGAACTCATGTAGGGAACGTTACGTCTTTTCACTTGGTCCTATTGTTACACCGCCTCCTGGTGAGCAAAATATAATCACATATTTAACTTAATATAAAGCATTTTGAGTCCGATGTCTTTATCCAACCCGGAGATGACCATTCGATGGGTTGAGGGTAAATGTTGTCCCTAACGGGATGCACTACCACTTTTTAAAGAACATGTAGGATCGTAAGATTACAAGGTGATTCTATTCTAGTTGATATTCGCGGAAACAATAACAACCAACAAAGTAAACAAGTAAACAGCAAGAATACTGATAAATGCACTGTTGTATTAAACTTCTGAGATTACAAGTTTACAAGTAAAACACTGTCAAGAAGCACAAGCACAAAAGCACTATTAAGTATAAGCACAAGCACACTTTTGTGAAGTGTTTACAGGATATATATATATATAGTAACTTAGAATCAAGACAGACCCTTGATTCTAAGGATCAGATCTAACACAAGCCGTTGATCTTGTTTATTAATCTAAATTACACGCAAAGGCTAATCTAGATAAACTTTACTGAAACGTCTTCTTAGGCATCATTGTTTGCATGCTTGGAGACGCGCGTTATTGTCCTTCATTGATTGCACCACTGAGGTTCCTTCTGCTTGGAGTGTGGCAGTTGCTTTTGCAGAAAGGTGTTAGAGGCGCTTCACATGGGTAGTCAGTTGCAACGTTTGGTCTTCAGTGAATAAAGCTATCAGCAGCAGAGATGAGAATAATGCTGTTGATAAGACTATCAGCAGCAACAAGTGTTGGATGCTGCTGATAAGCCTATCAGCAGCAACTTGTGTTGAATGCTGCTGATAAGCCTATCAGCAGCAACAAGTGTTGAATGCTGCTGATAAGCCTATCAGCAGCAACTTGTGATGAATGCTGCTGATAAGCCTATCAGCAGCATTTGTACTTAGAATAATTTGGTAGCAATCAGTCTTTGGTTCTACAGAACATAATTTGCCAATCAAATGTCATGAGGAAGAGGCTCTAGCGGTGACCCGGGTCACAAGTTTGTAGTAGTCATACTACTGAATTGGTTAACTTAACATTATCACGTACCAAGCTGATTCGAATCCCGAAGCAATACATTTCGTAATCTGATCAATTTCGCTTTATTTACTTTTCTGTTATTTACTATTCTGCTAGTTACATTTCTGTTACACACTTCACGTATATTTTTACTTTTATGTTATTTACTTTACCATCATTTACTTTTCTGTTTCACAAGCACACAAAACCCACCTATAATTAATCCGGCTAAACGATAACAAAAGTTGAGTATTGGAATTCGACCGTGTCCATTGGTTCGATACTTGGTTCTTACCTAACTATATTACGCTGCGATAGGTACACTTGTCTATTGTGTGTATTTTAAGTTAACGTAATTATCATTTTAATTTATAAATTTAAAACCTGATCTTGTGAAATCAATCACTTTAAAAATATAATTATTTATATTTTTATACTTAATTCACAAAACACATCACACAACATGCGGAAGTTTGAAGTTACAGAATGACAGTTAGGTCGCTTTGTATTTGTGGTTTAGTGCAGCTGGTTTTCGGTTTATGGGAGTTTGTTTTCTCCGCGCTCCCTTTCCCATTCTGTTTTGTTCTGTTTCGCGTTATTAGTTTTTGTGTGTATCTCTTTTCTTCTCTTGTAATTGCATTTAGGGGTCACTTTTCTGGGCGGTTTTTTATTTTGTCTCGCTCTGTCTAGTTTCTTACTAGCATGTTCTTATTAATATAAATTTTGCCATCCAGAAAAAAATGTCGGCACTACCCTAACGTATACAATGAATATACGAATGAAACAACAAAAAGAATTGGTTTACGAGTACTGAGTGTCCTACGCTGCGGTAAAATCACGGAGGGTTACGCATATGTGACACACTCGTTCAACCCAATAGTAGCACACCTAATGTGCACAACTACATGCACCCAACACCAATGACAAGTATGACAGTGCATCACCTAATTGATGGTAAACAAACTCCAAAACCTAAAGCCGACCCATTAAACTCCTAATAAATTCCAAAACAATCCACTAGAGCATAACAAAAGGCAATGATGTAGATTGATCACACTATCATATACAGTGTCATGTCATTGATATCACAGTGGCATGCATATATTACTCCTACACCTAGTAACTCGGTATCCATACTCTACCTTCTAATCTACCGATGGTCCCAAGAGTGCACAAATGAATATCATAAAAACCAACCATAACTCGTAAGTGTCGCACATCAAAAATCCTATTTTGAATATTAAGGGTCTGTTTGGTTCATGGAATCCAAGGGAATTTGAGTTGGAGTTGGAAAGTTTTTCATTCAAAAACATGTTTGGTTGGCAAACAATGGAATTGGAATTGAAAAACATTCCATAATTCATTGGAATGTAACAATCCTTCACTCCCCTAATGGAATTTCAACTTTCTATTGGAATGTTAGACAGTTACCGAAAATACCCTCTATTCATCATCCTCATCATCCTATTCATCTTCATAAAAAGATGAAGATTTGAACAAAGAATCAAAAATCTAAATCAAAACTAAAAACTAACATAAGCATAAAATGAAGCTTTCAACAAAAATCCAAAATCCATCGAAACATAAACAGAAACTAAAACCTAAGGAAAATTGATCCATGTTTCTTCTCAATTTCGAGTTTGAAAAAATACCGAGAAACAATTTTGAGTTTCATTCCATGAAACAAAAATAGAAGTGAACAATGTTGTGTCCGTTCATTCCAGAAATTGATTTTTAACTTGATGAATTTGGAGATGAAGATGAACGATAAAGGCGAATTTAGGGATGACGAAGTAAATGTTCAATTCAAAATAGAAAAAAAATGAAGAAGATCGAAAGGGAGAACACCAAATCGAACTTAAAAATAGTTAGAAATCACCATCACCAAACCTCAATAAAACCAACAGAAATAAATCGGTTGTGACTTTTCTAATTCAAGAAGGTAAGCCCCACAGACGATTTTGTTGAAGACGATGATGGATTAGGACTGTTGGGTCTATTGAAGACGAAACCCTAGATGGAGGGTTCTCGAAGACGAAGAACAATAGAGTGAGTCTCCTAAGAAGGGGCAATTTGGTTCATGTAATTATTTAACATTCCAATTTCATCCTTCAACTTACAAACCAAACATAATGTAATTCCAGTTCCATCAAATTTAAATTCCTTTAAAGATTTCAACTCCTTCATGTAAAATATGCGAACCAAACGGCTCCTAAAGGTATTATTTATCACAAATAAAGCCAAACAAGCAAAGCTCTAATCCAAATGAAATGATATGAATAAAGATTATAACCCATGCCAACATATGCCAAAATAAAAACCGAAGAAAAGTAGAGTAACATAGAAAAGGTATGAACAAACATCCAAACCTAAACAACGCCTAAATGCTTACAAGTCATGGTAGGTTGCAAAAAAACTTCAATTTTGTAGAAAACGACCGACCTAACCTTTTAACTCCAAAGTCCTCCTTCGACCATTCAAATACGATATTCAAAACCATTCCCTCAACTTCCCTTGATATGGAATACTTGATCCCTAAAACTACGATTATCAATTTTTCATTAATCGGACTATTTTGTAGTAATTTATCTAACCATCACAAGATGGCCATGGCCTATCGTATTCAAACATTCTTAAAGTAAACATCTTAGATGGTAATCGCAGTTGAAAAAAATATAGTAATTTAGTTATTTTATTTTGTGTACATATCCTTATTATAATAAATTAATAATTTTGCCTATCACGTGTCGATTTTTTATGAACTCTAGATTTTTGTTACTCGCATCACTCTCATATTAAATAATTTTCTCTTCTATTAACTAATAATGATTTTAAATAATTAAATATCTAAAATGTATTATAATATTTTATTAAAACTTACTAAATTATAAGAAATTTTAAATTATATATTATATTAAAATATAGTTTTATAATACTTAAACCTTTAGTATCTATATACTATATAATAAATAAATGTTTTTTATGCCACGTGTCATTTCTACATTCATTCTCATCATTTTTTTCCCGTCTCTCTCTCTTATTAAATACACTTCTATTTTTAATAATGATACATTTTCAAAGAAATATTAATCTATATACTATATTAATGAATAAATCTTCTCACGGATTTTGACGAGTGTATGTTTTAATAGATTATATTGTATTTCACGGGTTTGTTCAACCCGTGTAAGACACATGTTTTAAAAAAAATAATATTTTTATTACTTAATATATAATATTATATTTATTCAAAACGTGTAACACACGGGATTTTAACCTAGTTTGTTATATATAATTCTTAAATCTTCATTATTTGTTATTTTATCAATACAAATCTTTATAAAAAAATATTGGTTTATAACAAGTTAAATTCATTCGATCCGTATAATATATAAATTGAGTTAATTATATATGAAAAAAATTAATATTTTAGTCAAATGTATTATGATTCAGGAATATATTAGTCATATCGGCACTTTGAAAGAATGAAGCCGACATAGAATGAGATAATTATTTGATGTTTGACTGAAAAAGAAAAACAAAATATGAAATCTTAAATCAGGAATATAATAGCCATATCAGTAATTTGCAACATAATCATAGCTAGGGCCTAACCGAGTTCATATTACAAGCCTGCTTGACTTTAATATATCCTTTCTATCTAGAAACATAGCTCGTTTTCAACATGGGCCAACTCATGACCGGATAAGTTGGCTTATTTTTCTCAATTATAATAATTTCATATGTTTTTTTATATAAGTATTAACTATAAACTTAACAATCTCAAAACTATATATTATACGTATTAAATAATATAGTACTAAACTACCAATATACAAGAAAATAAGTTAATTTATAGAAGTCAAAGACCGAGTTACTCTAACCATATTAGCTTGTGTTTTTATATGAGTGGTTTACCTTCGACTAGAACTCGGCTCAGATATTTATATGGGCCAATAAGCTTGAGAGAAATCAATTTAAATTTTAACTAGTTGATTTATAGGAGTTGGATCAATTACAAATAAAAAAAAATGCAATGTATATATAGATAATCTGAACCATTAATCAAGATAAAGTAACGACTAAGATAGAGTCGGTGACAATTTTGAAATTACTTGAAAAAATAGGGGGAAAAAAGGAAAAGCTACAAAGTGTTTGAATTTTAATTTATTTCAACACATATCTTTAAACATATATAACTTTCATATATCCTTTTTTTATAAACATATAATAAGATAGAGCATTTTTTATTTTTAATTTAAGCATTTACACTTAATAAAAACATGTTTTTTTTAAGTTGGTTTTGGTCTATGCAAAGGTCGAGTAATTATGCATATATGGTTACATCATTATGTATATCAGACCGAGTGTAGTGGGTTGACGCCATTCCCGCCCCCATCACCACGTCGGGGAAAAGTTTAATGCCCAACCCCCTCCGCCCCTTTGGGCGATAGCCCCATCACGCCCCCTCCGGCACGGTGTTTAATGCCCTCAATGCCCCAAACTCCTGCAAAAGCGGTGGTGACTCGGATTATTGGCGGCTCTTGGAGTGAATCGACTACACTCGATCTTAGGTTGCGTGATTATGTACATAGGTTGTGTTGCGTTGTGCGTAAATATGCTTGATTATATACATAAGTTGTGTAATAATCCCCAATCGTACCTCCTTATATGCATACATGTGTATTTCAAATTAGAGAACCATAAGTATGAATTCAATTCGTGGTCAGTTTTGACACCGAGCCGGTCTAAATCTGTATGGCAAAGATTTTGTTATTTGTATCTTCCGGGTTCAGTACAATTCCAGATTGGTTCAGCCAGGGCCCGGTTCGAGTTCTGAAAATCACAGCAAACACAGCCTTGACTCATTCAGGGCTTGCCGGTGGTTCAGCAAATTGAATGCAAAATGGCCAAGTATGGACCATCAGATACACTGACCATACAAGCAGTACAATCATTAAACCACAATGTACAAACTGTTAATAAGTACAAACATTAATGCACGAGGTACTATTGCAATATATCAAATAATACAATCCAATAACATCTTTCTGCTGCTGATAATAGGTGTATAATCCCCCTAAGTTCAAAAAGAATCTCAAAATCAATACAAACTAAACCCGAAAAACTGACTAATAATAATCCCGAGCCCGAGTGCAATCGCCACCAACGATGATATCCATGTAAGCTTCTCGGTGATTCTCGGGATCCGATCTTTCAATGCCTGGCTACAAGACCCGATAAAAACCGTATAGCTCCCCATCGCGAAAACAGTCCCTACCAAAAACATACCTAGAAAAGCTGCACCCGCCACGCGTGATGGAAGTGCGAGTGCAGGCAAGACCATCATAAGTGCATCGGGTTGTAACCCGTGGATTATACCCGTTGCAAAAGTTGCAAACCCGATCTTTTTCTTCTTGCTTACAGCCGGGTCAGATAACGAAGCCTCGTAAACACTGACATCACACTCCCCGTTCTCTAAGGCGACACACGGAGCCGGGACTTCCGTCGCTTCACGGATTCCCATAGCCCCAATTACAAGAAGGGTAAGACCGACAACTCGGGTTCCCCATGTTCTTATGATCTCGATATGGAGTCGGTCTTTTAAGAGTAAGAAAAGTAAACCAAAAATTACCTGCCCAGCGTCATGCCCGCACCCCCAAAGGGCTCCCACGAGAGCACTCTCGACCCGTGACCGCCCAATTGAGAGTGGGGCCAAGGCGGCAAGGTGGTCAGGTCCAGATAATGTGTGCAAGCAACCGGCAAAGAAACCGGTCCATGCACTACTTAGTAGCTCGCTTCGAATAAGTGGGCCCGGGCCGGTTTTGGTTACGGTTTGAAACGAGGCGAATGCGGGTGAGACGAAAACAGGTTGGACTACGAAAACAAGGAGGGCCGATAGTAGAATTACTGTCCCAGCAGCAGCTGCCTGAAAAAAACCGATAAATGTTAATAAGATATACAATTCCACATTATAAGCAGTGAAAATTTGGTTTGTATTAGAGATGGTGGTTTCAACCCGTAACCCGTTTATTTGTGAACACATTGTTCTGGGTTATGATCTATTTCAAACGGGTCAAATAAAAAAATGTAGCTAAACAAGAATTATGTCAAGGTAACATCCATTATAGTGAACTTTTGTTGCATACAACCTCCTAATTCGTTGTATTAAAAATGTAAACTTTTGGAATGAACCAATGATAGTTCTTTTATAATTATATTTAATCCAATAATTAATTTTTAAAAACTAATTGACCAAAAAGAAATGTTTGTAACGCAATAAGTAGTTTGTCAAAAGGAATTGACTGAAAAATGTTTACGCGTCAACCCAACCCGTTTGACCCGAAAACGTTAATTATTTTGACATGTTTCTCAACCCGTTACTTATAAGTCTGTTTGATCCTAGACTCATAGTATATGCATCATATAATCAATTATTGACACATTTTATTCACAAATTACTTCAATAAATCATGCTTAGAGTCACAAATATATAAACTTTGCACTATACAAAAAACGGTTGCCAAAAAACTAAAACTACAAAGTTGATACTGTATCAAATATAAATAAACAAAAAATAAGACTGCAAATATTAAAGACTACAAGGGTTTCAAAATAGTGCCCAGTGCAAGATCAAAACTTAGTTTATCAAAAAGTTGCAAATGAGTTTAGGATACAAACATATCATTTATATTAGGCAAAATGGTTTTTTATAACCCAAACTATAACCCATTGGCTGATAATAATCCAAGCTAACAGTTTGGCTGGTGATAATCTCATCTTTCACTTTTGTTGTCAATGGAAGTCCCAGTAGCATAATCATCATAGATTTACACTTATTTTCGCTCAAAACGACGATTTTAAATGAAATGGAGAAACGGACAAGCGAAATCGAGTGGGAATATATGATTATTATGCTACTAGGACTGTCATTAACAACAAAAGTGAAAGTTGAGATTATCACCAGTCAAACTGTTAGTTTGGATTATTATTATTAGCCAATAAGTCATAGTTTTTATTATTAAAAACCAATTTGCCTTTATGTTACAATGAGTTGATGGATGCAGTTTTAAAATGTGACCGGGCAGATTGGCAGGCTGGGTAGGTTGGGTAAATAAAAGTATGAAGTGTAACGGCTAGAGGTGGCAGGCTAGGCAGGTTGGGTAACAGGTCAATATAGGCTCAGTTGAAACGGGTCATTATTAAGTCAACAATGTAAAACAGCATAGTGTGTTACATGTTGGTTTGACCCGCAAACATTATTTGTCCATTTCTTTAAAAACAAATTGTAAGTAATTGCTGTTTTGATTATGCTTACAAAATCAAGTTTATTGTAGTAATAATCTAAATCTTTCAATAGTAAGTATCAGGATGATGTATCATATATGCATATTGCATTATACTTGAGCTGGTTTGACACATTCAACCCATTTGACATATTTCCTTTTAGCTAAACCTTTTTGATAAAAACAAATCGTTTGAAATAAAATAACTTAATCATACTTAAATGGGTCAAAACTGTTACCTTTAATAACTAGTAACAGACATAGTTGTCAATAGCGAATAGCGATAAATAACGACAAGCCACCTATACACTACGTAGAGAATAGCGGTAAATAGCGGACGCTATTTCACGTTTAGCGATACACTAGTAGAAAGTTTTAGAATACAATTAGTCAACTATTTGTGCAATTATAATCAACAAAAAAACATTCACACCACCAAAATAGCTAAAATACATTATCACTATGTTAAAAAACACCCTTGCGCTAATTTATATTAAAAAAAAATAAAAAAACGCTATTTGCTCGCTATGTAATCGCTATATGGAAATAGCGGTCACCTGCCGATTCGCTAGGTAGCGCTCTATAGCGCCCGCTACCAGCGCTATTGACAACTATGGTAACAGACCAATGTAACAAATAATTACCAAGTAGAAACTAGAAAGCAACCAGGAGATCAACGAGAAGATGTAATATCTTTGGATGAAAATTTAACCATTTTCCTACATGGCATCACGTGGGGTTAGCTACCAACGTAGTATCTAAGTAGGATACGATAAGCATATTAAGTAATTTCAATTAACGACAATAAAAACATAAACTAATATGACATTTTGCTAACATGTGATTTGATAGGGATGATACTAAACCAGAATGCTCGTAAAGGTTTATCGACACATAAGGCATTATCTTATTAATGATAGATGAGCCTAAACAGACGCAATAAACATGCTTTCTACGGCCTCCATCCCATTAAAGATGCAAATTTCCACTTTGAGTTCCACAAAATCACAACATTTTCTTTATGGGAAGTTTAACATACAAAAAGACAATGTGACACATTACTACATGCACAAGATCTCTGTATCTAGTCATTACTAATGGTTATTTTAGATATATTTAGTCAAATGATTTACTAAAGCATTCAAGTTTTTTAATATAATGAGGGGGTTATGATATAGAATGAATGTGCCACCAAAATGAAAAGAAGCAAAAAACAGAAGAAAAGAAAAACAAACGTCAACATTTGTAACTTATTTAAGGATTCATTCAAAAGAAAGCTTAGTGGCAGACCCAAACTCACTATAAATGGAAAGAGGGTAGAGGCAGAGAGAAACTCACTTGGGATGAGTAGAAACCCTCACTATAGAGGGGACGAGGGGTAGAGGCAGATCCAGACTCACATGGGATGAGTGGATTAGGCATGATTTGTTAGACTTGCACCACTCTTAGCACATGGTTGAGGATAGGACTTCTTGGAGACCTAGGATTAAAGTTAAGGACTTCTAGGGGAGGGTACAATTTTCTCTTAAATTTATCTTCGAAGTTTAGCTTATCTAGATATGTGGTGGCCTTTGCATGTTACCTTCTCGGCTTCGTGTTTCTTCGATGTTGCATGTCCTATTTTTCACTTTTCACCATTTACTGTCTCTAGCCGCTTGTTGTTTCTATTTTTCTAGATCCTTTTTGTTGTATGTTGTTTAGTTTCTCCGAGTAGTATTCTATGGCTCTAATTTACATGCTTTTCATATCCAGACAGGGTTTTTGGAGCTAGGGGTCTCTCTGGAAGCAGCTTCTCTATCCTCTAGAATAGAGGTATGGTTTGCCTACACCCACCCTCCCATACCATACCAATAGCTTTGCTATTGGTGGGACTTTACTGGGTATGTCGTTGCATTCAAAAGAAAGCTAGCATTAGAAATTCTCCACTTTTGAAGATATGGAAATGGAGACTCTGCTTACAAGATATCAATCTCCAAAAGCATATATGGCTTTGTTTGTTACATTAAAACGGTGATGCTAATAAAAACATGTAGACACAAAAAAGGAATAAGAAAAACTATTCACAGTTATTATGACTTAAAAACAATATTATTACAATAATAATTATTTTTTTTAAGAAAACAATTTAAAATTTTTAAAAGCACTCTAAACACCCGTTTAAATCAAGATAATTCAAACTCCAATCAGTAATTACTCTTTCAGCAATGATGCTTAGATACATTCCACTTTTGACTTTGGAAACTCAAACTAAATAATGACACATTGTTAGGGTCTAATCACATATGCAATATTTATTTGTTAATCTACGATAGATATAATTGTCTAATGCAATATTTATTTGTTAACCTACAATAGATATAATTGTCATTGATTTTTAGGTTAAAAGATCATTCATTTGACACTCAAAATGTAAAGCACTTCTTTATCCTAAATTACCCCTTTGTATCAAAATAAGTTGAACTCCAAAAACCAATTACACTTATAAACTATCATTCTTCATCTTTCAGAAGTATAGTACCTTGACAGATTCCCATATATTAACCACCCCCCTCCCAACCCATGATAAGCGTCACTTTGACATTAGAAATTCAAAAGTTATACATAGGGAGCGTTGCATGTGCACCTAAAATGGTTATAGCAATATGAAGTGTTTGGTTGAAACTGAATATGATTATAATTCTCTGATTATTTGGGCCAAATGATTATAATTCTCTGGTTATACCTATATAGCCATGTGAGAAACAGATCACTCATTTAGCCATGAGATAATGGGATATACATACCTATCACACTTTTTCCCATATCACGTATACATTCACGTATGTGTTATTATTCAAGTACGAATGAAAATACTTTAAGGTTTGGGCAAGTAAAAACAGATACGCAACCAAAGATTCAAGTATCTCATTGCTATATGCGTGAAATTGATATGACATTAACATATTGGTATAACAACATTCAGAAAAATAGCCACTTTTTATTTTCTCTTTAAATAATCATGTAAGGAGCTGCTGTAAGCCTGTAAGAAAATTGATTATCAAGATAAATGTAAAATTACCTAAGCTATCCCTAACTTTAAGCAGCAGATTATCCAAATATTCTTATTATTCAATTCCCAACAACCCTTCTAAAAATGATCATCCAAACACTTTTGGGCCTATAGTAGTCATGGTTAAAAGTGATTATTGATTTTATAAATTAAATTAAGTCAAATGCTGACTTCTTCAAGTATATATAAGATTTAGATTAATATTAAAGAACAAAATAAAAACTCCAGATGCTATTCCAACTAAGGAGAATACAAGAATCAGGATTTGAATATAAATTACCAATAACATTCGAACATTCAATAAAACCAGATTCAAAACCCTAACTGTATAATTCAATCACCAGATCATAATTAGATTCCATAAACTACAATTCCATTCAAAATTCATCATCTCAATAATAAAAATTTTCGTTCAGAATTATTCATTACCTTCTGCTGCTGAGAAAATGCCTGCGATAATATCTGCAAAAATTTAGGTTTCGGTCCAACAAAACCCTTATTTTCCGAAAAAGTCAAATCGGTTCCTGAAGTATTGATAACCGGCGACGAAGAATCAAATGAAGGATGCTGTTCATGTTTGCAATGGATTGAGTTGACTCGGAGGGTGTAGTGGGAGTGATTGAGGAGTTTAGCGGGTTGGAATCGGGCGACTTGGGGGAGAAATGGGCGTGGCTTTAGGTGTAGGTGATGGTTGGGGTTGTAGATAAGCTTTTCCATGGTGACGCCGCCGTGTCTGCCGTTTCCGGAGTAGCTCCTGCCGCCGTGGTGCGTGTGTGTGAGAGAGATTGATCCACCGGATGAACAGAGAATTGGTGGACTTTAGGATAGAAATCTCAACTGCTCGCCAATTATGAGACGTGGTGTTAACATAACTTTTCAAATCCATATTTTCATTTTAATATTATATCTTTAATATTATAAGATTTTTAAGATCTATTTAAATACTATTAATGTATTTACATAAAGGCTTGTCGAACGTTTACCGAAACGTTTGAGGGAAAGTTCGTTAAGTTTGTTTGTTTAATAAATGAATAAATACGAATAAATGAACAAACACGAATGAAGGGTTTGTCCGTTCAATAGTTTGCTTGTTTATGCTTGTTTGTTACAAGTTTTTCGTACCTTTTTTTTATTTTACCATTAGGATTAAATTACTATGAGTCCGTTTATGTACATTTGTATCGTTCGTGTCTGTTTATGCTCATTTATGTTTGTTTATGTTCAATTGTGTTCGTTTACAATGTTAACAAATGAACACGAACAAATTCATTTCATCAACAAACGAACATGAACGAAAAAATCCATTTGATTATGTATTCATGAATCGTTCGTTTGTTTAATAAAAGCTTAACGACCGAACATGAATTAATTCATTTCATTAACAAAAAATACATCTCTAATTCGGGATGCACTCCCTAATTCCCTACTTCTCCATCCCGCACATTAACCACATCACCATCCACCTCAACCAAATTCATTCCCACTCATCTCTTCCCACACATCAGCCACGTCATCTTCCACCTCAGCCCAATTGTAACCCTTACATATCTTTATATTGAACTTGAATCTTCCTTGTTATTTTAAACCATCTTGAATCAACTTACCTTGTAAGTAAAAAAAAATTCAGGTAACTCTTATGCATGCATGAGAAATAATTATTCAAAGTGATTATGCTATAGTTAATCTAAACGCATAATATTTATTTGATTAATAAATCTGGATTTACTAGTGAGTTATGAGTAAATATTCATTTCTCAAAATGGATATTAAAGAATGTCTATGAGATGTTTATTTATTTCATAAACAAACATTTACTTAATTTAACAATATCACATATTATTAATTATTTATTTTTTATAAATCTTATAAAAAAAACTCTAGTGTAGCATTTATCTTATGAATCATAACCAAACATTTTCATGTATTCTTATGATAAAACTTGTTTGTTCGTGTGCATGACTATTTCTGATGACACTAGCATCATGTATCAGCTTGCTATGTTAGTGTACATTATCCAATAAACTCTTTACAATGGTAAATAGTTGATTCCTCTATAGTAAAAGCGTCGGGTGGGGGGTGTCAATATTCGAATCAAGCTCGAGCAACTTGAAATTCGTTTCGAATTTTATTTTCAAATTCGGGGTTTGAACTTTCGAATCGAACTAGCAATTGATTGGAGTTTCAAATTCGTATTATACATAATTTTTATTTTATTTATATTACTTTAAACATGTGTGCTTTTTAAATTGAGTTATATGTATTTTTTTTTCATTCGAATAGAATAAACCCTAATTCCCAAATCTAATTTGAATCGAATTCAAACTTAGGTTCGAAATTTCAAATTTAGATAACCCGACTTGATTAACTCCACATTCAATTTGTTATGCACCCCTAATCTTAGGTTTGAACCCTACTTCCACTTGTCATAAATTTTTGAAGTCCACCTACTTAATCCAAACTATGATTTATATGATCTCGTTGATTAACAGAGTATTGATCAGGCCTTGTAACAAGTACTTTAGAAAAACAAACCATCCTTTGAATATATCCACCATCATTTCCTACGAGGCTACGACATGCAAGGGGGGATGTATGTAGCATAAAACACAAACAAGGGCCATAATCCTTGAATCCTTCGTTTTGTGCCACATGCCCCGACCACGCGACCACCAAGCCATTATCACATGAACGTTTTTTCAAGTATTATGACAAATTACATTGTTTATTTAAAACTTGCCTTTTCAATAGGTGAATAGTAGATATATGAATATGATTTATTTTATCTACGTTCAAATATTATTTTAAGTAAACTATAGTTTTCGTCCCTGAGGTTTATCCTTATTAACATGTCAGTCACTCCTTAACAGTATGGGTCATTGATGTTACATTTCTTAACAGTTTTCGTCCCTCGAGTTAACGCCCGTCCAATTTGCCGTTACTTCCCCCTCATGTGCCCCTCACGTGAGGGGTATTTTCGTCTTTTCTCATCTATTATATTGCATCCTACTGAATCATCTTCCTCTTCGTCATTTCGCAACCCTAATCCTTCACACCCCCGATTGAAGCATTTCCATCACACCCCCGATTGAAGCATTTCCATCACACCCCCGATTGAAACCATAATTCATCCTAATTGAAGTAGTCCATGGCAATGTGGGGCTCGTTATGGATGGTTCATGGTGGAGACCAAGAGATCGATCCATACGAGCTTTATGGTATGGTTTCTTTCTAGGTTAGCAATTCTACATTTTTTTATAGTGTTTAACTTATTCATCGTTTTTTTCTTTTAAATCAGCAAATGAACCTACTATGTTCAGTCTAAAAATCTTCCATGGTGGTGAATTTGCCAACTCTCTTAGTAGGAAGTATATAAATGGTAAGTCTGACAACATTGATATGGTTGATACGAATGATTTTGATCGGTTTGTGTTGGTGGAAATGATTAAATCATTAGGCGACCCATGTGATATGGTCTTTTACTATCATTATAAGCTTCCAAACTTGGATTTGGACGTAGGTCTAAGGGCATTGGGTAGTACTGCTGATGTAGCTCAGTTGTGTTCATTGGTGGAAAAGGTCAAAGTGATTGAGATTTATGTTGAGCACTGGAAAAGTAACAATTTTTTTCTTCAGCATCAAGTAGAGGTTGAATGTACTGATCATGGGGAAATTGGTTCTGACGTAGAGGATGCAAAAAATGCAGTCTTATATTTTGGGCGCGTTTGTTTTGCGCATTTACTTTCGTCATACGCTTCCACATTTACTTTGATCGTTTATGATATTTTCATTTTAGTCTCATATAGTGTCGTTCAATGTAACTAATGACTGAGATCCTGGTTTGTCACTCACCAAACGGTAAAACTCCGTTAGTTGAATTTGAGGGTGTGACAGAAAGTATAAATTTTTGCATAATAAGTGGAAAATGATAATACAACTGGATCTGTTTGTTTGTTTAAATGAATAAATAATAGAAAGCGCGCCTAATTAGTGATGTTTTGGTAGACTCAGCCGACTTGAATAGCTTAAATAACCTGTGAGTGTTACTTAGGATTAATCACTTAATAAATTCATGATATCTTGTGGGTACTCATCTTAGGGTAATGGTAATACTGAAACTGTCAACATAGGGTGATAGGTAGCACGTTAAGTTAAAATTTAGAGGTTTTTGAAAACTTTCATAGCACACCACTCTCTTTTTATGAGAATAAATCCGAGTTTCGGTGGCGTAGAACCGGTGGGATGAGTCCATTAGTTGTGAGGAATGTGAAGTTGCTGAGTTGGTGTAGAACCGGTGGACCGCGGATGATGAAGGCGGTTCTGGTTAGAATCAAGGAGAAGCCTCCTGATAGGCGTGTTTGAGTCTTGGGCAAGTGCCCTGGATGTAGAGTTTGTATGCTTACGTGGTCCGTGTCAGTGTCATTTTCTGTGTTTTTCGGTATTGTGTTTTGTGTGTGTCATGTCTTGCAGGGATTCACGCTTGATTTGGCACGGGAAATCGTTGGGAACGAAGTTCCAGGTATGTTTTGCATTGGGTTTTATCATTGGAACGAGTTTTGAAAAAATTGAGTGAAAAAGATTTTAAATGGCAAAAAATTTTCTAAGTATAAAAATGAAAAAAAAAATATTAACTTTCTGTGAATGACACCCCCTCGCGGTACGCGAGAAGGGGGAGCCAGAAATTCTGGCTGGCCATATTGTTTGTTCTTCGCGGTACGAGGAATAACCCATAGTTCTTCGCGGTACGTGAGGGAAGCCTGAAATTGCTCTTTTTTTCCTTTGTTTTCCCATGGTCTACCATAACCACCACCGTCCACCAACATCCTTCATCACCATTTACCCCACCATCATATCACCACCATAATCATCATCTCTCATCCATCACAACCACCATCCATTATCCCATACCATCATATCATTATATTCACCGATCACCATCGACCATGGGAAACTTAGAAACTCGTTCGTAACCAATGATCCACCTTGCTGTGGCGTTCATGTCTATGTGTTTGTCACCCATCGCATATGTGTCCTTGCAATCTATCCAGAGTCAGTTTGAGTCTTTAATCTTTTAACTTGAGTCAGTTTAATGTTGCGGGTATGTGCGAGTTTAGTTTTGCAGGTGTACATCTTTCTGTCCATACCCAATCTCTATTCAGACGTAATTGATCCTGATATCTTATTGAGCAACCCATCAGGATGTGCAACCGCGACCGAAATGCTATACGGTGCATGTCACACCCCAACCGACGGCGGATTATACGTCGGGGCGGACGCGGTTGTTCAAAAGCACAAGGTTGACTAATAAAGTTTCAATATTTCATTAATGGGATTTATAGGTTCAAACATAACAAGGAAAAACATATTGTTCAACAATAATAATAAAACATAAGATTTAATTGATAGTCTTTCTAGGTCCATGCATCCTACGTGTTCACAAGATAAGCATCAAACTTGAGCACCCGAAACATGTTAAGTAAACTGTCAACTAAAAATAGTTTGTGATATACAAAGGTTTTGACACCGTTTAACAAAGTCTTTAAAAGTTTTACAATTCACTATGATTAATGTATCTAATTATAAACGTGAGAACATGCAAGTTAAACATTATGCATTTCAAACCTCCAACCAAGTTTAGGCATAACCCGAGGGTTACCCTTAAAAGTTTAAAGTTTTAGTAACAATCACCATGGGCTCCCCCCGAAGGGTCAGTCAATCAAGGTGGATTGGTCAAATACAATAGATCTATTATTGTTGCCATAGGCTCGGCCAAAGTTAATGAACATGCTAGTCTTAAGTTTAATTTAAGCATGCAAGTCTCAGAGCATATAACACATAGAAAGTATATAAGCATAGTTATGTTTGAATTGCATAAGTCTAAAAGTTTGAACATGTTTCACCCCAAGTTTATAAATAAAAAACAAAACAAAAAGGGGCTAAGTATACTCACTTTGAGAGTGTAGTAAAGCTTCGAGGAAAAATATCCTCACAACAAGCCTAAATGATAAGTCTAAAGTTTAAGGATTTGATCATAAAAGTTTATGACAAAGATCTAGGATCTCAAGACTTTTTAGGGTTTCATATGAGAAGGCGGCAGTGATTGTGTTGCATTAAGTATTTATAAAATAATAATTTAGCAAGGGATAACTAAATAATTATTTAAAGGGTTAAATAATTATTCAGAATGTCTAGTTGTTATCAAAAAGGATAAATAAATAGTTATTAAAGATACAAAATAATTTTCAACAATTAAATAAATAATTGTTAAGTTATAAATAGTAAATAATTATTAAGAAAAAAGTGAATACTATTAAATATAAAGAGTAATAATAATTATCTAAAAGGATAATAAATAATTATTAAAAGGAGTTTGGAAATAATTACTTTATCTATTGATTTATATAAATCACTCAAAATCATTTAAGTGTTTATTAAGGATTCATTACAAAAATAACTCTAAATAGTATTTAGAGAGTTGTTTAGAAGCTAAAAATGGTTTTCTTGAAAATTATAAGTGTTCAAGTATAAGATTATGTTTTATAAATGTTTTTATATAGTTTTTAAGTTTATAAGTATTCTAGAATTTTTTTTATAAATAAATAGATAAAAGTGTATTTATTTTCTTGTTTTAATCAAATAAATACTTAAGCTTTAAGTGTTAAATAATTTAAGTTTTATAAATTTTATAAGTTTGAAAATTCTTGATTTTCAACTTATAAATATAAATTTTATAAATTTTTCTGATTTTTATAAAATTTATATAATTTTTCTGTTTAATTAGAGTTTATAAAATAAATCAAAGTTTAAAGTATAATAATTTATTTATTATAGGAATTAAGTAGTAACTAAGATTTTCTGGTTTTATGAAATAATTCTAGATTATTTTATAATTTTTATAAAAGTTTAGGTCATTTTTATATTTTCTGGGTTTTTAATATTATAAATTAAAGAAGTTTTAATTAATTAAAATACATTCTGGAATTAAAAGTATAAGTTTACTTCAGTTTTAAATTTATAAAATCATAACAATTTTTATAAAAATAAAAGGAGTTTTTAAAACTTATTAGAAATGCATAAAAAAAATAAAAGACCAAAACTCAGGCTGGCCGGATTCGAACCCGGGCCGCCTGAGTCCACACACACGCGCACAAACCACCCGGCTACGAGCCTCGCTGGTGATTTATCCGGAAAAGAAAATTGATAAACAGAATCCCAAACCTGCCCCCAAATCGTATGAACCCTAGAAATCAAAACCCCAAATACGAATCGATTTGTCATCTGTTAATGAAATTAAAAAGAGGGCTTTTGATTTATACAAGAAAACGAGACTGTTGGCCACAGGAATTACCTGAATCGATATTGGAATGAAGGAGAACGAGCTCGGGTTCTGGTTCAGCTGTCACAGACTTGCAATGGCAATTGCAGGTTCAAATAGCTTGAATTGAAGGTTGAGAGAGTTCGAGTGAGGTTTCGTTGAGGTAGTACGGGGGTTATTTATAACCAATTTGGTCATTTATTTTTCGAACGGTTAGGGAGATGGGGGTTGCGCCGAAAGGATTCGAATCCTGCACCCGCGCTTTGTTACGGTTGAAATCCGGCATTGATGGGCATCGGGGTTGGGTCCCATGCGCGAATGGAAACCCGTGCTGCATCGAACCTAGCCAGAAACGCGATTTCGATTAAAAGGGGGCGAAAACCGGGTGTTGCGAGACTCGAACTCGCAACCGATCTGAGTTCCGGATGTTTGGGTGATTGGCACAACAAGTCCCTGAAGTTTGAAAGTTTGTCATTTTATGTTGGAAATTGGAGTTTTAGTTTAAAATAGGTTTTGGGTATTGACAGATTTAGCCCCTGGATTTATAAACGTGTTCTATCTTTATAAAATCAATAAGTTTTCTATAAATTTTATAAGCTTGAGTATTTACCATTAATAAGTTTATTATAAATATAAACTTATAAAGTTTCTATCTATTTTTGTTGAATACCTATATGCACATATATTTATATATATATATAAGTCTATTTATATTTATTATTTTAGAGATCAATTTTAATAAGAATCAAGTTTAATAACATGGGTACGTTCATTAGAATTGAAAATAGACGGATTACAAAGAATTGGACGTGGATAACCGGAATTCATACATCGGAAAACCTTGGATATTATAGTGCACACGAGGAAGAACGAAGCTATACATTCACTTGACCACATTGCATAACTAGCTAAGTCGCTTCCTGTTTATTTTTGTATTTTTATTTTCGTTGTGTCTTCCTTCACATTGAGGACAATGTGTCTTTCAAGTGTGGGGATGTGAGTGTCTTAGTTGTGTTAGTTGTGTCTCTTATTAAAATAAAAAAAAATATACAAAAAATTAAAATTTTTGAAAAAACTGTCCTTTGAAAGTGTGACAATCCGAACTTTTCAGGTCAACTTCGTTAGTCAAATTCAGTTAAATCCTAACTCAGTTAACTCAATTCTAAAACCAAGGGATCATTTTTGTCAAATCTGAAGTTGCAAGGGCTGGTTTTGTAAATAACTTGAAACCCTAGTAGGCACGGTCGCGCCATGCTTTGGCACGGTCGCGCCAAGTGCCTTGGCACGGCCGCGCCTCTTATTGGCACGTTCGCGCCTCTTGCCCATTTGAAACGTAAACGCATCCTTTAAACGCAAATCCGTTCGAATATAAAGTTTGTAACGTAAAATCTCTAATGGCGATCATCAGTGAGCCATTATTCGGCACTTTAACACTCGTAATGGCCGAATTCAAATCTATCATTTTCCTTAACTAGAAACCGTCGACTCATCTCTCATATCTCGCAAATTCGATCAGTTGGGAGCATCATTACGCAAATAATCTGCACACACATCTTGTACGACCCTCTGTGAAGCTTTTGTGCATTTCAATTTGGCCGAAAAAGCAGTCGGAGACGCTGGAGGATTCATTCTGTTGGAGCCGCGACTAGGTTCTACTCGAGCACCTTCAATTCGTATATCTTTCGGGTAATTGTTTGTTCCTACATTTTTGTTTCAGTCTCTAGATCATAAGCCTATGATAATCTGGGCTTATAATATCGAATTTATCATGCTCAAATTTTACGGTTCATACCATTTTTGGGTTAATCGATCTATACCTTAAAACCAGTCTCAATCTAATTAAATTGCATGACAAGATTCGAAATCCTCTATCTATTGAGAGCCCTACGATTTTAACATGTAATCTTATCCAAATTATTCAATTTGATCTCATGTTCTTGACCAAGAGTTTCGTTATTCAATCGGGAAATTAGTCGATCTAGACTCGATGTTTTTGAAATCAAAGCATATCATTAGATTTGTAATTACTTGATTGTCAGAACCCCCATATCCTTTTGGTCAATCGCAATCGAAACCAAACGGATTTGGACTTATTGGTTGTCAGAACCCCCTTCTATTAAGCACTGTGTCTGTATACCCAGGAGACTCGGTCGTGCCAAGTTTTAGCACGGTCGTGCCTCATACTCTGACCCGGTCGTGCCTCTTGGCTAGACCTGGTCGTGCCTCAGAACCCTAGACACGGTCGTTCCAGGCTCAGACACGATCGTGCCTAGTGGTCAGGTTTTGTTTTGTCTTCTATTTGATCAACACGGTCGCGCTCCTGACCAGCACGGTCGCGCCCGTGACCCTAACACGGTCGTGCCTTGTCTTAGGCGCGGTCGTGTGTGAGTAAACCTTTTGTCAGAATGTTTTGATTAATATTTATATTTTCAAAACAATAATTATTATATTATATTAATATGTTTTAAAACCGGAAAACCACCCGTAGACTCGGGTTTAGTCTTGTAACTCGTATTCGTTATTTAAAGCTCGTTTATAAAATAATATATTATTTTCAATCCTTGAACTTAATTAAAAACGATATATATTTTTATATTGTTATTATTTGTCACTCGTCGCAAATCGTAGTTTTTCTTAATTGGATAATTTAAGAATCCTATGTTCTCGTGGACACATTCGTCTACTCATGGTCATTAGAGCGTTTCTTTTAGGACGTTCCTCATTCCGTGTTGTCGTCACATATTCCACTTTAATCATAATAATTATGTTGTAATTCTAGGGCATCCGTGAGCGGTGTCGGGCTAACGCTTGAGATTTTAAATCTCATATTTGTGTGATTACTTCCTACGTAATCAGGTGAGGTTTCACTGCCCCTTTTTACTGTTTTAACTTGGGGGAGAAAGCATGTCACAACTATTTTTGAGATTATTATAATTCATATGTTATCAATGTTAAGGCTAAGCGTAACACGCTATCACTGAAAGTCCTCAATACACATCGAACCGTTAATATGGATCTTAGCGAGGTAATGTTTAGTAGTGCTACTGGGTTTGACAAAGCCCACCCGCGTTAGTCGCGCTAACTCGATTTGAGGTCGAACCGGTGAAATGTTAGCCTACTCACATCGCCAGAGTTGATAGACCTGGCAGGAGGCAAATAAACAAAAAGTCAGCTTCGGTTGCGAGCGCTTAAGTTAAACATGAAACATAGGTTAGCTACCTATAGATACATATTGAATTTACATTAATCTGGTAAACGTTTTTATATATATTGAAACATGTGAACTCACCAACCTCGTGTTAACATCTTTTCTTACATGTTTTCTCAGGTCGCTAAGATAAGGCACATGTGCACATATAGGACATGGATGGAGTCCTACAATTGGATTATATTTTATTATTTTGTTTGGACTGTTTTGAATTATGTTTGGACTGGACTTTTTGCGCATTTACTTTCGTCATACGCTTCCACATTTACTTTGATCGTTTATGATATTTTCATTTTAGTCTCATATAGTGTCGTTCAATGTAACTAATGACTGAGATCCTGGTTTGTCACTCACCAAACGGTAAAACTCCGTTAGTTGAATTTGGGGGTGTGACAGAAAGTATAAATTTTTGCATAATAAGTGGAAAATGATAATACAACTGGATCTGTTTGTTTGTTTAAATGAATAAGTAATAGAAAGCGCGCCTAATTAGTTATGTTTTGGTAGACTCAGCCGACTTGAATAGCTTAAATAACATGTGAGTGTTACTTAGGATTAATCACTTAATAAATTAATGATATCTTGTGGGTACTCATCTTAGGGTAATGGTAATACTGAAACTGTCAACATAGGGTGATAGGTAGCACGTTAAGTTAAAATTTAGAGGTTTTTGAAAACTTTCATGGCACACCACTCTCTTTTTATGAGAATAAATCCGAGTTTCGGTGGCGCCCATTCCATAAATCCATAATTTCCATAAATATGAGCTTAATTAATTTGAAAACTGAGTCTTGCTAATGTGTTTCCCTTCGGGATGGCGACTTGGAGAATACACCCCTAAATGATATTCATGTGCTTAAATGTGTAGAATCTAGTCTATGTGTTAGCTTCCGCGATAGTGACTTGGTTGAGACACCTATATACGAAAGTTCTTATGCTTTAATTAACGCTCAGTTCTATCCATTCATTCCATAATCCATTGATTGCTAAAAATCTGTAAATCTTAGTTTAACTTGGTGGGTAAATCTACATGGTTTAACCCGTGCCTAAACATGACCTTGAGATAGGATTAGGTAGAGTTGTAGCTTTTAAGTGTGAGTCACATAGGTTGATTGATTGTTGTATAAATTGGAATTAGAACATATCACGGGGGCTAGATAGTTGGTGCTTGGGTTTAATCGGATATAAATACTTATTATAGCTTTTTAACGAGTGAATATATTTGAACTAATTGGTAATTGATTATTAGAGTTAGATTTCAGTTATGATTCCATTGCAGACTTTTTCAAGGACGAAAAAAGGTTAAGTGTGGGGATGTTTGATGTGTTGCAAAGCACACATGTATTTCCGCCATGTTTCGTGTTAGTTTTTACTTAGTTTTATATTCGTTTTGAGTCGTTTTTGTTACGTATTGAGTCGTTGTTATGTTCTCAGGTGCTCGTGATGATTACAAGTGAAAACCCGAAGAAACCGAGCACGAGAATGAAGTCCCAAGAATCAAAAGTTAAAAATGGGAAAATTCCATTCTTCGCGGTACGCGAAGACGAGAGGACCATCTTTCACGGTACGCGAAGGAAGAAGAAAACCAGCGCGACTATTTTGTCCCTCGCGGTACGCGATGGACTGGCCATGCTTCCTCGCGGTACGCGAGGGCCTCAAATTACGATAAAAAACCCTAATTTCGAATTTCATAGTTTTGTAATCCCATTATCGAATGAGTTCGTATTCTAGCCATCTAGAGAATAACCAGAGGCGATTTTGAGGCTGGAGAAGAGAATTGAAGTGCAAAGGTCGAATCTTTGATCCCGGGTGCGTTAGATTTAGCGTTTTTGGTTCCAAAGTTTGAACCTTTATCTTTGTTTCTTGTGTTTGAACCATGATTATGTTTAATTCTTCTGTCATGAATGTTTTACATATGATCTTAGGCTAAAACTATAATACTGCCTAGGTCAATTGATGAATACTTGTTGAAGTTCAGATTTTTACTGGTTTTGGTTTCGTTTGGTGGATTTATGATTTTGTAAACAATCCTAGTATGATAATTGTGATGTACATGCATGCTCTAATTCTGATTGTGTAATTGATTATGATCCAAAACAAACCAATTTTAAACAAAGATTGCAACTTTAACACCGAGAAAGCTAATCTAGACGAAACCGAAATCAAAAGCCTTGATCTTGCTCTTCAATTGACTTCCCTACTCCCAAAATAGCCTCTGGAACCCTTTTGGATGGCTAAAAATAGAACTTCTTGATTAATGGGGTTACAAATCTATTTAATTGTCAATTAGGGTTTTTTTACGGATTTGGTGTTGTCTCGCGTACCGCGAGAAACATTAGCGAGTCCCTCGCGTACAGCGAGGGACAAATTAGTCGAGCTGATATTTTGACTCCCTCGCGTACCGCGAGGAGTTATATTCTAGTTTTCGCGTACCGCAAGAGACTGGAATTTCAAATTTTTCACTTTTAAACCCTGTACTTTATTCTCGTGCTCGGCTTCTTCGTATGTTCACTTGTAATTATCACGAGCACATGAAAACATAACAAAGACTCAATAGAAACCAAAAAAGACTCAAAACAAATACAAAACTAATCAAAATGACACGAAAACCAAGGAATAAAGATGTGTGCTTTGCACTACATCAAACATCCCCACACTTAACCTTTTTTCGTCCTCGAAAAAGTCTGCAATGGAATCATAACCAAGATCTAACTTTAATAATCAATTACCAATTAGCACAAATATACTCACGCGTTAAAAAGCAAAAATCATTATTTCTGTCCGATTAAACCCAACCACCAACTATCTAGCCCCCGTAATGTGTTCTAATTCCATTTTATACAACAATCAATCAACCTATGTGACTCACACTTTGAAACTACAGCTCTACCTAATCCCGTCTCACGGTCATGTCTAGGCACGGGTTAAACCATATAGATTTTCCCACCACGTTAAACTAAGATTTACAGGTTTTTAGAAATCAATGGAATATGGATCGAATGGGTGGAAATGAGCATTAATTAAAGCATAAGAACTTTCGTCTAGAGGTGTCTCAACCAAGTCACTATCTCGGAAGCTAACACGTAGGCTAGATTCTAAACATTTAAGCACATAAATCTTACTTAGGGGTGTATCCTCTAAGTCGCCATCCAAGAGGGAAACACATAAGCAAGACTCATATTTCAAACAATTAAGCTCCTAGTTATGGAAATATGGATTTATGGAATGGGCACCACCGAAACTTGGATTTAATCTCATAAAAAGAGAGTGGTGTGCCATGAAATTTTTCAAAAACCTCTAAATTTTAACTTAACGTGGTACCTATCACCCTATGTTGACAGTTTCAGTATTACCATTACCCTAAGATGAGTACCCACAAGATTTCATGATATTATTACGTGATTAATCATAAGTAACACTCACAGGCTAATTAAGCTATTCAAACTGTCTGTGTCTACCAAAACATCACTAATTAGACTCGTTTTCTATTATTTAAATCATTTAAACTCAAACAAGTAGATCCAGCTGTACTATTATTTTTCATTTATTATGCAAAAAAATTTAATTTTCAAAGGACATTTTTCAATTTTTTTATTTTTTTTTATTTTTGGATTTTTATAAAGACACAAACTAGCTAGACTAGACACTCACATCCCTACACTTGAAAGACACATTGTCCTCAATGTGAAGCAAGACACAACTAAAAAGAAAAATGCAAAAATAAAAACAGGAAGCGACTTAGCTCGTAATGATAAACATTCAAGTGAATGTGCAGCTTCGTTCTTCCTAATGTGCACTGTATAGCATTTCGGTCACGGTTGCACACACTAGTGGGTTGTCTTTACAAAGCAATAGAAGCATTGGGTCCTCCCGAATGGAGATTGAGTACGGACAGGACGAACAATACCTGCAAAATAAACATCACAACAAACCCGCAGCATTAAACTGACACAAATAAAAGACTCAAACTGACTCACTAAGACTCACAATGACTCCGTATAGAATGCAATGATACATGCCCGAGGGGTGACAAACACATAGACATGAATGACATGGCAAGGTGGATCATCGGATCAAACGGGTTTCTAAGTTTCCCATGGTTATGGTAATGAGTGGTGAATTATATGATGGATGATGGTGAATGATAATGGGTGGTAGGAATGGTAGTGGACAGTGGTGTAGAGATGAGTGTTGGTTGAGAATGGTAGGATAGATGATGGTGAAGGGTGGTGAATAACCATGGGAAAAACAAGGAACAAAGGCTAGTCCAGGAATGCCCCGCATACCGCGAAGACTCCTGGGCCATTCCTCGCGTACCGTGAGGAGCAAATTTTTAGGACGACTTATTATTTTGTCTCTCGCGTACCGTGAGAAACTTATATTCAACCTTCGCGTACCGCAAGGGAGTGTTCATCACAAAAAGTTAAGAAATGTTTTTTTCAATTTTATACTTAGAAAAATTTTGACCCTTTAAAAATATTCGTCCCCTTAAATTTCTTAAAACTCGTTCCAATGATAAGAATCAATGTAAAACATACCTGGAACTTCGTTTCCTATGATTTTCCTCACCGAATCAAGTGCGAATCCCTGCAAGACACGACACAAACCAAACACACAGTACCAAAAAAAAACATAAAAGACATGGATTCAAACAAGTAAAGCATACAAACTCTACATCCCAGGCACTTGCCCGAGACTCAACCAAGCCTATCAGGAGGCTTCTCCTTGATCCTAACCGGTACTGCCTTCATCCTTCGCGGTCTTCTGGCTTTGCACCTCCACAATAACCAAACAAACAACAACCAACTCTTGTAGCTACCACTCGGGTCCTTCCACCATAACTTATACCTACCAGGTCCGAAAATAACACGATTCAAGTAGCCTAGCAGTTTATTCTCCCTAAACATCCCCACACTTGGGGTTTTCACTACCCTCACCCTAGATGAATCTATTGAAGCACAGGTTCTCTTACGGGGTGGCCTAAACCTAGGAGCACTGAAACTAGGGGCCGGCTCGGCAGCTCTCCCCTCATAATGGATAACAATGGTGGATAAGGGGTCGGGTATGGGCTTTCTTATGGATGTGACATCTACAACTTCACCTGGATCGTCAGTATCCTCAACACTTTCTACTATGGGTGCCACACAAACCATCTGCTCCACTTGTGCTAATATTTCACTTAGACTATAAGCATCATCGTCAGCACTTAGGAAAGAGGAACCTACCAATTTCTTTTCAAACTCCTCCAACCAATCTGGAGGCTCCTCTTTCATCCTTTCTACATTTCCATCAACAACATCCGCTATTGGATTAGAGTCCCAATAATCGTATGTGGAGGCCTCAAGCATGCACACGGAGTGGCTATGCTCGCCAACATCCTTCATAGACTCAGTGGCATAAAAAATGATTGACTCACCCCCACACGAAGTGTGAGTTTCTCGTCAAAGACATCAATCAATGCCTTGATGGTGCGCAGGAATGGGCGCCCTAAGATGAGTGGGACTCTTTCATCCACCTCCATATCTAGATTCACAAAGTCCACGGGGAAAACAAACTTACCTACTTTCACAAACATATTCTCTACAATTCCCCTTGGATACTTGACTAAACGGTTAGCCAATGAAATGCTCATGCGCGTAGGCTCCGGTTCACCTAGGTCTAGCTGTTTATATAGAGAATAGTGCATCAGGTTGATGCTAGCACCTAGGTCGGCCAACGCGTGGTGCAAGGGAAAACTGTCTAGGAGACACGGGATTATGAAACGCCCCGAATCTCCTAATTTCTCTGGCAGCTTGTTCTGCACCACCGCAGAGCATTGCTCACTAAGCGAGACTTTTAAGACCTCCTCGAGCTTCTTCCTATTGGAAATAAGATCTTTTAGGAATTTTCCATACTTTAGCATGCGTTGGAGGGTCTCAATGAGCGGGAGATTGACCTTGAGTTGTTTAAACATATCAAGAAAGTGACTGTGTTCCCTAGCTTGTTTATGTAGCATCAAGCGCTCTGGGTAGGGGACACGACTCAAGTCAATCTCGGGGGTCTTCATCTCTGCCCCCTTCTTCTTCTCCTCTGCCTTTTCGGCAGGCATCTCAACTACTCTCTCCTCGTCTACCTGCTCCTCGGCCATCTTGGCATCGATCTCAGCGAATCGAGCCCTCCAGTCAATCTTCTTGACCTCCTCAAGTGATGGAATGTTATATACACTTGAGTGGGAGTCATCCTCTGCAACCTCTATCTTCTCCACACTCCTGACTGACACGACGATCACTGAAGCTCTGGGGCCTGAAGATGAACCTCCCTGTCGATCCTTCATACTCTTAGCGATGTCCTCCACTGTGCGCTGCACATCCTGGTATGCCGACTGCTGATTCTTTAGTAGGGTTTTGTGGTCATCCAGTCTCTGGCTAGGTTCCCTGTCCCTCTAGAATAGGTGGGCAAGCATCCGTGTCTGGTTTTCAATCATCTCCTTTATTGCATTCGTGTCGACACTGCTTCCCGAGTTAGCTCTTGTGTCTCCTCCTCCATTTTGCTGATACTGTTGGCGACCATTAAACCCCAGTGGGTTATTTCCAGATCTCCATCCTGAGCCAAAAGAATTGTAGTTGTTATGCCCTCGGTTCTGGTACTGGTTGCCAACATAGCTCACCTGCTCTGGATTATTGACTGGGCAGTCCCGGGTGTCGTGGCCTCCCCTACACACTTGACACCGCTGAGCACTGAGCTTCAGCTCCTTATCTCGTTAGCCATTGAGGTGAGTGCAGCAACCACGCTAGAATCGTGAGTGACCTGATGCACACCTCTCGAGGATGAGGTGGATGATCTAGCACTAGGAATGGAAGTCCTAGTAGATGGATATTATTGTTCGGCTTGATCGAAGCTCTCAAACATCTTCTCGCACTCAGCTGGCTCGAGTCTCTCCATGATATGGCCTCCCACAGCTGTATTGAACATTTGCTGCTTCTAGAAAGTGAGACCATTGTAGAATTTCTCCACTATCGCCCAGTCTGACAGACCATGTTGGGGACATCGGCTCAACAGCGTGTTGAACCGCTCCCAGGCCATGTGATAAGGCTCGTCGAGATCCATCTGGAAGGAGTGGATTTGATCCCTGAGGCTAGCAGCCCTGGAAGGTGGATAGTATTTCTTGTAAAACTTGGCTTGAAGATCCTCCCAAGTGGTGATAGAATTGTAAGGAAGGGTGTCAAGCCAAGTAGATACACGCCTAGAGAGCGATAATGGAAATAGACGCACGTAGATAGCGTCCTTAGATACACCCGTGATATTAAATGTATCACATATACGAAAAAAATGGGGCAGGTGTCCGGGTGCATGAGTGATCACATTCTCATCCTCAAGACCATGGAACTGAGTAGCATGAGTGATCATACTCATGACATGTGATGGGATCTACCAAGAATTGGCGTTTGGAATGGCGAGGCGGGTGATCGAAGATCTCGCCCCAGTGACCCCATCACTGGCCCTCTGGTGCACGGTACGTCTCGCTGGTGGATCAGCGTCGCCCATGGTAGGAATTGGAATAGGGCTAGCAGAACGTACCTGGTTTTCACACAGTGCTTTCAAACGCTCCCGAAAATCGTGGGTGTACTCGTGTAGCTCTCGTTCAGGCTCTAGGAAAGCTGAATAAGGTGGTGACCCCTGTGAACAAGTGTTGTGAATAAACAGAAAGACTCGATAGGAAAAGGAAACAGAGACTCAAATACATAAGGACTCGATTCTAAGTTAGACACACAAGCAAACAAAGAAGACAAGCATACATAACAGACTCAAAGAAGACAAATAAACCAAAAATCAAACAAAGAAATAGTCAAAGTCAATATTGCTATTGCCAAGTGTCCCCGGCAACGGCGCAAAAAACTTGATGTCGTCCAGACGGTCTATAAAATAAATAATAAAACCTAACCTATACTCCTAAGTAATAAATGGAAAACTTATGAACTAAACCGCACTGACAGGCAAGTGTACCTATCGAGTGTAGCACAGCTTAATGGTAAACCGGAATATCGAACCCTAGTGACACTACGTAACAACACTAGACTCTGACTCGAACTTTAAGATTTATTTGATTGGGGGTTTAGTACACTACGCATTATCACTAAAGAATGCAATAAACTAAAGATCGACTTAACTATCAAGACAAAGAACTAAGATGAAATCAAGATATGGGAAGAATACTACCTAGGTCGGAATCCTACTTGCAAAGCACAACTTCTACCGGTTCTGGAAAATAAGATGGATCTGGGTTTCTAAGGATGACAGTTATAGATTACCTAGTGGATCCCTAATCACTCTCAGGGTGTCACCAACTAGACTACCTAAAGTGTACTAACTTACCAGTTGGTTGGATCACCTCTCAGGTATTTCTAACTATGATAATGTACCCTAATGGACAGATTACCTCTCAATCTCACCGTTCACAATACATTCAAGGAATGCACAGGGTAATACTAAGATAACAACTATGATTTGACCTAGCAACGATCACTAGACACCTAATACTAACGTCCTCTCAAACTGTTAACACTCGGATTCTAATAACGAAGACTAGACAACTAATTCTCACCTCTCGGGTATTGAACTAGGATGAACACTCAACTCAAATCAGCAGTCAAATAACAACTCCTATGGTCACTACGTCTAGCAAACCATCACAATCACAAACCCTAAGATCTATGATCAAGATACACTAATGGAACACGGCAGACAACCATAATAAACGCAAGGAATCAATAATCAATCACACAATCAGATTTAAGCATGCATATTCATCATAATAATTAGCCAAGATTGCTTACAAAGTCATAAAACCATTGATGTGTGTGAACTATATATATTTTTAATAAAGATTTTCACACAAATATAAGTTTTAAAAATTGGTTTTCACCTAAACTAGATTACACACACAAAGGCAAGTGTACCTGTCGAGTGGTAATATAGAGTTGATAAGAATCGAGTATCAATCCGTGGACACGATTTCACTACTTCATCTTTGTGATTAATTAAGCCTAGTGAGTAAAAATAGATTTTTGTTTTGTTTTTGGAAATTTAGCTTGAGTGACAACAATTAGAAATTGAAAACACGTAAATAAAATACTTAAAATAACAAGATAAAGGAAAACTAGCATCCTAGTTCGGAATCCACTTTACTAATTATGATGAAACATATGAATGACGATTTTATGATTATGTTAATGTTCTTTGAAGCGGTTGAACTAAAATCCAATTATAGATTATAATTCCCTAATCATTAAGTAGGAATTTGATGAGTAAATTACATGTCATCCACTTAAGATTAGTTGTGATAGATAAAAGTGTGTAACTTCTTGACTTATGAAATTCTAAAACAGAGCTATATAAATTTTAAGCACGAGTCATCATCACTTTCGATTAGTATAACTTTTGTTAAAGAAATGACATAACATTGTTCTTTGTTTTTCCAAATCATGACCAAAGGGTTGCATGACTTCATGTTTCTTTCACAATTAAGGTTTCAAAGATTATTCATAATTCTTAGCTATAACATTTTAACAAAATATGTTAAGGTTATAAATAAATGTTAGTCTCATAAGTTTTCCAACATGATATGATTTCCTATTTATAAACCTTAAATTGTTCCACAAATATTTAGACATGCAAATCCACCAAGAGATTAACACAAAATCATTATTACATTAACATAATACTTTAGCCATAATCAAGAGTTTAACATAATTAATTAAATTTCATCAAAACTAGGATGATAAAGGAATTTAGCTCATGATGAGCATGTTCATTACAACAAAGTAGCAAAATAGTAAGGAACTCATGATAAAACCGAAAGATCTAACCAAAAGTCCAAGCTAGGAATGTCTAGTGATGCGAGAGCTTCTTCTTTGTGATAAATGGACCTTCTAAGACCTCCAAATGCCCTATAAAGTCCGGTGCTGAGAGTAAGTGGGTAATCTCTCTCAAGAACCCATCCCTCTAATGAACAAGTTGAAGGCCTTTTATAGGCTGCCTGGGAAGCTAAGCATGGCCCGTGCTTAGTGGAGCACAGCCCCGTGCTGGGACCAGGTCGTACTCTAATTTCTTTGTCGCGAACGTACTTCAGGAATTGTCGGCACGGGGGCGTGCCTAGTGAGGCACGGGCCGTGCTTGGTGGGGCACGACCCCGTGTTGCACCCGGTCGGGAGACAAAGGTACTGTTGTACTTATCCGGTTTGACCACAGGGGTGTGCCTAGTGGGGCATGGCCCGTGCTTCATGGGACACGACCCGTGCTTCATTGGACACGGCCCTGACTTTGAAAAAGCTGATTTCTGAACGTTTGGAAGGAAGCACGGCCCGTGCCTAGTTAATCATGGCCCATGCTTCACCCTTGTTTCCATCAACATGTAGAGTACTGAAAATAGGATCCGTGGGCAAAAACGGGGCTCAATTCTGAGTTGTAACGAAGCGGGAAAGTGAAAAACAAGTTTTGACAGTCGTAGGGTCGTTACTCTTCATTCTTTGTTTATTTCTTTCACTTTTTCTTCATTTTGTTCTTTCGGAGGGTTAATGGCCTACAAATTCAAATATGAACTAATTAAGTAATTATTCATATAAGTTTACATAAAAAATGGCTAGAATTGGGAATCAATTTATGTGAAATATATGTATAATTTAGTGCACATCAACCATCATTCAAATCCAAAACCAATAAAAACTGCAACTTTATCAAGCAATCATCATAAGACCTAGGCAGTATATAAAGTTTAGCCTAGAATCATGTTCAAAACAAGAATAACAGAAGTAATCAAGTAACACATGATCCAAAACAAACCAATTTTAAACAAAGATTACAACTTTAACACCGAGAAAGCTAATCTAGACGAACACGGAATCAAAAGCCTTGATCTTGCTCTTCAATTGACTTCCCTACTCCCAAAATCGCCTCTGGAACCCTTCTGAACGGCTAAAAATCGAACTCCTTGATTAATGGGGTTACAAATCTATTTAATTGTCGATTAGGGTTTTTTTACGGATTTGGTGTTGTCTTGCGTACACAAATTAGTCAGGCTGATATTTTGACTCCCCCGCGTATCGTGAGGAGTTATCTTCTAGTCTTCGTGTACTGCGAGAGACTTTGAACCCTGGACTTTATTCTAGTGCTCGGTTTCTTCGTATATTCACTTGTAATTCTCACGAGCACCTGAAAACATAACAAAGACTCAATAGAAACCAAAAACGACTAAACAAAATACAAAACTAACCAAAATGACACGAAAACCTAGGAATAAAGATGTGTGCTTTGCATTACATCATGTTCCCCACTAGTAATATACAAATATATTTCATGCTAGTGTTAGAACCCGTGTATTACATGGAAACTAAATAAACGATACAATGTGAAATGAAAAAATATGATGAATATAATTAATAAATCAGTAAATATTTATTTGTATACAACGTTAGATGTTCTATGCCTAATTTTTCCATCGCTATCTAAGATTAAAAGTTTTAACTCGAAAATACTTTTTACTTTGGAAAATGCCACATACAGTTGCTCATGTGTGAAAACCGATTGACTCAAGAACAAAACAACCCATGATAGTGACTCTATGTGACTCTTATTTACTGTTATGGTAAAACAAACAAAGAGTGAAAATTGTCTTCATTGAAACTTAATAGAATTCGTTTGTCTAAATGTGTCAAATTAATTATTGGAATAAAGGTGCAGAAAAAATATTACACGTATATTATACGGTTGAATAAATGAAATATTAAATAGTTAGTAATGAGCGAAAATAAAATAAAATAAATAGTTGAGAAATGAAATAATAAATAAATTAAATATTAAACAATTGAGAAAAAAATAAGTGGAACAAATAATCTTATGCTCATAGAATTGTGACACGTGATGTCAGTTACTTATTTACTAAGTATAGTTAAATATATTAAATATGACTAAAAAGTTATGTTATTCTAATTATATTATAACCAACTGTAAATAAATTTTGTATTAATTTTAAACTTATGGCGACTTTAAACCGGTTTGACTTCACATTTTAGACTACTTTTATTTAATTTTTAACCGTTTGACCCACTAAAGATAAAACATAATTCAAATCGAGCCGTTAATAAGAAAATGGGTCGAATTTGCCACATCTACAAAACGTATATATGCATATGCAAAGATCTAAAATAAGTCATGATATAAGGAATGACTCAAGTGTCACTAAGGTGTATATATATTCGTCGACGAAATATTTAAAAACCTAGCAAGTCATTTCCAACCCTCTCCAATTCCATGTAGATTTTGGATACTTTTTAAGTCTAAAAAATAGATTTTATTAATTTAAGCAATTAGTATAAATAATTTTCTACTTATAATAGAAATGATCAGCTGTTATAAAGGAAACCTGAATTAGAGCCTTGTACAGTTTCATATGTTACGTTAATCTTGATACATAATCATAAGTACTCTCAAGCTTTCCATTTTCATCTCGATAACAAATGACTCTCAAATAAGCATCTTTTGATTCAAATGTCGTCCGGAGAAACAATTTTTTTATCCATTTGATTAATTTTCTAATTTTATCCTTTTGACTTGTTACTAATGTAACATAACCCTAATTGACACATTTTCACATAATAGGTAAAAAATAACCCTCTAGTTTTCATATATAGAGGAGGAGGATTTTTTTTATTTTTACCCTTTTGACCCGTTACTATAAGAACATAACTCAAATTAACACATTTTCAAATAATAGGTCAAACGTGACCCTCTAATTAAGAGGATAATTTTATGTATTACTTTTTGACCTTTTAGTAATAGAACATAACCAAAATTGATGTATTTTCACATGATGAGTAAAAAATGACCCGCTAATTATCCTATACGGTGAAAGAGAATTTAAGATGTAATTGAGTTCCATTTACTTGAAGTGATGATAGGGTCATGACTCACAAAATGTAAACGAAGAGTATGGTATGTTGTAATGATGATAGCGATTCGTCGATTTAATAGAGGGTTTCATGTGTTGATAACAACTTGTATGAGTCACGGTTTATAACGAAATCGATTCCTAAATCACCGATACAAATCTTGGAGAGGTTTTTATCGAAGGAAGACTAATTTAAAAATAAAGAGTAGAAGCTTTTTAAAAAAATAAATAATAAAAATTTATTAAACCACTTAATTGATTCATTAAAATTTTTACGTTTCCATATTTGTTATGATTTCAAATTTAAAAAATCTTAAATCACGGAGAACAATTGTTAAATAAAATATGTCTCATATTTAATAGAATTATGACAAAAAATTAATTATACTTTAGAACATTTTTTTTCTTCTAAAACTCAATTTAATTGACCAATCAATTGAAATAAGAATAAAAGGAAATAATTTACTTGAATAATTTCAACTATAATGATATGATAAAATATAACGTGAGATTCAACAAAGTTATAACGACTATTAGATATTTGAATCTATACTATATAATAAATAAAGGTTTTTTAATGACACATGTCACCTTCATATTCATTCTCACCATTTTTTTTCGCCTCTCTCTCTTATTTAATGCACTTGTATGTTTTAATAATAATATATATTAAAAAAAAATACTAATTATTCTAATTAATAAAACACATTTATTTTTAAATTACCTTTTATTATAAGAAACTTTAAAATTTAATTATGTAACTTTTATTTCAATCAAAAAATAAATGAAAGTAAAATTACATTAAATATTAGTTAACGTATTTTCAAAACTCAATTATATATTAATTTTTACATATTTTGAGTTTGTTTCTATCATTAGTAGATGTAATATATTTTTACACCTTTAAAATATATACATAAAAATTTAAAAATTCTAAATATTTATATTTTCCACCTCGTGTGTTGACACGGGATCTAAACTTGTATGTAAATATATGATTGATGACTTTTTTTAATTGAATCCTTACTTGTTATAAAAATGTTTTTAATTTGTAAAATTAATAAGAATATAATTAAACAATTTAATTTCTATAAACAAAATTTTGAATTAAAAAATAGAGTAAATTTCACGGATGGTCCCTGTGGTTTCATTAAAATCTTGGATTTGGTCATTGACCTTTAAATCTTGCAGATATAGTCCCTGATCTTTAATTTCTCTTTCTTTTTTAGTCCAAGACCTTAGCTGTCGTTAAATCCAAGCGTTAGCACATGGGCATTTCTGCCTTTTTGTTTATAATCTTTGTTTATTAGGGTTATTCCTCTGGTTGTCGTCATTTATGTACTACGTATCAAAAAATCAGTTTTTTTGATACTTGCGCTGAACTTCAAAATCAAAACCCTACGAAGAAGGATTCGTCAAGAGCGATGGTGGTCTGGCATGTACGAAGCGCATTTGAAGATTTTGACCCTGCCTTAGATTACGGTATGTTTTTATTGTTCTTGTAACTTGATTTTGATTACTGGGGGACGTGAATCAATATGGTATAAATCTTTTTTGCATCTGGAAATTGAGAATGATCAAATATGATGCTTTTTAATTTTTAAAGAGCATGTTAATGATGTTGATGCTTTGAACTGTACAAAAGATGACGCTACCCTTTTCACCTTACAAATCAATCATGGTGGATATTTTGCAAGGTTTCCTGGTATAACATATCTCAATTGTAAGGTTAGTCACGTGGATTTGGTAGATGCTGATGCATTTTCTGTTCATGAGTTGAATGAAATGATCATGGAACTGGGATACGGTACTAAAGAGGATGTTGTTTACTCACATTATAAGATTCCTGATAGTAATCTTGATTTTGGACTTAAAGCAATTGCAAATGACAAAGATGTAATTAACATGATACAATATGTGGGTAAGCATAAACTGATTGAGGTTTACATAGAGCATCAAAAATCAGTCTTGAATGGCATGATATTAACTGTGAATCCAAAACCAACTTTGTTTCTTGAATGGCATGATGCAAATGCAAGTGTTTCTAAACATGATAGTGATAGTGATGACAGTGATTTCATGATTAATGAAGAAAACTTACATGAAGATGTTGAAGTAGACATGAGAACTTTTAGGCAGAATGTTGATATGAATGAGGAATGGGTTGGAGGTGGTGAACAAGAAGAAGAACATGGTGAGGAGGGAGATGATGAGGCTGCTCATATTGATCATGATGATTTTGAAAGTGGAATAGACTCAGAGAATGATAATCCAAGGAGAAAAGCTTTGAGGAGACTTAGAAGGGAAAGACAGAGAGACTTGGTTGGCATTTCTGAAAGGCAAACAGTTACTTTCTATGTGGGTCAACTTTTTCCAAACAAAGAAATGGTGAAACAAAGAAATGGTGAAAAAACAAATATTTGTTCATGCCGTAGAGACTAGAAGACAATTGCATATCATTAGAAATGACAAAATTCGGTTAAGGGTGATTTGTAAAGGAAGCATACCTCAATTTGAAAATGATGGTTCGATAAAGTCAAAAATTGAGACACAACCCACTTTCCCTCGGCTATTTTATGTTTCCAATAAAGATGAAACTTGGACTGTTAAAACCTACATCAATGGCCATACTTGTCTTCAAACCAGAGATGTGAAACACTGCACTGCTAATTTCTTAGCTAAGGAAGTGCAAGAATCTATTCTACCAAACCCTAATATCCCCATCAAAGCACTACAACATCAGGTACAAAAAAAGTATGAACTTCATGTCTCTGAACCAAAAATATTCAGGGCTAAAGTTTTGGCAACCAAGAAGATCCAAGGAGATTACTCAAATCAATATGCACTTCTGAGAGACTACTGTTTGGAGTTACAAGCAACCAACATAGGCACCACTTTGAAGATAGATGTTGATCCTTGTTGTGATCCAGCTAGTCCTACTAGGATGTTTAGGAGGATCTACATCTGCCTAGGTGCTCTAAAAAGAGGATTTGTTATGGGTATGAGAGAGCTTTTAGGACTGGATGGATGTTTCATGAAAGGCCCATGGCCTGGTCAGATCTTGACTGTCGTGGGTGTAGACGCAAACAATGGTATATACCCTGTTACGTATGCCATTGTGGAAGCTGAAAACACATCTTCTTGGACATGGTTCTTGGAATGTTTAGGTGATGACCTTGATTTGGATTCAAGATCCAACTTTACATTCATAAGTGACAGACAAAAGGTTAGTGATTAAATATACCAAGTTCACATTATTTACAATTTTTAACATATTTTTTTTGTATTTTAGGGTATTATACCAGCTCTAGCAAAGACTTATCCATCTGCTGAACATAGATATTGTCTAAGGCAAACAATGGTCAAGCAGTGGGTATTCCAGAAACTTGGGTTGCTTCATGCTATTGGCTAGATACATGGAAAAGGGTGTACATGAATAAGATTGACCCCATCAATGGCAGGCAGTTGTGGCCAAAATCTCCATGTCCAACAACTCTCTTGCCACCTAAACACCATACTCCTATTGGCTGACCCAAAAAGAAGAGAAAGAAATCAAGTGATGAGTTGAGGCAAAGTATGGTCCAAGGAGGGAAAATGTCAAGGGTAGGACAGTCTGTTACCTGTGGTATATGCAAGAAAAAAGGCCACAATAAGAAAACATGCAAAGGCCAAGAGGCTGCTACTTCAACAGCAAAAGGGAAAGATAAGGTCAGTTCTAAGTTAGCAGGGAATGGGAAAGGCAGTGTAAAAGCAAAAGAAAAAATGGTTACCAATTGAGTGTATTTTGTGGTGTTTAGTTTCTGTTATGGTTATTTGACTTTTGTCTATGTTATTTGACTTTTGGATGGTAAGTATGGCAACTGTTATGGTTATTTGACTTTTGTCTATGTTATTAGACTTTTGGATGGTTTTTGGTATGGCTACCATTATGACTATTTGATTTTTGTTTATGTTATTAGACTAAAAAACATGTCCACTTTGTTAATTTATTATTGTTTTAGTGATTCTTTGAAAAATAGCTCACTGAGTCACTAATTACAAATTTCAATATGTGAACAGTTTGACTTCTTGGGTCAAAACAGGGTCAACATATATGTGTCGATATTAAACGAGTCAAAACATATGATTTAATATTAAACGGATCAAGAAAGGATTGGCTCAACAATTGCACATTTAATATTAAATTTGTTGTTTTGATTGGGGAGAGATAAAGAAAAAAGAGGGAACAGTTTGACTTCTTGAGACAAACGGGTCAAAATATATGATTTAATATTAAGCGGGTCAAAGGTCAACATATATGTGTCAATATTAAACGGGTCAAAGTATATGATTTAATTATTAAACAGGTTTTCAAAAGTGTCGTAACCTTATTATAGCCATACCAGTCCTGTTCATTTTGTTCCTGTTTATGGTCTGTTTGTTCCTCAAAAGTCAAAGTACTTGAGGAACATTGCAAGATCTCAGCACTGCATAATAAATATTGCATTTGTAAAAGTCTGATTGTTAGTCAATTGAGTAAGATAAATTGTGAGATTTAAATTATGAGAATCTTTTAAAATACTTGCAACAATATCATGAAAAAATTTATATCACATAACCATTATTGTATTACAAAGAGGCTACTTGCACGGGTCACAAGGAAAATTACAAGGCATAATTGACAAAGCATAAACAATTGACCGACGAAGAAGGCATAATTGACAAAGAGGAAACATCTAAAAATGTAAAAAGAAGTCAAGATCGGCTCTTGAAGGAAATGGCTCTGATAACTAGCACATGGCATACATCAACAAGTGTAGCTCCAATAATCCTGAAGATCCACTGCAAGATGAAAAAAAAAAGTTATTTTCAACAGCATGTGTAAGTAACATTACTGTAATCTGATTTCATGATTCAAACGATTCAGATGGAAAATTGAAAGAATCAAGATTGATATGTAACGAAAAAACATAGAATCCCCAAAGTTTTACTACCGTCGATGCATACGATTAACAAGCTTCTCAAAATTGGAGGGCATCCAAAGGGCTTTACCTAGGATAAGAGAAGAGCCGGCCCTGTTGGCTTACCTGTTAGCAATTCAGAATTTGTAGAAAAGTCAATTGGTTGGGATTAATTAGAGGGTGTTGGTCCGCTTGAATGATGAGACAACGTTGATCATCATTTGGGGTCTCCGGTGGCAAGAATCACTAACAGGCTTTGGGAGAACAACTATGGTTAATCCATGAGAAAAAAAACCCTATCTTGGACCTCCATGGTTAATACCCACCGATCGACCGATCTTATCTTGGACCTCCACGGCGTTGGTTACCACCGCACACAACATCGTCTCTCCGGGAACATAATTTTGAGGCTGCTTAAATGACATAAATAACCTTGATATAAATAATTTAACCTTTTGGATTTAATGACAGTTAAGGTCTTGGACTAAAAATGATTTAGAAATTAAAGATCAGGGACTATATCTGTAAGATTTAAAGGTCAAGGACCAAATCCAAGATTTTAATGAAACCACAGGGACCATCCGTGAAATTTACTCTAAAAAATATGTAGATAAAAATCCAAAAATTAAAACGAATTATAAATTTAGTTGCCTAAAATAGTGATGTTGATTATTAATAGAAGAGAGAGACGAGAAAAAAATTCTCTAAGGTCCTAGAAAGATGACATGTGTCATCCCTATTTACTTCTTTATTAAGTAGTATAAATATAGATTTTTTTTGAACGACGAACATTGAATATTGTTAGATAAAATATGTCGCATCTTGAATATAGATAGTACATAAGATTAATCTTCTAAACATATAATACCATACAGTAACATCAGATATCAAACAAAGAACTTACATAATATATTCAAATAAATAGAACCCCAAAATATATATTTTTTTTACAATCAAATACCATTTCAAATGATATGGAAATGCTTGATAACTAGGTTATGACGCTCGCGCTCTGCGGCGAGACAGTTTTTTTAAGTTGGGTCGATAACGGTAATGCTTAGAGAAATAGGTACTGTATGAAATTAATACCTTGTTAGTTAAGAAGAGTTGATCTCTCAATATCTCACCAACCTGCTTGTAAGCGTTCTTCATTTGTGTCCAATGCTTTCCAACGGATGAATAACTTGTCAAGATCCGACTACATTTTATATACACGAAAATCACACGAAGATTAGTACTTTTAGTGTTAGGATTGCTAAGAAAAATATAACAATTATCCATGCTCATAGAGAGAAAATGCAGATCAAATATGACTAAAGAATTAGATAATTAGAGTCATTTACTACACCCACACACCAGAAATGATGATTATCTACAAGACTATGCCATGAAAATATACTTATAAAAAACACAACCACGAGTCCATAACCGATGGTTCATCACCATCCTTCTCTTCAAGGCTAGAAATCAACGGTTTATCTGCAGAAGCTAATATAG
Source organism: Smallanthus sonchifolius (assembly GCA_023525975.1). Taxonomy (NCBI): domain Eukaryota; kingdom Viridiplantae; phylum Streptophyta; class Magnoliopsida; order Asterales; family Asteraceae; genus Smallanthus; species Smallanthus sonchifolius. The sequence goes on from CM042029.1 coordinate 68,355,188, forward strand.
TTAAATAGTAATAATCGATGGATTCTACATGTAAATATCATTAATATGTATTCCGAGCTATTAGATACTATCAATTACAAATAATTGAATGGAGGAAAACTCACCAAGTGGATATCTAGTGAACCCAATCACTAAAGAATGTTAATAAGAGGATTAAAAACTGAAATGAAGACTCAAATTGCAACTGACAATGGATTTTCTCTTTCTGATCTTTTGTTACACAAGAACACACACATTCAATTTGAAGCGTATCTATAGAGTGAGCTAAAACATGGCATCGTCGATTCGTCCTAATATCTAGAATTTCAATTATTAATAAAAAGTGTTAAACATTGATATTCCAAATCAATTCACCAAACTGTGCAATTGACTCATTTAAGTCAATTAATATCTAAATTTATTTAAAAACTAACATAGTATGAAAACATCAACGGCTTATCCCAATCTTCTAATTAACATAGTCTGAAAAATTTAGCCAGATCGATTGATCGAGACTCAGAAAGTTACCAATCACATAAATACCCATCAGATGATAGATAGCCTCGGCTTGAGTACCGTTTGCTGCATCCTGTGACAAAACGCCCACAAAACATGAAGCATCAACACTTTTATAACCGTTAAGAGATGTCAAAATGGTCAAACCAGGCGTGTTAAGTAACGTGTCAAAACAAACGTCATTTTGTTACGATTGATACACCACATTAATACGATTTTTTTAAAATAATTAATTAGTGAAAATATGAGAATAAAAATATATTATTTGACATGGCTAAATTTTTAAAAACACAGTTTGACCCATTTGACACGTTTCCTCTAAGCTAATCTTTATTTGACATGTTAGTAAGAAGTATAGAAGTTACAGATTACCTTCTAAACATATTTGATCTGGAAACATGCTTTCCAGTTTCCGTCTTCTGTGAAGTTCCAACTTTAGCCTCTTCACCTAAAACACTTCCTTTATCATTTGATATGCATAAAAAGTTGTGTTTTTCTGATTCAGACTAATAACATCTAATTTATATCAAGAACCTCAACACATGTTACAGACTATACAACAACAAAAATCGGATAGCTCAAACCATGTACCAAATGCCATTAGCTTTATCTTGTTTAGATAAAAAAGATTGCAGCTTTGTTCAATGTAACTATCTTATTGACAAAGAACAGGGAATGGAGGAGCCTCCATCTTCTTCATTGATTCAACCTACATTAGAACACTAACCAATGTTAATTCTTCTATTACCAAATCAATAAAAAAACCCTTCAATATCAAAATGACATTTAACAATACTCAATGAAATAAACACAAAAGTGACATAACCGAGTTTAGCCTAAAAGAATCACCAATCATGTGTTTTCAGATGCAGAATCAAGCATTCAAACTCCTTTAACAACCATAATTACATAAAAACTACAACTTCCTACGTGCAACAGATTTTAAATCTTCATACCGGTATGTGTAATTTTAAACAAAAACTTATGGTAGCACATGATCTGGGAAGAAATCAGAAGCCAAAACATAAATCTAGTTACATAACAACTTTGATTAACAAATTTAGTTCCAAAACTAACCTTAAAGATCAGATGAAGGGGGCAAAATCAATGGAATTCAGTAGGAGGAGGGATGACGGAGATAGGGGTAGCGGAGGTCCGATTGTGGACAGAAATCAGTCGGAGGAGGGAAGACGGAGATAGGAAGTATGTTTTCGCTAATAACTCTAAGAAATGACCAAAACGTTTAGAAACGATATCAAACGAACTCCGATTGAGCTCATTTCAGCGGCGTTGGAACCGTCTCGTCGAACTCTATCATCTTAGCTTTTAGGGTTTAGCTTTTAAAGTTTAGATTTTACGTTTGAATTTTAGGGTTTTAGCCATATGGTTTAGCCTTAGGGTTTAGCTTTTAGGGTTTAGATTTTATGGTTTAGGTTTTTTTGGGGGGTGGGGGTGGGGGGTTTAGGTTTTTGGGGGTGGGTGGGGGGTGGGTTTAGGTTTTTGGGGAGGTGGGGTGGGGGGGTTTAGGTTTTTGGGGGGTGGGGTGGTGGTTTTAGGCTTTTTGGGGTGGGGTTGGAGGGGGGTTTAGGTTTTTGGGGGTGCGGGTGGAGGGGGGTTTAGGTTTTTGGGTCCGGATTAGAGTTCGATGAGATGGTTCCAACGCCGCTGGAATGAGCTTAATCGGAGTTCGTTTGACCCACTTCTTAGCGTTTCTTAGCGAAAAACCACTTTTTAGTGGAACCTCCCCCTCTTCATGATCCATATATTTATAATTAAAAGTAATCAATCAGAAAACTTAGAGCAAATGAAATACTTAACCAGTATAAAAATAAAACCACTTTTAAATTGCTAATAATGTCCAAATAAGATTCGAATATCTTTAATTAAATTAGAAGTATACGAATATTCATTCCATAATTAATCATAACCCAAATCACTCCTATCTCTTTTCTTTCACCGACCATGTTTCAATTATACTTTTACTTTAAATCTATACTTTATAATAAATAAAGGTTTTGGTGTAACAAGTTTTTTCGTCTCTCTCTTCTATTAATTGCACAAGTTTTTTTTAATTGTTTCTTAATGATTTTTTTTATTTTTCGCCTCTCTCTTCTATTAAGTAATAATGATTTCTATATTTGTTTTTATAAACGTTTTTTATTTAAAAAAATATAGGTTTGTTTATAAAACATTTTTAGAAATTAAACATTTATTTCATTATTTTTATAAAACATTTTTAAAAAGTAACTATATGACGTTTCTAAAATTTGTATTAAAAAAATATATAATATATAAATATTTATTATTAAATATATAACATTACATTTATTCAAACCGTGTAATAAACGAGTTTCAAACCTAAGTCAAATAAAAAAATTAACTTATTATTTCATATTTATCTTTATTTAATTAAAATTTTAATTTTATTATTATATCAAGTAACCGTATAAATAAAGGAGACATATCTTCTTCAATCTGTTCTCACGATTCTCTCTCCTAGGGTTTCAATCACCCCCAAATTCCCCCAATCTAATTTCCGGCCGATCAAACCACCATGTCGTCGCAGAAAACCATCGTCTTGAAGAGCTCCGACGGAGAAACCTTCGAGGTTGAAGAGGTGGTGGCGTTGGAATCACAAACCATCAAACACATGATCGAAGACGACTGTGCCGACACCAGCATCCCCCTCCCTAACGTCACCAGCAAGATCCTATCTAAGGTCATCGAGTACTGTAAAAAGCACGTGGAATCGACGAAGAACGAGGAGAAGACATCTGATGAGGATCTGAAATCGTTTGATTCGGAGTTTGTTAAAGTAGATCAAGGAACTCTCTTTGATCTAATTCTGGTGAGCTTCGTTTCGTTTTGCTTTGATTGATTTTATTAATTATTAACCTGTAATTATTTTTGTTTATTGATTGATGTGTTGTGGAAGATATCTAGGGTTTGGTTAACAATTTTTAGGATCCAGTTTCTTAGTTATAGTGTAAATCCATAGGGGTGTTTGGTTCGCAGAATTCATTGGAATTGGATTTGGAATTTAAATGATTCCTTTGAAATCCATAATGTGTTTGGTTAACATATTTGTTAATAGAATTGTAATGTAAAAATACCTAAAAGACAAAATTACTCCTTAAAATGGTGAGCGATTTTGAATTCCATTAGTTGAGGGATTTGGCTGCAGGTAATTCTAATTCCAATTCCTTCTCTTAGCTAACCAAACATGTAAGGAATTGAATTTAAATTCCAATTTCATTAAAATCCCATGATTCCTGCCAACCACGCAACGAGGCGATATGGTCTATAATTGAGGCGCATATTATTTTTATAACTTTTATTAGTTCTCATAGGTTTCTAGCATCACTTACCCAAAATTTAGACATAAACAAGCACTGCATATGGTTTAATATATAAATAACCTATATGTACAACCTAAAAAAACTATACGGACATTCAGATGCACAAAACCTTCCCCTATACAGAAAGGTGTATGAAAGTCGATCCCCAATGCCGCAATATGCACTGTTTTTTTGAATCTTTTCAAGTTTATTCTTCTCGGATCTTCAGCTTCATAATCAGTTACTCTTCCAAGTTTAAACTCTCAATCTATATCTTCATGCATGCTGTTTTTGTTGTTCACTTGTTTGAATTTTGATAACCTATTGTTTTTATGTTTAACTTTTAAGTGCGTTAAGTTTAAATATGTTTTATAAGTATGTTTTTATGTTTAAGTATTAACAATGTAAAAATTGTTATGTATAATCAATTTTTTAGTATTTTTTAAATAATGAACGCATCACGTATGTGATGCGCACGCATCACCCATCACACATCGGATTTTTGGACCAAAACGCATCGGAGTGCAATGCATCCCGAATTTCAAAACCAAGGTCTAAAGCGCAAGCATATGCGCCTTAGGTTGCGTAAGCATATTCGCGTAAATCAAGATAGATCCACAAATTGGAGATTGACATAAAGATGGGAAAAAAATCCTTAATTTTTAAGGATATCATATTAGGGGTGTTTGGATATGCGTTTTGAGAGATTATAGTTATTCAGTTTATAGTATTTGGTCTATGAATAATGAGATTGATACTAGTTGCAACAAAACTGTTTATCGACGAAGATACATTTACTTGTGCGTTCAATACAAAACTAATTTTACAGCGAGAATCACATAAACGATTGTATATCATCTTATGATCACAATTAAAACAAAAGGTACAGTGAATCACTTTACTTATGTCCCCTTATCTTTTTATAACGTCTTTTATGTAATAAGAATTTTAAAGAAAAAGTTATTATTATAGTATAAGGAGTAAAGGTACATACAACGCTACCTGTCAGCTAGGTTTACTGTCAATGTTGCTGATTTGTTTGTAATATATGAATGTGTTGTGTGTTTTCTCAGGCTGCAAACTATCTCAACATCAAGAGCTTACTGGATCTGACCTGTCAAACGGTTGCTGATATGATCAAGGGCAAGACTCCCGAAGAGATTCGCAAGACGTTTAACATCAAGAATGACTTCACCCCTGAGGAAGAAGAGGAGGTCCGCAGGGAGAATGCATGGGCGTTTGAGTAAATTTTCCTAACCCCTAAATTGTCTATACTAAAGGATTAAATTATAATGTTAGGGGGCTTTGTTCTTTTTTAGAAAACCAAATCTTGAACGTTGTTTCTGTCGTTAAATTGATGTCGAATCTGATTCTCATCTTGTGTGGTGGTTAAATCTGTCTCTAAGCGTTTGTTCTTGTGATTGGTTTGATGTGATGATTCTTTGGATTTAAGACCTTATCAAGTGTGTTTTCTGCCTGTTGATGCAAGTTCTAGTAACGTCGAAATATTAACGTTTTAGACTAGTTTTACAATCATTGATCAGTTGCAGCCTTATTTGTGACTAGTTTTACAATCATTGATCGGTTGCAGCCTAAGGCTACAGTACAGACGGGTCAAAATTATCACTGATTTGGGTTTCAAGTCTAATGTTGTCGAGTTAATCTTGGTTATCTTGTTTGTTAACATTTTTTATCACTGTTATGTTCATATTTCTATCAAATTTAGTACCTCGTCTGTCAAATATCAATGTAAAATATATGGTTAGGGATGACGATAAGATGGGGTTATGAGATTTGCAATCCCAATCCCATACCTGATTTTAAAACCATGTCCTGTAACTTGTCGAATATCGAAACCCAATATATGTCGGGTAATTGCCCGTCATTAATCGGCTGGTGTGTTGTAACGAAGTTGTAAATTTGTTAAATGAGTTGGCGGATCGTAATAAATAGGTTAAAACGGTTGTAAATGGCTCGACCTGATAATTTATAGGACAATCTTCCCTTTAACCGAAGGGATTATCACATACACATCCCATTTATTAAAGGGGTAAATATGTCGACCCAAACACTGATAATTTTCATCACGGTGCCAGAAACTGTTAGCATAACAAAAAAAATACATTTTAATTTATTCAAAAGCTTATTATCCAGAAACTGTTAGCATAACAAAAAAAATACATTTTAATTAATTCAAAAGCTTATTATCCGGCTGTTTCAAACTAAGGCCGAGGGGAATGGGTCCGTGGAAGAGCGGTGGAAAGTGAGGTGGCGGCGTGGGTGGCATGGAACATCACGTCCGCCTGTCGTGGACCACGCTAGTGGAGCTTCACCGTGGAGAACGGCATGCTCGTGGGAGAGCCATTGGGTAGCATTGAGCCGTTGCCCAATGGTTAAAAAATTTAATATTATTTTTTTAAAATTTAATTACCCCTATATATATACATTTTATAAATTGATAGTTATAAAAATCAAACAATTCTCTCCAAACTCTCAAATGGATTCCCTCAATTCACCCTCTTTCGAATCCGAAGGTGTCGCTCCACTTTTTTTTTCAAACGGTTGCCGCTACTCTCGTTGAAATAATTAGAGACGATGCCGAAAACTCAAACACACGTACGTTCACACGAAGAGCCACTGTTAACCAGGATCGTGAAGCCGCTCATGAGCGTTTAATAAAGGATTACTTTTGTGACGAGCCGGTTTATAACGTGGAGACATTCCGCAATCGTTTTCGTATGCGTAGAAATCTATTTTTACGCAATGTTAACGATTTGGAATGAGAGATGGATTATTTCAAATTAAGATGGGATGCAAGAGGTCGTAGAGGGTTCACCCCCATTCAAAAGTGCACCTCTGCTATGCGGATGCTGGCATACGGATCCGGCGCCGACGAATTAGATGAAAATATTAAGATCGCCAAGAAAACGACACGGATTTGTTTATACAAATTTTGTAAAGGTATAATAAATATCTACGGCCCAAAATATTTACGGAAACCGACTCCTAGCGACATTCAAAAAAAATATACAAACATCACGAGGAGGTGCATGGGCTACTCGCATGCTTGGTAGCCTAGATTGTATGCATTGGGAGTGGAGAAATTGCCCAAATGCATGGCGAGGGCAATATATGCGAGGTGACCATCCGGCTCCAACAATTATGCTCGAGGCTGTCGTATCACAAGATCTTTGGTTTTGGCATGCTTACTTTGGTGTTGCGGGTTCAAACAACGACATAAATGTGCTTAACCAATCCCCACTATTCAACACCTTCGTTAATGGAACTGCAGCCGATAGTTCTTTTGATCTTAGAGGTACAAGATACAAGCACGGTTATTACCTCGTTGATGGTATTTATCCTTAATGGGCTACTTTTGTGAAATCGTTTTCGTATCTGTAAGATGAAGCTAGAAAATATTTCAAACGCCGACAAGAATCGGTAAGAAAAGACATTGAACGCGTTTTTGGTGTACTAAAACAAAAGATTTCAAATAGTGAAAAATCCGGCACGTTCGTGGAAGCTCGAAAGAATAAGACGTGTTATGTACACTTGTATCATCCTACATAACATGATCATTGAAGATGATGATCGGGCACTTTGCGAGTTCAACGAAGAAGAATTTGAAGCGACACTTGGATTAGAGGAAGTTAGCGAGGCCAATCAAAGTGTAAACGAACAATACAAACGCAATCGTGAGATATACAACAATCTTCGTCAAGATTTGGTGCTCCATCTCGACTCTGACAACAATTAAAGTCTATTTTTATTATTAATGTATTTTTCCTTTTTTTTTATTATTAATGTTATTTTTCTTTTTTTTAATGTTATTAATTTATTATTATTTACTTTTTAAATTATTAAAACAAATTAATATTAAATTAAATTAGAAAAAGAAAATGATGTGACAGTGTGGAAATGTGGAACCATTTCCCTCTAATGTGAAGAATGTGAAAAAGCTATAAAATCTTATGTGGCGCTGACGTGGACGAGTGTGGAAATGTGGAACCACTCCCCTCAGCCTAAGGGTGTTTGGGATTGCTTATTTAACTCCAAAAATGTTTTTTGTTAAAAGTGCGTATTAGCTTACAACTTTTTGAAAATGAATTTTTAAAAAAGTGTTTGGATTAACTTTTGTGGTGGGAAAAGTCAATAAGCCTAAAAATTATTTTTTAAAAAGTGTTTGACTTAGGTTATTCAAGTAAAATGATCAAAAAGGATATTTTTATATTTTATATATGTATTTGTTAGAAATTGTTAGGGGTAGATTGGTAATATTTTATTGCAAAAGTCAAAAGCCATTTGAAAAGGCAGGAATTTGTGCCTTCTTAAAAAACAAGTTTTTAGCTTTATCAAAAAGTTAAAACAAAAAGTGCTTTTATGTTTGCCAAACACTTTTTTTAGCTTATTGGTTTATGAAAAAGTCAACTAATCAATGAACAGTTTTCTAACACAATCCCAAACACCCTCTAAGACTCTCCAACAGATGCTCTGATAGTCAATTTCTTTGACTTTGAACACTTCTTCTAAGTCTCGATGAACAAAAGTCAAAATTAAGCAAATAACTGTACATCACATCCACCATTTTCTTGCATTGTTCCTCATCACTTTCATTAATAGGACATTGTATACTCTTGTTTCGATCTCAATTACTGTATTAATGGCTTCTTCCAGCTCTATCACCACCAATCCAGCTGACCACGCTGTCTCCACTCCATCCGCGAAAACCGTGGTGTTAACGAGCTCTAGTGGTGAGAAATTCGAGGTGGAGTTACAAGTAGCACTGCAATCGGAGACGATTAGGAAAATGATCGACGACGGAGGGTTCTCCGATGAGATCGTACTCTCTTTTCCTAATATAACTGGTGAGACCATGTCCAAGGTGTTGGAGTATTGTAACAAACACATGTATTACGAAGATGCCGAAAATGACATCTTCGCTGTTGAGGAGATGAGGGCCTTCGATACACAATTCGTCGATGTCCCTAACGAGATGATCTTCGATCTTATTCTGGTTTGTTTTACCAACTTTTTAATCATCCTCAAATTCACTCAAATTCGACAAACATAATATTATAGTTATTTTATTTTTAATATTTATTTACGATCTTTAATTATTATAGTTAAGTATACGAATAGTTGATATAACTTGGTCTTATTCACAGCTTTAAAGTCTAAATTTAAAAGGCTTAGAAGTCTTGGAAGGGAAAAGTTTATATTTGATAAGGATTGCAAGTATTATTAGATGGTTATGAGTTTTTTTATTTGTTTGAATATTTATTAGTTTATTTTATTGTTTGGTTTATATTTGAGTAGATTTAGATTAGGATTGGTTTAGATTACTTATATGGATTGTTGTAATAATTATTTGCATGGAATACCTAATGAAGTTCAAGTAAATCTTCTTCTTAGTTCTTTTTCTTTCCGAACGCAATCTGGCTTCATCTTATTCTTGGGTTACATTTGCGTGGTTTTCTTTGGTTGGGGGTTATTTGCAAGTGATGTCAAATCTTTCAATTGGTATCAGAGCGTTAAAGCTCTAGGATTTGGGAGAAAACAAGTTGTTGCATCAGTCGTAAAGCACCAACGTTTTGGATTTTTTTTACAACAGAAGCCGGTAAGTTAAAAGGTTGAATAAAATTACCACAACTTCAATCCGTGTGATCAGTCACGCCCGGTCCTTCCCGCCAAGGTAAAAACATAGTTACCGGGGTAGGTTTTTTTTTTTGGAAGAGGATACCTGATCGGATTTACGGGTAGGCGGATGAGAACAGATTCGTCAAAGCAAGAGACTTTGAATCTAGTCTTGCCTAGCAGGTAAAGAAGAAAAACGGTAAAAGCAACAGGGTAGCGGGCTTATTTTTTATTTGATCGGTAGTCAAGAGCGATGTAGTTCTAGGACCCGGGCCATAAAGACTGGCCATGAAGAATTGAAGTTGAAAAGAAGAAGATGTCAATAGTACCTCGAAAAGAAGGGAGTTCTATGTCATATCAGTGCCCGGTTCTGACTCCTACAAATTACCCAATGTGGGCTATCAAAGTTAAGTCGATTATTGATACGTATGGCATATTGGATGCAGTCGAACCAAGGGGGTTAGGTGTAACACCCAAAAATAAAAGGAAAAAAAATTCAAAATTTCACTCCCTCGCGGTACGCGAGGGAGATTTTGACAAAACCTCGCGGTACGCGAGGGGACTACTCATACGCCAGAGAATCACCTTCTCGCGGTACGCGAGAAGATTCTCAACCAAGCCCCGCGGTACGCGAGGGAATAGTACACGCGTCAGGGCCAGAAAACACGTGTCATTCACCCTTGCCACCGGCCGACACGTGTCATGCTGACTCAGCACCGTTCGTGACACCTCATCCTCTCGCGGTACGCGAGGGATTTCCTTGGCCGGCCTCGCGGTACGCGAGGGACTGGAAAATCAGCCTATAAAAGGCCTTCAACGGGATTGAAATTCTGTACAGTTTCCAAACATTCCTTATACACAAACCCGATCTCTCAAAACTCTACGACGTCCCGAAGCGCTGTTCAAGAATCCAACGAAACCCTGCTCAAGCCGTAGTTCCGTCCAAATCCCGCAAAGTAGGTATCGTTAAAACTATTCATATATATATAGCCACAATTATATATATATTCTCTCATATATATTCTCGTTAATCGTGTCTTCCCTAGGAAGAAACGTGTCGAGGTTCTGCTCAAATTCCGAAGCCTACAACCCTACCAGCCATCAAAATCAAGGTGAACACGTTTAACGCTTTTCAAACGATAAAACCATTTTATTTACGAAAACGGCATGAAACAAATTAAATGCTTTAATCATAAGGGTAATCTACGTGATAGCATTCAGGCCATAAGCATACGTAGATTTGATCAAATGGTATACATGTGACGGGTGAAAGTCCGGTCCGTGGCTGGGTACAGATCATGAAAGGGGGTATCATAAGACTGAGGATATGGTTCCTTAGCAGATTATACGAGGGACGAGTTCCTGAGTATCATATAAGACTAAGAACAAGGTTCTTAGCATCACGACCCTGGGAATAGGCTATCAGTCTGAGACATAGAGCTCAGCCAGTTGACCCCATGGCAGTTAACCCAGTGTATGTAGGTGGTATATATTTCAGGTGAAAAAGACTGCTGAATGTGTAGATTTACCATACAGAAACGTGCTTAAAGGCTTTAATTTGGTTTATGTTAGAAATCATTTTCGTGTCAGTTAAATGTGATTCACCGGCTTTATGCTGATGTTCATTTTCAAAACGTTTTTCACAGGTAGTGAAAGAAATCATTAAATTCAGGGTGGTGCAGTAAAGACAAGATCTTTAGGCATATTTAAATCCCTGTGGCAGACTAATACAAGACCAAATGTTGGAACGGACGTAGATCCTAGACATTTTAAATGGCTTGTATTATGTAAATTAATTCAGCAGATGTACATTATATAATAGACTTTTGAATGTCTATTATCATGAAATGAAAAGGGACGTGGATCCCAAGTTTTGACAAAAAGTACAGAATTAACCCTTGAGGTTATTTACATGACATTTCATTACAAAAAGGGCATCAAGTAAAAACAAAGACTTCCGCTGTCCAATTATATGGGACCTCATTCAGATACCAGCGTTGTCTCGCGACGCCCGGGCAGGGGTAGCCCGGGGTTGTGACAGGTTGGTATCAGAGCCGCATTTAAGGGTTTTAGCAAAACTAGATACTTATATGATTGTATCTTGGCTTTAACCAATAGTTGTGCCTACTAAACGAACGGTAGGAAGATGCCTTTAACATAACCAATAAATTACAGGATGTCAGATCCATACTATTATCCTTATAATTACCCAAACTACTTCCCTGGAGAATCATCTAATCAAGTAGTACCAAGCTATGATGATTATGTCCACTATCTACCGACCCCGGAGAATTGGAACAGAATGGTCGCAGAACAAGTGGAGCAGACTCAAGCAAGGCTTGAACCTCTGAGAGAAGAATCAGAGTATTCAGTGGAAATGGAAGATTCAAGAGAATCTTTACGTCCTGTTATGACATCTATGCCACTACCTCAATCGTTAGACATAGTATACCCTACCGGAACAATTCAAGAACATCCACCCAGTCCAAGTGAAGAAACTCCACATTCGATTTCTGAATCCGACAAGGCTGCCGTTTGTGAAGGCAGTGGTGGAAAGTATTTCTTTGATCCTATTCCAGAACATCCCGTTTTCAAGGAACCTTTCTTCTATGTAGATCCCTCCGATGGACGTCAGTATGCTACCGACGGAAAAGTCGTGTGGTCTGTTAACTCAGCATATCACGATCTTAGGATGGGACGCAGGGAACCACCTCCTTGCTATGGATACCCTAAAGAACTGCCAAACTCAATGGATGAACACCTTGATCGTGCTCTTAGAGAAGCTGACGATCTACGTGCTGAACTGTACTTCACCAGACAAGTCGTAGTTAAAAACGAACAAACTATATTTGACTACGAACTAGCCCAGGAAGACAGGAAGTACGCAGAACAATGGGTGGCAGATCAGTTGATCCAGAAGGGTGCTATGACCGAGACCCTGGGGAGATTCTATCAAGATTTGGGAGATGTGCTTCTCGATTAAAATGATAGTATTTGTATAATTAGCTAACTTTAGGTGATATAGATGCATATCTATATTTCTGTATTTGTAACAAATAGATGAAGTTTAAGCGATAATAAACTTCAAATTTTGACCCAAATTCTTGTCTTGTATTCTTAGATGTCTCAACAAAATAACAATAGCGGTCCAGCTACCTACATTACCAAGGAAAAAGGAAAAGAAGTTAATAATAATCCTGAAATAACTACTCCACAACCAGAATTGCAACAACTGGTCAAACAAAGCATTAAAGAAATGCTTCCTGCCATAATAAAGGAAGTACAAGAGAACATCAAAACTCCAAGCTATGTAACCTCTCATTCAAAAAGAACAGAAAACCCTCCGAAAACCAACACAGAGCAAGTAGCAAGCTCTCGTAGAACTCAAACCTCGAAAAGATCCAGAACATCAAGCAATAAGTATTCTGAATCTGAAGAATCGTTAAATCTAAGCAGTGAGAGCTCAGAAGAAAAGAATGAAACAAAAAGGTATAGACACAAAGGGTGTTCTTATAAAACCTTTCAGGACTGTAAACCTTATGAATTTAAGGGCACCGAAGGCGGTATTGCTACTCTTCACTGGCTAGAGAAGATGGAGTCAGTAATAGCAATTAGCAAGTGTGCTAAGAAAGATCAAGTACTGTATGCTTCAAACTCCTTCAAAAATGAAGCGTTGGAATGGTGGAATTCAATCATTTCTGCCAAAGGGAGGAGAAAGACAAATGCCATGGATTGGAAAGAATTTCGGGCAAAGGTGAAAAAGAAATTTTGCCCCAAGACTGAAAAAGAACAAGCTGAAAGAAAATTTCTGGAGCACCGAATGGTGGGTACCAATGATCGAGAGTATACTACCAAATTCTTTGAATATGCTCGATTGGCACCTCACCTGGCTAAACCCGAGTCGGTTCTCATAACTCGATATATTTACGGTTTAGTTCCAGAGATCCGTGATTTGGTGAAGGTTGTCTCACCAAAAACCATTGAGTCCACCGTAGAATTGACCGGTACCATGACGGCTGGACTAATCAGAAATATAGAGGAAAAGAAGAAAGTCGAATCCTCTATAAAATCAAAACCCGAGGCCAAAAGATTTAGTAAGAACTTTGGGCAAAAGGGGTTACCATTTAACAATCCATCATGCAAAACGTGCGGACGCAGGCATAGTGGAAAGTGTGTTTTTGAAACTCCATTCTGTAATCATTGCAAGGTCTCAGGTCACACTACTGAGAATTGCTTCAAAAGAAAGGGAATGATTACTTGTTTCAATTGTGGAGAGCTGGGGCACATCAGCACTAATTGCCCTAAGTTTGCAAGGACCGGAAGAGCTGGAGGATCAGGAGCCAAGATCACTCCAGAAAACAAAAAGGCCGTACGAGCTTTTGTCATGAATGCTAACCAAGTTGAGAGAACGCCGGACGTAATTACCGGTACGTTTCTTCTTAATAATGTTTATGCTAAGGTCTTATTTGACTCAGGTGCGAACCGGAGTTTTATAGATTATAATTTCTGTAATCTATTAAACGAACCATTAAGTCCCTTAGCTGAAACATATGAAGTAGAAACAGCGAACGGTGATTTGATAAAAATATCCCAATCACTGAACAATTGTTACATTACATTGGCTGGTTTCACTATCCCAGTACAATTGTTACCAATGTCAATAACTGGCTTTGACATTGTTTTGGGGATGGATTGGTTATCCAATAACCAAGCCGAAATCCTTTGTAATCAACAAGTTGTAAAACTCGTTACACCAACAAACAAAACTCTAACTATCCAAGGTGATAAACCCACAAAACCTATCCAGATAATCTCCATACTTAAAGAAACCAAGTGCTTAAGAAAAGGATATCTGGCATGTCTAGTATCAATTACTGCCTTGGAAAAGGAGAAGAAGATAGAATCAGTACATGTAGTATCTGAATTTCCAGACGTTTTTCCTGAAGAACTGCCTGGATTACCACCGGAACGAGAGGTAGAATTTCGAATCAACCTTGTACCTGGTGCAACTCCAATTGCCAAATCCCCGTACAGACTGGCACCCACAGAAATGGCAGAACTCAAGAAACAATTGGATGAACTTCTTGAGAAAGGTTTTATACAACCAAGTTCTTCACCCTGGGGAGCTCCAATTCTCTTTGTTAAGAAGAAAGACGGATCAATGCGCATGTGTATTGATTATCGGGAACTGAATAAAGTTACCATCAAAAACCGATACCCGCTTCCAAGGATTGACGATTTATTCGATCAACTCCAAGGAGCTTGTCATTTTTCAAAGATCGATCTTCGTTCAGGTTATCATCAGTTGAAAGTACATGATAACGATATCTCAAAAACTGCATTTCGAACACGGTATGGACATTTCGAGTTCACGGTTATGCCATTTGGACTTACAAATGCTCCTGCCGCATTCATGGATATGATGAATCGTGTCTGCAAACCTTACTTGGATAAGTTTGTCATAGTTTTTATTGATGACATACTTATTTATTCCAAAACCCAAGTTGAACACGAAACTCATCTTCGAACCATACTTGAACTTCTTCGAAAGGAAAAACTATATGCTAAGTTTTCCAAATGCGGATTTTGGTTAACAGAAGTACAATTTCTTGGTCATGTCATCAACGTGAACGGAATTCAAGTAGATCCTTCCAAAATTGAAGCTATATCCAAATGGGAAATTCCCAAGTCACCCACCGAAATTCGTAGTTTTCTGGGATTAGCGGGATATTACCGCCGGTTCATTCAAAATTTTTCTCGTATAGCAATCCCACTCACATCCTTAACTCGGAAATCTGTAAAATACGAATGGGGACCCAAACAATCTGAATCTTTTGAAACTTTGAAACAAAAACTGACAAACGCACCTATCTTATCCTTACCAGATGGTATTGAAGACTTCGTAGTTTACTGTGACGCCTCACATACTGGTTTAGGTTGCGTATTAATGCAACGCAAGAAAGTCATTGCTTATGCATCTCGTCAGTTGAAAATTCATGAGAAAAACTACTCAACCCACGATCTAGAATTGGGCGCTGTAATCTTTGCTTTGAAATTATGGCGACACTATCTCTATGGGGTTAAGTTCACAATCTACACTGATCATAAAAGTCTCAAGTACATATTTAGCCAGAAGGAGCTAAATATGAGACAAAGAAGATGGATGGAAATCCTGAATGATTATGATTGTGAAATTTGTTATCATGAAGGAAAGGCAAATGTAGTAGCAGATGCCTTAAGCCGAAAAGAAAACGTCAAGCCAAAGAGAGTACGTTCTCTCAGACTTGAACTACAAATTGATCTTGTAAGTCAGTTAAAAGAGGCACAAGAGTTAGCTTTGAAGGAAGGTAACTTTGAAAAAGAAGGAATGAAAGGAATGCTTGATTTACTGATCAAAGGAGAAGATAATATCCTTCGCATGAATAAACGTATTTGGGTACCAGTTACAGGTGATCTTCGAGAGCGAATCCTCGAAGAAGCACACAAGTCCAAATACATCATGCACCCAGGAAGTGATAAAATGTACAAGAACCTCAAAGAAAGTTACTGGTGGATTGGTATGAAAAAGAACATTGCTATCTACGTAGCAAAATGTTTGACTTGTTCCAAAGTCAAAGCCGAACACCAAAAGCCAGCTGGATTATTGCAACAGTTAGAATTACCAGTTTGGAAATGGGAATTGATAACTATGGACTTTATTACCAAACTTCCTCGAACCACTCGTGGAAATAATGCAATCTGGGTTATCATTGACCGTTTAACCAAATCAGCTCACTTTCTACCTATTAAAGACACCATGAGTATGGACAAAATGGCACAAATTTACGTTAATGAAATTGTAACATTACATGGTGTGCCTCTATCCATAGTGTCAGATAGAGATAGTCGCTTCACATCTCGATTCTGGCAAAGTTTTCAAACAGCTCTAGGAACTCGATTGAACCTTAGTACTGCTTACCATCCACAAACTGATGGGCAGAGCGAAAGAACCATACAAACCCTAGAAGATATGCTCCGAGCCTGTGTGATAGACTTTGGAGGTAATTGGGATGATCATTTACCTCTAATGGAATTCTCATACAACAATAGTTATCACACAAGTATTCAGGCCGCACCATTTGAAGCATTATACGGACGAAAATGTCGAACGCCTGTATGTTGGTCAGATATCGGAGAAAATCAGTTATCAGGACCAGAGATAGTCCAAGAAACCACTGATAAAGTATTACAAATACGTGAACGTTTAAAAGCGGCTCGAGATCGACAGAAAAGTTATGCAGATAAACGAAGAAAGCCGTTAGAATTCCAAATCGGTGACAAGGTGTTATTAAAAGTTTCACCTTGGAAAGGTGTTATTCGTTTCGGAAAGAAAGGAAAGTTAAGTCCACGATTTGTTGGACCTTTCAAAATCATTAAACGAATCGGATCTGTTGCCTATCAGCTTGAACTACCAGTAGAGATGGGTGGAGTATACGATGTATTCCATGTATCAAACCTACGTAAGTGTTTAGCTGATGAATCCTTGCTGATGCCTTTACAAGATGTGGAAGTAAATGAAAAGCTCAAATTCATTGAACGACCGTTACAAATTGA
This sequence comes from Smallanthus sonchifolius, assembly GCA_023525975.1. Classification (NCBI taxonomy): domain Eukaryota; kingdom Viridiplantae; phylum Streptophyta; class Magnoliopsida; order Asterales; family Asteraceae; genus Smallanthus; species Smallanthus sonchifolius. The sequence continues at coordinate 68,372,248 of CM042029.1, forward strand.
AGACCGACAAATCAAAAAGCTTAAACGAAAGCAATTGGCATTAGTCAAAATAAGATGGGACTCCAGGCGTGGCCCAGAATATACTTGGGAACTTGAGTCAGAAATGCGCAAAAAGTATCCACATCTCTTTCAATGAATCTCGAGGACGAGATTATTCTAAAGGAGGGGAGGATGTAACACCCAAAAATAAAAGGAAAAAAAATTCAAAATTTCACTCCCTCGCGGTACGCGAGGGAGATTTTGACAAAACCTCGCGGTACGCGAGGGGACTACTCATACGCCAGAGAATCACCTTCTCGCGGTACGCGAGAAGATTCTCAACCAAGCCCCGCGGTACGCGAGGGAATAGTACACGCGTCAGGGCCAGAAAACACGTGTCATTCACCCTTGCCACCAGCCGACACGTGTCATGCTGACTCAGCACCGTTCGTGACACCTCATCCTCTCGCGGTACGCGAGGGATTTCCTTGGCCGGCCTCGCGGTACGCGAGGGACTGGAAAATCAGCCTATAAAAGGCCTTCAACGGGATTGAAATTCTGTACAGTTTCCAAACATTCCTTATACACAAACCCGATCTCTCAAAACTCTACGACGTCCCGAAGCGCTGTTCAAGAATCCAACGAAACCCTGCTCAAGCCGTAGTTCCGTCCAAATCCCGCAAAGTAGGTATCGTTAAAACTATTCATATATATATAGCCACAATTATATATATATTCTCTCATATATATTCTCGTTAATCGTGTCTTCCCTAGGAAGAAACGTGTCGAGGTTCTGCTCAAATTCCGAAGCCTACAACCCTACCAGCCATCAAAATCAAGGTGAACACGTTTAACGCTTTTCAAACGATAAAACCATTTTATTTACGAAAACGGCATGAAACAAATTAAATGCTTTAATCATAAGGGTAATCTACGTGATAGCATTCAGGCCATAAGCATACGTAGATTTGATCAAATGGTATACATGTGACGGGTGAAAGTCCGGTCCGTGGCTGGGTACAGATCATGAAAGGGGGTATCATAAGACTGAGGATATGGTTCCTTAGCAGATTATACGAGGGACGAGTTCCTGAGTATCATATAAGACTAAGAACAAGGTTCTTAGCATCACGACCCTGGGAATAGGCTATCAGTCTGAGACATAGAGCTCAGCCAGTTGACCCCATGGCAGTTAACCCAGTGTATGTAGGTGGTATATATTTCAGGTGAAAAAGACTGCTGAATGTGTAGATTTACCATACAGAAACGTGCTTAAAGGCTTTAATTTGGTTTATGTTAGAAATCATTTTCGTGTCAGTTAAATGTGATTCACCGGCTTTATGCTGATGTTCATTTTCAAAACGTTTTTCACAGGTAGTGAAAGAAATCATTAAATTCAGGGTGGTGCAGTAAAGACAAGATCTTTAGGCATATTTAAATCCCTGTGGCAGACTAATACAAGACCAAATGTTGGAACGGACGTAGATCCTAGACATTTTAAATGGCTTGTATTATGTAAATTAATTCAGCAGATGTACATTATATAATAGACTTTTGAATGTCTATTATCATGAAATGAAAAGGGACGTGGATCCCAAGTTTTGACAAAAAGTACAGAATTAACCCTTGAGGTTATTTACATGACATTTCATTACAAAAAGGGCATCAAGTAAAAACAAAGACTTCCGCTGTCCAATTATATGGGACCTCATTCAGATACCAGCGTTGTCTCGCGACGCCCGGGCAGGGGTAGCCCGGGGTTGTGACATTAGGAGTTGCGGTAGATCCAAAGAAATCAAAGCAAGCCCTTGAATTCTGGTTTCAAGCCATACCTGAAGATACGGTGTTACAAATGGCGGGTTACACCGATGCAAAACAAGTATGGGATAGGTTGAATACAAAGTATTTAATAGTAGATTGGGTGAGAACGGCTAGGCTACCAACTATGAGGAGGGAACTAGAAGGACTGCGCGTGAAGGAGGGTGTGTTAGTTGATGATTTTGCAACTAAACTTACCGTGTTAGGTTCAAAGGCGAGGAGTTTCGGACACTAAGATTGAAGAAAAGAAATTGGTGAGAAGGCTACTTAGTTCAATGCCTAGTCTTTTCTTCAAATTGTAGCCTCATTTGAAAGATGTTTCGAGTTGGATTCAATGCTCTTTGATGAATCCGTTAGAAGATTGAAGGAATATGAGGAGCGTATCAAAGGATCCGATAATGGAGAAGACATTCATGTGAGCTTGTTGTTTGCTAAGAAAGAAAGGAGAAAAAGAATGTGTGTGAACACTGTGGATGTGGAAGTTCAAGTCGGGATAATCTTGGGCGAGGCCAAGGAAAGGGTTGGGGGTCCAGGAAGGGTCAAGAAGGTGAACGAGTCCAACGAAATAAGCAGTGGCGGAGCTTGAAGAAAAACGTAGCGGGGCCGAGATTTTTTTTCCTATCAGGGGGGCCCTCACAAACCTCCGCCCCTAGAGATAAGAGCCATGTTAAATGTTTCAAGTGCGGTGAGTTTGGTCACTTTGCGAATGAGTGCCCAAAACGGAGAAAGAAGGAAGATGCTAACTTGGCGCAGTGTGAAAAAGACATTGAACGGACCTTTCATTTAAAGAGAAGTGCATGATAAGATTAGGAGGTGATTGTTAAGCTAACCTTGCCATAGTCTAAGAAGTTAATCATTGAGTTTACATGTGAAGAAGTAAGAGTTTGACTTGGATTGAACCTACTTGATGTGGCCGAAACTTTTCTTGAGTTTAGAGATCGAATCAAAAAGTCAAAGTAGATATCTTAGAAGTCTTGGAAGGGTAAAGTCACGTAAGCTTCTGATGGAGACGATGATAAGAATTTTTTTTAACGTCAACAAACATAGAATTATATAGGTACTCTGTACAGGGTGATCCATTGGCAAAAGGCCACTGCCAGCTGGTCCAACCCAGCCGTACGGAGCCCTTAAGCGCCCCAAGTTATCTCCAGTTCCGGGGAAAACCCACCCGCCCGAAAGCCCACTGGTGGTAAAACCCGGACGCCCTCGGGATTGAACCGGAGATCACAAAGATCCAGGTCTTCCTTCATTGAGCCACCATGCCCCTTCCTAAAGTGATTCTAGTGGGGATAGAACCTGAGTCTTTTTTAGAGAATCCAGACTTTCTACCACTACATCACATTAGAAGTTGTGTCTTTGATAAGAATTACAGGTATTACTAGATAGTTATGAGTTTTTTTTTATTTGTTTGATACTTATTAGTTTATTTTATTCTTTGGTTTATCTAGACGGTATTTGAGTGTGTTTAGGTTAGGATTGGTTTTGATTATTTATATGGACTAGAAAGAGGCGCCGGACGATGATGCGAGCTTTTACTCACGTGTGTTGCAACGTGTTAAACCGCGAAACAAATTAACCTTCTCAAAAGCTTATAAAATAAAGCAAAAAACCTTTAGCTAAACTAACCTTGTGCGAGAAGAGATTATAATATTTTTAGTTATAAATTTAAACGCAAGAAAAAAATATATATAAAACGCAAGGAAAAATGGGCTGAAATAACTGAAAAACGGCAAAAGGGAGTGGACTGCAGGTCTCGAGCACGCGTGGCATACGTAAGGATGAAACGCAGAAGATCACTGCGCCTCCAATCTTTTGGATTTCCAAGTTCAATAACAATTAGTTAACCACAAACTACACCTGAGAAAAAAGAAAAGAAACATCAGAAAAGCATGCAAAAAAGAGTTGTACATTATTCAAACCAAGCTGCACATTTGCTATAGTAAATTTGCCTCACAACCCAAACTAGGAACGGTCGAGTGTTTGGAGGCGGGTAAAAAGGTTTAAGCAGTATCCAATGGTTAGATCCGGTTCTATTTTAGGTCCGTGACATTTAGTTAAATGGGTATTGTCATTTAGGCGGGAAAAATTATTGAGGTGAAATGTGAAGGTGTCATGTCTTCCTAAATTTTACTTGTTTATTAGGTAGGATAAATGTTTGTGGTGCATGAAAGTTTTGTTGTGTTTTCTTAGGCTGCAAACCATCTTAACATCAAGAGCTTACTCGATTTGACGCGTCAAATGGTGGCTGACATGATCAAGGGCATGAGTCCCGAAGACTTTCGCAAGACTTTCAGCCTCAAGAATCACTTCACCACTGAGGAAGAAGAGGAAGTCGTAAGGAAGAATGCATGGACATTTGAGTAAAGATCCTAACCCCTAAATTGTCAATTTTAAAGGATCAAATTATAATGTTAAGATGTTTGTTCTTTTCTTAGAAAAAACAAATCTTGAACATTGTTTATGTTGTTAAATTGATGTAAAATATGATCTTCATTTTGTGTGGTGGTTATATATATGTCCGGAGCCTTTGATCTTGTGATTAGTTTGATGTGATTATGCATAGGATTTAAGACCTTGTCAATCAAGTGTCTTGCCCATTGATACAAGCTCTAGTAATCTTGAACTATTAGTGCGCATTAAGTGGCTAGTCTTAAAATCATCGATCGGTTGCACTTTAAGGCTACATACGGGTAAAAAATGACCGAGTGTTTTGAGTGTTGAGTCTAGTGTTGTCGTGTAAGACGAGATTTAATATGTGGCTCTTATAATCATTTATTTTATTATTAAATGGTCAAATATAATTATTTATTTAATAACCTATGGCTAGTAATTAGTTGATGAGCCTAATTACTCTTACTAGGCCACTAATGGGTTTTCCCTTGGGTGTACATATAAATAGAGAGATTACTAGAGGGAATAAACTAATCATCATTAATCGCTTATTCTATTCTATCACCACTAAATCGTCCCTCTCTCTCTCCTAAACCGTGAGCTCTCAACGAACTCACCTAATACCATCATAGTCGTACACCCTAAACAGGAACCCGATTCAGATCAGAGATCATGTCGTCTTCCCTATCATCGGTGAACTTATTATGTATGTTTTAATATACTGTTTCCATTATATAGTTACAAGAACTGATCAACATGTGGTATCAGAGCAGATGTTGATAAATCGGTTCTTGTTTATTTCCCTTAACTGGAATTAAAATCGGAGAACAATTTATGTTAAAACTGTTTAGAAAATCGTCCTTATTAATGTTCACGGTTTTCTGTTTTATTAAAATATTTAAAGTTTTGATCTCATAAAATTCGAGATCCATGAATATTTTTGAAATCTGTTAAATGTCATGTTCCGGATTTCGATTCCAGGTTTTATCTAATATTATTGAAGAACAGTTCATAAACTGTTCTTCGTGTTCATCATTATTTTGATGAAAATCCCCTTAATTTGGGATGAATAATTATTTTTGATTGTGTTTTTGTTAAAATCTTGTAACTTAATATCCAAGATTTCGAATTAAAATATTAATTATTATTTTAAATAAAGAAACTTGGATATACTTAATTACTTAAAAAGATTTTCAAAATTTGAAAATACAATCAAAATCCTTTAAATTTAGCAATGCCTTATCCGGTTCATCATTCACGGTTTAAGATGTTCATGTTGCTGTGTTTACGGGTCTTAAATTCACGAGTAACAGTTCACGGGTAACAATTCACGTTTCTGTGTTTACGGTTTAATTTTCACGGTTTATAGTTCACGTCTTATAGTTCACGGGTCTTACTAGTTCACGACTTTACAATTCACGGTTTATGATATTGAGCCGTGAACCTTATGGAGCCGTGAACCCTTACCTGGAACCGTGAACCTTATTGGAACCGTGAACCTCAGTTGAACCGTGAACCTCTGCTGAACCGTGAACATTACCTAAACCGTGAACCTTTATGTTAAACCGTGAAGCCTTATAGAACTGTGAACCCTCATCTTAGCCGTGAACCTTCACTTGGCCTTAAACCTTGCCTTATATGTGCCTAAAAAAATTTCCTCTCTAACAGGGGGTTTAATATTAATGAATGCTTTAGTTTTAGTTTTGGTAAACCTTAAAATTAAATGTTTTCAAAACTTTTAAAACTTACTTGAATAACACCTAATGCTTCACTTATGCCCAAAGGTGATGTGATGCACGTGTATAATTATTCAAGCTTAAATAGGCATCATAATTTAGTGCTTGTCATGATATTAATTTAGAAAAAAAAACATGATAAACTTAAATAACACATAAAGTTTCACTTCTATCCAAAGGTGATGTGTCACGCTTGTAAAGTTTTTAAGTCTAATTAAAGCACTACTTCGCCTAATATAACTAAGTGTTTCTACTTCTGCCCAAAGGTGATGTGTCACATTTAGTTTTCGCGAAGCTAATTATGTGCGTACTAAACAAATGTTTCATTTCTGCCCAAATGTGATGTGTTACATTCTCATTGCACATACTCACTATTAAATTGTTCCTAATACTAAACAACTGTTTCACTTCCACCCAAAGGTGATGTGTTACATTGTTTACGTAGAACCTAATGAATCTATTATTTTGGTGATTATAATAGATATTTATCACAGCTTCATTAATATATAATGGTACTTATTTCCTCCTGCCTTAGTTTAAGTTACCCCATAGACACTCTAAGTTCTTGTTTAGCAATTAGTATCTTATTCTTTCTCGTATAAGATCCACTACAGCCCCTAACTTGGGAATCAAAACTTTGAATGGCACGAAGTTCTCTGCTTGGAAAGATTCCCTGATGATGTCTCTCGGATTGATGGAATTCGATGACGCACTCGACAAGCCTACACCTGCTGATCTTACTGATAGAAGCACTGCTCAAGACATTATCAAGCATGAGAAGTGGTCAAGGTGTAACCGCATGGCTCTTGTCCTAATGAAGAACTCTATCACTCCAATCATCAGAGGAGCTATACCAGATTCTACAGATGCTAAGACTTATCTAGCTTCTTTGGAGGATCAATTCAAGGGAACTTCTAAGGCGCATGCTAGCACTCTAATTTTGAAGCTGGTGACTGCAAAGTATGACGGGATCAGCGGTATTCATGAGCACATCATGATGATGAATGACATGTCGCGTAAGCTCAAGGGATTAGACATGGAAATCAGTGACGGCTTTCTAGTTCACTTTATCATGACCTCTCTTCCTACGTCTTTTGAAGCTTTCAAGATCAACTACAACACACAGAAAGACAAGTGGACGATGAGTGAGTTGATTGCAATGTGCGTCCAAGAAGAAGAGCGTTTGAAGCTAGACAGACCGGATATTGCTTATCTCATGTCCGCTGATTCAAATAAAAGGAAGGGCAATTTTCGTAAGAAGGAATCTTATAAGGTCCAGAAACAAGATGCAAATGGTGCTTCCAGCTCTAAGAACTTCAAAGGGAAGTCTCACTGCAAGTTCTGCCGCAAGGCTAGACATAGGCAGAAAGACTGCCTGGACTTTAAGGAGTGGCTGAGCAAGAGAGGTAATCATCTTTATATGATACTTGAGTCCTAAAAATTAAATGTTCCAACTAATACATGGTGGTTTAATTATGGTTCTATGGTTCATGTAACCAACTCTTACAGGGATTCCTTACAATCCAGAAGTTAGAAAGAAACCGAAGAACACTTAAGATGGGGAATGGAGAAGAACTAGTTGTCAAGGCTGTGGGAACCATAGAATTAATTATGAAAACTCGTTTATGTATTAAACTTTATGATACATTATATATTCCTGAGATTACTCGGAATCTAGTATCAGGACCAAAGTTAGACATTGACGGTTTTGTTTGTTCTCATGGTCATGGCAAACTTTCTATTATGTTAAATTCTCAAGTGTTTGGACATAGTTATTTAGATGATGGTCTCTATAGATTAGAACTAGATGATAATTTTTCCAAGTCTTTGTTATCATATAATATTAATGATCGGTGTCGAAGGGACCGGTCAAAGATAAAGAAATAGAGTGTCCTAATCACCTTAAACTAGTTAGGGTAAGAAGGGTGTCGAACCACGAAGAGTTTGTGGTCGGTGCTCAACTTCAATTAACAATGCAAATTATGAAGTTACAACGGGTCTTTCTGACCAAACACAATCAATGATTTAAGTGAAAACTTTATAAACTCAACAAACAAATCAAGTACCAAACAAAACGGTTTAAGTTGTAAACAATAATTAAAAAGGGTATCACACCCGGGTTTCAAGTTCACAAGTAATTAGGGATTATCACACCAATATTTGAGTTCAAACAATCGAATGGTTATCCAAATCTAATTAACCAAATCTAACCAAGAACATCAACATTCATACATCATCGGCAAATAGTGTAAAACAATATTCACGAATGAAATCGAGACAAATGTATGCAATACAGAATTAGATTAATCAATAGATTCAACATAAATCAAAGTTCATAGCAATTATCATCTAACGGGGTCAATGGTGCAAGAATTTATCGACTCCCGTGAGTTCATAACCATACTAAACACAAAGATTCAAGTGTTTCAAACCAAACGATTACAAGAATTGTTTCTCAAAGCTAGCACATGA